>OX461808.1:33739471-34415697 GCA_949802685.1 Dicyrtomina minuta
AAAATGTAAGTTAATGTAAGTCAAAATGTCGTGTCTATGTAGCTACTAACTAATGAACCCTATACATATAGCTACATACCAATTCGAATCCCCTATCTTTTCCCTTCCCCCCAATTGAATTTGAATTTGAAATAGGTAGTTATGTACGAGCGAAGGATGGAAGTGGGTTCCAGTTCCAGTTCCAGACTTCCACACACAGCTCCACGTAATTACATTGACTCTTGCCCTGGACATATTATAGCTCCAATTCATTTTCTCATTCTATTATTATATATGCCTCACTATAAAAAAACTGGAGCTATTACTATATTGCATCATTATACGTGGGTAATAAAATGGTCAGATCATATCATCTTTTAATCATATCGTAGCCCATCCGGATCCGGACGAAGGAGAGAGAGAGCCAAAATAACGCCAAAGCAGGAGAACAACATTCGAAAAACATCAACGATGTTTTTGATGACGACGAACGAAAGAACGATGTACAGCATTCAAGAAGCAGCTCATCGTGAGTTCTATTTTACATATATATATGTGGGTATATACCACATAGAAAAATGTCCAAGTATGATTGTGCCTACTATACGAAGTTAACAACAAGCATGCATGTAAATCAATATTTGTATTCTACAAAGGACAAACACCTGGGACTCGGAACCTACAACCTACCTATGTTTCTATGTAACCTCTGACTCTGACTAGTGAGAAACTCCTCTATATAATTACAACTGTGCATAGTGTACATTAACAACTAAGCTACTAACTACCCATGTATGTATATTATTAGGTATGTATATATGGTTTTATTTTATTATCTCAATCTGAATTTCAGGTATTCGTCATTCTTTGCCGTCCTGGCCGTCGTAGCCGAATTCGTGTCATGGATATTAATTACTAGGTTCTCTAGCAGTCATGGGATATAAATAATAAATGATAAATCACGTGCAAGATTTTAACCGTTTCACTTTAATGATTCCACCACACCGAACCACCACCGTGCACACCGAGCCGCTGACCGCGCGTACTATTACAAGCAAACAATTCCGGTCAGTCCAAAAGTAAAAAGCTAGCACTAACTAAGTACTTATACTTATCCAAGTTACTTGTCTTTAACATTTTCCTGTTCCCTACTTTCCATTATCATTATCATTATCACTGCGGCTAAGAAATCCTGTACGTATACCTATACCTACCTGCTTGTGTGTATATTTTGCGTTTTGAATTGTTTCTAAATTCATATAATATGAACTAGGTACTTTTGATTATCATTGACTTTTTCTTTTATAATCAGCTCTGTCCGAGACCGGACCCTCTATACGCAGATATATGTATATAATTAATTATGTATAGTTATTCAAAATTTGCTCATTTTTTTGCAATCAGAATAAACTAGATAAGTAAGATAAAAATTAAGAGAATATAATCTAGGGAACGTTTATACCTATGCTATGTCGTATAGCAATATGGGATACAGATAATAGAACACGAGACGGAAGGGTATTTTGCAATTAAATAGTGGGCATGTGTGTAAGTACCTCCCTACTAAAATCATGACAGAAATACAAATCAAATCCAGAGCCTAAAATAAACTTTAGAACAGCAGCATGCCGCTAGGTAATTGCATAAGTACACATTTTACTTAAAGTTCCTCCATCCAGCAGATTCACTCCTATCCACTACATCCACTTGATTATTTTATGATTTAAACTCGGACAGTATTTTTGTTTGTATTATACATATAGGTAGTCTAAAACCTCGACCGCCGACCAGGACAGGACCAGGACCAGGCCACCCTTGTGTACACTCATCTAATAAGCACGTATGTATATGTACATACCTAACCATGAAATAAGCATCTACAAACCACCAAATTGACATAAAACATAATATAGTTCCTAGTTGTATCTTTATTTCGTATGACTTGCATGCAGCATGCACTTTAATAAACATTCCATAGCCAACAAAAAAAATTAACTAAAAAAAAGGAGAGACAGACATATATACCTTATTTAAAATTTATAATAAAACTACAACGCCTGTGGTTGTGTTCTAACTGGTAAGTAAACGAGCGTAATTCTAAATTCAAATCCTATATTTGAATTTGATACTTTTAATTGAAGAATAATATTAAACCATTGTCACATTATAATATGTACAGCGTAAATATCAATATCTGTATAAACATATGTAATTTGTCTATTTGCAGACCTAAAAAAATAGAAGAAGAAGCCTCAGCTCCAAATATGTACGTAGATACATCTGTGTGCATGGACTATAACTATACCAAAAGAAATACAAGCCCTACATCTGGACTGTGACTGGCATATTCCATAAAGTTCCACAATCAATTTTATGTACAACGTCTGCAAAACCCTTCTCATAATAATAATATGAGCAAGAAAAAGAAGAGAGTGTGACGAAAAACGAGAGAGACATGGCAAAAATAAAGAATAGAGAAGAAAAAAGAATTCGTGGAATAGTAATCTTCCAGAAACTTTTCCCTGTCCCCTGAACTTGTGTGTGAGAGTACCTCTCTGTCTACTGATATATTTGGAAGCTCTATTCTATATGGACTATAATATGCTTTGGAATTGGAGCCACCGAATACACGGGGAATTCGAAATGGGGAAATTATAGCTGTTCTCTCTAACTGCTCTGGTTGGATTTGCTTTTGCCTCTGTATAGACTATAGACTCAGTCAGAGAGTCATTCTGGAATTCTGGCCGGGGAGACATGACATGGGAGATAACCTGAACCTGAGGAAGTGTAGGAAAACTAAAACGCAAACGTATGAGGTACCTGGCTGGATGGCTGGATCTGGATCTGGGGCTGACTACTGGCTAGATAGCTCTACTCTATAACTATAATAATAATCATATATAAAAGTATCCAAGTATCTCTATCATTTATTTTATTCGGAGAAGTATGTATATATACTAAATGGACCAATGAAAATAGCTATATAGCTGCCAGTATAGTACACCAGTACCAGCTACCTTAATAATATACCTATAGGTACTATGGCACTGAGTGCTCAACTAAAGTTCTGCTGTTCGATTCTATACATGTATAGGATATAATAAATATGATTATTGGAATTGGACTTGGAAGAAGTGCATCTGCGTCTCCTTTCCCTGTATATCCCTATGCTATTGCTGCTCTCTTCCGTTCCCGGATCGGGATCCAGTCTCTGGATCGCTCACGTTCTCTCTCTCTCTCTCCATTTCCATCCATTCCATCTCGTCTTCCTTTCCTGGATCTGGATCCGAAACTCTATTATAGGAATTTGGTGGGATGGGAGTGAGAGGACTCAAAGACTCAAACTCTGTCTCAAGTCTCGTCTCTCTCTCTCTCGTCGAGGAAAGTCAAAGCCGGAGGAATCAACTATGGGAAGTTTAGCTTGAGAATTTCGGTCTGATAGTGGGGAATACATATAGCTATATAGAGCGCGCGTGAGGTAGTTGGTGGAATAGTATAGCTGTTCTGCTGTTCCAGACTTTGAGGTATCTTGTGTTTGCTTCGAATCTATTATTTTTTGGTCTGCCTCCAATTTCCTATCTGATCTCTTTGGCCCAATGCAAAAGGATGGGGCATCTGAAGCTCCCGTCCAACCTTCTTCCACACACCAACTCCACCCTCTTTCTATCTCTCAGTCCGCCCATCCAACTTTTATATGCTCTCCATCCCAATTGAAGAAGTTCCCATCCATTCCCACACTCTCACACACACACACACACATACACTCACAGTCTTGAGAACATCACATCCACAATCCACACACACAAACTCTCAAAACTCTGGAAGTATAATCCTCCATCCTCCTCTTTTCAAGAGTCTTGAGTCTTCCACTCTACCAAACTATTCAAGCACAAGCTGTCCTTATCCTTCTCCAGGAGCCTTCCTTATCCACGTTGTGGGCACATACAAATATTGATATAAATATAGAATGGTCCTCTTCACTCGTCTCAGTCTCAGTAGACTATAACACTATACTTTGAGAAATTGAGAACTCTCCTTATATTCCTTATATATAACATTATTCGACGCAAAACTAAACTTCCACTAGTTTCTAGTTTCTTCCTAGAGAATGTGCTTATGTATGAAATGAGGAGAGATTTTGAGTAGGTAGGTTTTAGGTGGGTTGATGGAGAAGTACTTTTTTCTGATGCGTACATACAAACTTATAGATCGAACTCTTGGAAAGAAAGACAGACGAGCTTCTTTACTCTTCTGTCGTCCTCGTCCTCCTCCTCCTTTCTTTCTTTCTTCTATCCAATTTTCCTTCCAAGTTCTTCGTCGTTCTTCTCCAGAAGAAAAAAAAACCTCGAAAAAGTTTTTTCCATGAACTCATCGCCATCGTCAAAACTCAAAAAAGTCAAAAAAAGTTTACTTTCTATTTCACCGATGAGACGAGACTCTTATATATGGCTTTGGCTTTAGTTTCACTTTTATTCCTTGGTTTTAGTTTTATAAGGAGCTATATAATATGCCTTTTCAAATTCAATATTATGAATGAATTGACTCAAAGGTTAAGCTATAGCTTGTGGCATTCTATTAAAATTTGGCTTCTGCATTGTCTTTGATGCACAAGGGTTTTTAAAAGGTTAAACATATTTATACTTCTTGATTTAAAATTTAATTCTGTTAGATTTTTTTTCAAAATCTAAGGATAAAATTACTATAACCTTTTTGAAAAAAAAACATTTTATTTTGTTTTTTGAATGTTGCGTAATGCATTCTTTCATTCAAAATTTGACAAAAAAAGAAATGTAGGTAGGTACATGTGTTTGAAAAAGTCAAAAAGTTTGATATTTACCTGATTTTTCAGATTACTAAAACAATTGCAATATGTACTTGAAGTGTTTAAAAATACAATTATTAGTTTCAATTTTGAAACATTTTGTAACTTCTAGTAGAGATTGAAAATACTATGAAAATGTTTAACAAAAATACTAAATTCTTAAAAATGTCTATTATCTTACAGACTGCACACAGTTCGCCGGATTATTTAAAAAACGAAGAGCAGATGCAAGCTCATCCAACCAAATAGCCACACTACTAAACCCACATCTATAATCCAGCCAGAGCGCCACACAGAACGTCAAAATGAAAACGAGAAAGACCCAGACAGAATACCTTGTATAGAATGTAACGACAAGGATAAGGAACGTTAAAAGGGGAAGAAGAGATATAATATACGGCAAGAATAAAACGTGATAATGCGTAAACAAGCTCCCCAACATCTCAATCTCAATTTCAAACGTTACATAATATAGGTAGGTACATAATATTTACTATTCAACCTATTTATTTTATATCTTAGTGTACTTACATAATATATTTGTATCACATACCTATCTTCGTTTTGAATATTGGATTTGTGAGGGTAGAATAAAATGTAAAATAGCAAATAGACTTTAACAAGTGAGGAACTAAGAATTGGAATGTCAATGCCAACGCCACTGAAACCACTGTATTATAATCTGTAATGATGAGATCTATAAGTCAGTATGCCCTGTTGTTGGTGTGGTGGAAGGAAATTTTATGAATTTTATAATAATACTGTACATAGTTTGTAATAACATATTTGTATACCTGACGCTGACTGACAATGAGATGAGATTATGGACAAGCTCTTCCCTCCACTTCCACCACTACCTCCCTTTTTTACACACTCTAAATTCTAGCCCATTCTCTACGATTTAGGAAAGTTGTAACGAATTTACCCATTTTACATTTCACGATTTAACACCATACTGACTGGTGACATTTTATTTAGTGCTTTCAAACAGATAGAGAAGAGGGTGACAACTGACAATTGAAATGTACAATAACACCAAAGAATGGAGAGAATCCACAGGGCGAGAGAAGAGGTTACCCTCAAAAATCTCACAATTTTATAATAATATCTGTATTACGTTGGAAGCACAGCAGATATATATATCGCACATACGTACTTACATATTACAGCGATAAGCACCACTGATCCTCATACCTCATCCTCATTCAATTCTCCTATTATATCCCATTGTATAATGTGTCAGTCCATCTAAATAGTTCTTGTACAAATATGGTTATGTATAGATATGTTACCTAGCTACCTAGGAACGTGCATAACATAATTCTATTGCTTTTTCTGTTTCTCTACATTTCAGATCAGATACTACCCACATGTTTGTATTTCAAAATCATGTGAATTCCGTCATAATTCAGATTCATAGGATTTTGGTTTTGCGCCTAAAAAGAAAGAATTTCCATCATCCATACCATGCCGAATGCCGATGCCGATGCCTTTTCTTCATGCTTATCACATCACAGATGATGAGATACCTATCTGCTGTATTCTTCACTGATATTGATGTGGACATTATTGACGTTGAAGCTATGGAGATGGATATGTAAGTTTCTAGTTGTGGAAATAAAACCTTTGGATAGTATAATGCACTTATGTATCTAGTATCTATGTATTATGTTTGGTTCTGGTCTGGGTTACAGAGTTCAATCTCAGTTATCGTCGGAGTCGGACAGAGAAGCAATGGACAATGGAGATGAGGCAAATCTGTGTACAAGAAGATGTACCGAAAGCCGACATACGAAATACCAACTACGGCTACGGCTCAGCTATATAACATGACAACAACGAGAACGAGAACGACAAACGACGACGGTACGATAAGGATAAGAATATTTGAATTTTGAATGTTCTGGAATTGGATTGAATGGGCGAGAGAGAGAGAGCGGAGCTGACAGTGTGAAAAGTATCGTGAATCGTGAAATAGTGAAAAGGAAGATTGAAAGGGAAGAGAGAGGATTCATTCTATTTTTTTTGTCTGTCCTGTCCGTATGTATGTACCTACGCGGGGCCGGCACGGCACATGGCTGTTTGTCAATGCTTATGTATGTACCACATCCATTGGAAATGTCATGACATCTCAATCGGACACTTTAGGACAAAGGATGAGTCCCAGGTGGATCCCTCTTTGTCAGCAGGCGTTGATCCGTTATTTGCTTCCATTTCTCAACTTTTCACTCCCATCTCTTCTTCATTCTGTATTATCCTATCAGTTCTCCTCTCTCTCTCTCTGTCCTCTGGCTCTCTCAAAAGTCTGAAGCAATCCAATATCTAAATTCTAAATCCAAATCCAATGCTAGCGAAGGTTTCCATCCACACTCGCCCATTCATTCATTCATTTTTCTCTTCTTCTTTTTTCTTTTAAAGATATGTCCCTACGTGACACTATATGTACCTATACTGGATCTGGAATCTGGATGGTCTAAGGATATTGCTTTATGGAAATGACAAACAAAGATTCCTATAGATCCATCCATTCATTCCAGCAGCCTCATCATCATCATCTGTGGATGGACTGCGACTGTACTAGCAACTGGAGACTACTGCAGAGATATTTCCGTGGAAATTGTCTGGAAGTGGATATAGTGGAAAAGAAGACAAGCTATTACTATTACTACACACTCCATGTCAACGGGAAGGCTGGGGATTGGGATGGATGTTGGATGTCCCAAATAATATCTGTGTGTATCTGTAGGATGCTTATTATTATATCTCTTCTTGTCTCACTGAATGGCCAACACTAACAATTATGCGAGGGTCGCGTCTAAATGATGCCTCTATTATCTCATTTGGGGTTACCCTTGGCTCATCCAATAACATGTACATACTACGGAGGACGGAGGGTAGAAGCAGAAACCCCATGGGGTGGCTCTATCCTGGCTTCTGGAGCTCACTGGTTCTGGATCTGGAATGCTACCATGATAATATGTATATGACCACTGTACTAAAGCACAGACGATCAGACGACACAGACAGACAGAGAGATGTCTTACTTAAAAAGAATGTACCCGAGCAGAATAATGCAATGATGATGATGCTGTTGCTTCGGTTTGCTTTTTCTCTATACAATTATCAGTACCTACATTCTACGGATGATACATAGTCCATTCCATAGTAGCCTCCAATCTGTACGACAGTATGTGATGCATTAAGGAAGCTCTCCAGGAGAAAAGCGAAAAGTAGATTCTATTCTCTTGGTTTTCTATTCAATATAGTTTGTGTCATGTCGTCAGTAGTGTCATTTTCATTGTCAGCATTTCCCTTTGGTTTTCCTCTCCTCTCCTCACTTGGCCTACATACGACATACATATTAGTATCGTCCACCTACCTACCTACCCACCCTATAAGTACACAGTATACTTAAATTATGGGCAGTATAGCATTATGGTGTATTGAGTATTGGTGTTTACCATTACAAAATTCCGTTTCCTGTTCGCAAACCCATCCCACAGAAAGACCAGAGATATATGAATCCTCCAACAACCAAAACCAAACCAAGGCGAACATTAACGTTAACTCGTCGAGAAAGAGACAGACTTGTTGTTGTTGTTCCATTCCATTAGCTGAACGGATCGGAGCTGGAGCTGGAGCTGGATCTGTGTGAGCTGAAGAGCTGAGCTATAACGCCACGCCATACAATAAGAGATGAGATGAGATTTGATGAGCTCTAACGCGCCTTCTTTTTTCCCTTTTGCCACAAAGTTCCTTCTCCACACAATACAGCTATAGAGCTGAGCTCCCATACCGTATACGTGCTATATGTATATAGGGTCAGAGGACACTGAGGACAGACGGACACAGATATACATACACATACAAGAGAGATAGATTATCTCGTTGTCAACATGAGCAGAAACATCAAGTGAAGTGTGTGTGTGCAGGAGCAATAAAACTTGAGTTGAATATTGAATAGAAAAAAAAAATTCTTTCTTTCTTCTTTTTACTAGGAATTCTATATGGAACTGTATGGATGCAATGTGCATTAAAAATTACGGAATGGAATCATCATTATTGTCATCAATATTATATGGACATGGTCATGATCTGCCGTCGTCTGCCTCTGACCAGGAAAACGTGCCGTACACAGGAAAATTTTCAAGTTGGAAGTGGGACATTAGTGCTAATTAAATGTACATACTCGAAGCGCCAAATGACAGATTATGCTTGATAATAATATGTTGTACCTAGGTATGTTTTTTATATTTTCTAAATTAACTTTGCCACACTATTGAGGGATTTAGTGCTGCCATTTTGGTAGTAGCTTCTTTATCCCTTCGTTTGTTATAAAGTATAAAATAATTACCTAAGTAACTATTCACGACTAGAGATAATTAAATATGTGATAAATTGGTGATTTTGATCAGCATATAGCAACTGGACATGGGAATATCTGGCATCTGAAGCCATAATATGTCGACATTTCGTTATTATCATTCAAGATGTACTTATACTCACCTTAGTTTTTGGCTTAGGCTCCATCTCCTCCATGGAGGGTGATGGGGATGATTGAGGAACGCTGGACTTCCCTATGGAAAAACAAGAAAATACGTAGGTAAATATTACATATAAGTATTGCATTATTACACATGTGTTTACAGTAAGTGAGTATAACCATCATCAATAAAATACACAATATATTATGCTTGCTTCTCGAGTGAATCTGTGACCGACACCGACAGTTAACTGAGCCGGCTTAGTAGTCACTATAGTTAGGCTTTTACTAATAGGCAGGTAAGTTAATCTCATTGTTTTTGTTTTGTTTGTTTTTCAGTACACATCCTCTGTACTTCCGTACAAAATCAAAATAAGAAATGAAGCCCACCCTTTTTCCTTCCTTCACTTCGTCGTTGTCAGTCATTAATAATAATAAACATCTCAAAATACACCCCCACTGTGTACACAGAAGCCTGGCTCTGGTTCTGGCACTGGCTCTGGCTCTCCCCACCTAATATTATGTACATAATTGTAAAATTAAGTAATTCTATTGTGTAATAATAATACTATTATTATTATTATTATTATTATGTTCCTTGTAAATTTTTAAAATATCAGGCTTCAAAGTTGAAGTTAAACGACACGGGCACAGTTTAGTTTCAGAATTTAACAATCCTTTATATTAACGTTTGAGGTTTTTTTAGTTTTGGATTGTGAATGATTCATACAGTAAGTACTCATGCTGCATTTTGTACATGTACCTTATGCGCCCATAGTAAGCTAAGCTAAGGTGAATCATACAGAAAAAAAGATGATAAAAGTGTAAAGAGTTAAAAAAAAAGGGTGACGTTGTTATTGTTATTGTAAAGCTGCACTGCCTGTGTTTCAATTTGAAGATGCGATTACGAGGTAGCTATATAGCGAGCGAAGGAGCGAGGTAGAGAATATACAGAGTCGAGTCGAGAGTGAAGATCAAATGTACAGATTATTGTTTAAGATTCATAAATAAAGAAGAGGATGGATGATGGCTGTACGTGTCTCTGGAGGGACTTTGCTCATCTTCTCAAAAGGAACAAGCAGGAATTACGCTTCTGACAATCGCTCGTTTCAAACCATAAGTGCCTCAATTTTCACGCTTCTCTCTCTCCCATTTTTTTCCCAGCAACAGAAACAGACTCACTCAAACCAACACCAACCAAGCCACTGAAACCAGTGCCAGTAAAGTACCAGCAGAAGCTTATATATCTCCCCAGCCTTCCCAATAATATTGCATCTCTGCTATCTACAAAACTACACACGGTGTCATATTATATCCACAGCCCATATAATCCATTCAATACCAATAACGAAAAAACGTAAACGATAACCAATACAATTTACAACATTACATCATAACTTATCATACCGCCGCCGCACCATGTAACACAGTAAAACGTGAACGTTATAAAATGTAAAGTGTAAATAATATTATTATTTATGTTATGTTCATAGCCCCTCACTGCCTACTGTACAACCTTATACACTATTAAGTCTGCCTCTGTAGGCTGTGACTGTGGGTAGATGGTTATGCACTGACACTAAAAAAGGAAGCAGAAGCAACTTCGGGTTTACAAGACAAAGATAGACACACAGCTAGTAAAACGTATGTACCTAGGTACTGCATACGGGAAGGCAACTACCAAACCGACACCGATGCCGATACCGACGACACGAGAACGATAACGATGTTTACAGAGCTGGAATTTCCCATGACATCCCATATTATATACTGCACACACTCAAATGAAGATGAAGCCCCCAACATGGAACATCACGAGCTCAATAAACCGCATTTTCTTAATTTCCTAATTTGATCCGGAGGTAAATGATAATGAATTACATATAGCAAAATTGAAAGTACCTAAACTACCAACTACGATACGAGTGGAGACTATAATAACAACAGAAACAGGTTCATTTAATTTTCAATTTCATTGTCAGCAGTATCCTATTCCTATATACCTATATGAACCTATCCATATCATTTCAGATACCAAAACCAAAGTATCACTTGTGTGGGCGCTTCTTGAATAATTTAAAGTCAAATAAATCTGTGAGTGTCTCTCTATTTAAGTTGTGCCCTATGAATTCTGTCTCTGGCGCGCACAGCATTTCATATCTAACTACGCTTCATGTTTTTTCATGCCTTAATAAATAAATTGTATTGAGCCTTCATAATTTATATAGACGTAATAGCTGAGCCACTTAACTCTCTCAATTAATTATTATCACTCACGACGTTGACGATACGAAATGTGCGCAACTGAGCAGAGCAACAGAGCAGTTCACTTCACATCTTCTCTGTCATCCCATCTGAAAATCTGGCGAATTGAAGTACAGTGACTACTGAGCCGATATTGAGCCCTTGCCTTCATCTTCATCGGTCTCGGTCTCGGTCCCGGCCTCGGTCCACTCCTCAGTGATGCGTGATGCGTTAATACGTGTCATAAAGAGAGATCCAAGTGAAAAAATGTGTAGTGGCTTCATCGCCATCCCCCTCCATCCAAGTTAGACTACAACATCACCATCATCATCATACTACTATTAATACAGCAGCAGCACTACACAGAAAAAAAATCTCAAAGCCCGATACGGAAACCGAAAGCTCTGCCATGTCATGCGATGCGATGCGATGCTATGCCAAGAAGCTAAATGTAAAAGAATGAGAGCGACTAAACTGTGAAAAAATGAATTATAATCTGTAGGAAGGTAGCTACTACTTATACAGTATAGTGTGTGCTGTACACACTATTTTCACGAAGGGGCTCGGTTCTGTTCTGTTCTGCTCTGTGGAGAGAGGGTTTTTTTTGTGAAAGTCGAATAAGAAAGAACAAGAAATATCAATTTAGATAGATTCATAAGGATGAGGGGTAGCATCAATAAAGATGTCTATTGCACGTGTTGCGTGCTCCTCTCGCTTTCCTTCTTCGCCCAGGAAAACGCTCGGATCGCTAGCTGAACAAAACTCGTCCTCACTCAATAAACTTTATCGGTATGATATATCTCTCTATCAGTATCTATAGACTACAGACTACGGATCCGGATACCTATATAGGACATACAGATATTATGACATGACATGGTTTCCCTTGTACATATTTCCCATAGCTTCGTTTTTGAGCTCCCGCTTTTCTCCTGATATATCCACTATAAAGAAATACCCAAAATCCGAACAAGGGATTTAGGGATTTTGCTACCCTATGTCCTGTACAGATAGACAGATACACAGATATACCCTTGTATATAGGAAAGTTATATGCATATTCGGATTCGGATTCGACATTTCGCTGGCTCGTTGTTCCCTGAGCCGAGTTGTGCTTTTAAGTGTGGAAATTCTGGAAGAGTTGTTATTGTATGTGATGTGCCTGGATCGCCTCGTTCAGTGAGTATGGATGCCCGATGCGGGATACATTATGTATTATCTACTTGACTTGATATTGATGATACATAGTGGGTAGTAGTGGGAGAGTGAGAGTCGTTCCCGTAGGAGAGACTGAGAGAGAGAGAGAATCGACTTGAGTTTCAATCTGTGCAGATGATATATTATCTTGTAGAACATTTCATTACCTTGTTTGACCTCCGGATCGAACCTCATTTATCTGTCCTCTGTCTGTAACTGACTTCCTCCACATTAATACCCTATCATAGACTGCGCCATATGCATAACACAGTCAACAGTGGAAACGCTGGGCTGGAAAAGTGGAAACCAAACCTGTTCCGAATACATATAGACAGACGTTCTGGTTCTGGAGAAGAACAAGAAACATACGGTACGATGCACGGCACGAGGGACATCGGCGTCTAGAATGAGATTTTTGTGAACAGCCCTTATAGAGTATATACGTTTAAGTGCATACGTTTCCAAAAACATTTTTTTAAAAGGACTATATACCTTTTTTGTAAATAACCAATTACATTTATTTTTACTCTTAAAACTTTTAAAAAAGATGTAATTAGAAAATTGCGAGCTTTTCAAAACTAGTTACATTAGACGAATTTACACTTTTCCAAAATATGCATTTATAAGAATTTACACTTTTCCAAAATATGCATTTATAAGAATTTACACTTTTCCAAAATATGCATTTATAAGAATTTACACTTTTCCAAAAGATGCATTTATAAAAATTTACACTTTTCCAAAATATGCATTTATAAGAATTTACACTTTTCCAAAAGATGCATTTATAAAAATTTACACTTTTCCAAAATATGCATTTATAAGAATTTACACTTTTCCAAAAGATGCATTTATAAAAATTCACACTTTTCTAAAATATGCATTTATAAGAATTTACACTTTCCCAAAAGAAGCATTTATAAAAATTTACACTTTTCCAAAAGATGCATTTATAAGAATGTACACTTTCCCAAAAGAAGCATTTATAAAAATTTACACTTTTCCAAAAGATGCATTTATAAGAATTAACACTTTTCCAAAAGATGCATTTATAAGAATTTACACTTTTCCAAAAGATGCATTTATAAGAATTTACACTTTTCAAAAATGCGTATTTAAAACATTTGTGGATTTTTCAAAAACATGAATTTAGATCATTATCCACTTTTTAAAACGTGCAACTAGAACAGTTCTTGCTTTCCAAAAAGGCGTACAATACGGACATTCTGCCTTTTACAAAAAGACAATAAATGTGTAGCAACAAGTACATTTTACTTTCCTGTTTTAGCGCTTTTTTTTAAAAGGCGCAAAACTACCTACCTACGTAGTTCAGCATGTTTCGACAAAAGTAGAAAATACATTTATAGGTTAGTGTTCCGTCCCTAGCTACATGGCAAGCCTCGCAGGTTTTCTCATTTACTACCGGTGGGTAAGTTCAAGTCACCGGTTGTTAAGTTCAAGTCACTGGTTGTTAAATTCAAATCACTGGTTGTTAAGCATGCTGTTTGTCAATGGTTGTGTAGTGTTCCTGTAAAGTCTGTATACGTGTGATGCTATATGCTGCTCAGAGCAAGCATCGGCTGTGTGACGTTGTGACGTGGAAACTTTTCCACGTCGATTTGAATTCTGTACTTTAGTTTACTGTTTTGACCCAATTCAACTGCAGTGTTGATTTTGGATTGCAAATCTACTCATTTCTAATTTTGTACTGTGAATTATTCATATTTAAATCTATTATATTTAGTTGTACCATTTCTACTGTGAAGTTCTACAAAATCACTGACTGTTCACGTGATTAGTTAAATACCTAGTTTTAACTCTCAAACCTTTGTGTAAAAGTACCCAAGATAACCACTAATTTATACAAGTGAATTATTATTAGACTAAGGCTCGTGTTTTATTCCTTTGTGTTTATCCCTTTGCCGCTTCCAAGTTACTCGTAATTTTTGTATAAATACTACAGTTAACCCTATACTAATAGAGACTCATTACTTAACCACTGACTCTGCCAGTTCTCATACTGAGGCTGTCATTTCTGTTATAATTTTACTCTGTGCTGGATTTACAACCAGTAGCTGTTTATTTTATTTTAATTGTTACAAAGTCACGATATTTATCTTGCTTTACTTACCTGTTGACTATTAAAGTATATTTAACATCACACAAGTCTCCATCCACCAACTTACTCACACACTCAATCACACTCAATCACTCAATATTACACAATTCTACTCATATTACTGAAGCATCGTACAGTAATTTAATTCATCAATCTACAACTCACTCACTCATCCAAACCAGTTGTTCTCGCCATTATTTTCTGGAATTACCGAAACTGCTGTTGACAGTCACCCCAACATTTGGTCCTTCGAACCGGATACCTACACTGAGAATATATCGGCAAAATTCTTGGAAATTATGGCAACTACACTAAGTACTTTGAAGAATAGAGTAAGGACTATCAGATCAAGTATTTCAAGATACGAGAATTTCTGTCAGAAGCATTCATCCACTTCCATTTCTCGAATTGGAATTCAAACATATCTGGAAAGAACGTCGACGCTAATTTCGGATCTCAACTGTATCCACAATGGAATAGCTGCTGTCGTGTCTGTTGCTGACTACCCGCCTTACGTTGAAGAGTACGAACTCATGTCAGCAAGACTCGAAACGTTGTATCAAAAATTAAATGAAGCTTTGAATCAGTCTTCTGATACTCACCTGTTATTGCCACCTGGGCTCCAGCCTACTCACATTCACTCGCTCCAGCCTGTGGAGCCAGATTCTATTCACCGGTTGTTGCCACCTGGGCTCCAGCCTACTCACATTCACCCGCTCCTACCTGTGGAGCCTGACTCTACTCACTTGTTGTTGTCTGTGGAGCTTAAACCTACTCAGCTTCACTTGCCGGTGGAGCCCGAACCTACTCATCTGTACTTTCCACCGGGACTCAAACCTACTCAGCTTAACTTGTCTGTGGAGCTCGAATCTACTCAGCTTCACTTGTCTGTGGAGCCAGAAACGTCTCATCTGTTCGTGCCACCGGGGCCCGAAACAACTCAGCTTCACTTGTCTGTGGAGCCCGAATATACTCAGCTTCACTTGTCTGTAGAGCCAGAAACGTCTCATCTGTTCGTGCCACCGGGGCCCGAAACTACTCAGCTTCACTTGTCTGTGGAGCCCGAATCTACTCAGCTTCACTTGTCTGTGGAGCCAGAAACGTCTCATCTGTTCGTGCCACCGGGGCCCGAAACTACTCAGCTTCACTTGTCTGTGGAGCCCGAATATACTCAGCTTCACTTGTCTGCGGAGCCAGAAACGTCTCATCTGTTTGTGCCACCGGGGCCCGAAACTACTCAGCTTCACTTGTCTGTGGAGCCCGAATATACTCAGCTTCACTTGTCTGTGGAGCCAGAAACGTCTCATCTGTTCGTGCCACCGGGGCCCGAAACTACTCAGCTTAATTTGTTTGTGGAGATTGAACCTACTCAGCTTTACTTGCCGGTGAAGCCCAACCCTACTCACCTGTTCTTGCCACCATGGCTTGAGCCTACTCAGCTTCACTTGCCGGGGCTCCAACCGACTCAGATGTATCTGCACCTGCCTGTGAAGCCAGACTCTACTTACTCGTTGTGGCCACTGGGGTTCCAGCCGACTCAGATGCACCCGCTCCTGTCTGTGGAGCAAGACTCTAGGTACTTGTGGTGGCCACTAAAACTCCAAATCGCTCAGATTCACCCGTTTCTGTCTGTACAGCCAGAATCTACACATCTTTTCTTTCCACTTGGATTCAAACCTACTCAGCTTTACCTGCCTGTGGAGCCCAACTTTACTCATCTGCTGCGGCCAGTGGAGCTAGCATTTACTCTCCTGTTCTTACCACAAAAGTTCAAACCTACTCAGTTTCACCTGCCTGTGGACCCTGGCCTTACTTATCTGCTCCTCCCGGTGCGGCCTAAATTCAATCCCGTGTGTTTGCCTGTAGAGTTTAAATCTTCTCAACGTAACCCAACTAACTCTCCACTTCTTGGACTGGGATCAGCAGGTCTTGGTACAGATTCTGAAAGGGTAACATTTATTCTAATGCCGTCATTTGATGCGAGCTATGTCTTAAATGTGAATGCTTTGGTGTTACCACAAGTTACAGGACCTCTGCCAAACTCATCCATTCTGTTCAAGGACTGGGATCATATCAAGTCTCTACAACTTGCCGACCCGGACTTTGGGACATCGCGTCCAGTTGAAATTTTACTTGGAGCCGACATCTGTTCTGTCATTATGAAGAACGGGATGTGCAGAGGTCCTGTTGGTACACCAACAGCTTGGAATTCATCTCTTGAATGGTTTCTCCTTGGCACAGTCGACTGTCACCCACCTGTTAATGCCGCATCAATTCAATCTCATCATACTAGGACGTCACCCTGTGCTCAGGAACGTACTCACAATCAATATGGAATCTCGTTTAATCACATTCGCATTGCATCTTCTCTATCCTCTGAATCAAGGTACCTACACAACAAAACAGTGCCAGAAACCTCTACTGTGGCTGCCCAAACTCAACTCCAAGAATCTTTTTCATCTTTGCTCAGGTCTGGACAAAAGTTCTACACATCATGCAAGGACACCACTACATCATTTCTACCCAACAACTGTAAATCGGAGCTCACGGCAGACGTTTTTGGATCCTTCACATTGCTACCCTCACCGTCAGTCATGAAACTGGCTAAATCACCTCCATCAATCGAAGCACCTAAACCCTTTGAAATCCTTTCACAATCCTTAATAATTTTTCCTCAACGCCTAGGTGATCAAATCACAGCCAAGCCTAGTTCCTATTACAACAAACCTTACAAGCCTCATACTTTACAAACTCATTTATACACAAATCCTGTGTTTAAATTCTTGTCTAGATTCAAAACTAGACCTAAACCTACCCGCATCTGTTCTGTAATCTTATCCCAATCTCACATAGTACCTTATGCCGCTAATTGTTGTGTTGTCCAGCTTTCATTTACCAGAATCTTACTCACGGCAAGAAGATGGGCAACAATACTGTGGAATCATCCGCGACGTCTAGTACATTCATCAGCTCGACCGCTACGTGTGCTTCTTTTTCTGATCTGGCGAACCGTCATCTGCAGTCGAAAGATCTCAGTCTCTACAACTCACTTCATTACTCTTGCTTATTACTGGATCATTCGAGGCAAATACGTACCCGCTTTATTCTTAAGCCAACGATTCAAGACTACCCACAATTCTACTGAATTATGTCTTGTGGTCATTCGATGGAAGTTTAAGACTTTGACGTTCGTCAGCAATATCTCATGGAATCCAATCTACGTTTCAACCAAAGCCTCAATACTTCCAAGCTGCAAAACATCAATTTATTCGAGCAATCCATCTCTTATATTATGTAACCACTGCACGTACTTATCTATTAACTATATTATTTACACTACTATAGAGTCAATAATTTTCATGCAAATTATGGGGGGAGTATGTTCCGTCCCTAGCTACATGGCAAGCCTCGCAGGTTTTCTCATTTACTACCGGTGGGTAAGTTCAAGTCACCGGTTGTTAAGTTCAAGTCACTGGTTGTTAAATTCAAATCACTGGTTGTTAAGCATGCTGTTTGTCAATGGTTGTGTAGTGTTCCTGTAAAGTCTGTATACGTGTGATGCTATATGCTGCTCAGAGCAAGCATCGGCTGTGTGACGTTGTGACGTGGAAACTTTTCCACGTCGATTTGAATTCTGTACTTTAGTTTACTGTTTTGACCCAATTCAACTGCAGTGTTGATTTTGGATTGCAAATCTACTCATTTCTAATTTTGTACTGTGAATTATTCATATTTAAATCTATTATATTTAGTTGTACCATTTCTACTGTGAAGTTCTACAAAATCACTGACTGTTCACGTGATTAGTTAAATACCTAGTTTTAACTCTCAAACCTTTGTGTAAAAGTACCCAAGATAACCACTAATTTATACAAGTGAATTATTATTAGACTAAGGCTCGTGTTTTATTCCTTTGTGTTTATCCCTTTGCCGCTTCCAAGTTACTCGTAATTTTTGTATAAATACTACAGTTAACCCTATACTAATAGAGACTCATTACTTAACCACTGACTCTGCCAGTTCTCATACTGAGGCTGTCATTTCTGTTATAATTTTACTCTGTGCTGGATTTACAACCAGTAGCTGTTTATTTTATTTTAATTGTTACAAAGTCACGATATTTATCTTGCTTTACTTACCTGTTGACTATTAAAGTATATTTAACATCACACAAGTCTCCATCCACCAACTTACTCACACACTCAATCACACTCAATCACTCAATATTACACAATTCTACTCATATTACTGAAGCATCGTACAGTAATTTAATTCATCAATCTACAACTCACTCACTCATCCAAACCAGTTGTTCTCGCCATTATTTTCTGGAATTACCGAAACTGCTGTTGACAGTCACCCCAACAGTTAGGTTGCTACATACCTACAACCACGTGGGTGTACTGAACCCCATATTAAATCCAACCTTATCTGTAAATATAACGAAGAATTCAATATTACCTAACTGCCGATAATAAATCCCGTGTTGCAATTTAAATGGCAAAGTTACCGCTACAGCTGTATTCAGTACTCTGTTAATTAATGTGCAGTGCCAAAGGGCAAAGTGTTACCATCCCTATCCCCTATTCCCTATCCTCGAACAAAACGTAAAAATGCACTCGGCTCCGTCCCTATTTCATACAATAATTATATTTTTAGACTAGACAATATTATAATATATATATAATATATAATACTACAATAAGATTTCAATTAGATAAACACGACAATATTACATCTACCTCTATCTATATAGCTATAGGTAGAATCTGGAAAATAATTTGAGATTCGAGATTTCGAGAGGCACGAAGAAAATGACAGAGATGAAAATGCATAGCATGTAGAAGTACCTTGAGAGAGGTACATAATATTACCTAATGATCCTGATATTTATCTGCGGAAGCAGACTCTCACCAGTACCAGTACCAGATTCTACAGATACTCTAATTTCTGTGTTGATAATAATGATTTCGTTTGCTGCTATGGAAGAAGCACTACTACTACGACGCTCTAATTGTACATATATTATTATACATACGTATACAATTGAGGATGGTGAGAGAGAGAGAGAAGTGGAGAGTGTAATTAAGAGAGGCGCTAATTAAAATGAAAACGAGGGAAGCAGATTGTCATAATGTGATGTGGAGACGGAGAGAAACGTTCTTATGTTCTCCTCACCAAGTAATGTTATGGGATCACACAGCCTTTTGACTTAGCACGACGCGACGCTTTTTGAGCATCAAGCAAGCGTCTCTCATTTTCTATCTCAACTTTAATAATTCCGTTTCTCGGGGTTGGCCTCGGTATCCTCGGTTTCGGCTTTTCCAGATGGAGACAGACATATACGTTACCCGGCACCGGGAACGGGACCGACACCGGCACCGGAGAAAGTGCCTTGGATTTGGGCTTTGCTTATTAATAAGCAAGGAAATGAGGACGGCCGTCGTCTTTCCCTTCTTTTGTCTTCAGTCGCCTTTTCGTCATTCATTTTGAGGATTCAGATTCATTTAATAGCGTCAGCATGTTCCTCTGGAAATTAGGAGATTCAAACCTGACCCGAGCATCAATTATCACTTCACAATCTCGCTATATATATGTACAGATTGAACATGACAATATGCTCAGGGCTCAGAGCAGAATACTTCACACCAGGCCAGGATAGGAGAGGAGACAGTCGACAAAAAATAATATTGATGCAATGTAATTTAGGGGCAAAGGGTTCAGTTGTAGCTCAGGAGATGAATTATGTAGGTAGGTTTCCATACTACAAGGATAGTATAGTACGAAACAGTGCTTTTAGTTTATGTAATTCCTTTTGCATATAAGACAAAAAGGCCATAAATTATGATTCCATAGATTAACATCTGTATTATTATGTATCTCGTCCTTCTTCTTGTTCAACAGCTTAAGAAGCAATAGTGTACATATATAGTGTACAATATAGATACATTAATTTTTTTTTCAAATATCGACCTGTAAAAAAAGGAATTTGGCTAATCTGTATAGTGAAACATTTTTAATTTTATTTAATTTTTGTTTTTAAAATTTACATATTTAAAATATATAAAATGTGCATGTTTTTGAATTTTTGAAAATTATGTATTCCGAACAATAGAGATATTTGAAAAAACACGTATTATTACATATTGCACCTTTTCAAAACATGTAATTTAGAGTATTATGGACTTTTCAAAAACAAGTAATTAAAACATTTTAAAACTGTTACAAAAATAGCAAATATAAAATTTTGGATTTTTTTAAAACTTGCAAGAAAAACATTTTACACCTTTTAAAACATAAGATTTTGCGTTTTTCAAGATTTGAAATGTCCTTAGTATGTACATAGTGTAAAAGTGTAGGGACTGTAAGACTTTACGTAGAACAGAATAATTTAAATTGCTTGCAAACTCCAATTTTCTAATTACGATTCAAATCTTCTGTACCAATTTGGAACTTGGCTGACAAATCAGACGCCAAGTTCTTTCCCTAAAAAGCTCATCCTTTTACTCCTGTACCTTTGATTACAAAAACAATATGCAAAGCAATAATAAGAAATGCTTTTTTTTGCTTTCAGTTTCAGTAATTAGCACAAAAATACACAGGAATATAGCAAGAAAATAATGAAATTCTGCATAGGATGAAGAAGGAAGCGCAGAGGAAAATAAATAGAGCCACCACCTACCACACGAACTTTCCATATATAATTACACATGCAGACGTAGGTACCTACACATAATACAGGATACTAAACATAATAAGGAAGCCCAAACTACTGAAAAACGTGGGTCGAAACCGAAACGCGAAAGAGACTACCGGAACCAGAAGACTGAATAAAAACAAGCTAATACAACTCTCCTACAGACTGAATAACTTTTGACTCGAGGCTTTTTACTTTGATGAGAATATTAAAGTTTAAAGCGAAGGTCTGAATGAAGTTGAGCAGTTTACGTTTACAATCAGCTAACAAGCTAAGCCAGTCGACGAGGACGACGACGACGACTACTGCGACTACAACGACTGTCAGATATCTGTTTGTTTTGCCGTTGTCGTCCAAATCTACACAGTGTACAGTATATGTAATAATAGGCAGGCAGCCTTCCTTGTTTCTTCATTCATTCATTCATTGAGCAGACAGAAAACGCATGAGGAGATGAGGATACAAGTCCCAATCCCATCCCAGTGGGAAAGATCCTATATACCTTCAAAACCGACGCTGTCTTTTTTTAACGTCTCTTGGGATATTATCTTCTGGCTCTCTTGCCCTGGCCCTGCCCTGGCTTCGTCTTTTTTTTTTGGCTTTTGTAAATTCATAATTGGAACAACTTTTAAGTTGACTAAAAGCCCAGGAGCCAAACTGAACTGTTGTAATAGTAATAATGTTATCTTGCTATCTACACCAAGTTTAAACGTACATCGAGGTCTGCATATTTTTTCCCATTATGAAAGTATAGCTGTCTACTTTACCTATTTAAGTAGGTAGGTACCTCCATACATTGTATCCATGTTATCTTTTGTTATGATCTTTGATCTTCCTTTATTCATGATTTAAGTATAAAATTCATGTTAGGGGTTTACTTTAAATTTTGGATAATGATAAATAATTTTTGCATTTTTGCACTTTTTTTGACATACGTATCAGCTGTGAAAAGTTGAGCATAAGCGCTGGGGATTAACACAATTTTTTAAAATTTTAATACGCTGTATTATTTAATCACTGAGCGAATACCAAAGAAATATCAAAGAAGACACAAAACACAAAGTTTGGAGGGTTTTAAAAACAATAAAAAATTAACGAATAATTTTTATTTTCAATGCAAGTTTTAGCACGAACAGTAATGTTAATTTGTAACATATAAATACATAGGTACAATTTCTGATTACATCCTCTTTTGAAAAATGTGCAAAATTCCGTAATTTCATGTCCATTTTTCTAACAGGTGTAAAATGCCCTCTCACCCCCACCGCCAAAGGCTCAATAATTGAATGTTTGAAAAAGCAATTTATATCCTAATTTAAGTTGACTGATAATAATGACCTGAGAGTTATAACGCAATATACATATGGCTTTAATTTTAACTGGTTTTTGTCTCTGACAATGGTGATGACCTCTTGTACATAAGATCATTAAGATCAGACACACAGCCCCTGCATGCACAAAGCTATATCTATAATATATACGACTATTGACTATTGCATGTTTTTGACTACTTGACTCGGAGCTTATTTTATAGCGGTACATGCAATTTTGAGTGAAAGTTCCATTTCCATTTCCATTAATGATGCATGAGAAAAGCCGAGTCAAAGAAAAAGAGGATGACAAAGGCAAAGGAGAAAAGAAAATAGAAAAGAATCGTGGAGCAAGATAAATTTAGTCGTACATTCCTAAATTGATTCTCTTCGCAATTACTACGGCTAAATTAATCTAGTCAGGTATATCCGTATACTGTATATGCACAGGTGCACTCTGGAACGTTGGACGCTGGACATTGGATATAATACCGCATAATAGGGAACATATCGGATGGTCATGGTGACGGTAGATATTAATAATGTCTCATATATGTGGTCAATGTAATTTGGTGAGAATGCAGATATCACACCGTATGTTTTATAGATATCAGATTAATAGATTTTATACGGATGGTCAGAGTAGATAATTATATCTTTGTAGATTGTTGATGTGTGGAAGGAATTAGGCTCCCTTTTGATGCATACATAATAAAAAGGCAAAGGCTGCCTGTATTACAGTAAAGTTCCGAGAGGACGTACGTAGAGGGTAACGATACCGTCATTGAAGAATGGAAACAAGCTAACTTAAGGTACACATTATTTTTTTAAGACAAAATACACTAAGTATGTAAACAAACATTAACTTTGAAGTGATCAGATTTTTTAGAATATTTTATTGCATTCGAATTTTGAATTTGAAAGCTTTTTACATTAAAAAATGTTGAAAATATTTTATTTACATTTACAAACTTCACAAGGAATGCAACAAGATTTGAACATTTTCAAACAGGCAAAATATCTAAAGTATTTAAGACTATTATGCTGGGATTAGGAAAGATAATATAAATTATTTGAATTTATTCATGGAAAATAAGTACCTACCTAATATATATATTTTGGAAAACGTCTACATAGAATATCCCAGGTTCCAAAAACATACTTAAAACAAATTACCGTACCGTAAGAAACCACTAACGCCCACTTCCTGTTCTGTATTATTGTGTAATTATGTACAGTATATTTTTATTTTAACCGAAAATAATGTCCATTCATGATGGCATGGCATGGCTTGTATTCACTCTTCAGCGATGATGAGAGAGGATTCGTGGATATACTGCATTAAATATAATATGTACACTGTCAACGACTTGACTTGAGACTTGACTACTACGGATATTATGGACACATGGAAAATGGACAAGGTGACAGTGAGAAAACATGAGAGGAAAATAATGCTGGACAATCAAGAAGAATACTTAAGTATATAGAGAGAGGATAATATTGATAATAATACCTTTGTGGTGGAGAAACTCATCTTCATTGGACGATGACTCGCCGCCATCCCCTCCGTTCTGTAAGGAAACCAAACAAACAATTCAATACTTAGGGCATCCTTTTACACATATACTCACACCATACCATACCACACCACTTACTTAATACCCAATACCACAATATCACATCACTGCTTTTAACATCTACAATCTACATAGGTACGAACATATTTCCACTTTCCTCACATATCATATGACAGTATGACACATCACCTATAATTATATGATTCACCATTCGTACATGTTGACATACACCTAATTTCCTGAACACCTCACCGTCCAACGTCCTGTCCTTTACTCACTAGTCAGTATGCAGAGAAGCTATTGATCATCCCAACTGGACAATAGCCACTCTCTTCTTTTCATTCTCTTTCCTTTCCTCATAATATTCAGTAAGCCTCCTAAGTTGTAAATTACTTTTCATTCTCATGATATGATCCAGAGCCCCATCTCAATCTCCTATACAGAGACAGATATAGAGCACTCCATGAACTACATATAAGTCACAATGACCCTCTCACCGGCTTCGGCACCGGCAGTCTACACAGTCAATTTCCCTTCCCCCGCGATGGGTACAGAACTAAAGCTAAACTTATCAACTGCTTTAGTAACTTGTAAGCACCTTGAAACATTATACAGAAAAATAGATAGGAAGGCCCAGAACCAGACCCAAGCAATCTATTAGAAGACTGAAAGTCTGGAAGTTCAGAATCTGAATGTTAGTTAGAACCCTTGGACATGAACGTGGACATCCACAATGTACAATGATATATTGACATTATGTTATTAGAGTTCTATACACATTTGGTTCACTTCCCCACGCCATTAATACTATTATGTATTTTACTATGTATAGAACATACATGTCGGTATCGGTATTTTGTATTACTATCAGCAAATTATACGCTTCTATTTCTGGACGTCTGGAGCCTCGTTCTCGAATTTCGCAAAGTCTTAATAGATTAGTACACACACATACACAGAGCGACAGAGCCCTATGATAATTATTATTATGATTAGCCTACGCCAATTGCAAAAATCATATTATGAAGAACAGTTAAAAAACAAAATGTACCTATTTTTTAAAGTTGTTGTAGGCATGGAAAATATACAGCCGTGTGTAAAATACAAAAATAGGTATATGCCAAATGTGGAAATAGAAATAAAATTCTACTTAAGTGAGTGAGAAAGACTGCCGATTCCCGATAATTTCCAGACCAAAAGAAGAAAAAACAACGTTAAGAATGAATACCTACAAACATTTAAGTACCTTGCCATTTGCATTTTGCATATACATGTAAAAATAAAGTACTTAGCAGAATACGAATAATAATAATATGTCATGTCAGAGCACAGTATTTTGGAAAACACAAAGTTACTGATACTGATATGATACGATATTTTGAATATTTTGATACTCCATATATTTTCTATTCTATGCATACATTATATAGAGGCATTTAAATATGAATCTGTATGGATTAAAATCAGTTGAAATATGAGAAGGGAAGGAGCTCTATATAATTACATACATATCTGTATTATTATTTATAAATGCCTTACATATAGGTATGAAAAATGGGCAATATATGCATGCAGTATATAACATATAGCATGTTCAAAAATAAAAGTACGATATAGATGATAACACTCTCACTCACTCAGTCAGAGTCAGTGTGAAAGCTTGTTCAAGACTACAATAAAATTAACCTATATGCCAAAAGAGCCCAGTGGGCAGTAGGTAACTACGAACTACCGGATCGCAAACTACACAGATATAAAATAAAAGAGTAAAAACTTTGCAATAATTATGTACATGCTGTGTAGTATACTACTTCCCCAATGGAAAGCCCTAAGCCAACCAAAGCGAGGCACTTTCCAGTTCCAGATAGAGATAACAGTAAAATGTAAAAGCACATGCAAAAAAATAAAATAAAAATAAAATATAAAACGGAATATTATAATACAGTATGAATAATAGGAATAGTCTACTAACTAAAAAACCCAGGTATCTTTTTTTTACAAATGACAAATGGAAATTTTTAGTGCAGATATAATATAGTAGAGAGAGAGGATGTCGTGTATAGGGGTATATTTTTGCGGTGACTTGCCAACAACAAGCTCGCAGAAAATAAGTGTATTGTACCAATGTACGAGAGTAGGAGTAGTAGTGATAAAGCCAGGACCAGGACCAGGAGCCAGCAGCTTAGCATGGGGTACTCACTTTTCGTCAAAATCAAAATGGACACGGACACGGGCAAAAATGAAAAGCTTTGAGCAGCCACCAAAACCAAACCAAAGCAATGCTGTAGGTACAAAATATATGTTCAAGCAAAAAAAGCCTAAGCTGGAAGCAAGGGAATTAGGGTCGTCGCGATAATACATTTGAGAGGTAACCTCATTACTCTCTATATATACGACAGAAACACACAGTATATGCTCTAAGAAACAACATTGGACTACCATTACTACAAAGGTAAAGGTACTTCTTTATAGATTCAGAATCGGACTCCGGATTTGGATTTACGGATTTGACTTGAGCCAGAGCTCAGGATTTACTCACAAAATGTATAACATGTTTCTCCTTCTCCTATTGTGTGGACTACTGTATAGGTGTACAGGTATTGTTCCGTCAGGAGAGAGAATCAGCGAGAATCAGAGAATGTGAATCACATGGAATGACGAGCGAGACGATCACGCAATGGGGCTTGATGGTTATGGTTGTAAAAATATGAGAGAGAGAGAGAGAAAATATGAATATCATAAAGTAGATACTAGATATAAATATAATGTTATGTTGGGCGGTGTAGCCGGTGATAGGTTAGGCATACATACAAAGGTAAGCTATACCTGATTTTCTTTTTCGGCTTCGGGATTTTCTTGCCTGCCTGGGAGAGTGCCTAGTGTAGTGCTTTGGTTTCGGCTTCGGCTTTTGGTTTGGTGGAAGTGGGAGAAAGTTGAAAGTACAAAAGATAAGATGAAGGACTGGAAATCTTCCTGGTCATTTCCCGAGTGGAAGGTACTAAAACCGATTCTTCACTATGATTATTCTGTCAGGGGTAAAAATGTATTGCGCTTCCAAAATGTAGTCTAATGAGAGAATCGCATGTGTGGCAAAAGTCAAACAGTCAACACGAACTTAACAATTTGAGGACACTCAGGAGAATAAATGAGTGGTTCTTTCCTATCTCGTCTCGTATTTCCCTATTTTCCCACTCTCCTCACACACTCACACACAAAACATACTACTATACTTATATAGAATATATAGAAACAGCGGCAGTCTGTAGTGCATAAGTACGTCAAACAGAGAAATACACACCCTCCGCATGCATGTACTTCTACTTGTACTTCGCTCGTCTATTTCATGTGTATTTTTGTATTTGTATTATAATCTATTTCTCTGTTTAATATACATATAATTATACAATGCATACGCAGTAGTTGTAATTCCCATTTTCACATTTTGATTCTAGATATAGATATCTGTAGTGTAGTGGGTAAATCTACCCTCCATACTGTACAGGTATACTGCACACTAATCGATGCAAAAACGACAATGAAAATGTGTCGTGCATACTAAAGCTTCCTTGCCTTTCTTCTGTCTATTCTATGAAGGTGTCTGCCCAATTTCCCAATACACACAAGGGATACATAGGCAAGACTGAATATACTATGTGAATCTGATGACTTGAACTCAAAATACGAAGCACTCACTACCAACACTAACAACGTTAATGCTGGAGCTGGAGTGTGTGTCTAATGATGTGATCAAGTCATGACGACTAACTTTATAATTCTCTCGAATTCTCACTCTCTCACGGTTCGGTTCATAGAGTTCCGATCATGTGGAGGATACACACAACTTTACGGGAACAGGAACTGGGAACTGGGAAAGAACGGTGAGCGGA
The DNA here is from genome assembly GCA_949802685.1 of Dicyrtomina minuta. Lineage (NCBI taxonomy): Eukaryota > Metazoa > Arthropoda > Collembola > Symphypleona > Dicyrtomidae > Dicyrtomina > Dicyrtomina minuta. The sequence continues at coordinate 33,767,790 of OX461808.1, forward strand.
TGATGAGGCAAGGTGCAATATGGGAAATCTATAACTGTAATGATAAGCCCTAATTTGCTTTTTTGAGGTGCAAAATGTTCTATCTGAATCTGCTGTCATTGCATTTTTTAAAACAATACATTCAATTTTCTAGAATGTACTCTAACTGGGAACAAGAGAACAAGACAACAATGCAAAAAGACTGAAATTCCCTGGTTATTATAATTCATTTTATATTGCAACTTTAAAAAAAATATTCTATAAATTCTGATTTTTTTTACGCTAGGTAAATAAGAGATACAGCAGTTTTATCCTTTTGAAAACCATATATATATGTATAGTTGTATGGTTTAAATATAAAACTGCACATTTCCATATCCTTTTTACAGAATAAATTTTGGAGCAGTTTTACAAGTCCAAATCCAAACGCAGAGATATGAAGTGTAGCTTTTATAAAGTCTTCAAGGACGATATATAGATTGTACATTACTTAGCATATAATATAGAGATAGATAAGGCTCCGGGTTGTGGTTGTCCAGTCCAGGAGACATGGACGTTCGTGGTCTGATACTGATTATCGTGATCGTGAGAAGCTACAACGAAAAGCTTTATTAGGCATAAGGTGACAAACGGAACCCAGCCAAAAGTCAGAAGTTAACTGGAAGTCAGTGCATGTTCCTGCCAGCGCCAGCAGCCCGTCGTCGTGTGTCCAGGAGCCCGTGTCAGACTCAGGTGTACTACTACTACTATTGATAATGATAGGAAGGAGGTGAGGGTCTGCTGAGTCTCTATGGAGGGTGGTGGATTTTATTTAAATTTAGAGATAGCGAGCAGACAAAGGCTAAACTAATAAATAAATATTTACATATATATATACAGACGTAGTTGAGAAACACGAATAGGATTATCAAAGGGGCTGACAGATATACTGAAAGACAAGTCAGAAGCACAAGTACAGCACAGTTCTGATTCTACATATATCAGTAGTTGTGCTTTATTTTGTATAGTGAAACAAGTTGAGGGACAAGATAGGATCATGAATGGCGATCTTGATGACTGATTAGACATTAGTTCCCATTACCATTTATTACGATCTGGACCGACTACGACTTACGACAACGACTGACCCGCCTGACGATGACGATGCTATACACTAAATACAATATGTACATTACACACAACAAAAGAAAGAGACATTCAAACTTTTATTTATATTTTTATATATCGTTTGTTCTCCTCTCGTATACGCTTCGTTTCGTATAAAGAAGAATATCTGGGTAACTAAATCACCTTTTATATATTCAAATTTGATTTGAGTACAGATTGGCAATTGGACGACTATGGGCTGGACATTACACTTTATGTATGTCGTCCGGATGGGAATTTTGGGATTCGGACATTCGGATCGGTTTTAGATTTATGCACGTTCACCGGCAACGACGACGACGCGCGACGCAAGGTGAATACTTAAATGTACTATATATATGGTGGAAGTAGAATTATTACTATTCTGATTCGGGTTCGAGGTGAAGTACCTCCATTATTTTTAAATTACTATACAATACAGATATACACATAGGACATGATATAGTAGAATGTCAATATGTAGTCTCCAGAAGACAATAAAAATAGAAATGTGTATACGACTGAATGAATGAAAGGACGGAGCGAATGGTGACCAATGACCAAACCAAATCAAAGCCAAGAAACCATCATTCATGATTATGATTCGTTCGTGTATTTAATTGGGCAGGTATTTTTTTATTGTTATTTCCTATATAAGAATATACATATATATATACACTACACGCCACTATCGTATAGAAACCTGAATTTAATGCTTGTAACCAACCTACTGTCCTTATATTATTTATAGCTGTACTCTTCACCGAAAAACCAATAATATACTTGTCAAGTATAAGGATAGTATGAGCCAATACATATACTTTAATAGGTATAGGCATTCTAATAATCAAAATCGAGACAAGTTGACAGTACCAACATTTTCAGAGATATGAAATATGAATTATTTGTACTTGCAGTCAGACGTCTATCAGCCAGGATATTGACTCACCTTAAAAATAATTTTATATTACAATTTTTAAACATAACCTACATGACGAAACGTTTTTGTTCGAATTTAGTTTTAGAATTAACCTAAAATCAAGCAATAAAAAAAAACGTCGCGGTAGATCGTACAGAATACAGTACAATTAATATTCAGTCCATTTCAAATTCTCATTTTGTAAAATTCTTAAATATGTTTTGAAAAACGGTAAAAAAAAATTGGTATCTTATCTTTTGAAATAATGAGCTTACTGCACCATGATATCTAATTTCGGAATGCAAGAGATGCATTGCAGGTACACTTTTTTACGTTTGGTTAATTGCTCTCTTTAATTGCTTTAAACCTAAGTATATTTTATGCTTGTATGAAGTTCAAATTTACATAAAAAACTGTACAGAATTTACCCTATACGTATATTGCAGTATTTCTAAATTGTATTATGTACATAACAATGTCGTCATCAATGTTATTATTATTTCCATAATATGATTTATATAATGTACAAAAAAGACTTTTTAGAAGAAGATTTAAGTTGGATTTTTTAGAATACACAGAATTTTTTAATGAGCGTTTTCTAGCTAAGCTCAAAACTTCAAACTTTCAAAAAGTGAAGTTGAAGTTTATTAGTACATTTTGCAATGTTAATGTTAGCGATAGCGATGGAGCAACGAGCTGGAAACATACTGTTTTTGGCTAGCTACTACACGTTGGCATTGCATGTCGTGTATTGCAATAGCGTACCTTCGTATAGGTAAACTGCACAGACCTACGTACCTACCTAAATACATACCTCTATAATATTACAGAGCCATACAGAAATACAAACACGTCTCTGAGGACGTTAATCGCTATAAGAATCAGAGGGATTTACTGTGGATCTGTGGATAACGATCCATTAAACAATAATGACAATCATCAAAAGAAGAAGCCGCTCATTTACAATTTTACAAACACCAATAAATACTTTATGGCATTTAAGAACGCAAATGTTTGTGTAACTTCCACACCACAACACTTTAAAAATCCAACAACTGACTGATTTCATTTTCCTTTTTCATATGGTTCTCCAACCGACGTTCTCACTCACCAATAGGGGTACCTACCTGCTACCTACATAATAGAGCTTCGAATTCCTTTATGTAATACTTGACAAACGACAAAACTACAAAGACAAAAGACAAAGAGAAAGACAAGACAGCCCAAGAAAAAAGAAAAGTAGAAGATATCCGACAACATATATGACAATCGAAATCTACCGACCCGCGTCAGAGTCATACCATACCACGAAGATATGGCTCTAAAAACGCCTTAGGAAAGTAATAATAATCTATTGACAATCACACTCATAAAACTATCGATCCTTCTTGAATAATCACATTTAACTTTTGAGTCAACTTTTATGATGATCAATGATTGACGTTTCCTCACCACAAACCCTATTTTCCGCGACATATTTTTGAGCTACTTTTAAGTGTAGGTAGAGTATAGAATAATAGATAAGAAGTGTATTGTGTTGTGATTTTTGCTACTAATAAAGTTTAGTTAAACCACAATTTCAAACTACATAATAATATACCGAACCTATCGATCAATAATAAACCCTTAATCGTCTCCGTAGATGAGTCGAAGCCGAAATATTTAAAATGCGAACTAAAAATTAATGCGAATTAAAACTTGCCAATGATGTGAACATATGTGTCGATGTTTAAGCCTACATTGAACCTAGGTAGTATACGTATACTTACAACTTACCCAAACAATAGACAATGGAAGTATTTACCCAACTACAGAGATTTTGGAATTTCTATCGTTTGAGTTACTAGTTAGTTATTTAAAATAATATATAATATAATTATTACAATAGCAGTTGCTGTCTTATGACTACGACCGATCCCTGGTGACAGATGAAGTTGCACATACATTTTTTTAAATATTAAAACTAAATATTATGTTCTATGATTAAAAATGAACGGAAAATGGTACTAACCGCAGCTGCATCCGCCAAATCTGATTGTGTATGCTTCTTAACAGCTCTACCTTTTCTTCGCATTTTAAATATTACTTAAATCAACTTGGATGTACTGAATGTCCTCTGCTTCAAAAAACTTCGCAGGTACAGATGATGATGATATAATTAATGTCTGGAACTGGAGTGTTTGTCACAGAAGTCAAAGTCAAACATATTTTGTTTTCATTCAGCACAGCAGCATAGAGAACAATCAGTGAGTAGGAGTAGATCGTAAATCAAAGTTGAACGGTTGGATATAGGTACTTTCAACGTATGACGTAGGACCAAAATTTGAAAAAATCAATCAAAAATTTCAGTGATCACAGTAACAAATCATTAACAAGTTAAGATACGATGAATAAATCTTAATTAGATATTCATTGTTAATAATGAGGTTAAAAAATTCAGCAGTAGCACTAAATAGTCTTAACAACTCGTCATGATTTTTTGAGTGAGTACAAACCCATCAACTAACTGTAGTATATATGTCATTAGATGTCACTTGACGTCCGCCCAGTTAGCCATCAACAATGGAGATACTAGAGATAGTGATACAGGAATTAAAATATAGTTCGAGTTTAATTTTCAAAGTACGATGCAAGATATAAAGTTTGAGCTTGAATTTGAAATAGTGTCTCAGTAATCGGAATCAGTGATAGATTAGACAGTTGAGGGTTGATAGTTTCCAAGAATGATTGTCCTCTGTATTACTTTTTTTATGCACTATGTTCGATGTTCGGCTTTGGATTCGGTTTTTTTACTCTCTTCAAGCATCAACTATTAACTATAAAAAGTTTCACTTGGACGATGACGATATATATATAGCGATGAACTGTGGACGTCTTGATAGTAGTTGATAGTTAGTTGTTGATGGTGTTGTGTAGTTGTGTCGGGAGTAAAAAGTATATTATAGTACATCAAGTGAAATAGTTGATAGTAATTGTGGATAGTAATTGAGATGGAGAAGTGAGACTGGTGACTATCACCCGAACACACCGAAGCACTCAACTAAAACCCTCTCAGCTCGACGACGACCGACCGACCGACCACCACCACCACTAATACCACGACAACTACTACTACTACTAACAACTAACTTGAAACTTGAATGTCGAGGACGAAGACGAGAGGAGGACGACAAGGAGGACGATGGACGATTCAGGACAAACGAGAACGATGAACGAAGACGAAAATGGAAGATTCACGAAAACGACGAAAAGCTCTCAGAGCGTCAGCGATTCGAGACGAAGTTAGAACATTAATCACAGAAAAACACATCATTCTGATTCACACTCTCACACACAAGTCCATTCCCATAATATCTCATATAGGTAGGTACTTCTTCAATATCTCCAAACCTTAAAATCCCTACTTAACGTTCCTTCACAGTCTATGCATACAGAGAAGTCTACAGATATATATACTTTTTATCTTATTATTATATATTATCGAGGATCCAGAGTGCCAGAGACTTGCTCAACTCAACTGACTTTAACTACACTGGATCCTGGATCTCGACAGATCTCTAGATTCTCCTCCCGATTCTCTTCCTCATCCAATGTATGATATAACAGTTACACCGGATCCCGAAAACCGTGAAGTGAATGATAGGATTGAACTGGCTCAAGTTGTAGTACTTATAACTTACGGAGACGGGACTCGGTTAGATAATACCCGAGGGTGAATGTCATTAGAAATCTTCTAAAAGTTTTCGACGTTCAATTTTCAACTCAGATCCAGAGCTGAGAAAATCGTCCGCCGTAGGGTAGTAATAGTAAAAGTATCTGTGAAGAAAAAAGAAGACGTTTTATAAACTTTATTCGGAGACTGATAACTCTAGCTCTGTCAATTATGTTTTTTTTTCAGATTTCGATGTTCAACAAAGTCAGATAGCGGATACGCTTACATAAGCTGTCAGTTTCTTTATCATTAAATAATGAGAGAGACACAATAGAATGTTAAATACGAATACAGTAAGTACATGTATAATGTTCAGTACAGATGACAGAGTGAGTATCTGGAAGCGGAAGGGACGGGAGTAAAATGTTGAATGTAAACCGGGTAACACGAGCTCAAACGGGCGCGATAGTGGATAGGAAATCGAAATCAAGTGAGCTCCCACAGAATTTTATACCTGCGTCCTCGCTTCCCTCCAACTCAAATAGTACTAACAACTAAAGTAATACTCCACTTACAAAATTCTCCACAGCCACACTGCTTCTCGATCCCCAGATGCTAGATGCGGGTATCAGCTCCGTCCGTATCGTTGATCGTAAAGGAACGTGTCTCGTGTGAAATCTCGGTTTCGAAATTATAATCTACCCAAAGAAAATAGTTGATTCTTTCAACTTTCAGATTCAGAACTGGCCCTACTATGACTTCATAATAATAAACTTTCCTGCAATGTGGAATGTGGAACGTGGACGTTAAACGCTGCCGAGCCGAGTGACACTTGCGAGGGTTCCTCCGTTTGGTTTTAGTCTGACTGTCTGACTGATGATCACAGCTCTCGCACTGCTGACACTACTAGTGAGTCTTGAGGCGATCTCGTGGAAGTCGCCAAGTCGTGTGGGTTCAGCATGTAATATCTTTTGAGCGGACTTTATAGCGGGATGATGAGATGAGGGTAGTAGAAGCAGAAACGTGGAAGAAAGGAGAGAATCCTATCTGATCTGTTGGCTGGGTGTCTCTGTGATTGTGGGAATGGTTGGAAGATTTGAGAAGCTCTCTTGTCTCTCCGTCCAACCTTCAGACATCCTGTAGGACCGCCTCCATATTTTCTCCGCCCATCCTCCTAAATAAAATCCGTACCTCAACTCACAGTACTCACACGACGATGCGATCAGTTTTCACATTCCTTCACTTCACTTTTAAAGAATCCTATCTGAGAGACTAGACAAAGAAACGAAGGCGAGGGACCACACTCGCACTATTTTCAATTTCCAATCATTATCATTATCATAATAATATATTATCATATCTGCATCTGCTTATCTTTCGTAGTTAAGTAGTACTACCTTTAAGCATTTGCTGTAATAATATTTGCCCTTTGTTTGTTTTTATATTTCATTATGGCTAAGCTTTGAGGCGTTAAAAATAATTTAAATAATTGCCTAAAGATTTTTTATCTATCAATATTTACGTCTATCTAGTTAGAAAAGGAAAGTGATAGTGATACGCTGCTATTGTTTTTTTAAATGGTAAGCATTTAAGTTGACACTTCAGTACAAACTGTCTATACTACATACGATAGTCTAATTATTTACAGCGGAAAAAAGCTTCATTCAGTAAAAACATTGTGTAATTCAGTGTGTTTTATGGTCGGGAATTATATTACTACTACTCTCTTCAGAAAATATTTGACTACATGTTACCAGTACCAGCCTGTAAATTTTAGAACTTAATTGATGTTAACTGTAATACAATTATTGTAGCTGTTTGCACTGAATTCAAGCAAAAATAATTAATTCTTTTTTCAGATTTCTGTTCATAAGCTTCCTGAACTTTTAAAGTATACTTCCGTCCCAGTGGCACTATAGAAATATATGTGACTACCACATTTACAAAGCAGTGCAGCTAAAGAAATGGTAGTTTTAACTCTCTTAATTGGAACTTGCATAAAATTTCATTAGAGATTTTAGATATCGCATTATGATTATGATTATAATGCATGATTTTTATTTAGTGATTTTTTTGTCCCACGATCAGTCATGTAAGGTAATAGTAACTCATTAATTAATTATTGTCTTAAGCTACTTCAGTAATTCTAAGCTTGGGAAATAAACTATTTTTAACAAATTTTTTCGAAATTTTCATTTCGAAATATATTATAATTGTTATTACATACATATGCCTACTGAAGGAGCAAAATTGGCGATCTCCAATTCTCACTAAAAGCAAAGTTGCTGTCCTCTTCCTCCAATTCACATTAAAAGCAATATTTCTAGTACACATGACCTGATGCTTAAATAATAATAGTACAAAATTTAATACCTGTGTATGTTTAGTTCTAATGATTTTCCGTTTTATTAGTTGTATTTATATTTACCATTTACGCAGTAATGTATTTATTTAATCGGAGTCAGAGCATGAAGAAGTTCCTTTTCCTCGCAATACAAATAATGTAGGTACCTACCGTATATCCCGTAATAATGCGCGGGTCTGCAATACTTCAAAGGTCTGTAATAGTGCGCGGGTCTGAGAGGAATCTGTTTGAATAGTACGCGGGTCTATTTAGCCCACTATTATATGGCAGTACGCTGGTCTATAACACTACGAGGGTCTGCCATAGTACGTGGGTCTGAGAGTTCCAAACATGAAAAGTACGCGGGGCGTACTATTACAAGATATACGGTACCTTGATTACTTACATAGTGCTTGTAATAACCCAGAATAAAAATAAAGACAAGGCAGGGTGATGGAAACGATAGCATTATTTTGTATAACAGTATATAGCAAAAAGTGCTAAGTACCAAGTTATGTACCAAGCCTTATTAGTTAGTAGGTAGGTATGTCTCTAGGTGGGCAATGGACAAATAAATGGAGACCATAATATTATTATTATGATCTAGAAAATAGCCACTACATATCAACATAACTATTACTGGGTATATCTTTTGAGCTTTTCCAGTAGTTCTATATCTACAGATGCTGCCCCATACCTTCCCGTGTAAAGCTTAACTAATAGACTGAAAGACTCAAACTGAAAATCAATGCTCAATGAGAATATAGCATGACTCTCGACTTAATTTACAATCCGGGTTTTGGGATTCGGACTATTCGGACATGAGAATTTTTTGGAAGCTTATACTATCAAACATAGAGTCAAGACTACTAACAAACAATCGACTAGAGAACCGACATTACGACAGTAACAACCCAACTCCGTACAATACAATGTATACTAACCTATAGCCTATATCTACCAGGGTGTATAGGGACCTATCTAATGTGTATATACAATACAACAACAGAATCGGAAAAGCTCCACTCTCTTCTTAAATCTTAATACATATCTCTAAATTATTGTGAATACTGTAAGAACAGGAATTAGGTAGACATATCTATTCATTATAAATTTTGCTAAGGCGAAAAAACTAAACAGTATAGCCATTCCTATATTAAACATTCTATGAACGCAAAACATGGAATTTTTGCTACTGTATGGTATGAAAGACGAGGGGCAAATATATAGCTGTGCGCTTTTGTACGACTCACGACGTTACTAAGTAATTTGTACACATGCAATTGATTCGAAATTGCAAATTTTGCTATCTTTCTAGTCTACTAAGCTTATGTGGTATATGTACTCCCTACACTGCCATATGAAGAGTTCTTTGCCAAAACGGGCCAAGTCAGTAAAAATAAATTTTACAGGAACAACGATTACTGAATACAAGGCGACAGGATATTTTTTTAACTTAATTTCTTTCTACAATTACTGCAACCGACAAAGCACAATTTCAAGCAGTTTCATAAATCTAGACTGACTTAGGAATTTTTTAGAAAATTTTCAAAAATTTTAATTTCTGGACTTTTTCCGTTTTGTCTCAAAATCAATAACTTAACATGGAGGAAAAAGCCCGTGAGATGTTTTAATCGTTTTGAGTGAAACAAACCTTTTTTAACTTTTAACATTTTTCTTGCATAAAAAAATTTAGGCACGGCAATAGTCTTCTACAAACTACGAAAACACTCTTAAACCAAATTTAAATCAGAAATGCATCTTTTAGGTGGACTTATCCCATTTTCCTAAAAGTAATTTGATGGACTTGGCCCGTTTTGCCAACATACGACATTTTGGCTATTTTAAAAAATTAAAAAAATTGTTTTGGTTGAACTTTGACCTTTGCCATTCAAAAGTGTAACGCGTCTAGTTGAATAGTACAACTAACGAGAATATCTCATTTTTGAAAACAATTGACTTATTCAGTTTTGCCAAGAAACTCTTCATATTATGCTGAGCTGATACCTGAGCTGGTGCAACTTTAAGAAATATAGGTGGTTTCTTGGTTTTGGTAAGGGTTTCCCTTAGCGCCTAGCGCTGGCTCTGGTGCTGGTATTATTGGCAGCCATTAACCATAAGGACCGAATTTATCTCTTGTGTGTATCTATCTCTCTATATATTTATATGTGTAATAAGCTATATGCACACGTAAGGTGGATCGTATATATTGCAAATATCGCTACCTACAATTACAGTTATTTTATACGGTTATGATTCTGATGCTATGATAGTCTGAGTCTGACTGAGTTCGTGATAGTATGATAGTAATATTACAACTGCCCACCTTACTACCCACCAACAACAAAGCTTGGGCCTGGGTTAGGTGCATAGATCATGAAAATGTATTGTATAAGACGGTGGGTACTTTTACCATTATTTGGTAGGTAGGTAGGTGGAGGTGTATGGAAGGGCAAAAGCCGGGCAGCCCGGCAGCCGGGGTTGGAGCTAGGGCAATGGGGGAATTAAAGCGGGCGAAAGTTAAGTATTGTCATTGTACTATGGTGCTCTGCTTTATGGTGATGGTAAAGTAGATGTCGGACTCAAAATCGGGAGGGTGGTTGTTGGACAATAGAAGCGGGAGCGGTTGATTCGGATCCGTTTTAGCAATTGTCCTTCGTCTTCGTCGTCCGTCCGTCGTCTGTCCGTCCGTGTCCGTGTCCGTGTTCAAAGGACATATAGTAAACATATACGGATGCGAGTGCGATTACTAATATCAATATCATGATAGCTCCTTATTCCATACAATCTAGAATAGTATAATAGAACGCTCACCTCCGGCCCCGGCTCCCTACATACATGTAGTAGGTGTAATTATAAACGTACACGTACTTAAATCTGAGGTTGTATAGGGTACGCACTACATGACATAGGGGCATAATAGGGCACCGGCACTGCTATATAAGGTACTGATACAAACAATTAAATGGTGTGGTGGTGGTGGTGGAGGATTTATTGTCCATTTTATGTGCGGGTCTCACTGCTTCATGTTATTTCATGTAATACACTGTAAGCTTCTTAATTTTAATTCTCGCCAACCAAGCACCGTCACCATACAGAGCCATCGTATTATCATCCCCATCCATTTATTGCATGACTCGAATCGTATCATTGAGGAACAGATATCTAATCCAGAGATCTGACATCGACCCCTTTACCTTCTAATGATTCAATACAAACCGGCCCGGCATTCATAGATTCCGCATTCGGCATTTGGAGTTGGCATTACTGGTTTCGGTATCGGCATTGTGTAGTTTTGGTTCTGAGTTCCAGGATGTTATGGCTAAATGCATGCTATTATGTGATATTTTTTAAGGAATTAAAAAGCATTTCATATTAGTAGGTAGGTACTTAATTTTAATTTGATGCTTTTAACATACTTATTATTAGTCAAACAAATTTAATTTATATTTCTACAATAAGTAGTATGTGTAAATCTCATCTATCATTGAAACTCTGGCCTTCAAAGCTATGATTGGAATTAACTTACTAATTAGCATACTAACTTTAAGCATACTAATTGAAAGGCAGGAGGCGGTGCTAATGAGCCGCTCAGTATTTAAACATGAAACAAAAGAATATAAGATTTCCGACACATTTTGAAGCATGCCAAAACATTTTTTTTTGGAAAATTTTATTCGCGTGTACCCAGGACCGGACGAAGGAATTACTTTTAGGCGCAATTTTTTTCCATACAAAAATCACCATTTTGATTTTATTCATAGTTATCTTTGGTAAAGCAAAATGTTGCATTTACATGTTTTTAGAAAAGTGCAAACTGTTCGATTTACTTGATTCAAAAAAGTGCTCTATGTTCTATTTACATGTTTTGAGAAAAGTGGAAAATGTTTTATTTGTATGTTTTTGAAATGTACAAAACATTTTATTTGCATGTTTTGGAAAAGTCAAAATATTCTTTTTACATATTTTTAAAACTGCAAAATGTTCTATTTACATGTTTTTTGAAAATTCGGGGGCTGCCTGCGCTGGCCACATTATCCGGCCCTGCGTGTACCAGTACCATAGTAGTGTGGGCAATAAATGTTTTTCGGCGGTTTTTAAAGTTTAATTGTAATTGGGAGGTTTTCATAGGCACTTTAAAAATCTGGATCGCTCTCATTTTCATTGAAATGGAAGACATTTTTAAAGTGCATCATGTTAAGCTAATTTTGTAACAGATTCTTAAGTAGGTAAATTGGCTTGCCCTGGAATTGAAACTGACTTGGGTTTTAAGTTCATAAAAATATAAATACAGATAGTAAATCAATGTGGACAAAAAGTTTAGATAATGTCACCTCCGTCTCCTCCACCACCCTGCCTGCAGAGAAATAGTTTCATTAGAAAAATACTGATAGAAGAGTAGCTCCACTTTATACTACTGTCCTTTTGTGAGGGGAAAAGGGTCGCGAACGCAAACACAATGACAGTAACAATGACAATAGTAAAGATAGATCATGGTCTTGGTTTGGTCTTGGGAGAGAATTGATGATGATAGCTCTTCTTGTACTAACGGCACTTTTCCTCTCTCTCTCTCTCTCGTTGCCACTTCGTCTACCGCTGTCGTTCGCTTTGGCCTTTGTAGTTTCCAAGAGAAGTATCTTTACTCATTATGTTGGTAAGGACTTTAAGTATAGGGAAGCGAGCATAAATTACGTGGTACAAGAATTGGAAGTTTTGAACCCCCAGTTTTTGGTGTGTACGCCCATGTAAAATAGTAGGTCGCCTGAGCCCCTAATTTTCCCCCAAGACGTACTACGTAATATATGCACCGTCCCTTGGTGGGGTATTAATAGGGCATAGGGTATAAAGTATAGCGTGGACTACCTATTGACAATTGACACCGAGCACAATAACAATTTATCTACATATCTATCCAAGTACCTTTATCTTACGTCTATTTCATACTTTAAAGATAATAATATAGTTTTAAAGAATAAAAACAAGCCAAACGTTTTTATTCTTACGGAAATCAAAACACAGGCTATCTATTTTTGTATTTAAAGTATTTCATATAAGGAGGTTTAATTATTGAGCCGCTTTTGAAATTGAAAATAATAACTTTGTGCATTAAAGAAAAAACTCGTTCCTACCTATCTACATAATTTAGCGGATTTTTCACGATATCGAAATATTTGACCCATTTTGAAGTGTTATATACCATTCGAAAGGTAACGACGAGTAGAATCCAAATAACGGACTCTGCACGATTTTACTCACAAATTTTCAACATTTGTTTTTCAAAAACCGTCAATTTTTTCGAAAATTCCGCCTAAATATTTTTTTAAGCGTCCGAAGCCTAAAACAAAATACCCGTTTTCTTAATTTTTCAAGGGCTTTAAAATGATATATCATACATTACCATCACTCAATTTTGAAAAAAAAATAATTCAGTTTTTTAATTACAATTAAAAATTAATCATGACCTGACCTCGAACTACAAGTTCAATAGGTTCGCCTATTAATTCCGGTTTCACTGGTATATCGTTCATATCTGCATTCATTGACTGACGGGTTCAAATTTCGGATTTAAGATTTGGCGGGAAATTCAAAAAATGTACTTTTCAAAAACTGAGAATCGCCTGGAGGCATTTTCGCCTGAAACATTTTTTATTAACATTTACAAGTCTGCATTGAAATTGCCACTATACTTACTCTTTCACGGCTACCTCCCCTTAATTTAAAGGTTATAAATTGACCCGGCAAGAACTGCCTAACGTTACTGTTAAGGCTGCCATAAAACAAGGGCTTTAGCCCTTGTTTTTACAGTATATAATAACAAGAATTTTGAGTTGCAAAACAAAACGTTTTGAAAAAGAATCTTTAAATAGCTTAAGCTATTTACATCTTTTCAGAATTTTAAAAATCTTTATTTTAAGTTGACGTATTATTATTATGTATTAAGATATAATATTATTTCAAAATATGCAATTCACTCCTTTTTGAGTTTGCAAGAAACGATATTTACTACAAGTTGCTGAAAGTGAAAAATATCCTACCGACATCCTTTTGAAGGTGCGAATTATATGTTATTTGGACCATTTTGAAAGTTTAAATTATGTGTTAAAATTTTTCGAAAGTGAAAAGTACGCCATTTACGCCTTTTTTTGAATTCAATAACTATATAGCTGTTTACACTTTTCTGAACATGCAAAACATGTTATTTACTACGCCTTTTTGAAGCTACAAATATGCTATTTACACCTTTTTGAAATTGAAAAGTACGCGATTTACACCTTTTTTGAATTCAAAAATAAGCTATTTACACTTTTTTTGAGAATGAAAAAAACACTAATTAAGTATACCTTTTTAAAAGTGTAAAATACGGTATATTTAAGCTGTGTTTTACATTTACCCTTACATATATTTACCCTCTGAAAAACATTTTGCAATGTTGAAATGCTTACTGACGATTCGTCATTTGGCAATTGCAACTGTCCAGCATTAATTGGCCTAATAAAGTAATAATTACTCTCCCTAAATTCAAAGCAAGACTTTTCTTCGACACCACTCTAAAACGGTTCCAAAATTATAAATAAAGGATGCTCTTCCTTGTTGTCTTTTTCCAAAGACATTCAGGCCCTGATTTGAAGTATCCATACAGCTTCTCCATACTCTCTATAGCTCTGTACTTACTACAGGGATTGGATTTTGAGAATTGAATTTCAGATTTACATTTCAGGACTTAAAATATCTATAAGCCTCACTGTAAGTACCTATGTTATATACGCTTGGATTTATAAACACTTTATTTGGACTGATATTGGGTTTCGGCTTTGAGCTCTCCTACGATTTACTCGATGAAAGTGTGGAATGAGAATTGAATGGTAAATGGGAGATGGAGAAGAATTGAGAAAAAAAGGAAACCATGAAAAAGGACGCGCGATCGAGGCATTCTTCTTTCTTTTCTTCGCTGTGGATAGATGTGTATTTTTTGTGTGTGTCCATAGTCCATACGACATCTCAATTGAATCGGAATCGGACAGTAAGAGAACAGTTTGGGGGACAAAGGATGAGTCCCAGGTGGATCCTTCCCATTCGCATCGGCATCGGCCCATCGCCTTCTCTCTATAGATATATCTGTGTAAATGCTTTGTGAGGAGGCGTTGAGCTTTGAGCTCATCTCGCATCTCTTTTATACATTTTCCTTTCTCAATAACTTTTCACTCAGAAACTGATAATCTTCAGATTGCTCCCATTCTCATGCGTTATATCTACATATGTAGTCATTACCATCCATTAAATTCTTACACTCACGCTGACACTACTGGCTCACAGAACACATTATTGCAAGTGGGATTGCAATGTGGAAAGGTTCGAAGGATTTTATTTTTATTATCGTAGTCATTCACAATTGTGAAAAATTGACAAAGTCTTCTTCACAAGTTCACAGCACATTAAGTTCTTCAGTTAATTCGTGTGTCCCATTTTCTAAAGCTAGATAAATGCGTACAGTTTGAATGTGGGTGAAGTGGTATTTTATTTTTTTGTAAATTTTAAAAATTAAAATAGATGTACCTAGATGTATGTAGTAGTTTTGAAATGTTTTATTTTTACAAATTACATACATAAATTAAAAATTCCAAGCTACAAATTGTTGTTGCCAGTATAAAGAAACGTATGCTATTAGAGCATTGCGCGCTTTTGAAAGTCACGCAATTTTTGAAAACCATGCACTTTTCTAAATCGTGCAATTAGGACTTTTTGAACTATTTAAAATCAAGCAATTAGAACGTTTTGCATTTTTCGAGATCGTACAGTTAGATAAATCGTACAATAATCTTTTTTTATCATTTATAAGATCCTGCTATTCCTTTATTTGCACTAGTGCCGGTGTCGTACTACTTTGTGTAAAGGTACTGCTCATTAGTTCATTATTATTAGGTTTACTCACTTAAGGGAGCGTGCCTAAATTACGTGGTACGCCTTGGGGGGAGGCTAAATCGGCCTATACTTTTAAATGCACGTACATATCAAAATAGACGAGGGGCTAGGGGTTCAAAACTTTCGATTTTTGTACCACGTAATTTATGCACGCTCCGTATATCCTCGTGATTCTTTTTACCATGTATGTATAATACTTTTATAGGGAAATTCAAAGTTGAAAATATGATGGGTGAAGATGAAGATGAAGAGTGAAGGTGGAGATTTGACACAGTTCTCGTTATTCCTTAAATGACGACATTGAGCAGTCCATTCATAACTCCCATTTAAAATGACAACCACACATTCTAAGGATATAAGAAGTGTCTATAATGCAGAATGTAGTCGTTGTTAAGTGGACATACGACAGAATTTAAACCAAAATCCAAGAGAGATAATCTGTAAGCATTCAAAATTATCCCTGCTTCAAAGCATTAAGATTTAGTATCCCTCCTGTCCTCTATTCCCTATACCTTCCTATAGTGATCCAAGATATACATATTATTCATATCCGCGTATGTAGGTACTTACAAAAAAATTCAATCTGTCTGTGTAGTGAAGCTGAAGGGAATGGTAATGGACGAGGTGCCAGATTTGACGGTGTGTTCAATTTCAACGTTCAATATCTGTATAGAGGGTTTTCACCCTACTACCTTTTAATTTCAACTAAAGGTTTGGAAAATTCGAACAAAACATATATCAAGAATCGAGATGGACCACTCAAGGCTGTTTGCATTAGCATTATTTTAATTACTTTTACACATTGCGTTGGGTAGGGTTGAAGGAAATACAGATTCTAGTATGTAATAATACTCACATATTTAATAAAAACAAATCCTAAAATAATATTGATGCTTCTTAGAAATTAATTAAATTAAAAGGTAACATTGAACAAGGTTAAGAAACACATTCAGTGCAGTAGCTAAGATTTCTTACTGAATTTTATTGTTTGATGTTTACACTGTTGCTCACTTTGGTTGAATTACTGAACTTACGGTTACTGTGATTTTAAAAAAAATTATGATTAATAAAAAATATTCATCCCTTATAACTCCCGGGTTTTACTATAAGTTTGAAGTAACTCCCGGGGTCTCTATGGCTGTTTTATGCATTGTCTTACTTAAACTTTTTTTTGTTTTTAGAAATTACTCCCGGGTTTTAGGGCAAGTTTGACGTAATCCGGGTCTCTAATACCTCCTGGGTATGTGACTGAGCTTGGCGTAACTCCAGGGGGGAGGGCGGTGTTATTAGAAGAAATACGGTACCCACTTCCCCGCTCGGCTTCAGTTTCATTCATAAAACCCAAAGGGCAGTCTTATAGGTCTGAGTCAAGGGCAAGAACTGAAAAGAATAATAGTTCCCTATTGTGTTGTTGCTGCGTTGAGTTTTGGTTTTGGGGTTGTAATAATAAAAATAATAATGATGAGTAATATATATTCTATATAGTGAGTTTGTGAGTGGTGATCGGTGTGGTGAGATACGAGGGCCGACACCGGATGGAAGTGGTACGTGTCATCTGATGCATCTTGCCTTTGAAACTTTTAATATCTTCCAGCCTCCTCTGCTCGTCTTCGTCTTCGTCCTCGTCCTCATCGTCCTTAAGGAAATAATAAGAAGGAATTACGCTTCTCTCATAATGACAATGAAAATGACAGGGACAGTCGCGAGTGTAATCATTTCAAAACTCAATTTTCACGCATTATCTGACTTATGACTGGGCTTGGCCCCTACATTATAACGCAAGTTTGGCCTTTGAAAGTATACATAGTGGTATAGGTTTTTTGGATGGTAGACTGAAGGCTACATAGTGCTATGCTGGTGCTGGTATATGGACTATATAGTAGATACACATGTGACGGGTGACGGATATTATATTCTAAGTAGATATTTGTATTTTCGCTTTTCCAAGTCTACCTTTTTCAATTTCCATTGTAGTAATCCATCCTCATCATTTCAGAATTTCAGTGATACCGCAATGTATAGCTATACGTATCCCTTCGTATTCTGTTGTTGTAAGTTTTAATTTTTTCTTTTCAACTGTAGGAACTATATAGTCTGTGAAGAATCAAAATATCCAATTTAAGCTACAATCAAAATGAGCTATGTATGTCATAAAAGCAGAATGAGAAACATGCGTAAAGTGTTACTTAGGAGTTTTTAAAAAATGTTCTATTTACATGTTTTTGAAAAGGTGCAAAATTTTGTACTTCCATGTTTTCGAAAAATGCAAAATGTTATAATTCCATGTTTTTGAAAAGGTGCAAAAAAATGTTTTTTCGAAAGTGTTTAAAAAAAATGTTTAAACTTGGGAAACATAATTTACAATTTTTTAAAACATTCTCAATTAAAAGCATTTTTGAAACATTTGTAAATTTTAATCACTTTATTTTTACATTTTTAATGTGGCAACTGTGCAAACAAAGCTAGTGTTTAATTTTTTTTGAAACTAAAAAACGTCCAATACTTACACCGTTTTGAAAGTAAAAATGACTGTATTTGTTCATTAAGGGAAAAGCAAATAATAGTTTTTACACTGTCAATAGAAACTGCATATCCTTCTAATTGCTCTTTTTGAAAAGCAAAAATGGTTGCATTTAGACTTTTTTGAGACTAAAAAGTTTACCTGTATGTATTAGTTTTTAGTAAAAATAAGAATTTTCATAATATGAAGAGTTTGTTTTCAAAACGTGTTAAGTCTACACTTTAATATCCTCTGGACTTAACGCGTTTTCCTAGCAAATTCTTAACATGCATACAGATGCACCCATAGTAAGTAATTAGCAAACTTGCTTTTTGTTAACGCAGTCTTTGAAAGTAGGAAGGATTGAGCAGAGATTCTTAATCATGCTCATAATCGTAACCACAGTTATAGAGAGTCATCCTTATGGCTTCGCTATTTCATCCTTTCTTCGATCTTTACATAATTTCGTCACTTTTGTGTACATAAACGCAAATGGTGTGAAGAAGGGCGAAGGGTTGATTTTCATGTTAAAGAATAGAATGGAAATTCCAGATAGAAATACATAATAGACTATAACAAGAAGAGGAAGTTGTACACAGCATAACATTATAATAGCCGCGCCGAAACAAAAACAACGGAGCTATATGGCGAGATGATCATGATGAGATGAGGATGCGGATGCGAATGCGGATGGGAAAGAGATGAAAATGATGAAATTGAGAGAGAATCTGTGGGAGATGAGATATTTAATGTTTAATGCTCAATCTTGAGTGCTCTGTTGATTTTGAATGGTTGACTGGATTGGATTGGATATTTATGTAGCTATATGTCCATTGTGTGTGGGACGCTCACTTTGCCTCTTCTTCTCCTCCAATGTTGAAAGTTCCGTTCGATTTATACAAGAGAGTTCAATGTTGGATTCATAAGGATGCGAGCGGCGTTGCATCAATAAAGATGTCTAGTGCACGTGTTGCGTCCCTGGAATCATATGCTGGAATTATTATTATCATTTCATCCACACAATGTACAACTACAACATGGAGCTATGTAACGCCTTTGTGCACTATTACTGATGAACATACGTACGACCCGTCGCTTTCCTTCCCAGCTCGGCGGCCAGGGATTCAGCTTCTTTGCAAAGGGTGCAATTTCCTACTGTGAAATCATATGGAACCATATGTCGCTCTGAAGAACTAATACAAGCCAAACGTTAGGACCTAAAGAGTTGTCTGGCAAAACGGGGTAAGTTCATATTTGTAAAGAATGAAATTGTTTGCGCTACGTGTACTATTCAACTAGATATGTACGTTACTGTGTTGAATGGGAAAGGTCAAAGTTGAGCCAAAGCATTTTTTTAAAATAGCCAAAATTTGATTTTTTGACAAAATGGGTCAAGTCCATTAAATGGTTTTTGACAAAATGGGATAAGTCCACCTAAAACGTGCATTTCTGATTTAATTTTAGTTTTTGAGTGCTTTCGTAGTTTGTAGAAGACAATTGCCGTGCGCACATTTTTTCATGCAAGAAAAAGTTTAAAAGTAAAACAAAGTTTGATTTCACTCAAAACGATTAAAATTTCATCTTACGGACTTTTTCCTCCATGTAAAGTTATTGATTTTGAGGCAAAACGGAAAAAGTCCACAAAAACAAATTTTTGAAAATTTTCTAAACAATTCCAGTGTCAGTCTATAGATTTATGACACTGCTTGATGGCAAAATATAAAATTTTTGAAATTTCAATTGTTTGAAAAAGTTTTGCCGCCCACTTTGACCTGGACAGGAGCAAGATTTACCCGCATTATTTTGAATTTGTGGCACCTAAAAATGGCTAAAATAATTCATTGTAGTTAAGACTTTTCAAAATTATGTAAGACGGAGTGAGTTTTGAATTAAAGAAAAACAGGAAAAATAGCTTGTTTTTATTCTTCATACGACGTCACGCATGCATTTGGACTGAGAGGGCTTATAGGTGGGTGGGTTCTACAGTAGAAATAGTTTATAGGGAGACAGGATGGTAGTGGTAGGGAATGTGTGCGGATGATATATTATCTTGTAGAACATTTCATTACCTTGTTTGACCTTCCAATATTCGGATACTTGCCAACTCCGAATCCGATCAAAGGTCATTTGTCTGTTGAGTGTCTGTGAATGACTTCCTTCATATTAATCTCATATTCTCTCCCGCATTTCCCCCGGATTTCCCTCTTCTTATTCTCACTTTTAATGGAGGGCGCAAAATATAGTTATTGCATTAGTATTAGTGCATACGTAACGTATATTAACCTACTATAATAAGTACCATAAGTATACTTTAGTATACTCATATGGGATTGGATTTGCTTTGCTTTGTATGTAGTTATGGACCATATTGCTGCGTATGTATTTACATGCAGAAAAGAATGGGGTACTTAATTAACACTTTCCTATCTGTGCTTCATTCATCCTTTATCTCTTTTAGATTTTTTGTATATGTAATCTGTAAGCAGTACAACAGTTTGACAGTAGAAAGTCACGATACGATTAAAATCATGCAGAACGAATAGATAGTAGTTAAATACTTTCACAGTTTAAATTAAAAATTAAAACTTGGTTTCCGTTTGCTAATAATCACAATTAGATTTTCGTCAGTGAAGAATCAAAATTACCCGCATCCAATTGAAAAAAGAATTACACAAAATTGTGTCAAAAAAATTCACTAAATGAGATACAAGATACAATGTATTATTATTATTATTATTTCGCAGGGGTTTGGTCTCAAGAGACCAACGCCGCCGAGGCCTTTAGTGGCCAATACAATGTATTGCTCAAAATGCTAATAAAATTACGAGTTTTATAAATCATTTTATAATATTTTATTTGCATGTTTTTGAAAGTTGCAAAATATTCTATTTACATGTTTTTGAAAGCTGCAAAATATTCTATTTACATGTTTTTGAAAGTTGCAAAATATTCCAATTACCTACATATTTTTGAAAGTTGCAAAATATTGTATTTGCATGTTTTTGAAAGTTGCAAAATATTCTATTTACATGTTTTTGAAAGCTGCAAAATATTCTATTTACATGTTTTTGAAAGTTGCAAAATATTCCAATTACCTACATATTTTTGAAAGTTGCAAAATATTCCAATTACCTACATATTTTTGAAAGTTGCAAAATATTGTATTTGCATGTTTTTGAAAGTTGCAAAATATTCTATTTGCATGTTTTTGAAAGTTGCAAAATATTCTATTTACATGTTTTTGAAAGTTGCAAAATATTCCAATTACCTACATATTTTTGAAAGTTGCAAAATATTGTATTTGCATGTTTTTGAAAGTTGCAAAATATTCTATTTGCATGTTTTTGAAAGTTGCAAAATATTCTATTTACATGTTTTTGAAAGTTGCAAAATATTCCAATTACCTACATATTTTTGAAAGTTGCAAAATATTGTATTTGCATGTTTTTGAAAGTTGCAAAATATTGTATTTGCATGTTTTTGAAAGTTGCAAAATATTCTATTTGCATGTTTTTGAAAGTTGCAAAATATTCTATTTACATGTTTTTGAAAGTTGCAAAATATTCCAATTACCTACATATTTTTGAAAGTTGCAAAATATTGTATTTGCATGTTTTTGAAAGTTGCAAAATATTCTATTTGAATGTTTTTGAAAGTTGCAAAATATTGTATTTGCATGTTTTTGAAAGTTGCAAAATATTCTATTTGAATGTTTTTGAAAGTTGCAAAATATTCCAATTACCTACATATTTTTGAAAGTTGCAAAATATTGTATTTGCATGTTTTTGAAAGTTGCAAAATATTGTATTTGCATGTTTTTGAAAGTTGCAAAATATTCTATTTGCATGTTTTTGAAAGTTGCAAAATATTCTATTTACATGTTTTTGAAAGTTGCAAAATATTCCAATTACCTACATATTTTTGAAAGTTGCAAAATATTGTATTTGCATGTTTTTGAAAGTTGCAAAATATTGTATTTGCATGTTTTTGAAAGTTGCAAAATATTCTATTTGCATGTTTTTGAAAGTTGCAAAATATTCTATTTACATGTTTTTGAAAGTTGCAAAATATTCCAATTACCTACATATTTTTGAAAGTTGCAAAATATTGTATTTGCATGTTTTTGAAAGTTGCAAAATATTCTATTTGAATGTTTTTGAAAGTTGCAAAATATTGTATTTGCATGTTTTTGAAAGTTGCAAAATATTCTATTTGAATGTTTTTGAAAGTTGCAAAATATTCCAATTACCTACATATTTTTGAAAGTTGCAAAATATTGTATTTGCATGTTTTTGAAAGTTGCAAAATATTGTATTTGCATGTTTTTGAAAGTTGCAAAATATTCTGTTTACAAGTTTTTGAAAGTTGCAAAATATTCTACTTACATGTTTTTGAAAGTTGCAAAATATTCCAATTACCTACATATTTTTGAAAGTTGCAAAATATTGTATTTGCATGTTTTTGAAAGTTGCAAAATATTCTATTTGAATGTTTTTGAAAGTTGCAAAATATTGTATTTGCATGTTTTTGAAAGTTGCAAAATATTCTATTTACATGTTTTTGAAAGTTGCAAAATATTCCAATTACCTACATATTTTTGAAAGTTGCAAAATATTGTATTTGCATGTTTTTGAAAGTTGCAAAATATTGTATTTGCATGTTTTTGAAAGTTGCAAAATATTCTGTTTACAAGTTTTTGAAAGTTGCAAAATATTCTACTTACATGTTTTTGAAAGTTGCAAAATATTCTATTTACATGTTTTTGATAAGTTGCAAAATATTCTATTGACATGTTTTTGATAAGTTCCAAAATATTCTATTTACATGTTTTTGATAAGCTGCAAAATATTCTATTTACACGTTTTTGAAAGGTGGAAAATATTCTATTTACATTTTTTGGAAAAGTGCAAAATGTTTTTTGACATGTTTTAAGGATCAAGTTATTACATGAATTTTTTAGTATAGACAGTATAGTGCACTTTTTAAAGCTCAAAGGTTCATGTTTTGAAAGGCTCATTCTTAGGCTCATTCTGTAACTTTTTGGTAGGGATTTAAAAAAAAAATTAATTATATTCCTAAATATAAAATACTATGCAGAATCATCAACTTGGTGTTGGTGTGCCGAAGCTGTGTATCTCAATTATTATTATATCCAAAATCTGAAATTCCACTGCATAGTATTATAACAATTAATATATTCAGCGAATTAGCATCTTATTTCCATTGTTTGTATCTCTGCAGTAAAGAAAAGCAATTAAGCAATCAAAGCTCTGTGTGTAAAGACATGTGACATCATAAAAGTCTGTCATAAAATCCAAAACAAAATCAACTAGGGCATGTGTCTCATTATTCTCATTCTCACATAGGGAAGTCAGAAATCATAATATATCAGTCTCTTCAATTTCCTTAGTTTTCATTTTAATTTCCTGAAACTTTGAGAATTATTTGAGAACTTGTAATAAATCCCAAAATTGAAGATATTAGCAATATAATTAATAACGTATCAGCAACATCTCCATCTCTTTTCTATGCAGGCATTTTCACAATACAAACTCCACATCTGCACATCACATAATTATATGAAAATTATCAAAACTATTGCGGACATAAAAACAAAAAGTAAAGCGATAGACACGATACGCGACCGACGCTTGGACGTCTCACAACAATAATAATGCTCATGTCATTAGTTGAGATTACAAATTCTTCTTGTGCTCTCCTGCTGCTGTTGCTGGTCTGGATCCATGAAGAATGAAGAGATTCGAAAGGAGGAAGACGAGAGGCATGTGAGTGTGTTACGTATAAAACAGTTATAATTTAATGTGCAGAGTTGCAGTATCTAATTATCTCGTCCCCTTCTATAGCATAAAGAACAACTTCTTCAATTTGCGCTCCGTCTTATTTAAAGGTTCAGATCATGATCATGCTACATGATTTCTCTGCTGCAGTACAGTGCTGTCTCACAAAAGCGAAAGCATAAAAGTTCTATCATAGTTTTTTAGTACAAAATCAGTATTAACTTATTTTTTTTCCTTCAAAAAATCTTATCTCAAAAATTAAGGCGCAACCCAAAATTTTATTAAGATAATATAAAGTTTATGAATTTAGGCCAGGCCGCCGTCCCTTCTTTAAATACTTAGCACTGGCTATACTGATCTTGCTATACATGGAAATGGAAAGACTCACCCTGTGACTATAGTGACTGGAAGACAAAAACTGATTGTGAGAAGATTTAGATATTCTGTGTGCGGCTTCGGAAGTCAGCCCAGTCGCTCTCCTCACATCGCTATAGCTATGTAGGCACTAGACAGTTATAAGGATGTGACGTCTATACAAACGAAACCGAAACCGAAAACGAAAACGAGAGCGACACGAGATCATATTATTAAACTTGAGGAGAAAGTACACAGCGACGTAACTTTCAAAAGTAAAAGACGAAGATGGAGTCAAGTCGAAGGGAAGTCGAAGGCATGAGGCGAGCATATTATAAAGGAACAGAGTCTCAAATCTCGTAAGTACTTACATACAGAGACAGCAGACCTGCTTTCCCCTCGCCTTTTCCTTTACCCTTCATAGCGCCTATATTTCCCTTCTTTGGGAAACTTATGAGAAAATTAAAGAGACTAGAATGTAATTATGTGAGGCGCTAATTAAAACACGAGGCACAGATTGTCATAATGTGATGTGGATGTAAAATGAAGGGAATATGGAGAGAGGGATACTACTTTCTACTTGCTATATGTACATCCCAAGCTAAATAATATCTGACTGGAACTATATGGAAGAAACTGTGAGAGCGAGATCCACACGACGACGAAGGACGAAGAACGAAGGCCTTCCTTCACATTTCAGTCTCTCTAAAAAACAAATCTCTATCCAGCATAGCCCAACAGCCAGTTCTCAGATCGCAGTATGTAGTAAAGTAGTTGAGCGTGTATATGGTTATATGTGTGGAGGGCACATCACATCTTCCCGCAGCTTCCAGTCGTATTACTGAATGGGAGAAATGGAAAGTGAGAGGAGTAAAAACTGGAACTGGGAAATGACTCGAGCCTTGAGAGTGACTCGCTGGAGCTGGAGCTGGAGCTGGAGATGAGAAAGGAACACGAAAACCAGGGCGACTTTTCTCTATTCATCTCTATGGTATCCTCATTTTCATTTTCATCTCCTTTCTATAGTCATCCTTCGCCGTTGTCGTCGTCGACCGTAGACTGTAGCCAGTCTCGTATAGATAGTTACCTTCACATGCGTACATGTATATTTTAAATTACTACATAAAAACTCACTCACGAGGGACACTCCTTGGCCTTGGAGCCCTGGCAGGATCAAGCGATATAGAACCGAAAGAAATTATTAGAGCGTTTTCCCCATATTTTAAAACGGTTTATACACACTTCGAAATTTCCCTAACCGGATTCCGGTAAACATTTTGTAACAGAGTGTTGATTTCAACACATTTTATAGGTGAAATTTGAAAAATTCAATGAAAATGCTTCAATTTTTAGTCAACAAAAATAGATGTACAACATTTTTTACAGTTAAAATTCCTGCGTAGCGCAGGCGCAAAAGATGAGCCGCACTTTCCTGCATTTTTAAGGAAGGGATAAAGCAACATATTTAAATTTGCTTTCAGCTGTATCACCTGATACGGTATAAACATTAGGAAGTGTCCCTCGTAAGTAATAAGGTACTACCTGCAGATGATTTCTAATGTTACAGTTACAGTACAGATATACACATAAGTATGATATATCTTCCTTTTTCCTTGTCTTTTAATTGCTTGACTTTTGAGTAGCTATGCAAAATGTCCTATCTGCAAAAAGTATGTAAGTCATGTATCTGGATAAGTATACCTCTGTCTAAACCAAAATTATAATTATGAATGTATTTATATAGAGGGGCGTACATACATGGAGAGTAATGGGATGGTGATGGTTGATGGTGATGTGATGATGATGATGGGATTTGGGTTGACTTTGATTTTAGCTCTTGGCTGCTGGCATGTCACTCCTTTATATCTTGTAGACACTTTCATAATTTGAGTGTTTGTGACGAGTAGAGAGAGCGAGAGAGAGAGTGAGAGAGCGTGGTGGGAGAAAGGAGGAGATGAGGGGAAAGATCAAGGAAAACAATTTTGAATCAGAAATCAGAAATTTTGAACACAGCAGGCGCAAATGGAATCACATCTCATCTGTCACCTCCTCCGCATCTCTCTCTCTCTCTCACTCTCACACCTACAGATACTACTGTATCTCACACAATCATACAGTATCTACTGTCTACTATTCATCCTGTACTTGTCATATAATATAGCATCAATGCACTATGAAACTATCTATACTTTGCATATAAAACCGCTCCTTTTCAATTTCCTACTTTCCTCCTTTTCTACCGCTGGTAACTATAGAAAGATTTACACCAAAGGGAAACCTGCGAGGAGAAAAATAGAATGAACAATTTTAACCCATCACCCGCATTGCCCTTGTTCCCTATAGTCTTCTGGTGAATATTCTACTTTCAGTCTGATTTTGAACGAGATACAATTAACATTACAAAGTAGCTACGTGGCATTTGGTATACTACGCAGGTAAATAAGATCTTTATAGACATCAAAACAGGTCAACTCCATTTGTTTCAAAAATGATATTATTTTCGTTACATACAACATTCAACTAGGTACGCTACTGTGTTGAATGGTAAAGGTCAAAGTTGAGCCAAAGCAATTTTTTAAAATAGTCAAAACTTCATTTTTTTCAAAAACAGGTCAAGTTCATTAAATGATTTTTGGCAAAATGGGTCAAGTCCACCTAAAACCTGCATTTCTGATTTAAATTTGGTTTCTGATCGTTTTCGTAGTTTGTGGAAGACAATTGCCGTGCGTAAATATTTTTCAGCAAGAAAAAGTTTAAAAGTTAAAAAAAGTTTGGTTTCACTCAAAACGATTAAAATGTCATCTCAAGGACTTTTTCCTCCATGTTAAGTTATTGATTTTGAGGCAAAACGGAAAAAGTCTACAAATTAAAATTTTGCAAAATTTTCTAAACAATTCCAGAGTCAGTCTATAGATTTGTGACACTGCTTCTAATAGTGCTTTGTCAGTTACAGTACCTGTAGAAAAAAATCGAGTTCCAAAAAATAATCCTGTCACCTTTTATTCATTAGGTACGCACCTTTAAGCTCTCATCGCTTCTCATCGCCTCTCATCGCTAAATTTCTCAAAATATTGCCATAGTTACGGCTTACAAAATTTGTCTCAGAAATTCTCAAAAGTATGCACCCGTCGAATTACTTGCCATTTTAAAGTGCAATTACTATGAATAGGAGGTTGAGATTTTATGACAACAAAAAAATACGTCTGCTATGTTTAAAAACCTAAGCCAGATGTTTTATCACCTCCAAATCGCAAAAAATTTTGTTGAATTCGCAGTCAGTCTCAACTTTGTTAATATGGCCGTAACTATGGTAATATTTTGAGAAATTTAGCGATGAGAGCTTAAAGGTGCGTACCTATTATTCGTTGTTCCTGTAAAATTTGCTTTGATGGACTCAACCCGTTTTGCTAAACAACTTTCCATATGGATCATAATACCGTGTAGTGCTCATTTTTCTGTAAAATTTAAATTGTTGTAATGTGTCTTCGAATTTATTAAGGGATTCCTTATTATCACAAAATTACGTGGGTACTGGATGTAGTCGTATGTTCTGTGTGCATGCTGATGAACTGAAAATAGAATAAGACAGACTAGTAACTTAAGATGGGCGAGGCAATTAAGTAGCTTATATATGCAATTTACACATGCTGAGCAAACTTTAAAATTGTTTTTATAAAATATTCATATTTTTCGTGATGCTATATCCTACAAAGCTTCCATGTAGTTTTGCATGACTTGTCTTGATTGTCAACGTTTGCAAAAAATAGAAACGCCTTTACCATTTAAACTTAAAATCCAGGATAAAATTCACGAGCTCTGTACGATGCGATGTACGATCAGGTGGAAAAATATTTTGGTAGATGGACAGTCATGCAAAGTCTATAGCGTCTATAAATTCTAGAATCCCCGGGTTCAGTTCTGACTGGCCAGTTGCAAGTCTACAGTCTACAGTGGAATACTTATTGTTAGATTAGGAGTCTAGTAACTATACATTATATGCATATGTAATAATCACTTGTATCAATCATGTCTGTATAATTATAAGTGAACGGGGCAGTAAAGTCCAACGTGGACGTCGGACGTAGACAGTGTAGACGGCCGTGGCCGTATATATAGACTATTCAAGATTAAATATGAAATGGAAATGAATAGAGCTCATTCGTCATTCCCCAGTCTCATTGTGTACACTGTGCACGAGTCCAGTCCAGTCCAAAGAGGCAGGGCCGTCCCATATAATAGTAATAATAACAATAATAATAATAATTTCACCTGCATGCCACGAGTAGTAGCAGTAGTATCCTTTGCCTTTGGATTTGCCTTTGTGAGGAAGCTATAGGTGTCATGTCCAGGACTATAGTTATAATTATAGTGGAAAAGGTTATTGCGCAGAGTACAAAAAGATAAGATGAACGACTCAAAAATCTTCTTGGTCAATTCTATATTATGTAGAGCGACGAGAGAGAGAGAGAGAGCTCACGAATCAGAGGAAGGGAAAATAAATGGAAGGCATAAGGCATAAGGTGCTATGTAGCTCCACAATAAAATTACAGTACAAAAGGCCAACCACTATACTTTTACATGCATACAAAGATTACACATTCTGATACCGATACCGGTACCAGCACCAGACATCAGCCCAGGTCAACCAGGTTATAGAACAGAACTAAAAGCAAGCGAGACCGGGACCGGGAGCTTAAACGTACATAACAACATGACATTAACATACTTTATCATAGGTTCATGTCTTCGTCGTCCATGTCCATGTATATGCATGGCAGAGTGGATAGAATCCGAATCCCGGCAGGGCCGGATAATGCGGCCATAGCGCAGGCAGCCCCCGCTGCTTGAATTTTCAAAAGAGATGTAAATGGAGCATTTTGCAATTTTCAAAAATATGTAAAAAGAATATTTTGCATTTTTCAAAAACATGCAAATAAAAATGTTTGTACATTTCAAAAACATGTAAATATAACATTTTGGACTTTTCTCAAAACATGTGAATAGAACATTTTTTACATTTCAAAAGTATGTAAATAAAACATTTTGCACTTTTCTGAATCAAGTAAAAAGAACATTTTGCCAGTTTAAAAAATATGTAAAAAGCATATTTTGACGTTTCAAAAAACATGGAAATAATTTTTTTTTCTACATTTCAAAAACTTGCAAATAAAACGTTTAACATTTTTCTCAAAACATGTAAATAGAACATTTTGGACTTTTCAAAAATATGTAAAAAGAATATTTTGACTTTTCAAAAACGTGCAAATAAAAATGTTTGTACATTTCAAAAGTATGTAAATATAAAACATTTTACACTTTTCAAAAACATGTAAATACAACATTTTGCTTTACCAAAGAAAACCATCAATAAAATCAAAACGGTGGTTTTTGTATGGAAACAAATTGCTACCTAAAACCAATTCCTTCGTCCGGCCCTGTCAAATCCGAATTGGAATATGGAGAGAAATAGAGAAAGTTGGAAGCAAACGGGTTGCTCGTCTAATGAGAGAATCGCATGTTCAAACCGCGCGGCCATGTAGCAACCAAAGCCACACATCAATATCAATATAAATGTACTATAGCCAAGTGCCATGATATTACATTTAGGTATTAAGGTATAAACATATTTTCTAAGATATGATATGATATGATAAGTCGTCGTGGTCGGTCTTGATGGTGGTTGGTTTTGGTTGGTTGAAATCGAAGCTATAGGTCTTTACAATCATATACATAACGTAAAGTATATGGTATGTATTTTATTTTATTTTATGCGCCTACTATGTATTAAGACAGGGTTAAGTAGTGAGTTAGTACAGTGGTAGTAGTTACAGGAGTTGGAAATCATAATCATAAATATGAACTCACGATCTGACTCTCACTGTCGTTCTTATATTTTCTAGTTCTGTTCAGTAGTGTGTAGAATTTTCTATAGTCCATAATAGCAGAGTTCACCCTTAAGGAGTCATGGGAGCTCAAGTCTTTAATCAAGTAGGACACCTCAGATTACACATGAATGGAATAAAATTACGAACAAGAAATACGAATTACTTTACCACTTTTCGCCTCTCTCTCTCTCGCTTCAACTCTTATTTTATGTCCGATTTTCACAATGTTATTAGGAGAAACATTATAAGCTACGACGTAATGAGTCCGACCCCCTCCACCTACAGATATCACAGGCACATAGGGCAGGGGTGGGACGTGTGGGACATAAAATAAATTTGAATATTTATTTTTTCGCGATTTTGCAAGGGCTAAACGGGTTATGACACATTAATATAAAATATTTTTATAATGTAAAACCTAAATAGCAACGCATAGGGATATACACCTATAACATATTATTCTCTACAAGAACCATTTTAATCAAGTATTATTGCATATAATTATACGTATGTATTTTCTGATCATATTAATAGTTACAATCTTACGGTTAGTAAATGCACGTAATGCATTAAAATATAAACTACTGGTAACTACTATTGGTATAAGACGAGTTTAATATTTTCAGTAAAACTGTAATATTAGAAAAAGTTTATTCAGTCACTATAAGATGCCTACCAAAATGTACAAATAATTTTTGAACAGCGCAAAATAAATGTAATAAAAATTGTATTATCAAATGAATGATAATTAGAAGTAATTGCTTTTTTTAAATTTATTTTACGAAAAATAACATTAATAGTAAAAGTGGATGTCGTCTGTGAAGAACCAAGATAACCCATATCCAATTTAAGCTAGAATCAAAATGAGCTATGTCATAAAAAATACGAAATAAGGAAGATGCGTAAAATGTTAATTTAAGAGTTTTTGAGAAGCGTAAAATGTTCTATTTTCATGTTTTTGAAAGTTGCAAAATGTTTTATTTGCATACTTTTGAAAAGAACAAAATGTTACATTTGCATGTATTTGAAAATATATATTATTTTTGTAGATAGAAGACGTTGTTTTTGGATATAAGTGGATATGGGTGAGTTTGGTTCTTCAGAGACAATAATATACACAACTAAAAGCAATTTCATGAAGGTACACAATTATAATAATGTAATATCTTGTATGTTACTTCAGTGTTCAGTCCTGCAGAGCAGAAAGCTTGGAAATCTTAGGGGCCGTCCATCAATGACGTTTACGTAAAAGGCAAATTTTAGACCCCCTCCCTCCCCTAATCACTATTAGTCATTTGGCTAGTATACCCCACCCCCCCCCCTCTATAACGTTTACTTGTTAGCATCTAACTAAATAAAAAAAATTCAGCCAAACTTTTGCAATTGGAAAATCATCCGTGTCCAAATTGGAACCAGAGAAACGATCGCAAAAAAAATCAGTGTGGCAAAATAAACAAAATTAAGCAAATACATTTTTGCATGAACTTCACATATCTTCTAGTGTAACATTAAAAAGCTTAATTATTAGAACTAACTATTTAATAAGATAAATAAATTTATTTTCCATTCTAGTGGGTTCTATTTAAAAAAAAAGTTGCCTAAACGTTTATTTTTTCATGCCCCCTCCCTCCCCCTGAGTTTTTCGTCATTCTAAGTTTACATTGATAGCTACCCCCTCCCTCCCCTAAATCTAAACGTCATTGATGGACGGCCCCTTATCCGTCCAAAGACCAACAAGGGCATCGCGGGCAAATGACAAAGGGGCCTTTGCTTTATCCTTGGCTCTTTGTCACAAGCCCGTGCGGTTCGTTCGTTCGTGGTCTCTGGACGAGTCTGATTTCCAAGCTCTGTGCAGGTAAATTCAAGTACTTTTATTAAAAAATGAATACCTAATTAATTTCTGTAATATTACGCTGACAGTGAATTTAAATTGAAGCACCAATGGACTGAGAATACCAACAGCACCAAATAGTAAGGCCAAGAAGGAAAGGATAATGAAAAATATGTGTAAAACTAAAATTTTGATAATTACTACTAAAAACGGAGGAGGTACGAATTATTGAAATTGAATTTGCATTTGAATTAGCATTGAAATCATCCTCGGTACTACTTCTTTGGCTGGTTATTTCAAATTCAAATAATTGCTGCTGTTCAGCTGTACTTTCATGTTCTGTAAAAACAAAAGCTTCATATTTTGGAATGAATTGACAATTCTCAATATGAAAATGAATCCCATTTCTTTGAAAATATTGGGGTTGCTGTGTTGTCTTGTCTGAGTTTCGGGTTAAAGTTAAGCCACAAACAATCATTAGATCAAATGCTGGTGTGTTCAGGATTTTCTTTGCTGGGATTCGGGGTGTTGTTGTTGCTTTCCTTGTCGAACCGGTACCGGTACCGGGTCCGGTTCCGGTCTCAGCATCAGGTAAAAAGGGGTTTGAACCATTCTTTTCAGCTCCAGTTATTTGTTCTTTGTCATTCTCTTTTGAATTGTCTGTTTCTGACGTTGATGGTGAGACTGACTTGTAGTGTTTTTGGTGATCTGTAGTCGGGTTCGGGTATCTGTCTTTGTACTCTGTGAATACGGGTGGTGGTCTGTTTCGTTGCGTCTTTGGTGAGGTTGACGTGGGAGTCCTTTGCCCATCATGACTTATGGATGGAGACCAGGATGACTTCATCCTGTGAAATTCTGTTAATCTCTGCTGTTGACCGTGACTCTTGTCCAGCGTTGCTGCTGATGTTCCCGTGGGTGAGGATGAAAGGGTTTGATTGACCACAAACGTTTGTGCTGGACACTCTTTATCCTTCTCAGCTATGATGATCAAGTGACCCGCAGCGTCGTAGCCGTAAACAAAGTAGAACTCACAGCCCTCCGTGTCTCTGAAGGTACAGTAGTAACTCTCGTCCTTCTCGTCACCTATACTCATCCCCACGTTCAGTAAGAGAAATTCAATTTTAAAATTAAATACACAGGAATATAGTTTTATTCATACAACTAACAATACGACCTTTCGCATTTACGTACGTACTTTGGTCCATTCCTTACTTTTAACTTTGACCTTTGCAAAGTAATTTTAGATAACAAACAAACTTTATGAACTATAAGAGAGAGAAAGTAAATATTTATTTACAACTGGCGCTACTATTGCGCTTGCCATAAAGACACAGTAAGAACAAAACACATCATTCCAGATACATTAATTTGATATATCTGGATTCTGCTAAATACCAACCACAGTTTTTTTAGATATGCAAAATAAAAACTGAGGGCTCTATTAGTGTTTTGGGGGTCTTGTGAAGCTCATTTTTTAATTAATGTTTGAAATCTGAATTTAGAAGTTTGTTGTAGGTACCTGTACCTACTTATAAAAAAAAGAAATATGTAGGCTATTAATGCTCAAATAGTAAGCAGGTACCTATATTACAAAAAGCGGGCCTCTAATATAGCACAGAGGGTTTCCAATCTTTCAACATTGCGTCGAATTAATTTTACTGAAAGAGGTTCCAATTAACATAGGTACTTCTATTTATGAGTGTACTATTTGACAATTTACGGTGAGCAAAAACATACAATTAGAATAATTTGCAGTTTTCCACAAGCTTCAAGTTAGAACACTGCACATTTTAGAAAAATTCAATTGAAACATCTTGTCGATCTTGTATGTATTTTTGTCTTTTTTCTAAGAATAGCAACATGTGGAAGTCCTTGGTTCATCTACTTACAACGCGATGTAAAGTAGATATCACCTTTTGCATTTAAAAAGTTGCGTACAATTCGCGCATTAATATAGCGTGAGAAGATAATGCTAAAGATCCGAGTACTATTCAATCTGAGGCGCCTACCCCCGCGTACTATTAGAGACCCGCGTGGTATTAGAAACAATACAATGACTACCGTATACCGTCCAATAGAACACGGCTCCCTATAGGGGCGCCGCGCCGGTGTCTCTACAAGCGCAAGGGTAAAAGGTTTACGATTTCTTGCATAAAGCGCGAGTCTCCAAATTAACGCGGGGATTCAATAATCTATAACACGACGCATAGATGGCGCAGACGTATAACTTCACTATTTCAACACTCGGGTAAAAACTAGAGTTTAAATAGTAAGCGGGTCGTCTATTAGGTGATTAATAGGGTATAAATAAATAAAATATAATTTTCGTTTTTTACTTGAAGCAACTTGTGCAATTTGAATCTCTGGAAATCGACTGCAGCGAGCCTCACAGTCTTGCTGCTTCTCATATGGCCCCGTCAAATGAACTTTACACTCCACACAAGGCTTGAGATGGTCACATAGGTTCGGAGAGCAGGTCTGTCAAAGGAAACGATTGTATTATTGCTTGAACATAGTTAAATTTTTTTATGTATATCTAGCTTACGATAAGAATCTAAAATCAAATGTCAAACATATTTTTAAAAAATACTAATTTGGCAATTGTCTTGTAATATTTTTCTTACTTCACAGTGCTCACAGAATCGTCCATAGTACGTCTCGAAATCCGTCTGAAAGCAAGCACACTCCCCACAAACACATGCTCCGTTCCCGCTACAAATCTTTGAGGTCACCGGCTCAATACAGTTTTTCTAAACATGGACAATTTGTAATACAAGCTTGCGAATTAAATACAGATTTTTTGAAAGATATATTTATAAAACCAATACATACGTAATAATATGTATCATAATAATTAGTCATTGCTTACAATTTCCGTAGTGCACTGAAACCTGGAGCCGGAACCAGTGCCAGGTCTGTTCGTCTCTCTTCCCCTAATTTCCCCAATGCTCGAACAACCACTGGGAATCTCGAGTGTAACCAGGAGTACTAGTTGAAAGAACCACAAACTCAACGTACGCAATGATAATAATGGTGGCAATGACATTTTTTTGTACTGATTTAATTTGATGGCGAAATGCAAAAAAATTCCTGATATTTATTATTTGTTTCTCTATATAGTTTCTACCGCTCTTCTTTCTGTTGACAATTAAAAACTTCCAACAACTCAAACGATGAACCAAAGGAAAGCTTCGACGGGCACACTTCCCTTTTAGAGGAGAAGACTAAAACTGCAGACATAAACTATTTATAATAATATTGTTTACATGTAAAGACTCAAAAATCACTCACAAATCCACCACTTGGACTGGAAATTCAAATAAATCACATCTCATAGTAACTACAAGACAACCTCTGTGATATGTTTATTACACAACACACACAAGACGCACCAGCAAATACACAAGGACAACGACCAAACACTAATAAACCAACACCAACTTTGTACGGGGGACGAATAAGATAAGAGGCTGCAGAAGATGAAGTTGTAGAAGTAGAAATGGGACCGTTCCCGTTTCAAAAACTCATCTCAACACTTCATATACCCACACACACTCAATAACAAGAAGGCGAGTACCCAAGAAAAACTGAACATGTAAATCTCATCGAAAATTGAAGCACTATCATATCAGCCACTCACTGCTGGAAATTCTGACTGACAACTACACTCTCAGCCAGCTAAGTACAGTAAATGCAAGTACTGTGAGAAAAGCGACACTCAATAATAATTTAAGAATCCGCCGAAGCCGAATATCCCATAAGAAAAAATCTTCATAGATTTCTGCATATGCAGTTTTTATTTTTCCACTGGCTGGGATACGACGAAAGTCAAACTTGAATATATTATCTGTGTATTTTATTTTCGTGTTAAAGATTATCTCTTCCGATTTACATAACCATTTAGAAATGCACTTAAAAACTTGGCAAAAAATACAGAGATAAAAAAAGTGAAGTAGACGTAGAACCAATGTGGTAATGGCAATGCAGTAGTAGTCGGAGGAGACCATCGAGCACGCAAACCGCGAACATCTAAATTTTTAAGTAGTCCCGAAGTATTTCATAAATTTTATTTTACTTTTCAATTTTGAACAGTTAAATAACAGTTTTTGTCTAATTTCAACTCGTAATTGAATACTAAAGTACGTCAGCAAGTATAATTCGATCGAAAATTTATAGATTTATTTTAACTAGTTAGTGTTTTACGAATTTCCAAAATCCTGCCACGCCGCCAGCTCATTAGACGGAGGAAACTCATGGAAGTACATACATAGGAAATTAAGAGGAGAAGAAATAAATTCAAAAAAGCAAGAATCAACTTTAAAACATAAAGCTAAGTTCCTTCTCATTTATACGTAGGCCGAAGGCCCACAATTCTCATATTTTCTCTAATAAGGTGTTAAGATACTAGCAACACGTATATTTTGGTAGGATCGAAGGAAACACTAGGAATATAAGATCAAAAGATACAAATCATGCCGAGCAAAAGGAAAATCCCAGTACCGAACGGACAAGAGCAGCTAGCCGCCTACTTCTCTCAGCAACTCGCCCAACAACTATTACAACTCAGCCAACAATTAACAACACAAATCTCCGCTAACTTAATAACTCTGATTCAAGACTTCAAGAAAGAAATTAACTCAAGACTAGTAACTCTGGAAACAAACATGGAAACAAAATGGAAATCACTAGAGACTAGGATGAATAAAGCTACTTTAAGACAAGAAATTGAAGTTAATATTATGAAAGCAAGATTTAGTGAGTTGGAACAACGACTTCAAAGTGCTGAGACAAAAGTCAACGAACCTGAAAGACCGAACAGAAGTAAAGAAATTTTAATCACAGGTCTACCCGTTAGTTGCTCTCCAGTCGAGGATGCTAAATCAGTAATTTTAGACACCCTCAAACTTAATTCTACACAGATTGTGAAGGCAAAACGAATTTTGAACAAAACTGAAGGCAAACCTCCGCTTCTTTTTGTCCAGCTAGCTGACAAGGATGAAGTTACTTTGGTGCTTCAAAAGAAGTCTCGATTGAAGGAGGCTCTACCGCAAGTCTACATCCAACAGTGTCGAAGCAAAAAAGAACAAGAAGTTTACATGCACCTAACAGAACACTACTGGATAAAGAAACGGGACCCTTTAATAAAAACTGTTAAATATGTAGGAAGTTACGCTTTTGAAGCTGATGGCATCAGATACACTAGTGACGGAATAACTTTGACCAAGGTGCATCTTTGAAATGATCTTATAACCTAAACCATATAATCTAACTTGTCTAAACTAAAACTAAAATTGTCAAATACGTCTATGTCAAATGAACTTATAGCAATTACTAAAATAAGTAACTGTACTAAAACCTGTGAGTGATAAATGAGCTGTTGTCGGTGCTATTGGAGTTAACACTCACAAGGACACAATATTATTGAAAAATACGTTAAATAGTTTCCTATAGCATGCTCAACTAAAGCTAGCTTTTTAACCAAGATCATGAGTGACAAATACGAGTGCAACAAAAGTGTGAAAATTTGATCTTGGAAGAAATTGTTAGCGATTAATTCTAAAGTACAGCTTTCTGCAGAATTTGTACAACAAATAAGAATAAAATTAGAAGAAACAACTGCTAACGATGAGAATTAAACTAAAAATTAAATTAAAATTTAGATATAAATTGTTAAATACGGAAGGAAATATTAGGTTACTGAATCAAAATATAATAACGTTACTATTTTTACAAGATATTGTGATCAAAAATTCTTAGAAAATATAATACCGGTAGGCTGAATTTCGACTTCAGTAACTGGCAGCCAGGACCGCTTCCAAATTTACCGAAATAAGGTCTCGGAGAGGTCTCTGTCTGGCATTATATCTATGAGGGTTTCAATTACTAACCACTAATCATTGTTAACTAATGCATTACATCAAACATGTTAAATTTTAAGAACAAATATTATATGAGCTTCGATGGTCTAACAATTACTTTGCTTAAACAAAACTAATGTAACCAAAATATTAATCAGATTTGTGTGTGGGCCTAGGCCCGTATATGCAATAAATCAATACATACATACATACAGTAGTAGTCGGAAATCGGAAAGGCAATGAGCTCTATTGCTGCTTTCAAGAGGATCAGTTTTCGTTACTTAAGAAATGACCCATGTTAATTTTGTATATATTGCAAGTATTTTTGTTTTTATATCATTAGTTCTGGTTCTGTATATAAAGGTATAACAATTATTGCAGATATATTAGAGTCTCCACAAGAAAGATAAAGATTAGAAAATTAAAGGATAGCGAGAGTGTCTATGATCTCGTAAATATCTGTCTGCTCTATACTCTATGGAGGTAGTGAAATGTTAAATTGTAAATAGTAAATAGTGCAGTCGGGATAAATGGCATATGGCAAATTGGCAAGACGAAAACCGAAGACGCAACACAACAGTATACTACGTTCCTACGTTCCTATGCTATGCCATGCTATAGTGAAATAAGAAGTAAGTGGGTGTTTGGTTTGACTGGATTTTATGTGTGAGCATGTAGGAGAGATTGAAGATTGTAGTAGGTATGGACACGGTCGACGTCGACAGACTGAAGGATGGGAATGAAGATGAAGAAGACTGACTAGACATCTTGTCTATTTTATAATCTCATCTCTCCCATTCCCAATATATATGGGTGTCTTCCCTTCTTCCCTTCGTTCCTATTTCCTTCTTTTCAGTCTCAGTCTTATCGTTAGCTATGGTCTGTGTACATATGTTTGTGGGGCTGTGGTATTCTGTAGAGAGCCGAACTTAGCCAGCATTTAAAGAATTACGGATCCAACCTCACAAAACTCTCACTCCACTCAAATTCAAATTTTAGCTGCAAGTTTAACTTGAAGTTTAGGAGCCCAACAAGAAGACTCAAAACTCAACGGATTCTCACTTTGGTTACGGACTCAATCACAAGTAGTAATAATATATAGAGAGTCAAGACAAGAATAATCTTTTTTTTGTAGAATCCATACGAAACACGGATACGAGAGTTGCCAAGTTTTTTCATTTTTTTTCTTCGTCTTCTCTCGTCTTCGTCTTCCTTCCTGTTATTTTTGTGATCACCTTAAGTAAGTTATTTGAAAATGAAAAATGAAACCGACGACCGAGACCAATACTGGAGCCGACACTGAACCAGGACCGGTACCGGCACCGGCACCGATCTTCGAGGAATGTGAATGTCCTAGGCTAGAACAACAATGTCTCTCTATATACATTGGGATAATATATTTATTATATGCTTTTGCAACATACCTTGGCAAAGCCCTATGCTTCTGTAAGTACATTGAGTCTTGAGTAGGGATAAGTAGCTTTATGCTTTAATTTTGTTCTTGTTTGTGACATAATATGTGACATCAAAACATGCTATCTATCTAGGTCGAGAGCACAGAAGCATATAAGAGGGTACATAATATAATTATAGTAGCTGCAAAAGATTCAAACTAATGATAAGTAATGCATTGTGATTTGAACATATTTTATGGGATTTTCTAGATTTCCAGTCAAGCGTGTTTTTTTAAAGGGAAAAATGTTGTAACTATGTACGTGATACCGAAAAGTGCAAAATGCTCTAATTGCACGGTTTTGAAAAGTGTAAAATGTTATAAATGCATGCTTTTTGAAAACTGCAAAATGATGTAATTGTATATTTTTGAAAACTGCAAAATGATGTAATTGTATGTTTTTGAAAACTGCAAAATATGTAATTGTGTTTAAAAAAATACAAAATTTTATAATTACAAGCTATTGAAAAGTGCATAATGTCGTAATTGTATCTTTTTGAAAACTGCAAAAGTGCAAAACACTAATAATTACATTCAAAGTAGTATAAATACACGTTTTTAAAATCGCACTTGATCTTATCCCTGTTTTGAAAATTTTGACAGTTTATTTATGCCTATTGTTTTTGAAAGAGAAGTAATCTAAATATATTAGCTACGGTATGTTAGCTAGAAAGCTACGTCATAATTATTATGCGCCTTCATGTTATTATCTTCGTTAGTAATTTATGCACTCAATATGTAGGTATGTTAAAATAATCTGCAGAACTGCAAACACAAGTGCAGAGGTTACATGGTACATTACACAATTAATGTGATTTTGAATTTTTGACTTTGTTCCCATAAATTTTGTATATAATTTATTATAATCGAATTTGCCCGCTTGTAATCCTATAGTTATACATCGTAATGAAGCGGAGGTATAGGGATCGGTTTCGGTATTTAAGTTAAATTTTCTTAAGTAGTTTTTCTTTTTTGTCTCGTAGCTTACAAGGTAATAAACGGAGCTACAAGTCTACACAAGGAAACCAGTAGCAGTAGTAAACCGGGGGACGGTAACGCAACGGTAGGCGCAGCAGTGAGTCAGTTAGTCGTTAGTGTCTGTTTTTCCTGATGTCTGCGTCTCGCAATTGTTTTTGTTTTTTTGGGTGATGTGTTGGTGTGAATTGAACTAATGATGACAGGAGACGAGATACATACATGACTATGGAAGATAAAAAAGAGGAAGCAAACAAGGAAGAGCGGCGGGAAGAAAAACAGAAACTGACAGATTGTGAGGAAGTAAATTTAATGGGATGACGATCAAGAGGATGATCCGATGGTTATCCTCTCCGTCACACAAGAATTACGGGCACGGTTCGGTTTCGGTTTCAATGCACTCACCGAGACCAAGACCGATAGTCAGTGCCAGTTTCCCTCAATCTCTAAAAGCTATTTAAGCAAACTGAAGATTTACATTTTAAGCCAATTCTCCTCCGCTAAACCGTTAGAACTGAAAGCTGATGTGCAGTAGAATACTAGAAGATGATGTTTTAGCTTTGGACTTTGGACGGATTGAAACAGCTGAACCATACCGTGAAGCTATGTATTATGTATGTGGGTACATGAAAGCAAAAGGGGAAAGAAACGTCGAGTACAAAATCATATCTGTATTAACAAATCTTTTTATTCAGTACGATAAATTCATTACAATGCACTTTTTTAAGTTTTCCTGCAGATTCATTAAATCATCTAATAGCGAAAAGCATGCTTTTAGTTATTAGATGATTTATTGTAGTAAGTTTAGATTCTTTTTAAGTGTCCAAAATACTAATGTTACAATTTTGAATAGTTTCTAAAACATTGCTTATAAGCCAATTTTAGATATATATATATAAGAAGTTTAAATTGTTCTAACTGCATGTTTAAAAAAATCACAATGTAATACTTTATTGCTTCGAAAGATCTCGAATAATTATTGTTTCCAAAAGGTGCAAAATGTTCTAATTAGGTACATATTTTCAAAAGGTGCAAAATGACGTAATTACACATTTTCAAAAAGTGCAAAATTTTCTAAGTCCATATTTTCACAAGGTGCAAAATGACGTAATTACACATTTTCAAAAGGTACAAAATTTTATAATCTCATAGTATTTCCAAAAGGTGCAAAATTTTCGAATTGCATATTTTCAAAAGGTGCAAATAATTTCCTAATATAATTTTCCATATTTTGAAAAGTTGCAAAATGTTCTAATTACACGTTTTTAAAATGTGCAAGAAGACCTAATTCCGTGTTTTAGAAGGGTGAAAAATTAGCAAATTACTTGTTTTGAAAAAGCTAAATGCTCTAAAATGACAAGTTTTTCAATATACAATATTATCGTATATGTCATGTTTTAACATGGTTGCAAAATTTCCTAATCAAAGTTAAATGAATTTGAATGTGCATTTATTACCCATGATATTTCCTACAAATACTCCCGCATAATAGTAAGGAATACACATTGATGGAGTGTAGATACCATTTTTGTAAGGCTAAAAACACATTACTTACCTACGTAGATTATGTGCATAGGTAAAGTTGACATTGTACAATTATTCGTAAT
Source organism: Dicyrtomina minuta (assembly GCA_949802685.1). Lineage (NCBI taxonomy): Eukaryota > Metazoa > Arthropoda > Collembola > Symphypleona > Dicyrtomidae > Dicyrtomina > Dicyrtomina minuta. The sequence continues at coordinate 33,809,990 of OX461808.1, forward strand.
TGATTTATTATGCATCCACTTGCTTCAGTAGTGGATCTCTGAAATATTCAAGTAGTAATATATCTTTATCCGTATGCTGTGTAATCTTTACGCATACCAGTGAAAATGGCAAATATCCTCCTACAAAACATCTTTAATTGGATTTTGAATAATATATCTCTTTTTTTTATTGCCTGTGTGGAATTCGTAATGCGAAAATTGAAAATATCAGTGTAAATAGAAGAAAAAAATAGGAGTTGGGCGTACTTTTACGATTAGAGTTGAGAAAGGAATTTTGGAGAAAGAGATTAGAAGATGCGTACAATGTTATTAATGACTATGACACTGGAGCGAAAGGAGATACATGGTCACGTCAAACGTCAAGCTAGGTACATGGGATAAACGGATAAAGAGATCTCTGAGTATCATCAGTATCAGTGGCATTTTTTTGTGCATCTTTCACTCTATTCTCGATTCCAATTCCTATGTCATTATATATTGTTTTTTGTATGGAGTTAAAGTATTACACCCATCCTAAAGCTTTAATTCTATTCCAAATAATTATAGGTTTCCAGTATATATCCCTTATTTATGTGGTACTAGTTTCAGTTTGTCATCTACACCCTTTTCTTTTACCTTCGAACTTATAGTAATTACTACGTCTACTGTCTACATACAGCTTAAAATGGTAAAGATATTCAAAAAGCTTTTACTATACGATAACGATTGCTTTTAAAGATTTTAATACGTTATTGCGTTTTGTTCTAAATATTTTTTTAGAATTATCACGGAGTCTATATATCAGTATGTTATGGTCATGGAAAGTACAAACATCAAGATTCATTTTTAATTTTTTTAAATTGTTTCTACTTTAAAAGAGCAAACTGTGAATTTTGCATTTTCCAAAGGGTTAAATTATGTACTTTGCTTGCACTTTAAAAAAGTTCAAATACCGGGTTTGTATTTTCAAAAACATTGAACCTTTGCAGATGCTTTTCATTTTAAAATGTTTTAAATACCGGTTTTTTCAGTGTGAAAAAAGGTTCAATATGCACCATATAGTATTTGCAATCGATTAAAAAATGTAAATATCTAGTTTTGCACACCATAAAAAACGTTTAAATATTTTTTTGTGCACAATTTTGAAAACGCTTAAATATCTCGTTTTGCACACTTTCTAAAACGCCGGAATACATGGTTTTCGCACTGTTTTAAAAATGCCTACATATCTAGTTTTGAGCACTTTTAAAAACGCTCAGATATCTAGTTTAGCACACTTTCAAAAACGCTTAAAAATCTTGTTTTGCACACTTTTAAAAACGCTTAAACATCTGGTTTTGCACACTTTTAAACTGTGAAACTGGTGCTTGCCACATTCAAAATTGGGCCAATTTGCAAAAAATTAAATACTTTTAACTCAAGCGGCACACTTATTGTTCACATTATTGTTCACTTCAGAAACCGAAGTTTATATTGAAGCAACGCAACGTTTCGGCAGGTAAAATAAAACCCTTAGATACTATGTTTTGATTTTTTCGAAAATACTGTATGAGTTCTCCTTTTACTCGAACCTCGATCCCATCCTCCGTAATTCCCTAATGTTATGAAACTCAAGCAAAAAAGCTTCATCTGGATTTGGTGCTGCGGTCCCAGTCCCAGGGCTGCTGTCAAGAAATTTCACTTTTAGAGTCTGCAATATTAAGATATGTTATTTTGCATCTTCCACCATCTCAGTCTGTGTACCAATATCTACACAACTACAACCTAATGTTTACTTAAATGCTAAGCATGCGAACGTTAACACACAGTAGGTTGCTTATTATTTCTGTTTATTTAATTCCATTGCTTATTTTCTTGTAGTTGTGACTGTCATCTCATCGCCTCCCTCTTTGTCAGTAGTAGTAGTATGTAGTTTGTAGCAGTTGTAATACCTAATCGTTATCTCACAAGGGTGGATAGTGGATATATCTATACCTTCTTTTTTTTTGCCGAATTCCTTTTTTACACGAGTTTTTTCCCAGTCTTTTTTTTTCTTGAATACTGACTGGCTGTGTGTGGATCATTGGTTTGGTTTTGGTTGGGGAACATGAGTAAGTATGTGGTTCATTTGGTTCATTACATAGGTAATAAATAGGGAGTATCTACATTCTTTCATGGTACATGGTGTTTAGAAAATTGAACGCATACGAAAGCGAAGGATGCGGGTATGAAAGTACCTATACATATACTTACATATACGAACTGACACCAAGAAAAAATACGAATGCATAGTATGAACAAGGGGGGAGAGATCCAAAAAATGAAAACGCACTGTAAAAGTATTACTAACTAGCAACTATATACTTAGGTACGCACGGTATATTCAACAGACAATGAAACAGCTAGGGCCAGACACTAAATTCTGAACGGGGATCGTCTGTAAATGGCGTCCATGCCATCCACAATACTAGTAAAGGAAGGGTGGATGGGCAATTTGTGTATAAAGCGTTGGTTTTTATATCAGGAATGGTAAGCATATTGTGTGTGAAGAACCAATATTTTAAAATGAGCTATTTCAAAAAACGATAAAAATATTAACGAGTTTTTGAAAAGTGCAAAACTGTATTATTCGCATTTTTTTAAAAAGTTCAGAATATTTCATTTACAAGTTTTTTTAAAATTGCCAAAATATTCTATTTACGTTTTTGAAATGTTCAAAATATTCCATCTACATGTTTTTGAAATGTTCAAAATTTTCCATCAACATGTTTTTGAGAAGTGCAAAATGTTCCATCTACATGTTTTCGAAAAGTACAAAATGTTCCATCTACATGTTTTTGGAAAGTGCAAAATGTTCCATCTACATGTTTTTGGAAAGTGCAAAATGTTCCATCTACATGTTTTTGGAAAAGTGCAAACTGTTCTATCTACGTGCTTTCAGGATATATTTGTTTTTGTAGATAGTGCATCTTGTTAGATGCTGAGATTTTTTTTCGGTAAAACTGCATACTCTTCACAAACGATATCAATCGTTATAGGACGTTGGAGGGTTTACTAATTTGGATGACGTACTTTATGGACGGCCCCATAATGTACATGTAGTGGAAATATGGAATGGAAAAGGGTGGTGTGCACCAAAGGTATTCTTTCTATTTTATTCCTCGCTTTATTTCAAAGTTGTTTTTCCCATGTTTGACACCCACGTACCTTCACTTCACACAGACACACACTGCGTCTTCGTTTAACTGTATCTGCGTGTATCCACTCTGCCTCGGCTCTTTTTTTCATTGAGCACACACAATATTTTAACCTTTGATCTTGTATATCATCTCGTCGTCTTCGTCGTCGTCGTCGTTCTCGTCAATTAACTGCCACAACTGGAAACTGTAATTTCGTAGTTTGGATTTCATTCATGAACTCCAAAATTCTCACATCTCTAAAACCAAAACTCCAAAAGGAGAAGGTCAACAAAAAAAAATAAAAGGGATCCAGCCAACAGTTAGACAATGGATTTCATTATTACATAAATGAGTATGGCGAAAGACGAAAAGGAAAACAGCTGTCTTACGAATTACAATTAGACACACACACACGACACACGTTTCACAATGCAAAAAATTTAGCCGAAATGGAGATGATCCACAAACGCAAGTGTAATTTATAATGATGCAGGCGTCTAGTGTCTCCGGCTCCGGCTTGAGACCGAAGTTGAATTTTGACAAGAGTTCTACACAAACACAACTCTACTAAAACTCCAACGTGAATCTGACATTATTGAAATTTTATGCAATTTTTATTAGATCTTTTTGTTCAAATTTTACATAATTTTCTTGTCATTTAATAATTTCCTTAAAAGCTGAATAATTAATTTAAATAAATTTATAAGAATTTCGTAGTTTTCATGAATTCATTAACAATGCAAATTGTAATAAATTATTCGTACCATCGTAAGTCCAAAATCCATTTGGGCTTGGTTTACAATAATAACAATCAGAATTACGTGACTTAATAGACTACATGCTACATGCGATGTAGCAGAAATAGTAGCAAATTTTAATAGTGTAATAATAATGCATAGAAACGTACATACGTTACAAACACTTTACCAAAAAAGCTAACGATAAGTTACAAGTGCCCTTGTACAAGTTTGTAGTTCCGTATTAAAGTGACTTGAATTTAAATTCCATGAAATTAAATTCAAAGAGATGGGAGATTGCGGATTTAATTTCAAATACTTGAATTTAAAATATTTTAAATTCTGCTGATGAAGTAATCGACGCAGTCCTCATCTGATGTCGTGTTTTCATCGTCATCGTCCGCATTCATGAGCATTTTGTACTCTGTAGTGATGAGCTGAATTATTGCTCTGTAATAAAAATAAAAAAACAACCACAGTGTAATACATATATTATTATGCTGGAGTAATAACATAGATGTATGGGCATGGGTGAAACAAGCAATAAAATTAAAGCAGGCAGGGGATGTGGACATATTATGCTTCATGTTTTATGGTTTTCTTCGTTTTGGTTTCTATACGTTTAGGTCAATGACTAACACTGGCAACTACAACACTGCACTACAACCTAACCTCGCCCGATTTGGATAACAATGACATGACATGTGGTCAATATGGATGCTATGTACTTTTTTAATATGCCTACACAAGGATGTATTCACCAACAATAGTTAAAAATTGTGTTATTAACATATCCGCTACCAATCGTGAAATTAAAAATTGGCTAATATCGAGTACCGGGGATTAATCAGAGTTTTACGGTACACACAACAAACAAGAAAAACAACTGAAACATTAAAAATCAATAAAATGAAATTAATCAAAAACTATTGTTTACTGCAAAAGAGCTCCTTCTTTGGAAAGTGGCGCCCAATTAGTCGGTCCAGGGTTCTGAATTTTATGCTCCAAAAATTTATCCAATTCCTTTCTTAACGACTGTAAAATACAAACAACAATCAAGACAAAATTACGAAATGAAATATTTAACTCAACAAAATTAGTTAAACACATAATAACAATATAATATAGCGCCTATATAAGACCACAGGTATAGACATAAGTATTTAAGCTACAATTAAAAATAACACAATTCGAATTCTTTACGCGTATGTAGTACTCATAAAAATGCATTCTTTGTCTCTCTGTTTTTCTTTTTCTTTCTTTATCATATGATGGGAGTGAAAACCTTTGCCTTTAGTTACCGTTACCGTTACCGAGACCAACATCATCAATGGTAAATGCATACTACTAATATAGAGTAGGTGCATATCATGGAATCAAAGGGAAATATGTGTGCCGATGCCGACACAATAAATTAAATGTCATGCATGCATAGGTATAGGCTATAGGTACATCGTAAATATACAAGACGAGCTCATTCTACAGTCGGCATCGGCAATCCGCATCTGGAAGAGAATTGGAAGGCAGGGAAAGGGATCGTCCATAATGACGTCAGGGGTAGGGTGACATCCCATGTTAAAGATGGTCTTTTGTGCAATAGTTAAATGCTGGTGACAGAGGGGTCACAGGGTCCTAGAAATTGGGGATATTTCGATGACATCATTTATGGGCAACCCCAAAGTATCGTGTGTAGTGTAGTGCTCAATAATAAATACCGGCTTTGACTGTGGCACTCTAAAGTTTTCCTCACACCACACACACACACGTCTACACATAAAAGTCAAACTCAAACTCAAAAAGTGAGGATTTGAAGCTATAAACACAACATCTGTAAAAGTCTAATCGTTAATCCTGAGTATAATTATTATATAAGGGGTCGTCTCTAAGTAAAACGCTGTGAAATTTTCAATAAGTTTTAGAACCCCTCGCCTCTCACTTATTAGCTCAGAAAAAATACATGGTACTCACGACACTTCGTCTACCCAACCCCATTGTCAACGACGTCATTTACGACCAGCCCCTCAAACACGGTATGTCATATGTTTGTATTTTCAACTACCTATAAAGCGAACTTTTGCTCCCTCCCTTTTATTCCACGTTTGACACTGCACGTGGACAGTATTGAGCCTCCTCGCCTCTCGCCCTCATCACGGAAGTTATTCACATTCGACATTCGGTTTCGGATCTATTTGGATCAAAGTGCCCCAAAAGTTCCCACTTGCACTGTGCACTTCTGAATTTCAAGTCAATGAAATGCATACCTAAGAGAATAATAATGTGTCTAACTTTGACGTGGGAAAATTCTGATTGGGATTTTTATAGGGGCGGCGGCTAGCACTTGGGAAGACTGACGCTGAAGAATGAATTGTCTGCATTTTGAATACATAATTATCTATCTGCCAACAACCCACGTGCGGGCAGTGTGGGACGTTCTGTCTTGTAAAGCTCTTACTATATGAAATGAACTAACGATAAGTATACCTATTTCACGTATGAGGTGAAGTACAGACGCACACACTGCAGACTGCAGATACAAACACGATCAACAAACGGGGGAAAGTGTAAACAGTTCAAGCTATGGTGTACGAAAACAAAAATACAATAGATTGTATTGTATTTTAGCTATTTAACGACCAATAAGGGACTGTATGCCTTATACAAAAATGCTAAACTATGTTTTGCCTGCTTCGAAAATATGAGATTATTAATTTTGCGATTTTGTTTTTTTTCTCGAAAATATCATGCTTACATGTTTTTTCTTTTTTAAAAATAGTAAATTATATATTTTGCCTTTTTTTAAAATAGTAAATTTTATGTTTTGCGTTTTTCTAAAATAGTATGTATACGTTTTTCCTTTTTCTAAAATAGTAAATTAGGTGTTTTGCCTTTTTTTAAACAGTAAATTACATGTTTTGCCTTCTTCTAAAATAGTAAATCACATGTTTTGCATTTTTCAAAAACATTAAATTACATGCGTTGCCTTTTTCGAAAATGTATAATAACTTAGAAATTGGCAAGCAACTTTTTAGAATTTCTGAATTTTGCTGCCAAGAATGTTTAAGAATAATAAATTGCAACGCCAACGATTGAACCAAACGGCAAAAACATAAACCACCTAGGTACCTAGGTGGCTATATGCTCTGTCATGTCTCTCCTGTCATTCCTCAATTATTATTCAATAAATTTAAAAAAGAAATCCAATTAAATTGAAAACTTACATCAATGATGTTAAAGACTTGACCCTCCATGCATCCAAATCGTATCCGTCCATTATCAATGACAATTGTACCGCCATATCCTTTTTCCTTCGCAAACTCCAGCTGTCCACCGAAGAAGACCAACGGGAAGGGGCTCACCATAGTTGTGTCATGAAGGAAGATCAAACTACTCTTCATTTTCGAGTGGTAGACTAAAAAGGGGCACTCAAACTGTAATTCCTTGGAGTTAATGCTCTTGGGATGAATATGAACGAGTCCATCTTCATCCGTGTACACGACGGGATATGGATTCTTCTTCCCTTTCATTCGTACTGTGGCTACATTTGGATAGAGCCCAGCCGCTGCTACCCCCGTAATGATACCAGTATTCTTAGAATTCCGATTACACCCTTCATTCTTATAGTCCATACTTGGGAGAAATTTCATCCGGAATAAATATGTTGCAAATTGGGATTTTAAATTTATGAGCATATTTAAATTTGACTGGGAAAGATAGTTTCGGTAGCAGTAGTCTCTTTCAGTATTCCTCGCCCTGGCCTTCTCATACCCTTCGATTGCCTTGACAGTCACCATATGATCCGACTTGGTCCCTTCACTTAATTCGACCTATACGAAAAAACCATAAAAATACCACCATAAAAATGTTTACTTAGGAAATTATTTTTTACATTCTCTACTAAAATTTGAAAAGATGAAATCAAAATTTAAATATCATACCTTAACAGCATCCACCTTCCTCTCCGCCCCCATCGGTACATAGAAAGCATCTTTAAATGTTAAACTGGCCGCAATGGAGAAAATAGGATCAATACAGCTGAAAATAGCTCCAAATAAAATCATCTTCCCTGTTTGTGGGTCCATGGGAAGATGAGCCAAGTGGAAGCCTAGTGGAGTTAACTTTTCCGTAGTATCCAATGCATTCAGACTGATGAGTCTTTCCAGTCCCAATGTAATCGCTTCCTCCCTTGGGATATCCATAAGTTTTTTCAAAAAATTCGTTGCATTCCCCAACTTGAGCATTTTAATTTGTAAAATGACTTCTTCAAGTCTTTTTCTTAAAATCTCTGGTTTTTTGAAATCCTCCAATTCTGCTTCTCTCGCTCTCGTGTAGAGATGGTAGCAAACCCCTTCCCGAACACGTCCTGCACGACCCTTCCTCTGTTTCCCATTTGCCAAGCTTACCCATTCCAAGTCAAGCGTCTCCATATTTTTCTTATGGTCAAAATTATTTATTTTAATTTTTCCACAGTCAATGACATGAACGACGTCATCTATAGTGATGGAAGTTTCTGCAATATTAGTCGAGATGATAATTTTCCTTTTCCCTGGAGGAGGTTTATTAAAGATTTCTCTCTGATTTACAGTGGGGACGAGAGAGTGGAGAGGGATGAGCATGTATTTACTGTATGGGAATTTGCCACAATTTTGAAGTTGTCTGTGAAGATTTGAGATGGTATCCCAGCCGGGCATGAAAACCAAAATGGCCCCAGTATCCTTCTCTTTAGAGGCTTCCTCAGTTTGACATATATGTTCGATGAGAGCTTGGACAAGGTCAAGATTTAAATCTTCTGATTCGGGTTTGACAAGCTGCCGACAGGTTTCTCGGGGATACTGTTTCCCACTCTCTAATTTTCGAATGTAGGGATGAATGAATTTCTCAAAGTCCATGAGATACTTACTCATTCGAGCATTGGGTTTACTGGAGCCGCGGAATTGAACACGATTCTTTGAGGGCTGGATGGTGAATTTCGTTTGAGTGATGACGTCCTCTAGGTAGTACTCTGTGACTGGGTAGACGAGGCCGGGGATTGTGAAGACCGGGCATTTGTGAAAGTATGCACTGAACTTGGCTGCGTTGAGCGTGGCGGACATGAGGATTACTTTCAAATCCGAGCGACGCAGTACCAAATCTTTTAGGATGGCTAGTAAGAAATCTGTGAGGATGTCGCGTTCGTGAACCTGTACAAGTATTATGGTTTGATTTTAAAGGGTGTTGTGTAGTTTTAAAATGCTATCCTGAGACATCGCAATGGTTCATCTTAAACATGCCGTATTCCCTGTAATCTATTCTATACGCTATCCTTGCCCTATTGCCCGTTTGAATTTTAAATATGTAAACAGGGCCGGACGAAGGAAATACTTTTAGGCAGCAATTTGTTCGCTTACAAAAACCACCATTTGGATTTTATTGAAGGTTTTCTTTGTTAGACCAAAATGTTGTTTACATGTTTTAGAAATGTTTAAAATGTTCAATTTAATTGATTTAGAAAAGTGCAAAATGTTCTATTTACATGTTTTGAGAAAAGTGGAAAATGATTCATTTCCATGTTTTTGAAATGTGCAAAACAATTTATTTGCAATTTTTTGAACAGTCAAAATGATCTATTTGCATGTTTTTGAATAGTGCAAAATGTTCCATTTACATGTTCTTTGAAAATGCAGGCAGCGAGGGCTGCCTTTGCTGGCCTTATTATCCGGCCATGTATGTAAATATACGTTTTACAGTATCACAAAGCAAACCATACCAACAATGCATTAAATAAAAATCAGTAACACTAACACAGGAAATTACTGTTAATGAAAAAATGTCAAATGTATGCCCTGTCAACGATGATAACGTTTATGATACAATGCGTACAGTTTAACGCTTTCTAGAAGACTTATCCGAACAGGGATTAGCGACACAAAACAGTAAATGCGAGTCGAGAATTCGAAGAGATACATTTTTAATGCTAACTGCAAATGCAAAAGAAAGATTGGCTACGGCTGCATACATGTTAAGCCTAGTTAAAAAACCCGAAAATTTGCTTACCTCATCGACGATGATTGTTGAAATACGAGACAAATTCGGGTCTTCCTTGAGATACTGGAAGACGACACCTGTAGTTACAAAAGTGATGGTGCCGGCAGGTCGGGATGGAAGTCTAGCCTCGAGACGAATGGAATATCCAATAGATTTCCCCACACTTTCACCCCTTTCTTCCGCAACTCTCTCAGCTACGGAGATTGCACTTATGCGCCGCGGTTGAGTACACAATATCTTACACGTAGAACCTTTTTCCTTAGAAATGGCATCGTCCAGAATGTACTGACTAACTTGAGTTGTTTTCCCAGATCCGGTTTCACCACAAATTACGACTACCTACGATTTAAATATTTAAAAAAAGAGTTCTCAGTGTTCTCATCTTCTCACCTTCTCACTAATGCTCTACATTACTTGTGTCATTTCTTGCGTATGTGCTCTATGTAAACATTTGGTCTAGTGAAATAAATAAATAAACCCTGAATAATAATAATAATAATAATACTAAGCTCCGTATTGCGCGAGGATTTTGTGATGCTATGAAATACTGTGAAATGCTGTGCTGTGAAAGGCTAACTAAACAATCTTTTAGGAAATAATAAAATATATAACTTACTTGGTTTTTATTGATGATATCAACCACATCCGAGCAGCACTCATAGGCTGGGAGAGTCCTTCGGTAGTTTTGCATGTGCGTATAGCGAATGTCCGAAGCTTTCTTGCTTAATTCCTCTTTAAGTTGTCTATCTAAAACTGGGTCTGGTTTTTCAGAAAATAGTTCCGCGAGACTATCTGCCTCTTTGATGGGGAATCTTTTACTACTACCAGTCTTGCCTTTTGTACTCACTGTTGCACCGGCGTTACTTGCCGCATCATTTGCTGCCAAATTATGTTCAAACTTTTTTTGAAATTCGTAGGCGGCATCATTATTAGAATTGGGATCCTCATACCGTTTAGTAGATAGGTCAGAGAGTATGCCGGAAATTTGAGCTTTTTTATCCGGCGTTAAGAAAATTTGAGGTCTCTAAAAAGTAAACAACAATGTGTATTTTACTATTTTATATCCATTTTAGAATGCAGTGGCTTAATTATGCATTCTTCTCAAGTCACAGTATGATACATAGGTATATTATTTATTTTAGACTTTATAAAAGTATGTTTGAATTACATTACGAAGTTCCTGTTTCCTATCTTCTTTACCATCAGAATTGTTTTTATCCTTCTTAGAACTTTTGGAACTTTTCCCTTTTGAATTCTTATCTTTACCTTTACCTCCACCCTTACTTGAACCTTGATTTAATTGACTTGAGGACGAGGGGGCTGATTTAGACACAAATCCAGATTTCTGTCCTTTACCTTTCCCCTTTCTTCTCCCAGCACTATTGTCATCGTCATCCAAATGCCGACCTGACATTCTGCAATTTTGAAATTATAACACTATTATAAAATCATTGATGCTCCAAGAACTAAATAAAAATACTAAATTCTCGTGCGTATAACCAAATAAAAAACTAAATAATATTATAATGAAAGTACAGAATAAAAAGAATATTAAGAGTAAATTATTACTAACCTGAAGTTATCTTTGCTGAAAAATGCGCGAATAGAATTCGAAATCTAACTTTCCTGGCTTAGCCTGTAAGCCTTCCTTTAAGATTACAATTACTGTAGTTTCTAAATAGCTACGCAATTATATTTCCCATGACTTGAGGTGCAAATTCTGTAATTTGTGAAAAGATCGAGAGATCGAATAGACGAAGTACGAAGTAAGGTAAGCAAATAATTTTGTTGACCGTTTGTGGGAAGTGTGTAACTTTTTTTTCGCTGTGCTGCTTCTTTTGATTAATAAAATATCATGTAACACAAAATACAATCCAAAGTCCGAACAACGAAGACTTACGAATACAATTTAAATTTCACAAATTCAGAACGAAATACGAAATATACTTGTTTATTAGTTTTAATGCCGAAACTTTTCCCTTAACTTTTTCCGATTAATAATCCGAATTATTATACTGTGAATTATAACTTTACAATTTGAAAAATGATTTTAATGTATAATTTAATATTTAATTCATAAATTAGAATAATAGCACATGTAAATTACATGTAACTGGTAAACTGACTATTAATTTACTGATGAACTCCAAAGGGAACATTCAACATTACTGACTACGAAATTACGAGTTCACTGAACTGAAATCACGCTTAATTGTTAATGGGCTGATTATCTGAACTAATAAGTACGATTCTTGCACGCACCACACCACACACTTCTACTTAAATCTTAACAAAATAAAATTTAAAAAACTTAAACTGGTTGCCAAAAAACATGCGAACTAATTAATTCCTAGCTTAGGAATTTGAAACATATTATTGACGTTCACGTTCACTGCAAATCAACTACAAAATTATTGAATCTCGCGCCTTTAATAGTTGCCAAGCGATTGGCTCTTACTTTCCGGTTTAAATATTTTTCTTATTAAATTTCTTTTCTGTTCCACCTTCTACCCCTATTTAAGTACGTTGCCTTTTTCTACTGTTATTATTTCCAGTGCCGACCGAAATTGTGGGTTTGCTTCCGGTAATAAGCCGGTGCGGTGCCGGTAACACAAGTCTCAAGTCATGTAATGATGAGCCAGAATATTTGTATGTAGGTAACGTACTAAAGTCGCTAGGAATTTTCTACCAAACCCACTGCCCACTGTTACAACAACGTTGTTCAAACGTACCTGGTTTTTGTCTCATGAAAGATTACACATTATGAATAAACCAACCTAAATTATTTACGCTGAAATAGTTCACTGCTTCAAATTCGGCACTTAGCTTGGGTATTATGTGGGTTTCGAGTTAATAAGGAAATGGACTTGGTATACCTAACCGATCAATTTTGGTCGATAGCACGTTATTTAACAAGGCCGGACAGTTTAGTGCTTTTATTTATATTTTATCGCATCAGCTTCCGATAAATACTAAAAAATGTCTAAAAAGAGGAATCATTTAGGAAATTTTGTAATTCGTTCCTCGTGATTAAAAGTAAACAGTAATATAACGATAACTTTATTCAAAATAACAAACTTAACAACTGACCTCCATCGAGGGTAGCCTAAGACCTTGATTTCACTAGAAAAGTTAACCATTGTTAGTCTTAAGAAACTCGCTTTCAGATTTAACAATGGTTAACTCTGAAAGCTATATATATATATACTCATATATATATGAGTAGGTGTAATTAGGTGTAATTATTGATAGGGTGAAGGGTCTGTCATCTGTTCTAGTTGTGATCACTCTATAATGGTGTAGCCACCGTTGACGGTTGACCGTTCAAAAACTACAGCCTTTAAAAATCTGCGTAACTGGTATTTGCTTATATTCTCAACTACATAATTATATTTAGGGTAGGGTCGGGTATCTGTGGTAGTCCGGTAACTGTGGTAGTGGGAAACCATAAAGCAACGAACGACAGCTGCAGTCCGAAGTTTATTTCAGTTCACTCAACTACTCATGGAGTACGTTCTGGCTGATGTTCCCCGCGATAGTCGAAAACTTGTAGGAGAAGAAAATTACAAAACTTACTGTGTCAGTTTAACTAGTGAGGAAAGTTTATTTTCATTTTCTTCCAGTCCCGGTTATTACTGATCAAAACACATTCTTACCGAAACTGATTGAGGGGAGATAGTTAGAGTTAGTCGGCATAAGTTAATCACGATTAAGATGAAATATTAATTTAACCCTTAATTCGGTGGATTTTAGAAAAATATTTAGTCATTTCAAAGTAGTGCTCTAAATGTGGTAATGTCAGGGCTTCTAACTGTGGTATTGTAAAAACCATGAAAAAATCATTGGAAATTTAGTGAATATGAAGCAAGTGTGTTTTAAAAATATAAGTAATAATATTTCAGTTCGTTTTCATTGTTTAGTATGCCGTAAATTATAACACCATTCACCATACACCAACGTAGACCTTAACAATGCCATTTCTTCTGCTCAAAGTAGATCATTAATAACACTTATTTAATAAATTTGTATATATCTCGTTAGTAGTTTTAGTAAACACACCGATTATTTTATTCATTAAATGTGATTTATAGAACCTAGTGTGATAAAATCTGTTCTGGCTTAATATGCGTTATTTACATGTTAATTGACTTTTAACTTTTATTTTTTAGACTGAAATTGCAATAAGCGGCGGGTGCTCATAAAGTTACCAAACTAATAACTATAGTGTGCCCAGTCACTTAATAATGTCATAAATAGCTTAATAATGTTTTTTTACGTTATTTTCGTAAGGTAAAGTGTGTCAATTTTAGCAAAAATGAGACTACCACAGTTAGAACCCTGCATACCACATTTACCGGACCTAGCAAATTTCCCACTCCACCGAGGTCGTATAGTTTGAACACCTGTAGTTTAATCAAGCAGCGGTAGAATTTGATAAGAATTAGGTAAAGTATTCAGTATAGTATGTGTGTCAAGTGTTTAGTGCTATTGCTTTCAAAATTCTATTGACTTGGTATTACAGGTTGAAAAACTGAAAGTTTTCCAAAAAGCTACCACAGTTAGAGGACCTTACCCTACTTAAAACTTTACAGCCCCGTTCCTTAAAAACTCTGGCTATATAAGATCACGATAGATTTAATCGGGCTTTCGAACAATTTCACCTATTAGGACGCTGCTTTTTCTATAACGCTTGGCTATATACTTTTTTAAGCAAGTTTAGGGCAGTTGGGAATTTGAAATTTTTCGAACTTTTTTCATACAATTACCTGTGTCTCTTGCAAACTTTAATTTTAGACACTGAATATTTTTAAGTAGATACAGAATCAACAGACGAATATATTGATGCAATATAAGCTCCACTAAAAGTCACTTGCGTAAAAATATACCGGTACTCGAAGTTTATAAAAAATAATAAATAATTTGGATATAGTATATCCAAATTACAAATTATTAATATTAATTTTGTTTCTGTTTCTAGATGGATGAGCTAATTATGAATTTGTATGCTTCTTTGCCATCTATCTGTATCTGTACATATCTTCTGTAATATGACCGACCCATTTCTCCGACCGCAATATTAATATTACGTTGGCGATGTGTGCAAAAATTAAAATTTGAAGTTTAAAGAAAGCTGAAAGTAATTCGGGGAATGGAGTCAATGGAGTATATTATTGAAAAACTTGCTCCCAGGCACAGGCATTAGGTCAGATAGCAGGGAAACAAGATTCAACTTGTCCAATGGATACATGAAGTTTTTTAGTCGGAATAATACCAAATGCCAAGGAACCGCATGTTATAATAATTTTTAAAATTATCTCTCATTTCACTCATTTGACAAACTGTATTAAAATGCAATTAATTTAGAATCAGTGAGTCAGATGAGTGATGCCCCGAGGAGCAGAAAATTTAATTAGAAAATTAAATATTCGTGATTGTGGATAGTATAGGATACTTTTAGGATAGGATTATAGGATCCGAATTCCTTATCCTTCAGTTTCAGTTCAGATTGTTCAGAAAGAGACGAAAGAGTAAAACATAAAATTCAAAAGAGGAAAATGAGAAAAAACATGATCCTTGGCGTCATCTATCAAGCTCATTCATTTTAGTCACAAACAGCGGGATATTTATTTTGTAAACTTTTATTCTTAAACTTTAAACGTACTTTTGAATTGAACTCTCACTCAGGTACTTGTGCTGTGCTGTGCACCTTTAAAACTTTATTATTATTAAACTACTAATTATTCTTAAAATGTAATTATCTGGTGTGGCACAAAATTCTTGTATAATTCTGCTTCAAATCATTTATTTGTGTGACAACGACAAGTCAGCAATTGTTAATAAAATATTATTGATTCCTCTGTAAACCTTGGTGTTGTTGGAACGTGTGTACACTCATCACAAGCAGAACGTGCAACTTACGGATGACGGACGGATGACGGACGATTTGATTCCAATTTGTAGTTAGTGTATCGGTTGTCGGTTATCAGTTGGGAGTTGGGACTTGGACTTGGTGACTTCCGGTTTTACAAAAAGGTAAATATATTACGTATTTCCAGCTGTTCGATTTTGAGTGAAACAAGAGTGTCAAGTGTTTTTGGTTAAACGATCTAAGATCCCACAAATAAACAACAATTTATATTTACACTGACTGAGTGACAACATTGACAACTGATAATTTTATAATTTTGGGAAAATTTTACTGACTTCTAAGCAAAACTTCTTAAAATGTATAACGGAATCGGGTTGACAACGGCGAGGGGGTCGGGTACGAATGGGTTTGTGCAACGAAATTTGTCATCAATTCGCAAAACGAAAGAAAAAGTAAAGGAGCAAACATCAGAGGACACTGCTGTAAGGTCATTTGACCCTGCACTTGTGGAACACGAGAGACGTCGTCAGATTGAGGTAATTAAATTTTATTCATTTTTTTTTGTCCATCCTTGATATTGAATAGAAATAAAGCTCCTAGATTTTAAAGCATAATTTGGCCTTGTACATATAATAATAATAAAAATAATAATAAATGTTTCCCGGGAAGGATGTCTTCCTGGATAGCATGTCTTTGCGTATCTATGATCTACGTATCATAATTCGATTAGAAATAGGAGTTAATCTGCAATCAGCATTAAACTAACTGTTGACTGTAAGCAAAATGATTGAATTTTAGTTGTAGCTTACAATTAATTATTGTATCTCTAATGCAATGCTTAAGTATACTTGTTTATTTTTTATTTACGTTTTTAAAAGGGCGGATTAATAATGACTGCAGGGGACGGAGTTTTGAATTATTTATATCAAATATAGATTATCGGCTTTGAATATTCTTAATGCGTTATTTACTTCATTTTATTAGGCATGCATTAAATGTCAATGAACCTTTGAACCCGGTTTGTTTTATTTCTTAGTATAACCATTGATTATTTTATTCTAATTTCTTGAGTTTTAAAGACAAAAGTTAGCCATAATAAATTCATATAAATAAGGTTGATATACCCAGGTACATAATGTAATCGTTGCAATTTAATTTAACCAATTTTTCTAAGTACGTAAGCACCTCCATAAAAAGCTTTCATTTTGGTTTGAATTTCAAAATCTTACATCGAAAGTCAAAATTCATAATAACTATGCGAAATTTCATAATTTCAAGTTAACCAAGTTCTCGATTCCTATACGTATAGCGCTCTCGTTCGTAACTGCTAAGTAGTACAATGTTGTTTTTTCGTGGACGGCTGAACTTTGAAGTTTGAAGTTGTTAACAAATTATTTAGGAGCATGCCTAGTTGCTAGTGCCGATTCTTAAAGGTTAAAAACTAAACTCAAGTATATTATTAGCTCTTAGCTTCAACAAAACACTTATTCTAATTTAAAAAGGGCGTTTCTCAAAATGCCCAATCACAGCACTTCTACCGTTCAGGGTTTGCAATTTAATTTTAGCGTAAGATATATGATTATTATGACCAGCCAATTACCCAGCCAATCTTCAAAATCCGTAGTGTATTTTACAAAATTACTTGTATTCTCGTGTCGTTTGTCATTTTTGTTATATTATGTTACATCGCAAAATTTTAAAATCAATTTGATGTGGGACGGCCTTCGCTTTACATTTTATATAGTTTTTAATGCTGATAGCGTGTTTTTCTTTTGGGGAAAATAACCGACTACTAAAGAAACCTACAGTATTTCCATTTCCTATAATAGTAGACCCGTCCACTATTCAAACCCCGACCTCCCAGGCCCGTCTACAAAAATGCAGGCCCGTCTATCATTACAGGCCCGCCTACTGCCACTGCCATATAGTAGTGTGTTAAATATATCAGTCTACCATTCAACTTCGACCTCCCGGACCCGTGTACTACTATATGAAATACTGTACTAGGTTATTTTACTTTCCTAGGTTATTAAGCTTACCTAACCTACTAACAGTACAACCCTTCCTACCCTGCAGTTGTTGTCATAGGCTTAAAAATTACCGTTGTTTAACCCTCTAGGTTCGGTGCTTGGAGCTGCAGGAGTTGCTGGAAGAGCAAGAACTACCAGAAGATGAAATTGATGAGCAAGTGACCAAATTCAGAGCCAAATTACTTGCGGAAAAGAAAAATTCTGTGGTGCTTGATTCCATGGGACGTCCTATGTAAGTCAAATATATATAGTCCTATAGCTTATTTTTTTAAATGGCATTCTCGCTGCTGTCACGTTACGTATCATTTATCATATCTTCAAATATTTAAGCAACATTCACGTGCATATTAATATATAAGTGGCAAGAAGGGAATAATCTCTCATATGCATAATCCATTTGCTAAATTTCAATTAAATTAAATTTAAATTCCTAAATTTCATAGTATAACCGATGGTGGTTACATAATATACCTTCAACGTTGCGGGCCAGTGTATACAAATGTAATCAGTACATTAAGTTTTAAGTAGTTATGTAATATTATTTTATTTATGGATTAATCCTTCCAGGGTAAAAGATAGCCATGAATTAGCAATGGTTCAAGAACAGAAAAACGAAAGAGCAAAGAATGCGTTTGGAATCCGAGATGATTTCATACCTGGCTCCTCCTTAGATTCCAATCGTGTGGAGAAAATTGCATCGTTAGAGAAGGAAATCATTCCTGCCAAACCACAGGTAATTTATTATTAATTAAATTGAGTAGATATTTTCCGTTCCGCTTTCTTTTTGCCTTCTTGCACATTATAGGGGAAAATCCAGTTTTTTCATTACTTAAAGCTGTTTGCTAGGAACTACTACTTTTCTAAATTTATTATTTGAATTCCCATAAATATAGAAAAGAGATCGGGAAAACAAGGACAGAGAAGACATGGTATTAAATGAAAAAGACATTGAAGCTTCTAAACCTCCTAAAAAGAAGAAATCGAAGAAAAGGCGATCTCCGTCATCATCATCATCTTCTTCCTCGTCATCCTCCTCATCCTCCAGCTCATCTTCCTCAGACGACTCAGATTCCTTGGACTACGACTCAGAGGAAGAGAAGGCCCGTCAAAAGAAAAAGAAGCACAAAAAGTCTGCTACTAAGGAATCTAAAACTTTAAAGAAGTCTTCTCACAGTGGTAGTAGTAGTAAGAAGCGGAGCAGTCACAATAATAAGAGCAAGTAAGTTGCCTTTGAATACTGATATTATGAACCTACCTACTTATGCAGATCGATAAATACCTACACACAAAAGGCAGATAACACTGTTGGATTGGAAGTAGTACTCCACAGCAGAGTCCGTATCAGTTCTTTGAATGTATGGAACCATGTAGTAAATCTACCTATTTACATAATTGACTATGTTTGTGTACAATAACACCGCCTGAATAACTGCAATTATATATTTAAATAAATTTTCTTTTCATTTTAGACGAGCTCATCGATCTAGATCTCGATCCAATGACAGGAACAGAGGGGACAATAAAGACAAGGATAAAAAACGAAGGGACAAAGACAGGCATGAAAGGTAATATATTTGGAATTGGAAATAACTCATGACTTCTAAACTTTGCTTTTATCATTATATAGATTGTAGACTCATATTCTGTTTTGTTATTACGGCACTGATCTCTATGGATTTGGCTACATCATTGCATATTTAATTCTGCAAATCAGCCCTATTTCCCATTACTCAATCCTGTTTCTTTGTACAATTTAACGACAACGACGATAATGTTAGTAATATAATGCACTATCTTTTTTGGGAGTCTTTCATATGGAAAATATCTCTTGTATATATGCCTTAAATTATAGCGAGGGGTGTACTTATGTCTGCCTCTTAAACTCAAAGTGAAAACCATGACATATAAAATTACCTAAAATCCAAAATACAAATATGGAAATTATTCGAAACGTTTTATCATCTCCTGTCAACTGGCTTGTCGTTGCAATTGGGACTGTGGAAATTGACAATTATTAGTACCTACGAATATAGATATGGGAGTGTGATACTAAGTACGGGTCACAACAGAACCTTCCCAGATCTCCAGGTGTTCCACTATTGAACGTAAGTAGGTAGTTAATAGATCCTTTTCATCTTCATGCGCTTCATCGTTCTCTTTGCTCATTTTTCTTTGAAGTAGCTTGTAGTAGTCATTAACTTGTATATTATTTCCTTTGGCTGTTTATAATATTAAAAGTTACATCTCTACAAATGATTTAATCATCGTTTTTTATCATACATTTTAAATAAAGCCATGTTTTATGTGCCTATCCCTATCTTTTATTGGCATTGATTTTGATTCAAAATTCTCAAAGCTTTCAGCATTTTCGATGCTTGAAATTGGAAACTTTTAAGAATTATATTACGAATATATTATGTTGTGTGGTTTGTTTGTGATGTACTCTTAATCAGATTTGCATAAATGGTATGTAACTACTGTGGGTAGAATCTACATATTCTTTGACTTTGAAATAGCACTGTTACCGTTGCACAGCAGGTATTTATCTCATGTCCTTCATTTGGTTCTTTTTGAAGTCTTTGATTGTTAAATCTTAATCTATGAACGATTTTAATTCAGCAGGATTAGATTAATCGTACTTAAGAGATGGATTTAGATATTAGTAGATCGGTATGTTCTGAAGTTACAGTTATCATCAGTCTTTTTGACTTCGTTTTGAATTTCATACTTTTGATTATACTGTATGCGTGGTTCAGTTTTCATTGTCATTTCGTGGGTAGCTGAATAACTTGAGCAAAGCTACGGCTACGCTGTGATAGTGTTTTCTAAAGTATACAAGTATACAATATACAGAGATATAATATGTGGTTTCAGTGTGCGTCATGGAATATTGTCCTTTGTCCTTGAAGATAGAGGCAAACGCTATTTCTTCATTTGCATTTCTGAAAATTCAAAATTCCTGGTTCACATTATGTCTCCTAAGTATTTTTAAAATTTATGGGTTAATGCATTGAGCTTACAAAAAATTGCAAATTTTTCTTTTGGAGCACTACAAATAATACTATTTTTGTTTAGTCCAAATTGTTTCTAATTTCATGGTTTTTATAAGGTAAAAATTGTATAGATAAACTTGTACGTTCTTTAAAAAAATTTTAACTTAATAATTTGTTAGCAAAACGCATTAAGTCCAGCGGATAAAGTATAAATTGTGGACTTAACGTGTTGTGAAAACAAACTCTTCAATTGAAAAACTTTTCAGTTAAACTGCAAAATCTTTTTTTCACCTAAAAAAAATAATGGCTCAGTTTTGTCCCTATCCAGTTTCAAATAATCAGTTTGTCATTAAAGTAGTAGTTGGGTAATTATTTCGCATGTTTAAACAAATTGTTAAGGAGTTAGTGGTTAACGGTAGATATCATATTTTGTTCCACTAAAATCAAATGATGATGTTACACATAGATGCATATATTTGCTTTGCCTGAAATGCTGTACATATATTATTACTTCAAAGAAAAAGAATCTCCCAGATCTCCCTTTGTCATTGTATTTGTTAGTTGTTGTCTTTGTCATTTTCCGTTTTGATGTTCAAGTCGTGGAATCATGGTTTGATGGTGGATGGAGAAGCTTATGGTTAGTTAGTTAATTCTACGAAGCCAGATTGACGTTAAAGTTCAAATGACATCAAAATCAATCCAATGCATTCGTTGTCCTCGTTGCTTTTGGCTGAGATTATTATTATTATTATTGTAACTGTACACGCAGCATTCTGAAAAACTCAAAGAGACTCATATATTGAGACACGTGATGATTTATCTAATTAATTGAGGTAAATCCGAGAATCAAAGTTGAAAGTATTAGCTACATATATGTGATGTGATGTGATCTGAAAATGAGGAAATCGTCATTGTGTCATTTCAAGCCACGCTCCGTCGTCCTTTTCCCATTTCACAATCTGAATCACAATCAACCACTAAAAACGTCCCCGCTCTTTTTTTTTACTGAGAAACAGGGAAAAGTCACGTCCGAATCCAACTTCCAGGGACAGGGGCAGAGCAAAAGGGTCTATTATACGCGGATATACCGATAGCTCGCCTCCATATGATGTAGATATTATGTTTTGTGTATACTCAGATTCAGATTATATATGACAGTAAAATCCTACAGATACTTAATAATATATCGAGCTTGGATACATTTTATATATTTTTTTTTATTATATTTTTGTCGTCTGTATCTTTTTTCTCTCGTTTTTTGCTTGAGTGAACTCGAGTCATTATTCTCTTGTGGCCGCTTCCCTGGATTTGGTTTCGTACTTGGACAGTCCCTGTTATTTTTTTTTGTAACTTTCATTCTTTGATTCCTTTGGACTTCGGTCGGACGATGCCATTCGGTGGTATTCTAATGGTATTACTATAAATGATATTAGTTCTATCTACACAATGAGACTCTCGTACCATTTGCTGGAACTTTCCTTTGAGAAGTGGAAATCGTAGTTATACTTTTAGTTCTCATTTATGTCATTATTAAAATATATTACAATAGTTAATCATTTATGTGATTCTGTGTAAAAGGTCTTCTATTTACCTACTTAGGTACTTGTTTTGATTAATTTTTCAGATCAAGACGATGAAGACGACGACGAAATCAATTTTTCTGGACTCTGGACCTGGACGGCACTTTATTTTCAATATACCATACAACGTGGTTTTTACATAAGTACTTTTGCTTTTGTTCATTAGTAATTTTTTTTCTCATTATAATGGAAGTGTTAATATTGTATCAATTTAGATTTAGACCATGTCTTTGACTTTGGACTTGTTTATTGATAAATCATTTTTTAGGTGTGAAGAAGAAATTAAAAGTATTCAGTTTCACAAAATTTCGTACTTTAATGGCGGGTTTTATATATTCAATATGTTTTATTATTGTTACGTCTGTGTCAATTATATGAATTTTTGGACTATTATTTAGTTCGTAGAATAATAATTATGTACATTCTGTTAATTCTGTAGTATGTAGACCATACGGTAAATAATATATTATAGTACCTACCTACCTAAGTTAAAGTCTTACATGTATTTCAGAGTTAAATTTAAAACTATAGGCTTTAGGCTTTTCCTTACACAATAATCGGGCCTTTAAAGGTTCGGCGTGAAATTAGTATGAATTATTAATGAAATGTGAAATACCTACGTAAATTTGAAAAAGCCCATAGGTCATTTGTCTTGGTATGTCACGGACGCCCGGACGGTGTCATTTGAAACTCAACAGTCTGGAATTTTAAAAAAAATGAATGATTTACATAGTATTGTCGTACTCGTAATCTAGTTAGATTTTACATGAAGTTACCTGCTCGAAATGAACTACCAACTAGCCACTCATTTAAATCAAAAAAAATATGATTATTTGCCTTTAGGAATTTCTCCAATAGTATGGCAGTAATTTTTTTCATTAAGGTTTGTAAAATATCAAGGTAGATTTTGACTTAAAATTGCAGCTTTTATGTACTTAAGTATTTTACATGTTCACTCTAATAATTGTATTAATTATTAGTTAAGCTGGGTGTATAGGTTTATAGCTGAGTTACATGATTGTGTTGAGGTAGTTAGTTGGGTATGCCCTTTATTATATGTATAATTAGAATACTAAATAATATCTAGGTAATTTAGATAAAATGCAAAGTATTTAAATAAAAACAAAAATTTTGTTTCTTGAATTTTATTGAAATGTAGATGATTTTCTGTTCCTAAAACGAATTTTATTTCCATCATCACGTTTATCAGTACTACGTGGGAAGTACTTTTAGTAATAATTGCTCCGATTTGCAAGCATAAGCCCAGGGCACTTCAGTCAATAAATACGCTAAACGATTACGGTTTGGTACTAGTTTTTAAGCTTAAAAATCTTGAAAGATAAATATTATGCTTACATGAATGACTTCTTTAAATGATAACCCGGATTTTTAATTTGATTACTTTTCACGTGAATAATAAGAGGACATAAGAGAATTCCTTTGGGAATTCATTGGCTCGTTCATAATAAGGAGGTACTTATTGGGTTAATCTGTAACCTTCTACAAAATGCTGCGTGTAAGTACATATGTATTTCTGAACATCCCATAATCTCGTTTATTCCATATTTCGTCCCTTCCCCTTTCCCCATATGTACATAGGTACATATATGTGCACACGAAATATATAGATTTCCCTAGCTCATATATACAGTATACATTCCAACTGGGAGGTAGGAACATACTAAGTACGCTTACCACTTAATATCTGAATTTATTACACTATTCGATTTCGATTTCGTACTATGAACACGTACAAAAGTAAAAACAGACATCACATTTCTCCGCTCTCTTCCCTTTTAACATCTAATAATTCTCAACAGTCGAAAATTCCCTACCCAAGTGCCTAGTACAAGATGTAGGTAATGGCTCAATAGCTCTACATAGGCATGGAGGTATTAGGAGTTGCATTATAAGTATGTAAATCAAATTGTGGTCTTCGTGTCTGTTCCTGTTCTGATAGAGATAAGTACTTTTAATCCGGTGCGGATTCCACATTTCAATGATTGAATACTTACAAGTAGGTAGGGACGTTTCTTAGTAAACTTTACCTACCTACCTACCTACCTACTGCAAATGGAATGGAATCAGATTCAAGTATGAAGTATTAAAGATTGAAGTGCTTGTAATAATTATTGGTCTTATGATTTTTGACTTTTACGATAACCGTTTTTTTCTATAGCCTTTGCTTTTGTGTGGGGATCTTCCCTTGTGAGACTTGAGACGAAAAATATATCATTACAAATACTTATACATCTATATATATATATAGTCTGTGTAGATAGTCTGTCTATAGGTATTTTTTCAGCTGAAAATCCAATTCAAGCTTCTCTCTCTCTGGATGTGAATTAAAGCAAACCGATACAGATATGAGGCTCGTATATATGCGGTTACGGATGAAGGATCTTTCTTTTATATAGCGGGAACGTCAACGTTATCGGGTAACATCGGATAATAGCAATCACTGCAATCCCAGCAGTAGTACACTGATCTGTGTAGCTGCCACTATGTTTCTGTGCAGTTCTATTTACGTTTATAGTATTTTTATTAGGAAGGACTGTGCACTGTACGTAGTTCTGTGTTTATATTCCATATGCCCCTTTATACATCATATTATGATATTTCTGGCGAATCCCATATGATATTATGATATGATACTTTCCAGTATTTTAGTTCCAGAAGCTCCACAGTACTTCAGTGCTCGAAAACCATATTATAGGACCAGGCAGGGCAGGGAACAGAAGGCAGGGACGATCAGAGAGGAGAGAGAGAGATGAAAAAAAAGGATAGCGAAGGATAAGGACTGTGAGGGGAAAGAAAGCACGAATTGAGTTTTAATAAGGCATAAGAGAGCTAAACGGTTGGATTAACTTGATTTTCTACTAAATTGACTCACCATAAAAACCACAAGAGCAATTTGAGAAGAGCACTGAGGAGGACTAATACATCTATAGGAGGATATAATGGGCAAAGTCATAGACATTATCCTTATAAACTTTTACCATGTCAAAAAAAAACATGTTGTAGCAGAGATAATAATATCATGTTCTAGTATGTATCGTCAAATAGACTCACTTGACTCATATGTAGGTATTTCTATATTTCTTCCGCATATGTCTCCCTTTTTTCGTTCGTTTTCGTTTTCGTTTAATAGTCTCGTCCTCGTTCTCGTCCTTTGCCTCTAGTCTTGCGGTGATGTGATCTGATGAGGCTGACTACAGACTACAAGTGAAGAATGAAGGTAGGTACATATAAATGTAACCAAGGTAGTATATATATATATGTAAAGTAAAGTAAACACTATATTCACTTCTTGATCTTGGGTGATTTGGACCGAGTTTCGACTTGGAGTCAGAGAGAAAATAAAGGCTAAAAGCAAAAATCCTCTGAGAACATACAGAAAAAATAGAAACAGAATAGAATAGAATTGAGGATGGCTGATGATGCGGATATTAGGATGGAACTAAAGATGTGGAAAGGCGAAAAGAGAGGTTCTTTTTCTATGTGATGCAATACCTACTACTATACCTACTTACTACTTACTTTTGTGCACTTCTGCTGATCTGACTTATTATATAGTTTGTAGAAAATAGAAGAGGGAAAATATCCATTGTTTTTTATGATCCATTTGCCTCTTCACATATTGATTTTTTTATTTTTTCCCTTTTCTCCTTGTTTTTTTTTCATCGCTTTGGTCATGCCTCGAAATTGAAGTCAATATCGAAATCGAACGAAAACCAATCTTCAAAATTTCTATTCTATTTCTATATATACTGATATTCTCACTTTGAATTCCATGAGCAACCCCGCAAACACCTATGTAATCACAACTCTACTGTATGAAGCTTCCCCAGATATCTAAAGATTTGTTTTGAGTTAAGCACTATACTGCCATAACCGACCGGCTGTCTTGTTGATCGGGGTCTTTATCTTCTTCAAGTGAGTTAAGCCAGAGTCAACTGGAGAACACACAATAATTTTGTGTTCTCCAGTTGACTCTGGCTAATTATTACGGGTAGGAATTGAAATCAGGTACCTGGATCTGGATAATACACACACAGTCGTGTACAATGGAATTATTTGTAGAATTACTTATGATTATTGCTTCTTTATTGAATCTAGTTGATTGTTAACGTCAAGTAAGCAAAGGTTCAAATCGTTTGTTAATACTATACAGTACACATAAGTAGGTACATATATAGTGTGCGTAAGTGAGCAGTTAAGTATAAAAAAACCATTATTACAATATCTGTGCTTACACATGACAATGCCTTCTATTAGTTAATGCTGACATGACGGTGTTTCCCAGGACTTTATAAATTTTGTTTTTTTATAATATTCTACTTATTACGTATGTATTCATAATTCTTATAATTTCTTTATAATCTGACAGTGAGTCTCAACGATGTTGTCCGGTTGTCAGGTCCGGGTTCAAGCAATGCGTTAGATAAGTATAGATACTCATTATTCAGCAAAAAAATGTTTTAAACAGCTGTTTTATCTATTACAAAGTTTACATATTACAAGTCTGGGAAATGCTAAGTACACCGGTAGTAAATGTCCTAGGTTTGATGGTAGCAAATGTCCGGGTATAGCAAAAGTCCTGGTAGTGAATGTCAAGGGCAGCAAATTGCCCAACTACCACACACACACACACACGTAAAAGACCCCCGGGAGTTATTAGAAGATTCAGGCAATACTTTTACTGTAAATATTTTCTCATACTTAAATTAGTTAAGTATTTAAGTAAGTGTCATAAATCATATACCGATTTCTGATTGAATAATCTGCTGGGCAGATGGAACCGCACTCTTACGGAAGCTGACTGCGGGTAAGAAAATGTGGTTGTTGTTAAATACCTATTTGACAAAAATGATTTACGCCTTCGAGGCAGCCCAAGGGCCAAGGGCCAAAAGGAATAGCAAAACATGGAACTGACAAGGAAAAAGTGAGTATATAGGGGGAAGCACAAGAAAAGAAGACGACTTGACCCGTGCCATCCGATCTCCGTGTAATTTTCTAGGTTTTTGTGGTGTCTTCTGTCATGTCTGATCTTGTCTTTGGTCTCAAACTTTACTAGTTAGCGTGTATATTGTTGACTACTGACACTTACTACATACATAGTTCAAACGTCAAACGTTAGACACCAGAAGTAACCTAACGCATTTTATTATGTATTTTCTTAGTACACAATATTTTACTGTCTGCCTCCATCTCTGAGGGCTGCGTTCCTGCTCCTGCCCCTTCTTCATCATCTTCTGTTTCTGTTCCCGGTTCAGTTCAGTAGATTAGTTTCGTTTTCATTTCCTTTTTAGGCAAGCGAAAAGTAAGTGTACGTAAAATAAAACATAATATATATAGTATCTATATAATATATAGTGTATAGTTGATATTTTTGGTGTTCACAATAATGGTTTAGCTTAGAGTGGAGCTTAAATAGTTGGTTGTCAGTCGTGTTGTTATCTCATAATATTGCTATTTACTGGAACAAAACTAACAGGCAATACCAACTGGAACCCATAACAATAACGGTGAGCTGTAAATCTGTAAATATCAAATAAATGCAGTGCCAAGTGCAATACTACTCAAGTATAAAGTACATAGTACATCTGATCTACTTACGTCCTTTATGTTCTTATGTATGTAATAAGGTACTTGAGATCAAGACAAAGACTATAGCATCAGACTACTATTTCAAGATGCTGGTGGATGTCCGGAAATTCTGAGAAAAAAGAGGCTGTGTCTGACCAGACCACCATCACCGACACCGGCAATCATCGCAACATCAACCAAAACGAACCGACCGACCAACCGACCAGATGAAAATGAACAGGAGAAGCAGATGAAGCTGGAGAGTAATAATACAGAAACAGAGAGCAAAATGAGTACGACAAACCCACATTGCAGAAGATCGCATCGTATCACCAAATCACCATCACCAGAGTCAGTGTGGAGTTGTCAGATCCGAATCCGAGGAAGCAGAAAACAAACTGATGTGTTCTGTAGTAAGCACCGTACACCGTATTTCAGTGTGTCCGTAGTTTGTACATATATTTACAGATACCTTCAACCTTCCAATATCTATAATGTCTGTAATATATGTCATATTATTGTGATATTTGTTTTTGGTAGAAATAAGTCATAAGTTGTGAGTAGCATCTATATAGGTTGATAATAGAATAAGTAGTCTGAATATAAGTTGTTGGTTCTTGTTATGGAGGGTACATAGTTTTAGTATTTGGGACAAAAAAGAGAGGAAATTGAATCTGTGGGAGATGATGCGTGATCTTCTCGTTTACATGCTACTTCGACTTTGACTTCACGAGAGACTCTTATTTCCTCCCGTCCGTCTATCTCCATTTCGATCCTCATCTCTAAACCTCCCTGATTCTACACAAAAGTAAAAGAACAAGAGGCCTGTCTTTCCTCTTAAGTCTTCACTCACAATATATGTCTATACTTATATATATTACATGTGTGTTCGGATTCGGATTCGGGTTGAGCTCGTGGATGGATGTTAAATGGCTCTTGTTTTGTTGGTGTTATTTTTTTTATAGTTGTATGACATATATAACTATAATACTATGCGGCTGGATCTGTGGATCTGGAATCTGGATACTGGATGCTACGGAATGGAATGGATTACCTTGCATGAAATAACAAAACTCTAGAATCATTGACCGAATCGCCATCATTTCCATTTCTATACAAATACAATAAGTATACTAACACGTAAATACAGATACCAAAACAAATACCGGCATCGGCACCGCATCGGCAAATCGAAGCATTGAAAGTTTACTACCAATATACATATACTACTTCATTTTCCTTCAAGGCACCGTCTGTTTCAGTTCAATTTCAGCTATAGAGTGTTTACCTACTATACCTACCTACCTACCTACATTACTGCTGCTTCTTTGAGAGTCTCATCCGATCCGATGCCCAGAGAACCAATAACCATCTAGAATCTTCATGGAGAAGGATGTGAGGTAAATCGAAATGAAATGTATTCTGATCTGCTGTATTATACTCAAATATCAAATAGTCTTTGGGAGTCAATTTGGAGCAAATACGAAATGTTCGTGTTATTGTTGGGAAAAGAGGATCGGTATCGGTGCATGTGAAATGGCTTGGGATGAGAATTTCATGCCGGATAAATGTCGAGCGAGATGCTATGAAGCCGATGCCATGCATAAAACATTAGACGTCAAAATCCACATCTCATTCTCTCTCTCTCTCATTTCTCATCGCACGTAGTAGGTGTATGAAATCAGTCAAAAAAGGATAAAGTCTAACCGATGCCGATATCTATGTAGAAAACAAATCCGCTTCTTTTTCTTCCTTTTGTTGGAGAAAACTGTAGGGAGTTGAAATGCATATTGACAATTGATTTAATATTCTTACTTGATTTTGATATCTATATGATATTGTGTTGTCTTCGAAATCCGAAAGGGAGATGGGAATATTTGATTTCGACGAATAAAGAAGGTAAAAATAAAAAAGAGACTGATGATGATGTTATATTACATTACTGCATGAAACGTCTCTTACGTGAATTTAGATTTGTATTAATCATGTAGTCGGTCTGTCATTACATATTGCATTGGTGTTGGTGTTATTAATAGATATTTGTAAACTAAGCTCTGGGGGGAGTTGATTTTGAATTTGAGTTATTGACAGGGTCAAGTCGTCTTTGTTCGTCTTGATTCTCCTTTTTCTTCAACTAATCTGCTCTGCACGAACTGATCTGTTCCTATATGTTATTACTGCTACTGCGTTACTTCTCTACCAGATTACAATTGAAACTGAAACAATTAGGTGTATGCTATATAGCACCAACAATACAGATAGTCTACATACTTATGCAGTAGATACTGATATGATGCAGCTTTCAGTTTCTTTTTTCTACGAATTTCGATTTTGAATTTGGATCTTCTATATTTGGTTCCTATGTTCCATATAGATTTTTTCAGCGGTACCCTTCTCCTTCCTTCAACATCTCAACTGACACACTGACAATTCAATGAATTGCTCCAGCGTCTCATGTTTCTTTTCTCTATATAGTTTGTCTTCAGTTTTCTCATCTTTCTCTTAACCTACAACTTGAAAGTTCAAAGTTTATGAATGGCCTTTATGAATATCAAGGACTACGGCCCAGACCAGGGCAGGGCAGGGCAGGAGGGTAGCCGGGCCGGGGCAGGGCTAGACACACGATTATCTGTACCGAAACCGATATTATAGTCAGGCGTTAAGACAAACACCTAGCACGTAAAACAAAAACGAAGATACAGGATACATTAGAGAATACATAGGCAGATGTACCCCAGTACAAATACAAAAGTTCAAACCAATACTGCAGACTATACTTACAGATAGGACAACTGGATTCATTTACATTTCTGTCTTTTCTTTACAGGGTGTCCTTTTTGCTACGGTTGATAATGAAACTGCTGATGCTAAGGATGCTGCCTCTGTGTGTTTGCAAGATGATGTTGTTCATGACGCGATGGGAATGGGATGGGTCTTTTGGAAAAGATCATGAGAATCCGAGAGGGAGAAGTGGAGAAGATACTTTAGTGTTTTACACTTTACGGTACTTTGCTTTCCTTTTCGTTTATAGGTTCTTCCCATGCATGAGCTGAGAGCTATGATCATAATAATAATGAACTGTGGAATTATGGAACCGAGTCTGTTACCTCCTATATGGCGTATGGTATAAAGTATCTGTGTCTTGGTGAGAATTTTTACTTTTGTAGTGTCTTCTATCCATCCAAAATTCAAATCTATCTCACTGTGTATATCAGTAGTCAGCAATTTCCATTCATAGGAACAGAGAGTAATTCACACACAAGGATGTTTATGGAAGGGTCATTAGAATTTAAATGTCACTCACATTTCCTTGTGTTTGCATTTGTACTTAGGTACATGAATGGAAATGTCCAACCAGAGCCACCATAATATAGTGTGCACCACCTAGTAATCGCATGTAAGTACTGAAGAACATACTTAAACTCAGAATGCTCGTCCATTTAAATAGAACAACAGTAATAAGAACAAGTTTTCAATTTCACAGGATTAGTTACGGATGAAATTTTTAGTTCTGGTTTGAAATGGAATTCTACAACTGGCGCTTGGTGGCTAGTACATAATATAACTATGCGTAGGTCGAATAATTAGCGTGTGAGTATAGATTTATATTGAAAAATATTCTAAAGTTTTCCATTTATAAACCGAATATGGATAATAATTTGGACATGATGTAAAATGTGTAAGTAGTGAAGTTGCAAAATAAATAAAGTATAGACTCAATTAATGGTAAATAATTATTTTTTATTCAGTAGGAAAATCAGAGGTACAATACAATACAATCAAAAAATGATTTCATCTTGATTCGATTTTTTAATGATGTCGGTGTCATCGTTGTTTCTGTTTTGTTGCTAGAATATAGAATTTATTTTCTAATAATTATTAATCTTTTTCTCGTTGATTTGGTTTTTTCTACAGTTTATGATGGTACCTAGCGATGTAGAAGCAGTTGTTTGAGTTAAGTACAGTACAGAAGAAAGAATGAACATAATATTAAGTAGGTATGTTACGTGATTATACTTATGACTTATTGTATTTAACAAAATAATTCGAATTTGAAGTCGATATTAACCAATAATAATGGTATGACGTATGTACACTAAAATTACGCATCTAATTATAATAATTAAGTATCAATTAACAACACTTTTATTATTTTTATAAATTGGACGCGACCTTTTTAATTTGATTTTAATGAGAATTTAAATAAACTCAAAATCGAAATCAAATTAATAAACATACAGTTTTAAATAGCATAGCTCAAGTAACATATAAGATCTTAACGATAAGTAAGTTTAAGTTATAACAACAGTAATTATAAGTTAGTAACAAAGTTGACTGGTAAAAGCTTAAAGTAAGATGACGTCCTCTAATCATGTATATACAGACATGTACATGTACTGATCTTATTTAAAAAAAAAGAAAAAAAGAGCTGACGCCGAACCCAACCTAGTGGTACCTAATAGTTTTGTAGTACCTATTAATATTTCTAAATACATTTTTAATTTGTATTTGTTTTCAAGTTGTATTAACAAGTGGTATCGCGTATTAATTTCAATGAGGCGTAATTATTGTAATTAAATAGATAATACTCTAGCTATACAGTTGTATTCTACTGATAACTCACTATTCTAACTACATAGTTGCAAGTTGCAATCTCTAAAAGTTACCATTTCATTATATAGTATAGCAGCCACAATGTTCAATAGCAACACAAGTAATTGCAATTAGGACAATAGTTGGACGACGACCACGACATACTACGTACTACTGCATGTATTTCCATATCTTATTCCAAAAATAGAACAAGAATTATTATAGCACAACGAAAGTGTACGACGTGCGTGAAGAATAATTCATCTAATAAAGATAAAGGCGAAATAATGATGTCTAATTCGGAATTAGAATTTAAAATTAGTAACATAAACAAACTTAATAGTAATAGCTTTTACATCAAATGAAAAAAGGTCTAGTAGTCAATTTTAAAAATATTAAATAATTTCAAATTCAAATTGACATTTTTAGAGGGGCACAAAATGTTTGACGATACATCATTATAATAATTACTAAAAATTACAATAATTATAATGCAATTTCATACGTTTTATGATTTATACATTTTTTATTTACTTTATTAGTATGGCATTGTATCCGTTTTCCCTTTTCCATTGCGAGGCACAATTGTTTCCGGTTATAGTAAAATTACTATTAGGCATTCTTACACAATTGTAAAACAACTTTATGTATAGCCGATATTCACGGATATTTAATAGCAATAACGTAGTTAGTCTTTACATGTTCATCCTTGCATTTTAATTCTAACTTATTCTCCTAAAAAGCTGCATTCGTTTATTTTCTTTCACACGCATTAATAATCATTATAATTATTATATCATCATATTTAAATACAGTGCTACTGCAGCGTTGTTATAAGTGTAATCAAAAACGTAGTAGTAACACACTCTTATACATATATGTGACGTCCAAATATTTGCATACAATACAATATACACATACAATGAAGCTAAATCTACACATTTACACAACACGCAAAAATGTCACTAGTGTAGGAAGTCAGTATTCAGTATTGAGCACTACCACTAAGGGGTTAATACTATTGGTTAACGTTTGAATCATTGTAAACTTTAATTTAATTACTTATTACTTATCTAATAGTAGTTTTAGCTTTACAATTAGAATCCTTAATAATACGATTTCACGATTACAGTAAGATTACGATTGCTTTAAAATTGAACAGTTCCGATTTCCGGGTTGTTATTAAATACATGACTTGGATGAGTAACTGGCCTATATATTTCTTTTTTAAGTATTCAAGGCAGTATAGTGGTTGTTGTGATTTATTTTTAGTATGTGTTCATTTTGTTTACTTGCCAGCATACATGGGATTCTTAAAGGTTGACGTGGCTTGTTTGTAAATTGGATTTTCACCCTAAATTAAAAGTAGAGACATGTTTTTAAGAGGTATTACACAAGATTTGTGTACTTTTTAGTAATAAATACAAAATATATTGAACTTAAAAACGGTAGTTATACTTACGGTGTCCCATTTGGCACTCATTCGTTCCTTCTCAAACCGAGCATACTCCCTCCTATCATGGATATGAGTGAGAAGTTTCCAGAGAAGCAGGAAGAGAAGCCCAATCAAAACAATGGCACCCACCACACCCGCAACAATCCAAAACACTGGTGGCTCCGGTGGGCATTCTTTGGTTTTTTGTGCTTTAATGTAAGGATTCCGTCCAGCATCGTAGCCATATATAAAATAAAATCGACAGTCATTTTCGTCCGTGAAAAGGCAGTAGTGCTCGTCATTATTCTCTTCATTGTTCACAACATCCACTTCTTCAATTGGAGGAGTTTTCTTACAGAACCTCGCGCAATCTTCCTCATCCTTAAATTTCCCAGACTGATGAACAATGCACTCAACGCAGTCTTTGTACTCTTCGCAACGTCCTTTACACGTCTAGATTTTCGTACAAATCATTTTTTTAATTAGTTTTATGCTACAATTTGTGAATTTAATGAATGAATTTTCATTAAATCTAAAGTGGCAGGTGTACCCGTATCGTGCAACTATTTGTAATAAAAAGTTGGGTTTATTAGTTTGCAACTGAAACAAACAAAACAAAGAAAGTTACTTACAGGACACTTTTCACAGAATCTTCCAGAATATCGCTCAGTTTCAGTTTCTGTGCATACACATTTACCACACTCGCAAGATCCTTTTCCACTGCAGACTTCGGACTTGTCAGGTTCCATACAAGTACTCTGATTTCAAAAATTGCACAACAGTAATAATTATTACATGCATTTTTCCATATTTTAACGTTTAAAGAGCGTTTACACATATACAATATTAATGTATACAAACATAAATTTTTGATTGAAGCTGATTCCTGTCATGGTACATACCGTATCTGTAGCACATTGGCAAGCAGTCCCAGACCACCCTGGAAGGCAAGTGCACTTTCCACACTCACATCGTCCATGAGTTCCAGAACAAAGTTCACCGTTTTCTCTCTCGCAGCTGAAATTGTCGCACTCGCAGAAAGTACCGTCGATTTTCTATAAATCACATTTACATCATTGCTAATTATATTTTTAGACAGACTACAGTTTGAGTTTGAGTTGGAAAAAAAATCCTTTAATCTTAACACACGCACAGTACATATTAGGTTTGCATCATTGCACAACCACAAAATAATATATATTTGCATGTAGCTGCATGTGTTTTTAACCTACCTCATTCGGGTCATCACGGGTTGCACATTCGCACTGACCGCAAGCACAAGTTCCTCTGAAATAATTTCAACGTAAAATTATAATTCGCTAAGTTTTAAAGGGAAATTTTAATTTTGTGTAGCATGCGATAATTTTGTTTGTAATACTGACTAAAATCCTGAACGAACTTTATTATTAGGTTAGATGTAATTGCACATAATCTCACCTGTTTGAACAAATAATCTCTGTAGTATTATCTGGCCGACAGTCACGGTCATCGTCAAGTCGTGAACCACTTCCAGCATTACACTCACATTTTCGTCCAAAGAAAGATTCGTTGCATTCACAAATTCCACACTTGGCCGTTCCATTGAAATTACAAACTGGAGAGTTAAATCCAAATCCCTATGTCAATCAAATGTAAGAGAAAAAAAAACATTATTCCTTTAACAAACGTCGATGTAGAAACGTTAATACCTATGTACAAATTTTCCAATAGTAAACTTTTTTAGTAGTAAGAATAGTATATATACACTTGCCATAAGTGATAGGTGTTAGTATTCGAATTTTTAATAATTACCTGATTTCCAGGAACTTCGCATGGACACTCGCACAACATTTTCAAGTCAATTGTCATACTTTCGTTGATACCCACACGGTAGATATGGAATTTTTGTTCCCATTCGGCAGGATTCTTTGGACACTCTGCGATCTCAATCTTTACTGTAAACCTTTGAATTTAGCAAAAAAGTATTTCGTTAGACTAAAATTCCATACATTTTCAAATCAAACACCACACCAATACAATCAAAATTGAAGCTATGAAATCATTTCTTAATCGTACTCTTTGAAACAATTTGATTGACGAATTTGTTTTTAGCTTTTTTACGACTTAAAAATTAATATTTTCACTTACTCAACAGAAGTACCAACTCTCAAGCCTGAGCAGGTATTTGTTTCCTTCATAGTGTCATCAAGGCATTTAGAAAAGTATGATACGCGAATAGATCCACTTGCAGTATCCTTAAGTTCTATGGAAGATGTGATTTTCTACAAGCAAATAAAAATTGATTACATAAAAGGAATGTTATGCTATTGATATTAAAATTTAAGTATTTAATTTATAACTAACATTTCACTTGTTTAGTATTTTGTTTTAAATTAGCGGGCTTTTAAAGCCATGTGTAAAATAAAGTTGCAGTCTACTATCACAGTTAAATTACTTACTTGGTATTCTTCTTTGACCAGTTCCACAACATTGGATGAGTTAGCAGAGAGGGTACCACAAGTAGCTCCTTCCACGGCAGCGCTCAGTCGCTTATAAATGTCAATTTGCTCTGCTGTCACAGCAAACACCATATTGATAGATTTTTCTTTCACTACGGAGTTAATCTGTGCCACAGAGGGATAGTCTTGAAGAATAGAATGAGTGTATTCTCCTTTTGAGTCCATGTGACACCTGCCATCATTTGGCTTCACGATTCCACCCAACTATATTTTATGTGGGATATTTTTACATTATTTAAATTTGTATTCCGAAAATGTTTAATTAGAGTTAATTAATATCAAATTAAAAGTTAAAATGAGCACTTGTAAATATTCATAGATTGGTTAAAAAACAAACCTTGCCATCTCCAGCATAATGGAAGGATGCATCGGTGGAGAATACTATAAGTCGTCGAGCTTGGGTTCTCCATCCTTTATCATAACAAAAATTATTATTATTGTTTCTATTTTAACGTACTCATATCTAACATTTGAAGAATCAATACCAACTGCTCAACTAAAACTACCTTCATGTATTTAGGGCACTTTTTATCCATTTAAAAATAATAGCATATAGGTAGAATATATACTTTGACATACCGATTTGATCGCATACAATAGCTTGCATGATGGCATCAAAACCACCTTCAGGAGCATCAAGATTACCCGAGACTCTTGCATTCCGTACCTCAACCTATTGTCATTGGTCGTTATGACCATAGCATATGAGAATCATGTTATTAATCATACATAATTATACAATATAAACTATGTCACTTGTAAATCTTAGTATTGATTATTAGTTAATATTGTGATTGTAATAATAATAATTATAAATCAGTAGAACACACGCATCAATTTCAATAACCAATATCAGTATCAACCAATCAATTAAACTTCAATAAAACCATGACCTATATTATACTAATCAGATTATGCAAGTTACTTTTAGGGTAGGTTATAAGTTTCGTAGAGGTATAAATTCTTGGGGGAGATATCTGAACACGTAAGTAAGTTATATTTTAAGATTCAAGGTTAAGATTAAAGGGTTTGCAATTTGCGTGAGAACTGTCCTATAGTATAATGCTTAATTAGGTACTATACGTTTAATTAATTACGGACGCAGCCACAAAAAGGGGAAAATAAATAGGTACACCACCGTGCTTATTAAATAAGGCGGAATTGGGGGCTCGGCTAGATGCTTTTTGTTATAGTATATTTAAAATATTATAGTTACAACTTTACTGAGCTAGTGCCTGTATTTAATTTGAATTAAAACAAAATTGAACTCTTGCACCATACTGGTTGATATTTAAATCCAAAAATAAAGTATACTGAAAAACTTAAAATTGCTAAGCTTGAAACTTATTGCAGTTTTGAAGTCAAAATATGATTTCTTAGATACTTTTGGTAAGACTATAGTTAATCGTATCTTATCCAAACATCCGTCCACTTAGTTCAATCAGTTATAAAAACAAGGTGCGAAATTGCTCAAACTACGTAAAACGTAATAATAATACTATTGCATTAACCTTAACCTTAGGGGTTTATTTAAATAGCTACTGGATCCTTAATTGACCAGGCAGAGTTATCGTTGTTATTATTATTAGGTATTTTCAGTGCGTAATTAACTTCAAGTTGAGTTGCATCTACCTCAAAACCCATTAGTTTATAGTACATACATAGTAAATATTTTGAATACAATATAGGAATAGAAGGGTGAGGTCTCAATTATTGTAAGGGTTAGGAAATTGCAATTATGTGTACGGAAGTATTTTAATTAATATTTAAAGGGGACAGAGATTATTTATTAAATATCTAAATTTGAATTAACTCGCAAACGTAAAATTGATGTGTGGAGTTGTGGAGTTTATAGAGTTATACAATATGGGATTTGAGTTTGAAAGAAAAAGTTTAGCAAGTGTGCACAGCAATACGAAATATGACTGAAGCTTTATAGTTTTTCAATAGCACTATATAGGTATAGAAAGCAATATAATACATGTATGTATAACTACTAAAACCATAAGTACCTACCAATATTGTAGGCAAAATACCACAGACAGACAGAAAAGCAGAAGCAATGGAAGCAAGTTTAATTAAATAAATACTTAGGTACCTTATACATATTCAATAATATTTATCTATAATCTATAATAATCTATATTATTTCATGCACACTGCAAGTTAGTTTTAAATGGTGAATTTGAACTAAGCAAATATAATTATATAATTAGTGTATACAATAACAGAAAATAAATAATTTTACAGACACAAAGTTAAAGTCACACATTCCAATTAAAAGTCATTGAATTAAGATTACATGGTTAAACAGTTAAAGTTTGTCATGTCATTATAAAAAGAAACGTGAAATGAGAAGGTCATTGAAAAAAAAAAACAATAAGAAAAAAACTAAAAACTGTGAATTCGTTTTGTTTCTCTTGTTCGAATTTGCATGTTTTTAGACTCTTTGAGACTTACGGCGAAGCGTGAAGTGTCTTGACTGAGAGACATGACGTTTTGAAAACCGTAGGGCGCCTCACAACCGGGACATGGCTGCAGCAAGCTTCATTCATAATTTTCATTGAATATTGTATTTAGTTATTAAAGTTAAAAAGTCCGCGTCATAAAAGTCTTACTTAAGAATAATTACACTTTTGTTGTTACTACTGTGAATGTTCTTGAACGAAGAAGATGGTCCTGTGCGAATTTTTTATACATGTGCGTTTAATCCCGGTTTCCGCTGCTATTATGTGTCGTAGAATGTGCAGCTCAGAGTTTTTTCAGCATCACATTTTATAAAAATTATAATTTGATTCAACAACCAACTGAGCTGACTATATCAAAAAGTTAAAAACTTGTGAGTAAATTGAAAATTAAAATTTTAACTTGTAACTATTATTATAATTAATTACGTAAAAAACAAATAATACTTGCAAATTTCAATGCAAAATCGCCATACTTGTAATTGCATTTTAAAAATAAAAATTGAATTAATTAATATTATTTGGGGCGTGGGAAAGCATCAAGATGCTTAAATTTCTTAAAAAATAGCAAAACAAAGTGCATAACTCAAAACTCGAAATCAAAAATATTAGTACATAAGTACAAATTTGTACACTAAAAGTTGATGTGCTCAACAAAAAAATGTATATACACTTTTTAAAAACATTCAAAAATCAAGTAGTTTTTCAGTTCCAACGTATCAGTCAAAGTTTCATCAAACTTTTGTCTCTCTAAAAAATAATCGTCTTGTCTCAATTGTCCACAAAAATATGATTGACAGAGTAAGATCAAGACTCAAAAACAATACGACAATAACAAGTCAAAAGAATATGTAACAATGTAATGGCATATACAAAATATTTAAAAATGATAAAATAATATAAAAAACCACCAATACGACCAACCAAAATAATATATAAAAATAAATAGGTACGAGTACATACATTGGACAAAAAAGTGCAGGCAACAAAAATAAGTAATGCTGCATAGTTAAGTATATATATATGTATATATGGATGGGAAAAAAGTGCTCCAACCGGAACCAACACCACGGTACGCAAAAATGCAAAAAATACTGTACAACACTGACGTCCAAAATAATACAATTATTATGTATAAAAAATCAACCGCCATTGCCATACACCAGACCGCATACCATACCAGTTTACATAATAACGATGACCAAAAACCAAAAAAAAAAATAATAAAAAAAAAAATAAACCATAAACGTGCCGACCAAAAACCAACGTTGCACCAAAAATAGCGACATCGAGAGTAAGTACTGACGTAAATACAAAAAATGCAGTACAATTATTATTACAAAATGTTTTTATAGAAGTTGTATAAAAAGGAGGCTGCATCCACAAAGAATATGGAATGAAGAAAAAAGACATTCTGTGCTGTAGTAATAAAAATGCAAAATTATATTCAGCAGCAGCCTTACTAAAACGTGTACTAAAATATATTTGATAAGTCGAATTGCCGTATTGAGATTCGGCAACTATTTGCAATGCGATGTATAAAAAAAAATCATTCAATATCTGTGATATGGGGATAAACAAAATTATATGAAACTATTTACAAAAATTGGGATTATAAGGAAATTGGGAACGTTTTTGTTCGTGTTTGGTGACCATCAAAATGTCTGAATACTGAATTCAAATGATCACGCAAACTACTTAAGGCGAAGTAGGCAGGTAGTAATTTTGGGAATTAAAGAGGTTTCTTGATAGTCCTATTGAAGAAGTTTGTAAAAAATCAAAAACAAATTCATGTGGGCATATAACAATACGTAGGATTAAAAAAAGATCTAGTATTCGAAAAAAGATCGAATATCTATATTTCTCCTAATCAGATTAATTTGCAAAAAAAAGTATGCCTATAAATCTGAAGACGTGATTTCTACATTATATTTGACTGCCTAATCCGACGATACACAAATTTCAAAAATAATTAATTTGAGTATTTTTAGCTTACAGAAGTTGGTAAGTAATGTGGATGACTTACAGAAAAATTTGAAGTATCGGTTGAGAGTATCATGTGATTACGGAAACCGTAGGGAGGCACGCATTTATCGCAAGGTTCTTTAATTCTAAGGCCATTCAACTTTTGGGTTAATTTGTTCTTCTATACATTAGTTATATAGAGTAACAAACCGGGCTTGTATTTAACAAAAACAGCATAAGCCTTTAGTTGTGAGAAATTATATAAAAAAACTATGGTTTCTTTGAATGCAAATAAAAAGACTATCATTCTTTTGCGTGCTAGCTTTCATACATACTTTTTTAAAGTATTGAAATTTGAATTTGGAATTTTAAAAACCGTACTAGTAAACATAAATCATTAAAAAATGCACGCCTAGCTAAAAAATTATCTGAATTTCCAAGAATCGGTTTGTTACTCATTCATCACATCTAAATTTAACTTTTTT
This sequence comes from Dicyrtomina minuta, assembly GCA_949802685.1. Classification (NCBI taxonomy): domain Eukaryota; kingdom Metazoa; phylum Arthropoda; class Collembola; order Symphypleona; family Dicyrtomidae; genus Dicyrtomina; species Dicyrtomina minuta. Next base: position 33,851,387 of record OX461808.1, read on the forward strand.
CAAACACTTTATGTTTGTAATTTGATCAAAAACTGAATTTACTTTTTCTCAACAGTAGATACAAAAGGCATCACGACTTTATCAACGAAAGAACCAAATCCAAGGCGGAAATTCGATGTCAGACTCCTCATAGTTGCAGCTAATGTGTTACCTAGAGTTGATAATTGTTCCTGTTTTTCCCACAAAAAAAGTTCATCTTACTACTGATTAACTCAAATTTCAAATAAATCAAAACTTTTACTCATACTGTATTGATCGTGATATTGTGAACTTTGGTAATAATTAAACATGAATTTGACAACTAGAAATCGAAAAATTCACAATTATGAGATTTCGATATTCCTTCATCAACTATTAACCTTGTCGTCTTCCATAGATTTTGAGAGATCCATCAAATAGTACAAGTCAACAGGATAGTCTTCAGCTTGTGCATACTGGATTTGAACGTCATAAGGCTGACCCACTCGCATTGTTAGCGAAATATGTTGGGGTCGAATTTGTACTGCAGCTTTAGTTTCGCTAGTCTTGGAGATTTCTTCATCCCTATAAAATTGATGATAATGCTAATTAGTAATTTCCCCAAGACAGCCATTAGACTTTTAATATACAAGTCTCGAAATGGAAATATTTATCAAGATGGTCAATTAAAATCGTTAACAATTCTATAATTTGTACTGAATGAGGTGGAATTGATGATTTGGGTTGATAAGATAGTCACTGTGGCATCTCTGGACTGATGAAAGTGCTTGATGCCTCGTCGCAGTGTTACATCGAGGAAGTGGGCTTTTATCTGTACGCTCATATGTCTATAAAACAATGAATTGAAACGAAAAATAAATCAGTTATTATTTTTTGTATTCGATATTGACGTAAGATAATACCAAAATTTAGAGTATTAACTAAACAAGCGTAAATTAAATGCGACAATTGATAATTAAAGTAGTGACGAATGCATTTAAATATGCGGGACTTACAGGTTGAGAACACCATACACAGTCTGGACTACGAATACATTCCCCACAAGTTTTCTTGGCCACGCAAGAAACTGCAGCAATAGAAGAATTTGAACTTTGACCTAAGGCAGTTGATTTGCATGTTATCAATATGACTAACGCTGAGAGAGCTACTTGACTTAACATGCTAAATAAATGATAATGGCACTTCATTTCGACCAGTTCACAGTTTTGAAGATATATAACTATTTTCCTATTTAAAAAACAATTTAACAATTTCAAACTTTCATTCACACTAACTACAACTATGAACTAGTTGCGATAGCTATATGTAGCTGTAGTTTCCCCCCTTCCTCTTTCCTTTCAACGCAAACTGCTTGGTACGGCGGCACGGTAACTCTCTCAAAAGCTAACCGTCAGAGTTTTCACTTTGAACAATCAACAATTATTATTGCACATGTGACATGACTTAATGGATTCGGTGAAAAATAGACGGATTTCAATACACTTTGATCCAGTACAATTAAGAAAATGCTTAAAAAACTTGATTTCCGGAATAAAAACTAAATGATGGGGTGAATATCCCATGTAATTATTCCCCAGAATGAAACGGGAAATTGACTAGTATCAAGTATAGAAAAGTTAACATGTAATAGTACAGCGAAAGTGCGTGGGCCCAGAAAGTGAAGACCAAGTCGCGATCACGAAGAGTAGGCTAAGCATCAACCTACATGATTTAACTGTATTAGCAGAATTCAGTTTAGACTCTCTGATTACTTCATTCACTTCTCTGACTTCTCCAAAACTCCAATCTCCAATACACCAATCCAGCCCGATATCAAATGCCAAATAGAAATACTACAGTGACTAACAACACACTACCACAGCCCTACACACAGTCAGTCAGTCGTACTCGTACAACTCCACAATCCACAAACAAGCGATGTAATCTTCAGTCTCACAATGATTCACAATTCAAAATAACTGCATCAAATCAAATTAAATTAGAATTTCGATGATCGCAAATGGCAAAAAGCTGATGTTGATGCTCGATGCAGAGGCAGGCAGAAGAGGTACGAAATCACAAAACGGGTGGTATTCTCAATAAGCTTTTAACATGTAGGTAGTTATTTCTATTTGGTTTTTGGTTCGAAACCCTCCTTAGATCTGACTAATATAATTACAGATTCGGGAGACCTAAACTACATAATACAAAATACCTATCAGTAGACCTGTGGCCTGTAGACTGTGGAACATACACATAGTTTACACTACAGACACACACAAAATATCAACAGAACAGAACACCAACACCCACAAAACTTATCCTTTTTGGTACACTTGGGATCATTGTGTGTATGTACTTCTATGCATTCACTTATAAATTCGTTTTCGTTATAGCATCTCTCAGAGACTCAATCCTCCTCCTCATCCTCATCCATACTCCTACTCCTACAATGCAAAGTACACATAGACAGATGAGATATATATAGCCAAACCAAACGATGTGAGTAAAAGCCAAGATTTAAGCTATCGTTTTCGTTATATTATACTGCGCTATACTATACAGGTCCAAATGCATTTACCATTTACGAATATAGGATGAACCTTCTTCTAAACTTGTAATCTTCTCCCTTCTTTCACCCTTATGTAAATGCATGTGTAGGCTGATATTGGTATAAAGATCGTTGTACAATAAACTAACTTGGTTGAACTAATATACAAAATATGCTATCTATAATGGCATCCTTGAAATACTTGAGGGCGTTTAACATACAAAACTCGCATACTTTTGTGTCTGTAGTAAAACTAGTAAAATCAGTCAAAATATCAATAATGATCACAATAGTTGATAGTATTGCCTGTTCGGGAATTAAGTTCAAAGCATTATTATTGAATATGAAACTAAAACTGGAGTTTGGCGCATCTGCACAATAGTTTGAAAGCCGTACATAGCATGTTTTGCAGTTAGTTGATTAGTTGTACCATCAATATTGAATCTTCTTCCATCTGTAGTAATCTGTAGCCCTCGTCTCGACGGGGTTGCGTTGATATGTTGTGAGTGTGAGTAATGGTAACGTTATGAGCCTGCTTGACAGATTCGTGGGCCATAGGGGGAAACCCGAATAATAATAAAGGAAGTGAAGTCCTGTTGGCTGTAGGTTACTAATATGTAGATCTCCATACCTACCTTGCGTAGATACTTCAAAACGTTGTTAACCTGTAGATAGAGGACTTTTACATTTTGTAAGTAATCAGTTTAAAAAGTGTATCTATGTCCACAATATAATGCTGGTAAATAAAGTAGTGTACGAGAACCTAAACCTATTATAAAAATGTATATATACCGTGTCCGTAGTCCGTAGTAAGTTGTTGTCCGTAGTATAAGTTTGGAGAAACATTAGTAGATGAAGAAAGTACGAGGGGGAGGATTCGTTCGTGGGCCCATCTCACTCACAGTCAGTCTGAATTCTGAATATAAGGTGCATCTCATAGCACTAACGACGACGAGAACCCTCATTCCAAATGTCATCCTTATTATGGGTGTAGATGTAGAATTTAGATGCAGTTATGTGAGTATGTAAATAATAAACTTACTAAACTATATAGTATATGCAACTATATACAAAGCAAGGGCTCCGAATCCGAATGTAAGCATAGTACATTCTGGGTTTGGATTTTGGATTGTCGTTAAGGCGTAAATGTATAAAGGCATCTCGGTCTCTGATGAGGCATAAGAAAATGATATACTAACTTACAGTATTTTGAGTATTTTCTACTATTTAAATTCCCTGATCCGTCTAGTATTACAGGACTGTCAACTATTACATGCCATATACTATTCAAAGTCCAACCTGCCAGACAATAGTATAGACAGACCCGTCCACTATTACAGGTCTGTCTACTACTGGGGGAAATACGGTACTGGTATGTTAGGATTTTACGTATGTTGTAATAAAGTTATAGCTCTGTAAAGTGAAGGCAAATGCAAAAGAAACCTAACGAAACCACACCTACGCCCACTCTTGAAAATACTCTCTTTTTTACTAATAGGAACATCACGAGCTTGGAAAAGAGGCTCACCTCATCTCTAAATGGAAACTGGGATGCTGAATTACCTTTTACTCATATGCTCCAGTCATCGTAGATCGTCTCTTTCTTCAGTTTCCATGTATATCTTTGCATATCCTTATATCATCACATACAAGATGCTATGTCATTACTATGCTACTTTCCTTATCCCTTAAAGGATACTCTGCCCTACTGATTCGTATTCGTATTTTCTGAATATCATAGTTACATTACACATGGTTGTTTGAACATAGCACTTCCACTCCACTGTTGGCTATAGGTTGACTTTTACAATGGTATTGGTTTTGGCTATTTAGTAAAAAATATTACTTTTGGCGTTTATCATTGAGCCATTTTACTGTATAACAACAGTATGATATGAGATGCTTTTTGTGAGTATTCTGTATTAATCATGGCATGGAATGATTAATGATGAGAAACAACCCACACTGCAGCTTAAGGCTCCTGCTGGGTTCGCCAGTAAATCGAGTATAATATATTATAGCCTCCATCATGTGTTTTAGGAAAGAAACCAAATGCTAGCTAGAAATTAAACGCTGATCAAGTGATTAATTATGCGACAGTTTTACAAATTATTATTTATTTATAATAATCTAAACAAATAGTGTTAATGTCCACAAATTATAGTTAATCGTGTTTATCAATATACAAAACAAAAACAAATTTGTTAAAGTTGAAATATATCGTCTGTAGTCTGTGAAGAACCAAAATTACCCATATCCAATTTAAGCTAGAATCAAAATGAGCTATGTCATAAAAACAAAATGAGAAACATGCGTAAAATGTTAATTCAGAGTTTTTGAAAAGTAAAATGTTCTATTTACATGATTTTGAAAAGTGTAAATTTTTCTATTTACATGTTTTTGAAAAGTGTAAAATGTTCTATGTACATGTTTTTGAAAAGTGTAAAATGTTCTATTTGTATGTTTTAAAAAATTATAAAATGTTCTATTTACATGTTTTTGAAAAGAGTAAAATGTTCTATTTACATGTTTTTGAAAAGTGTAAAATGTTCTATTTACATGTTTTTGAAAAGAGTAAAATATCTATTTGTATGTTTTAAAAAATTATAAAATGTTCTATTTACATGTTTTTGAAAAGAGTAAAATGTTCTATTTACATGTTTTTGAAAAGTGTAAAATGTTCTATTTACATGTTTTTGAAAAGAGTAAAATATCTATTTTTTTTTATTTTATTTTTTTTTTCTATTTATATATTTTTGAAAAGTACAAAATTTTCTAATTACATTAATGATTTCAAGGCATATTTGCAATATTTTTGTAGATAGTGGATATTGTTTTTAGCTACAAATGGATACGGGTCATTTTGGTTCTTCACCGACGATATGTAATTTCATTCATTATGATTTTTAAGAGGTCGCGTCGATTTCGATAATTAGTTGTTTGGAAGCCGGAGTTTTTTTTTAAATTTTGAAAGCTTTTTATAAAAATGTTCTCCGTTCGAACTTTGGCATTTGTTCACATTTAGGAAGCGTGTCTTAGGCGTTATTTTACTGAAATATTTTTTAATGCTTTCGTCTTTTGGACTTTCGAGTGCAGTGTAAATAGTAAAAAAAATACTGATACGAGAACCAGCTATGTCTACAGATGCATTAGTCGGCCTCCTTGCTCCTTGCCTTTATCATACAGTACTATACTGCATAATATATAGCTATAGGAATATAAAACGTAATGAGTAAATGGTAAACTTAGTAAACTACCAAATACAACTAAACTAACAGTCACCATTTCAATTTTCAACGTTAATAATGCTTGTACTTTGTTGTTTCCTGCATCATATAGCATGAGTTGCATTTGGGTAGGATTACATAATACTTATACGAACAGATGACGACGACCACATGAATAAACGTCAGTCAAGGAGAAGAGCCCCGCATACCAACCACCTGGGATTTGTTCGGGTTGAAAAGAGACCGGAACAGCATGTTGTGTAGTCTGGATTTTTTTCATGGACAGATAAGATAATGAAATGCATGGGGGGCGCCTTTATTTGAGGGAGAAAATTCAATGGAATCCATTTTCGGGGAGTCAATTCAATTTAAAGTGTTGCCCTTTCAATGTTCGCTTCTAAGGATAAGTTTGAAAGTAAGACATATTTTACATTTACAATTTATAGGTGACGAAGACGAAGGGTTTCGTTTCGTGCAGATTAGTATGCTGTATGAATCTGTACCTATCTTTTCTTTTGTCATTCTATTGTATAGAGTATGGGAGCAGGGAATTGATTGCGGAATATTTACTGTTGACATTAACTCTGTCACTTGCTACCTGTACCTGTGCTTCCTCTGACGCATTGTGAAACAACGTGCTGTTTTAAACAGAATTATGGGACCCATGATTTATTGTATGATAATTATAAATGATAATTTATTGATTTTTTTTGCTTGACTAGTCATATTGAATTCTTTGCACATGTACATAATATGTATGTGTATTATGTATAGGCATTTAATCCAACAGTGTTTCAACTGTTTTCAATGCCGAACAGAATCTTAAATAATAGAGAGATAGTAAAATTTTATTTACAACTGGCGCACTATTACACTTCATTGCCATCGCTGAAGGTGGACAGGTGGACCAAAAATTCTATCTTCGATTTTCAAAAAATTATCAACTCACAAAAATGTGTAATTCACTACTACTTCAAAATTCAAAGAACTGTAATGAATACCTTTCATAAAAATACAACATTTTCCAATATAAACATATAATTCGTCTTTACTTTTCTTAAATAAACAAATTAACGTAAAATATATTAAATCAGAGCCGTACTATGCAATTAAACGAACGATAAAAATAAATCGGGTAGTAAATTCACGTCATTGACATCGGCATCGGCGTCGTTACTGTACAATCTGAAAGTTGAACTGTTTAAAATTGCTTAATTTAACCAAATAGTATGATATTTTTGACGTTAAGCCTGTAGCTACACAAATATATTGAACATTTTTCATTTTTTGAGCAACTGGAATCTTGTAATGCACCATTCACCAAACCAAATTAATGATCTTAAAAAAATGTTACTCGTCGTGGAGTCTTGGATGTTGGGCATATTAGACAGTCAGTCCTGGTCCTGGTTGATTAAATTGTAACAGTAGTTTCATAGTCTATAATAAAACGTGGAAGAAATACTTTTGGCTATAGACCTATGACATTGGTCCTGACTCTTAAGTTGAAGTTGTAGGTGGTGGCTGCGGTGACTGCCCCGGGTTGAAGAACGGATACGGATTACATAGCTACGGATTTTGAGGACGTCTTGGGTGCCGGTGCCGGTGCCGGGGTGGAAGTGGAAAGTAGATTTTTCAAAATGCATAGTTCATAGCCCTCATATTAATAGTAAAATCGTATAATATAATGCGTAAGATATGCCTTACTTACACACTACATACATGACTACATCCATAAATGTAATTTTTATATGTATGAATTGTTCTCGTGCCTTCTTAGCCTTTGCCTTTGGCAGGAAATTATACAAATATATATATATATTTCTTATTCTATCTTGTTGGTTGCTTCTGTTGTCCTGTTTTAGTTCATTATTATTACATGTTACATGTTCATATGTTTCATTTCCGTTTAAATTGGCACCTTACAATAATTGTTTTTTGGACTGTTTCCAATACTATGTAGACTAATAGAGATGTTTGTAGTGTTTCTATATATTGTGTGAGTCTCTTTTCGTTACCATTTCGTATTCGTGTCTAGTGGCAGTTTGTACATGAATTCTAGATGTGTTTTTTCTAGAGTTGAATGGAAGGAGTTGGCCGGTGTGGGATCTTCGAATGACGAGATGTGTTTCTGGCTCCAATAATTTAACAACCAAAACTCAAGAAGCTCACGGATTTGCTTCACTTGAGTAGATGACTTTTAGCTTCTTGAGATTATATGAGTCAGACGTGAGAGACGTCTTAAAAGTTTTTCCTACATGATGAGAGTAGAGTTCGAATTCGAGGTAATGTACTTTCTGTTTTTCTTTTTCTAGGGCCTTGGGGGAACGTCATCTCTAATAGTATGAGTAAAACTCTGTGTAAACAAATCCTACCTATGACCTAATCATACATACTACTAGGTGGGTGGGTGATGGGTACACAAAAAAAAAAAAAGCCAAGAACCGTCAGTTAGGTATGCTGAATAATAACATCTTCATTATTATCTTCACTGACTGGCACTGGCACTGAAGAATGAAGAAGATGCCATTTAACAAGCTCAATCCATCTCTGGGCCATTTCGTTAGTGAGCTGAAGCAGAAGAAAATATAGAAAACTGTGGAACGTCAGTAACTACAAATTTATACAGCAGAGTTCAGTACTTTATACGACTGGCAATCCGAAGCACTAGTTACGATGAGTAAATTACGGCGTAATATAAACTATACAATCGTGCATAATTTATTATATTTATTTTTTAATTATTTGACTATGAACGCTGGGAGTTAGATTTTTAAATTTCAAAATCCTGCATGTATAGGATAAATAAATCGCAACCGGATTCACGAAATTAATTTAAAAAAAAAGATTATAGTTATAGCATAATAAAGTATATATTATTTATAAAGCTTTTAATTTAAATTTTCACAAAATTATTCCGTAAGTTCCAAGTCCAGGCCCTGGCTCTGGCAAGTTACTCATTCTAAAATCTATATTGATTCATTTTAATTCTTATATGGAAGCAGGTTGTGTAACTTTAAATAAAATTAATTACACCTTGTTATCCTTTAACCTTAATACTCTCAAAGTCATTGAGTAATCCTTACAACACAAAGAGTAAGTATTTAGGAGTGAGCTCACACAAAAATTATAGACATACCGCGATTAAAGTATTTATATTGATATTTCCTTACAAAAATATTGAAACAATAATTATTATTTTATTTTTTACAACCAGTTGAAATTTGATTTGTAATTTGAACAATACAAATTTTATTGCCAATAATGAAAATACATTTTAAAATGTGTAATAAGGTATACTGTACGGAACCTTGAACTTTGAGCTGCTTGTTTTTTTTTCGCGAAATAATGAACTACTCCAGTCCCAGTGTAATGTACCGTTTGACCAGGTACTGACATTAGTTTTCAGAATTACATAATTCCAGTGTAGCCGTGTATCACATTATGCAAGTATGATACGATAATAGTAAGTTACCTCAGTTGGCATCCATCATGTTAATACAAAGAACGTATGTCGAGTAGAAAATAATATGCAGTTGCGATTAGGGTGGAATACCCATGTTGTAATCTAGGGAGAAGGAAAATTTCAATTATAAAAACACATGGGGCTAAAAGAACAGAGACAAGAGCTAATAAGTAAAGCTCGCTTGATTAGCTTTGTTCTAAGTTCGCTCATGCAGCTCCGGGCTCCGATAGTACTTATCGTCGTAAAGTTATACTATACCTGTACGAAATAATTAAGCTTTGCCGAAGCATATATCTTCATATTAGTTCATATCATATTCTAGATACTCCTAGGCGACTTGTAATTACTACGGCTTACAATTTATGGGGGATCAGTTTCAGAATAATGGCAAAAAATTACAAGAAGGGGGGGGGGGGGTTAGAGCGGCATGGCATTGCGACGTCATATTTTACAAGGGTATCTGAAACGTTTCGGTGGGCTGCATGCAGCCATTTTAGAAAGTAGTTGTATTATTCACTATCCAACAAAATTATAAAGATGTCCTTTTAGAACCAAGCATATTTTAAAGATGGGCTTTTAGAACCCAGGGATTTGTTAAAGATGTCCTTTTAGAACCAAGCATATTTTAAAGGTATCCCTTTAGAACACAGGGATATTTTAAAGATGTTCTTTTAGAACCAAACATATTTTAAAGATGTCATTTTAGAACCCGAGGATATTTTAAAGATGTCCTTTTAGAACCCAAAGATAGTGTAAAGATGCTAGCAAATTCCAGTGACCAATAAGCCGCTGTTAGCTTTAAAAAGACCCAAGGATGTTTAAAAGATGCCCTCATAGGACCCAAGGATATTTTAAAGATGCCCTTTTAGAACCAATCATATTTTTAAGATGCCCTTTTAGAACCAATCATATTTTTAAGATGTCCTTTTAGAACCCAAGGATATTTTGAAGATGTCCTTGAGAACCCAAGGATATTATAAAAAAATCTTTAGAACTCAAGAATATTTTAAAGATGTCCTTGTTGAATCCAAAGAAATTTTAAGGATATCCTTGTAGTATTAAAGAAAACTTTAAAGATGTCCATGCAACAGTTAGAAATGATGGTCATTGGGGAGGAGGGGGGTATGTAGAAATGACAACTGACTTTTTATGATTTTTATTATTTTTAGGGAGTGGGAGGGTAAAAATCGATGATTTTCGTAAGACGTAACAACTGCAAGTCCCCTACTACGAATATACTTATGTGAGATGCGTATGCACACAGGATATTGCATTTGTCATACAGTCTGTCCGCTTTAGTTTTGGCTAACACACTAATAACCATCTACAATCTACGCTTTATTAGCCATTTCTGAACTAAAAAGTCACATTGTGTATTAATTGCAGAAAATGCTAAAAAATAGAAAACGCCAGACGTCAAATACAACAAATACTATGTATTTTGCTATTTTACAAGTTTATAACGAATTTATATATCATCGTACTTCCCCCTACTATCAATGCCCGTGTTATCTATATCTGTGTTAAATGAAGTAGAAGAATCCATTTTAAACTGAATAAAAACAGGGACAGGAAGTGAATACTTTCCTTTCCTGCCCTTTCCATGTATTAATGATAAGTTTATTTTGCCTTACTTTTGGTTCTTTCTACAATGGTTGTTGACTATTGTTTTAGCCCAGACAAACACATACTAGTATTACTTGACAGAAACTGGGAATTAGCGTGCGATTGTTGTACTGCGAAATTACGTACCTATAGGTAAGTTAAGATAGGTATGTAGATACACGTCACATCACATCGCATATTCCAACTTTTACTATAGTTTGTATTATTATAGTATTTTTTATTTCCACAGTTTACAAGTCAAGTGTGATACACATACATGACGATGTAGTAAACTTCCAAGTCTACGTAATCGTAAAGCTCTACGCAAAATTCCTTTTTAATTTCATATTATGGCATAAATGTGATGTCTCTCTGAAGTTGGCGTTGGCAGTAGTAGACGTATCGTAATATAGTAACTACCTACCTACTTAGGTAGTAAATAGTAGTCGTCGGCAACTGTCGGCAAGTCAACATGTGGGAATCACGCCAATTGAGGAATTGCATGAATTCGCATTTTTATTCCATATGATGATTTAATTTGAAATGAAGGGGTGCAAAAAGAAACGGGCATGTTGTTTTAGTTTGCCTCGACAATGTTGCTCATTGGTGGAATCTGAGGATCAGTCGACTGCGTGAGCAAAAATCACCTCATGCCATACAACGATTGACTACTACGAAATGGATACTAACGAATATAACGAGAATGGCAATGCGAATTCGAGTGCGAAATGCAAGTGTGTGTGTAGAACGTGATAAACTACGTGATTCCCCACAGTCAGTCTCATACTCCCATAGTCTTCAACTTTGAATTCGAGAATCAAGAGTTGACTTTGGCTCTACATATAGCTTTATTTACGATTGCAGTAAGTAGGTTCATAATTGAAAATGAAAACTACATGTGGCGAATATTAAAGTTGTAATAAGCAAGTGGCTAATAAGTCATTTTTTTTTATTTACATGCACTCGTATGACTATGATGTAAATTGTAAACTCATGTTCATGTATATCGTAAAGGAAAATGGAACTGATCACCTCATCGGCATCGCATCTCCTGGCTGCCGGGTACTGGAGTGTTTCTTTGATAAAAGGGATCAATGAATAGCGCGGTCCGCATGCATCCTCATCAATTCGTCGCTATCCAAATATTGAAAGTGCATGATATCTCCACTTCTCACCAACAAATGTATATGGGAATATATTGGGAATCACGATCAAACAATGTCAAGTTTATTTTTTAATTAACTTGCGAGAAATGTACTAATTGTATGTTTTTTTATTGCGATGGTTTGATCATTGAAATTAATACAATACTATGTGAATGTTTTTGAGAAGATGCAATGGTTCAAATGAAAAACAAATTCTAACGCACAATTTGTACTAAATTGACGTCTTTGAAAATATAAATAAATTATCAAATTAAATCGATTTGACATTTTTTAATGAAAACTGGTCGACATACAGTTTTGAAAACCTGTAAAAAAGCTTACCTATTACACATTTTTCAATAAGAATTCAGCATTCTAGTATGATACTACACTACATGCAAAATCAACTATCTTTTTGCCTTGTTTGAAGCATATATACAAAAATTGTTTTTCTCTGCTTGTTTTTAAGCTGAAAATTTGGAGTTATCATATTTTGAACTATTGAAAACATGCAAATACATGGAACTTACCTACCATAAGGATATTTTGTAATTCAACGACAATAAAATGAGCTGATAACAATATCGCCGGTGAAGGATCAAATCCGTATATGTACTTCTATTACATATACATATATATATACACTGTTATGTTTTACAAAGTCGTGGACTCCCGTTTTGATTACTGTATGGGTACCTACATATAAACTTTCATTAATATCAATTTTGTGTAGTTTAATTTTTCATGTTTGCTTACTACATCCACAATGCAAGATTCAATTTCAGCTGTCCACTGTGACTGTGATACGATAATCGTATACAGGAACATTATGCATACATACCGGGACGTAGTATATTTTACAGTCACAGTACATTTCTACACTGAAATTATCTAACAATAAGCTTCTATTCTGAATGACATACTTTCATACATAGTTAATTATGTAATTCCGTATGTGCAATGAACTGCAACGTACAAATATAGACAAATGCCATGCGACATCGTGATCTATTATTTGGAGTAGGTACCTTACTTATATCATATCGCATCTATGCGAAGCCGGCAGACTGTCAACCAATGTGTCTCTTCGCTTCGTCTCCTGACATTTGCCTCAATAATTATTGGTGTCTACTTATAGTTGAATGAGTGCATTAGTACTAGTAATAGTAAAATCTCCTGTCTGTATAAAATATTACATCACATGCCAATCAGGTGCGTTGCAATAGTTATAGCTTAATATCTAGTATCTACGCACATGACACGCAAATACTATTGCAATTTAAAGAAATGCACTTCCACACGGTCACTATATCACAATCCAAACACGACGTGTCCACGAATTAAAGTGACGTGCACTCATCAGTTCTTCTGTTTCTGCAATTTTGCAAATTATCTCTATGTACTCCACTTGCTATGACTGCCACTCGCTCAGGCCACCGACCATAGCAGCCATCCGCACATAGTTACACTATATAATAATGCTATCTGTACACTGTACAGCCGCTAACCGGCACATCTGTCAGCCTCTCGATCTCCCCTCAGTCGTGATGATCTTTAACAACGCTATTAAGTACATACAGATACATTTAGCAAACGCAAGGGCCACTGACAATTGTATCAACATCTTTAATTCATGTACAAACACTATTCTCTACTGAAGAAGCAAAATTGCCGAGATTGCAGTCCTGTATTTTCTGACTTAAATTGTGCAGTTCTTTTTCATTTTTTCAGCACCATAAGCGCAAATTAATACCTACTTGTAAATTTGCCGAAAAATATTATGCACAATTAAACACATTACAAACTAGAAATTGGCAATTTTGCCACTAGTGAGGATTAAAAATCGGCAATATTGCTACTTCAGTAGCGATATACCTGTTGGCCGATGCCGATAGGTAAGAACATACTTATTACAAGCTGCCAACAACTGAAGATAGAAAATTGGTTTCTACAGATGCTGGCCATGATCTAAGTAACTACCTACTACTACTTATACCAGTTCAGTGTTCATTCAGGTTTATACTTACAAATGATATGCAATTTTACAACTACAATATGTAATTATAATAATATCTACCAGGAGAATTACACCGAGAGTAGTGCGTAGTATTACTTACATAGTGTTTACATAGCCATTGATATTTTATGTTTCACATTTATTTCGTTTTCGCAGTTGTTAAAAACAGAATTTTAACGGGAAACTCATCGCCGACTCATCATGACATGAGGATGACCATCACGCCAACACAGATGATCATGAACAGACGTTTTCACAGGATCATCGTCTAGCGCCTGAAGCCAAACTACTACAGCTAATTTATAAAACCAAACGGAATGCTGGGCTTATGTTGCATCATATACACAATATATGCAAACTATATATAAAAACAGAAATCTATTAAAAGAAAATGACACTTATAGTTTGATTTAACTATGTACTGAATTGTGGGCACCTTAAAATGCTTGTTAGGCTCTTAATACACAAGATGTTATGATGCTTAGCGTTTATAGCTATTCTAATCACGAATATAATGTGTATGAAAAAATCAAAACGAAATGTTTTTGTACCGTTTCATACTACATAATTAATTATTAAGGTCCGATATGTACGCGTATTTCATGTTTTGACTTGACTAACACTAGCATTAAAAGTAGGCTGATAAACTGATAGCTGCAACTGATTTACGCCATTAAATTCGGAAAGCTCCAGTCCCGTTTTCCTCTTATGGGATGGAAATATAATAATTGTAGCTTCTTAATTACAATCATGTTTCATTAGCACTATTACAAATTGCAATCCTGGTCAACAGCAACACATTGTTTGCTTTCAAAGTCTTGGCCGTCTTGGGTTGTAATAGCTGCAAAATTAAAAACTATATAAAGTGGATAGTAATGAGTCAAATGAGGAAGTGCAATGTGTATATCATCCCAGAATCAAGACTCGGCTACCCGCTGCCCGAATAATCGCGAGTAGAGCTGATAAAACACAGCACAGAAAAAAGGAAAAATTTCAACTTCAAACTTCAATACTATAAAATTAATTTACATTAATTGAAATATATTTTAGCAGGTAAATAAATCAATAAGGCAACAATAAAAACAAATTTGGATCTTCGTTGTCGTTACCTATTAATCATTACAATAGACGTGTTACATATTTTCTTGCCGTTTTGGTTTGAGTCATATATTTTTTGAGTAGGATAGTAATAGAAATATATTTTTGTTAGCAACAACAAAACCTAAATTATATACAATACTTCCAAGCTTTCGATACCAGACAGGATATAAGGAAAGGAATGCGAATGCAGTACACGATTAAATTTTATAACAATGGAAATATTATACGCAAAAGTAGTATAAACGTTGTCGCTGTTGCATTTTAAGCGCTTTCCGCTTCCGGAATTTCCACCTACTTATATGTTAATTTTTCACTTTTACGATTAGAAAATAATTAGGCATAACTATACTTTTATATTTCTTCGAACCCATGTTTCTTTTAATATGATTTTATTCGCATTCTTCCCCTCACATCATAAGTTCCACAGCACGTGTGTTGCAAACTTCCTCCCTAACCTTTGTTCTGCTAACTATAGAAAGCTGAAGAATCCGATTAATCCCGATCCGGAGCCGACATCCCCCTGCCATGTTCAATGTAACGTTCGGTGTTCCGGTTCCGGGTCAGCATCAGAATCAGAATCGAGGATCGTCAAGCCGATGCCGATTCCGATGACGAGCCTTCGAGGCCGAGTCATACCAAAACTGTCCCCGAATTTCACTCCCAGTTTCCGAATTCAAACCGAAAACTAAAAGCTTCTTGTTTAAAACATTATATGATTTTTATAATTTTATAATACATAAAAACTTGTAATGAATGCATAAACTTAATAAATAATAAGCTTACTATACAGGCTATACTGACTAAATATTCTAAATAATTGAGATTTACTATGAATTTAATCGTACGAAAACTGAAAAAACTATAAAGTTTGACGGTATTCTATGACTATGAAGATTAGCATTGCAATTTTCCACGGTGTGTTAAATGTTGAAATTGCCGACAAGCGAGCGAGTGCAAGGCCATTGTCATGGTTTGGTTCTTGGGTTTGACGGTACGAAAAGTTAAATGTGAGGAATTGATCAGGCGACTGGCTCGGCTGCTCGGCTCGTTAGAATGTAGGGGAAAACGCTTGCGCTTTTCCATCACCTGAAACCACGATTACGCTAAAACAGAAAACTACAGCAAAAACGTCCGTCCCGTCGTCTGCCTGCTGCTTTTTCCCGTGCGTATGTACTAAACTACCGTAATGTCAAAAGGGGTTCCTATAAATGACGCTACAAAAAAGTACTCACCCACCCTCCAGTAATTAATACGATTTTAGTGCCGGAAATTCAATCTTAAGATTGCAGAAACCCACCATTGTTTAATCCACAAGACTTATCAAACTACACCCTTACATTGATTATGGATAGCCCCAAGTGAAGTACACACCAGCACAATTCTACTGTGATACCGTATTTGTATTTAATTCGAACTTCGAACGCAACGTGTACGTCCAACATATAGGTACATACATATCTCTATAACCGCTACTGTAGTACATAGAGGCAAATTCTGAATTATATGTTGTTGGTGATATGTGATATGGTGGGGAATGGGGAATTTCATTTCATTAGGATTTCTCGATTCCGTCAACTATAACGATAACCTTTTTCGCTATTGCATCTTCCTTTCCACTTTCCAGTGAAGTTGAAGAATCCTCTGCTGAGCTTTAAGTGTGACGTGCCCATTGAGTAGTTCAGTGCCTGAAGTGAGCTGACTGTACACTGAATCACTACATCACAGTACTTTGGAGGATCACTGTGTCTGAAATACTAGTTACTGGTAAGTAAGTTTTTTATATTTGTTAAGTACGTTTGAATCGAACCCTGCTACTTAAGCACTTATCGTATTGTAGTTGTGTGTTTAATGTTAATTTTTTCTTTTTGTGGTTGGTGGTAATAATAATATTATTATGTCAGTTATTTAATAGTCAGTACCAGTATACCAGTCTCAGAAACTTATCGTTAGAACCGTCAACCGTGTGCTTCACTATACTTATCCAAATAATCTGTAAGGTAAAAAAGGTTCAATTCCCAATTTGACAGTTAGTGTCAGTTCACAGTTTACTCTCTACCCAACCCAGTTACACTTACGCTGTTGTGATGGTCGTGTCGCTCTCCGAATTTTTTTATTGATCTTGAGTTCGTGATCACAATAGTCTTACGAAGCCATTTCAAAATTAAATTGTAGGGCCAACTACCTACTACTATGTACTACTACGATTTTAATGGTAGTGTTGTAACCTCTTTCGTAGCTTTAATTAGGTTCAATAAGATATGTTTTACCACTGACACTGACTCGCAATTTTTAATTTAGTGCAAAATCGGTTTAATGTAACATTTAGTTGTTAGTTAGCGTACAGGTAGGAAACAAATTAGTACTTGGTTTTTAAGCTTTAAACCTTGAAATTAAGAATGAAAAAAGTTAATTATACTTATATTATGCTGGTTTTTACTTATTCCTTATTTTGATTAAATAGCTTGATATTCTTATATATTGTACAGTATGTAACGTGTTTAAACGTCTCACACGGACACGAGTTGAGTTTCCGGCTAATATTGAGTTTACTTGTGATTAGTTATATAGTTTGCTTGTAACTAACAAGTAACTTCGGAAGCAAATCAAATGAATGAAATACCAACAACTGATTACTTTATAAATATAGGCTGTAGACTGAAAGTTGATGGTTAAGTTGAGGTCGTGTTAGAGTTTTTATTTTAGTTTTTTTCACTGGTTCACTGGTATGCATTTTTGTATTTGCCTGGAAGATATAAAATAAGCAGTTGACAGTCAACAGTAAAAGATATAGACATTTTTTCCCCAAAATAAAAGTATTTTAAGAGCTGGATTACTGGATATATGTACTATACTAATGTCTAATAAAGCTTACCGTTTTTATCGTTTATGGTTCATATTTTTAGTCGTTGGTGTGGTTATAGTTTTAGGGGAGCCGTAGAGCTAGTGGTGGGACTATGCAGTGCTATGGATGTGTACATATCTAAGGTTAATTCTAATCATAAGCTGACAGTTTAAAATTGAATTCTGTTTCAGTCTGAGTTTGGAAGCGTTGTTGTGAGGACGAACGAGCGTAGCCGAAGCTAAAGTCAAAGCGAGCCGAAACAGACAACAGCTGACAGTTCCAATTTAAAATTCCACTGCCACTACCAAAGCAAAGTCGATCTATAAACACGATTAAGGTTGATTATTATCTATAGCGAAACCAAAGAGGAGATATATTATTATTGTTGTAACGGAACCCTGAGGACTAGGACTCAAAGAAAAAGATGTCTGCTAAGGCTATAAGGGAAGCGACCGGAAAAAATATTTTAAATTCTGCCCTAAGTGGCGTCTCAAGCTTTGCACCCAGTCAGTTTGCAAGTGTGGATGCCTCCACAAACTGGGACACTTTAGTATCTAATGAGCCGTGGTTAAAAACCACGCAGTTGGTGGTCAAACCTGATCAGCTAATTAAACGTCGGGGTAAATTGGGCCTAATTAAAGTCAATGCTGATCTCCCAACTGTGAAGCAATGGGTTGCGGAACGATTGGAAAAGGATATTCAGGTGATTGTTTATTTTAAATTCTATTTGTTTATTTACAATATCATACATTCGTGAGTACTTATTGTATTACTATCACTGTTTTATATTCGCATAAATAATTTGGCAGCGCTAGCGTTTGATGAATGAATGACGTTACCACTTTACTTCATTGTTCATTTTGTGTATTGTGTTGTCCTCTAGTTCAAAGTCAAAGATATTCTCATTCCCTTTTAAATTTTAATTCAGTTGTGTATTAATTATCTACTACATAATTTTTCCAAGCAACAGGAAAGCGAAAGCACTGCTTAAACGAATTATTTTATTTTTGAAATACCGCATTTTAAAAACAGTTTATTGGATTATTTAATGTACTCCATTAAATTTATTAGTAATTTTTGCTGCCACTGCCACTATGACTAATGAGTAATGAGACCGACTTACCATATATTGGCTTAAACTTGGTATCTAGTATTAAAAATAAAAATTGGAATAATGTTTTGTGGGAGCGGGACGCTCGTGGTACAGAATTTTTAATGTAATATTTAATATTATTTTTTGCATTTATGCAACAAAACTAGAAACTGAAGAAATTACTTCTATGTTTGTTTCATTATTTAGTTTGTGTTAGAACTGATGTAGATATTTTAAATACTATTTTACTGTTTTCTTTCACTGTCTTTCAGATATCAGTATGTCTCGAATAACGTTATATTTTGTAGATTGGTTTACATAGCTGTAAAAGTACTCTCATTTCTGAATCTACGATTGTGTTGACTGTGTAAACATCCTTAAAGGGGCCCACATTTAATCCCTAATTTTGGCTTATATGCATAATACCATGCAATTAAAAGTCCGATGTATGCAGTTCATTCCTGCAGTAGATGGTTTACGAAGGATATACCCTCCTAACCCTATGAGTATAACAGTGTTATAATAGTTTGTATTTAGCATGGCCTATGAACGTATACGTATGTATACTTCATAAGTTTAATTAGGTAATATCTTTATTTAGTTAGGCACACGACGTATTTGACTGTATAAATTATACATCGAGTTTATTAAAGTGGAGTGCCTTTGATATTATGAAAGCGGCACATATTTTCTATTATGTGTAGCAATAACTTTTTTAGTCTTCCAAATTTCAAGGTAAATTTTATATTTTTGCTCCTGTAAGCTTATTTTTGATATATTGATATTCGTCGTTCGTAATCATGATAAATATCTGCTTCTTTTGCGTAAATAGTAAATCATAAATCGTAAGGGTTGCTTAAGACTTAAGACGTTGTTGAATAGAGAATAAAAAATGAATCCCGTTTTTATCGTGGAAACTTAGCCAGTAGATTGCGTTTTATGGGAAAAATATATCACAATCACAAATAATCACAGCGTAGCATTATTTTGTAAATCATGCTGAAGGTTAACCTCTGTCTCTGTACACAGTCTATAATATAATATGTCGGTGCTTCGATAGTACCTTAGTTTATTTGCATGGAAATGTAAAAATATATTCTTCTGCCTTTTATTTTATTTTAATGCAAATTTTAAGTTAACTTTGGTTTAGTTTAATTTAATTTAGAGCTGCTTTCACTACTTTGTACTACTTTGATAGCAAATAGCAAACACATTCTATAGGAAATTATGTTAAAAAAGTAAATTTAAACCATGAAATTAGTATTAGTATTAAGTACAGCTTACTTAAAAGTTGAGTAACAAATCTTTTAAAGGCATAATTTACATAATAATGTAAGGTGAAAGATGTAAAAAAAAACTTTCATTCGAGTTACCTTTGACATTGACTTTGTTCGTTTGGGCAGTTGCCATACAAACTACTACTAGTGTGGATGAAATACTGCAGGTAGTGTTTAACACGATTTCAATTAGTCTAAAAAGCCGTGTTCAGTAACTTTGTTAATACATTTATAATTTAATTGTATTTCATTCCCTATTACGATGTCACTTTACGATGATTTAAGTATAATGGTTAACAGCTAGTGTAGCATTTTTGTACTTATTCATGTCTTCATGACGGTCCTTTTATTTGGCTCTTTTGACTGATACTTGCTTTCAAAAAGTAAGTAAAAAATAAAACGTTTCCGGTGAAAACAACTACTTTTATAAGTCTAGTAACTATTTTTGAGGGAAATAATAAACTAGGTACCTACCTGTATCGTGAATTACATACGTTTTAAATCAGTTTTGTAATATTCGATTCAAGGGAACCGTGGTCTAATTACCGTATTAGGAAGGTATGTGTAATGCCAATTTGGAACTACAACAATTTGAACGCAGTTAAAGAAAAATGCTGTATTTTTTTATCGTTTTTTTTGTTTTCCGCGATATGTTTTTAAATAAGTATAAAGATCAGGTTAGGATTCAGTGTAATTAAATCGAATGTATATTGAATTTTACTTGCCTTTGGTTGGGTATGTTTATTTGGGTCTTGTAGTCTGTACTCAGTAATAATCATCGGATTATATTTTGTGTTGGACATACTTTTCCCGAAAAAAGTTAAAAGTTGATCTTCAGGCTCTCGCTTTCAACTTTAAAAATGGTTAAGTCTAAATGCGAGATCCTTAAGTCTAGCTTTTCTCGTGAAATCAAGGTCTTGTCTTACAAAAGGAAAACAGATAAATATATAAACAGTAATAGGTACAATGTATGTGAATTAGGTAGCTCTTATTTTAGTTTTGAATTGAAAGATTTTTTATCTTGAATTTTGACTTATTTAATTGTAGTAGTATAAACATTCCATTGCTACGTGCAGGTGTAATTTTTCATGTCTTATTGTTTTTTGATCTCTTTTAGATTGGAAGAGCTACGGGCAAGCTCAAGACTTTCATCATTGAACCATTCCTTCCCCATGCACAGGTAAAGAAGGAAGGATTTTGATTAGTAAAATACTTTATAATTTATTGTTTGTTGAAATTTATTCCAATACGTAATACTTAAAAAGTTCAAATGACGTACGTACATTAAGCAATTCAAATTTCTTTCATTGTAATAAATGATTTTTTGAGTAAGTAACGTGCCCTTTTCTCCTTGCTATTTTTGCAACCATACAGCTTTTCGATTTTTCTTTTACATCAATTTTTTATGCAGTTGCCTATTTCTTTTCGCAATTCATGACATAATGACCTCTCTTGAACTTTTAAAGTAGTACTGACAAAAAGGAAGCTCTCATTATTTCTATGGATATGTTAATTATTTTGAGCTGAAGTTACGTTGAATTAATAAGGAGTCTCAACTATATACTAATTCCTCATGTTATAACTGTAATATTGTTACGATGAAAAATAAATATATTAATTGGGTGATCATAAAAGCTAAAGAGTAATGCTTGTAATGTTTTTTTTCAGGACACCGAATCATATGTTTGCATTTACTCTCACCGTCGTGGTGACACAATTTTGTTTCATCATGAAGGGGGTGTTGACATCGGAGATGTTGATGCTAAAGCGAAAACATTGGAAGTTCCCGTCGGAGAAACCCCAACATTATCTCAACTTCAAAATACTCTTTTAACTGATTTGGCAAAGGACAAGCAAAGGTGTTTAATATATGATTTACAAATAATTTTTCTCCGAATTCACGAATAAAATAGATTTCTAGTTTATGCACTCACTAAACTAATAATATTGTAAAATAAATGTGCATATTTCTTTGTACGTATCATTCTAGTCTGGTAGCAGAATTTGTCGCAGCGCTATACAAAGCCTATGTAGATCTGTATTTTACGTATTTGGAGATTAACCCCTTGGTTGTATTGGGTGGGAAAGTCTATGTAATGGATTTGGCTGCAAAACTGGATGCCACTGCAGATTTTATATGCCGTGGTAAATGGGGGGATATTGAGTATCCTCCACCTTTTGGCCGTGATGCTTACCCCGAAGAAGCATATATTGCTGATTTGGATGCAAAATCTGGAGCAAGTCTCAAGGTAGACGCTTTCTATTATATTAATTTTTAATAGGTATTTTACAATTATACGTTGTATTTACTATCCTTAAGTTTTCACGAGCGGAATTCCATTCTCTCGTTATCTGCCATTTCTGTATACTTAATCTGCTCCTAATTACCTAAGCTCCTTCTCTGTTTTATAATAAAATCAAATGTAGTACTTATATTCAAGGGAAAGTCTATTTTCATGTTTTAAATGCTGCGCTTTATTCTAGGTATATTTTTCGTGGCATCGTTTATAAAAATATTTACATTGTTTTTGCAGTTGACGATTTTGAATCCTAAAGGACGTATTTGGACAATGGTTGCTGGTGGTGGTGCTTCAGTCATTTACAGCGACACAATTTGTGAGATGGGTGGTGCTTCAGAATTAGCGAACTATGGTGAATACTCTGGTGCTCCCTCAGAGCAGCAAACTTACGAATATGCAAAAACTCTCCTGTCCTTGATGACCAAAGATGATCACCCCGATGGGAAAGTTCTAATTATTGGGGGAGGGATTGCAAATTTTACTAATGTGGCAGCAACATTTAAAGGGATTGTGAAAGCACTCTCTGAATTTCAACCAAAGCTTGTAGAACATAGAATTTCAATTTTTGTTCGTCGGGCTGGTCCTAATTATCAAGAAGGGCTCAGAATTATTCGGGAAGTGGCTGTGAGTCTGTCTATTCCTCTCTTTGTTTTTGGCCCGGAAACTCATATGACTGCCATTGTGGGAATGGCTCTGGGCAAGCGACCCATTGCTTACAATACCGAGGAGCCACACACAACGGCTAATTTCCTTCTTCCGGGAGGACAGAGTAATGTGGTAAGTTTAATTTAGGAAGTTTTGTCTAAGCTATAATTATGTATCTATATGTTAATGATGTCTTAAGGGGCAATTTATTTACGTCGCCTTGAATATTTTTTTTGTCTCCGGATTATACGCAGTGTGTATCATGTATGTACTTGTACTATCAGGCTATCACTATGTACTATATTTAGTTTTTGTTTTCATTTCATTTCATGTGCATCCAAAATTAGATTCCGGAAAGTGAATATTCTTTATGTATTAATTTATAAAGTACCTAGGTATCTTTTTACATAGTTTTTTCACGTTTACTGTTGCCACTTGCATTTTGTTGTTGGAATGGAAATTTCATTCTTTATTGAGTCTGATGGCTATAAATTATTTACGTTAACTTGCTCGTGTAACTTACTACTTTTTCAGTTCTCAGTGCTATTTTCGTCAGCGGGATTGTTAATTTTATAAATTATAAATTTACGACATATATACGTCTATATCTTATGATTCGCAGTACACTATTTGCTATGATCTTTGGCTATCTCAAAGAAGTTACAACTTCATTTTACAATAGAATGTGCAATATCAAAACTGGGCCAATTAAGCACTGTATTTTACTATTTTGTAGCAA
Source organism: Dicyrtomina minuta (assembly GCA_949802685.1). Lineage (NCBI taxonomy): Eukaryota > Metazoa > Arthropoda > Collembola > Symphypleona > Dicyrtomidae > Dicyrtomina > Dicyrtomina minuta. The sequence continues at coordinate 33,875,350 of OX461808.1, forward strand.
TTTGGGTTGAATAGTCGAACATTTATCAATATCAAGATAATTGTATATCTTTTGGAAAGTTTAGTACAAAGATAGAGAGGCTTTGCCGTTTCAACAAAGTGTACATGGTACATTTTACTGTTAACCGGTACTAAAGATAGCGTCGTTTCCAAATTATATTGTCAGACTATATTTAAAATGATGTGTTTATGATAAAATATAATGCCGTGTGTACAAAATCATGAAGTCGTAATTAGTGGTTTTAAATACAGTAGACGGCACGAGCAACGGTCTATTATGACCGTTTTCACACGCAATAGCTCCTGAATTATAAAATTTATTTATTATTTGCGTACATAATATGCTGCTGCTCGATATACAATTTTTATATAAATAAACTTGCATGTTAAGTCAAAGTAACTATACGTTTTTTTTACTTTTACGTTTCGTTCATTTTGTATTTTAATTGCTTTTGGAAAAAATTATGTTCAGTTGGTCTCATCATCGCGGAAAATTTCAACTACTGGTGATAAAGTAGCAGCTATTAAACCTCAAGTCAAGGTGGGCACATTATCTGCTCGTTTATGAAAAATTGTAGCTTTTCATTCACTTGCTCTATATAATATATTTTTGGTGGTTTATTATTAACTGATTTAAAATTGTGGCAGTAGAGCTATATTCAGCTATTACCAATTACAGTTTGCAGTAATTTTTAACACTTGCGATCTTCTGCTATAAACTAAGTTTTCTGTAAAGTGTAAATAAGTTATGATCACATTTAATTCTTCGGGTTATCGCCTATTATTCCTGAACTTCTTATCTCAGCGCTTTTGATTTTGAATGTATACATATATTTAAAATATTTGAGTCAAGACTGTACATAGAATGGATGCTGAATTGAAGATTTTGATGGCTTTGACTTTTCTAAAATAAAAAACAGAATAAAAAGGCTAATGAACTCGGTTACGATTACGGTACATTGCTTTCGTAGCATGACTAGACAATTTTACAAAAGCTAATAAAAAATTAGCACTAAAAAGTTTGTCTGATTTTCGTTCTCTATTTTCGTCAGGGTGTGGGGTAGGCTAACTCTATTTTTCAAAATAATTCTATCGCATGCAAGTACTTTAATTGCTTATCTGCTTTATCTATAAACCGCTTTCCTCCTAAATAGTTTATGTGTATAGTTAATTGTCCTAAATAGGTTTCTTAAATTTTGCTTATAATTGCTTAAAATTTGTAATTATAATTAGTGTATTGTATTTGTATTTTGATGTTGAATGATTTAGAACGTCATTGTACAGTGGCTGTTGCAAATAATTTCCCTGCTACACTCCATTGCCTTATTTCTTTTAAGGATATTTTTTGGTATAAGCTTGAAATTTGACCCAAAGGTTTGTTAAATTCGCTATTATTTTGTGTGAAAAATTAAATATTTAATGTACCGGCATTTTGATCACCATACAGTATACACGTTTTCCACGACATGGTAGTATTATTGTACGGAAATTATCGGCATTATTAAAGTTAAAAAACTGTTTGGATTGAATTTAATCATTAAACATTGAACTAAATGTATTGTATGCAACTGTGTTTTTTGGCTTTATAAGAGTGTTTATGTTCTTGTAGGAAGGCAGTTGTTATTATAAAATACGATTTAGTGTGTATCTTGTTTAAAATATGCAATAGCTACTCTTAAAATTCACTTTACTTAATTAAATTACAATTGCAATCCACTCGCAAACCACGTCATGTGATATTTTTGTAATTTTGATTTGATCGCTAATCAAAAAAATGCTGTGTAGACACTATTGAAGTTTGTAGACATTTTAATGCTAATCCATAGTTCTAATGGCGACTACTATGATTTGAATGTAATATAGAAAAGCCCACCTGCAAGTCGGAAGGCGTCAGAATTGGTTACGGATGGTAAACCTTTATTGGACAGCGCCAGCGGAGGTATTAAGGTTAAAGTTGGGGATCAGACCTCAACAAGTCATGATCTTTTCACCAATAAAACTAAAGCCATCGTGTGGGGTATGCAAACCCGTGCCGTGCAAGGAATGTTGGATTTCGATTTTGTGTGTCGAAGAACCGAGCCATCGGTAAGTACTTAAACATTTGTTTAATGGTTTGTGAAAATATTTTAATGATAATTTTTTTAGTGGAATAGCAAGGTTTAGTTTTAAAGTGTTTTTATTCATGATCTTTATTCTTTAAGGTTGTAGCAATGATTTATCCATTTACTGGAGATCACAAGCAAAAGTTCTACTGGGGTCACAAAGAGATTTTGGTCCCGGTATACAAAAATATGTCAGATGCTTTCGCCAAGCATCCCACGGCTGATGTTCTTGTTAATTTTGCCTCCCTCCGTTCTGCATATGACTCCACTTTGGAAGCGCTTAATAGTCCTCAGGTTCGTGTGATTGCAATCATTGCTGAAGGTATTCCAGAAAATATGACTAGAAAAATCAATAAAAAAGCCCAGGAAAAGAATGTTACAATTATTGGACCTGCTACCGTGGGCGGAATCAAACCGGGCTGCTTTAAAATTGGAAATACTGGTGGCATGATGGATAATATCCTGTACTCAAAATTATATCGTCCTGGAAGTGTCGCTTATGTCTCCAGATCCGGTGGCATGTCTAATGAACTCAACAATATTGTCGCAAAGAATAGTAATGGAGTTTTCGAAGGGGTAGCTATTGGTGGAGATCGTTATCCTGGAACAGTTTTCATGGACTTTATTTTGAGATATCAAGCTAATCCCGAGGTTTGCCACACAATTGATAACATGCTTAGTTAATTGCTTATTTAACTGGTATTGCATTAAAAAAGACGGGCAGATGAATATTAGTGCCCTCAGACTGAGCCACCAATATCTGCAATAATCATAACTCACTTATTACGTTCTTCTGTTCTTCTCTAAAGTTTAAAATTATTTATTTTATAGATCAAAATGATTGTGCTTTTGGGTGAAGTTGGAGGTGTTGAAGAATATGAAGTTTGTGAAGCTCTGAAGGATGGTCGTATCAACAAGCCTTTGGTAGCTTGGTGTATTGGAACTTGTGCTGGAATGTTTACCTCAGAAGTTCAGTTTGGCCATGCAGGAGCTTGTGCTAATTCAGATAAAGAAACAGCTTTGGCGAAGAATAAGGCTTTACGTGAAGCTGGAGCTGACGTTCCCGATAGCTTTGATGATCTGGGTGATAAAATCGCAGATGTGTACCACAGTAAGTGCGCATCACATTATATGATCATTTACAACTTGACACATATGTACCAACATGCATTTTATTGAGCTTTAAAGCATCACCTTGTTTCTATTAATTGGAAAATGTGCAGGGTTACTAATATCTTAATTTTATTTCATTTTTTTAGGGTTGGTTGAATCTGGAGTGATTGAAGTTAAGGAAGAGGAAGCGCCCCCAACCGTACCAATGGACTTCTCATGGGCCAGGTATGTATAAACACGTTATAATAAGTATAGAAAAATATGACTTGAGAATCGTTTGGAGTAATTATTTATTAGTTATCCCACGAAGTACCTCTGAATTACACCCGTAATTTTACTTTATTTTTAGGGAGCTTGGTTTGATCCGGAAGCCGGCTTCATTTATGACTTCAATTTGTGACGAACGTGGACAAGAACTACTGTATGCTGGCATCCCCATCTCCGATGTAAGTGTGGACTTATTATAATAATGGCTTTTGCGGAAACACAACCTTATTTAATATTGTACTGATTTGATTTTTCCATTCAGGTACTCAAACAAGAGTTGGGAATTGGTGGAGTTATTTCATTATTGTGGTTCCAACGCTCGTTGCCTGCTTACGCTTGTAAGTTTATTGAAATGTGTTTGATGGTGACGGCTGATCATGGTCCAGCTGTTTCTGGAGCACATAATACCATTGTTTGTGCTCGAGCTGGAAAAGATTTGGTCTCATCTTTGGTCTCTGGACTTCTCACTATTGTAAGATTTATCATTTTAAAATTAAAGTACCTATTTTAAAACTTGGAAGTGTATTTAAGGAAATAAAGGCACTATAGGAAATTTGCTGGCTAATGAGGTTACGCGGAATACAGAGTTCTTTCCCTTTACTATTAAAACTTAAATTGAACTTGTTTTGTTTCGTTTGGAATTAAAAGGGTGACAGGTTTGGTGGAGCATTAAACGACGCTGCCAAACAATTCAGCGAAGCTTATGACGCTGGCTTGATTCCCATGGATTTCGTAAACTCTATGAGGAAAAAGGGTCAGTTGATTATGGGAATCGGGCATCGGGTCAAGTCCATAAATAATCCAGACATGCGAGTCAAGATTATTAAAAATTTCGTTCTCGAAAATTTCCCCAAAACACCGTTGCTAAACTATGCTCTGGAAGTGGAGAAGATCACAACTTCGAAAAAACCTAATTTGATATTAAACGTGGATGGAATTATTGCTGTTGCATTCGTTGATTTCCTTCGACAATCCTCATGCTTCACAAAGTCAGTTTACTTTTATATAGTTTGTCTTTTACCTTTTCGGAAATTTTAATGCAACAGTCTTAGTATATTTCAACTTTTTTAATTTGCGTAAAAATCGAAACACTAAATTTTTCAATAAAATTACAGGGAAGAAGCACAAGAATACGTTGAAATGGGTTCAATTAATGGACTTTTCGTATTGGGAAGAAGTATTGGTTTCATTGGTCATTACATGGATCAGAAGAGGCTGAAGCAAGGACTCTACCGTCATCCATGGGATGATATTTCATACGTCCTCCCTGAGCAGTACAATCAGTAAAGAACATAATAAGTCACGATCGCGATCTACTATTATAACAAAAAAGAACACGGATGAAGCGGTGTCCGGGCACAACACACATAAAAACAAGAGGGAAACTGAAATGAAAAAATTATTAAACATCAATCCAATCGTAGTCGTAAATCGTAAATTTAGTTTTTGCAAATTACTAGGACTCATTGCGAAAAGTAAATCATCAAATAAGAACATGAGTGTGAAAGTTTGCCGGAAATAAGATACTAATGTATGAGATGAGAAACGAGGGATGCAACTCGCCAGAAGAAAACAAATTCACGTGCATAATTAGTTGTAGCTTGAAAAATGATTATTTGAAATTGAAATTTTGAATTTATAATTTTAGTTCGATGTTTTTAGTAACATTTTTTCCCCAGTTTTGCGTTGTAATTATATTTTATGAATTTATGGATTACTTTATTGATTAAAGGCAGTCATATTCATTCCAAGTAATTAATTAGTAATTCCACGCCCCGTAAGTGTAAGTAACTGTAGTGGTAAGTTATAGCATTAAATAATAATAGACAGCTACAGTTGAGCTACAGAACGATTTGAATTTAGTCACCCATTAGTTATTTAAAGAAATTAATATTATTATTTACTAGTAATAATTGTTTGGGTTTTGTGTTTTTATGTGATGGCCAACACATTCTAGTTGCCTATTGTCGTATTGGTACATTTGGTACTGGGTCTCCTATGTAATTGTAAACTAAAATGCTAAAAGTTATCTGCATCGTGATTGCATAATAATTTACATGTATTTTTTATATATGAAAATTGGATCCAGAAACTTAATAGTTTTCATAATTATTTGTAGGAGACATGTAAGCAGAAGTATTTTAGGAGGTGTGCATTGTTAATTAGGTACCAATGATTACTAGTATATTTGAAGTGGTGCTATATAACTATAATTATACTAAATCAAACGTGAGCAGTATATTCTCAAATATTATTTGACTTTGACGACCGTTGTTCTCGTTAATATGAGTATCAGAGTGTGGCCATCTCAACGTATGTGTCTATACAAAATATTGAATTTTATGAATTTTGATTCTGATTGTGGAAGTGTACTGCATAAGGTATGGTATCGTAATTGTAACTTTCATCTTTTCGTACGAGTAGAATAATATTTTTATTGCGGGATTCATTGTGATTTTTGATTTCATAATGCTATTGATATTGATAATTATATTAATATTTTATTTTATAGATTCTGATATACAAACTGTATTGTATTAGTTTGAAAACATTTTAAGATACTTTAAATAAGTGTACTATTTACGAAAAGTATAAAATGTGAGCTTCCATGTACATTATTATCATTATTACTATTACAATACAGCTACAATTAATATAATTATGACACTACTTTTTTTTGGGTTGTCTTACGTGGATTTTATTTTATTTTGTGGTTGTGTTGGTTTCGGTTCTGTGTTCTGCCTTCGCCTACATGATTCGATCTGACTAGTGAGTCCTATAGCCTTGCCACCTAAGAAGCATAAGATGATAGTATTAAAAATAAGCTGAAAGATTAAGAGCATTGCCATTTTTGGTCATTATATATTAGTTACTATTAGTACTACACATATGTATTTAAGTATGACAGTGTTTTCTTATTCCTAATTTTAATGCGATGAAGATTTCACAAATTTTGAAAGTTTTAGCGCACTACTACTACTATGATTACTTATTTCTACTAACTTCAACCCTACTGCCTTCTATTCTGATTTTAGTTCTAGCTACAGCTATGATATTCCCCTTATTAAAGAAAAATGAAATAAAGTTGAACCCAAGTTTTTAAGTGAATCAAAATCAATACAATAAAACATCAAACCATGTATATATAATTATATAAATTTCTTCAAATTCTCAAATAGTCTATTCTATTCCACTCAATCATGTACTTAGTTTTGAATAATTGTCTAAAAATTTGTGTTAGTACGAACTCCAAAACTCCAAAACTCCCGAATGAAAATTGTGTAAACACATTTTGACTCCCTGGAATTCGATTGTTATAATTACTTATAATATTGTTGGGATTATTATATATTTCAAAACTAATTGGCTGGCCTTGTTATTCATTAACATACATTTAACTACGAAAAAACAAAGATAATGGAAGAAAAGAATTTTAGAGTTGTTGTGGATTGAAATGTAAAAAGGTTTGGATTTGAAATCGCAAAGCGCAACAAGAGTAAAACTAACAACGATTAGTAGATGAATTCGCAATTCGTGGGAACTCAAATCACATATCACCGAAAGGAAATACATATCATTAGTTGTATTAGAGATATATATAGTAGAAAATATAATAATTATATAATATGAAATGAAATGATTATATGATATAAAGCATCATTAGAGAAAGAAATATACAATCAGTAAAAAAAGAGAATGCTATATTATAAAAAAGAAAAAGAATTGTAGTTAAAAGAAAATATGTAGTAGAGAACCATTTAGAATTTAGATATGGTAATAATAGAAGAAAAAAATATCTAGTACACAAAAAGTAGTAAAATTCCTCATATATTATTATTATCAAAAAACCATTATTAACGTTAAAGTACACACAATATAGTTAATATATATCATTGTGGAGAATGTGAATTCAAGAATTAAAAATTGAAATGTCAATCAAAATGTCCATTCCATGATCTATAGCCTATAAATGTACTCACGAGCATTTGTGTTGTGAAAAATATTAATGTTAGTAACATTAATAATAGTATGTATAATGATATCAATTAAAACATGGCCATGGTTATGGTTGTTATTATGAATGAGGTGAGCTGGCCTACACAATGGTGCGGTAGTGTCTTGAGAGTGTGGTGGAAGATACAGAATTTGAATGGACACATGGAAATAAATGATAGAAATGGAAATGTGCTAAAAGCTCAACAAAAAATTTCTTTTACTTTAATTTTGTTTTTTGCACGTAGTATTTTTGTATTCATCTGTTTGACCAAACTTGCCTAGCCTGGTGGGGAATGGGGGGGGGGGTTGTGGATAGTTGTTAGTGGGTTCATTCATTCATTCATGAAATAAATGGGCTCCTTGAAAAATCGAAAAAATCGACTGTCAATCATTGACACCACTGAACACTGAATCCGTTAGCGCTGCTTTTACTGTTTAAATAAATAATGACGCTTAATGTATTGGTATAATAGCCGTGCCCCACCAACCAGGTGTCGACTTAATGTCATACTTTAATCGTGGCAAATGACAGATAGGGCGCATTGATTTATGAAAAACACATTAAATGACATAGTCTTTTCGATTTTCTGTTCATCCCTGTGTCCAGTGATCAGCAACAGTATATAAATATTATCGACAAATAATCATAATCTCCATAAAAATAAAAAGTTAGTAAAATTAGTAAAATTAGTTGTTTTGAAGGCGTTTGAATTAAAGCAATGGCAGTCAAAGTTAATGCCAAATGTGAAGACAACATTTACAAAAGTTTGCGATTTTTTCTGATACTCGGCCATTTTTCCGGTATTTTGCCTCTCCATGGATTGGGACAAGATAATTACAAACGCCTTTATTTTCGGTAATAATGATTGCATACATAGGAGATGTCAGGAATTTATAGTGAAATACTAATAAATAACCAGTGTACGTTTTCAGTGTACTTAAATCACAAAAATTAATATTAATACATTTTTTTGCTTGCATGATGGGTCATGTTGTCGGCTTGAAGAAGAAAAAGCATGGCGTCATGGATTTCTCTGTTAATTATAATAATCTTGGGGCTAAACTGTTTTGGAGCGGCTCTGCGTGTTTTGAAAGAAGGGAGGCGTAGTATCTTTCAATTATTTGGAATCTCCTTGCCATTGGTCTTCTACGGCGTTGGCACTTTCAAGTCAGTTTATACTTACATTAACTTTTAGGAATGGACTTATCTTACACATGTAGCAAATTAAGCTTTTAAGGATCCGATGTATAAGTTAAAATGCTTGTTTTTTCACATGTTTGTTTGAAATTAGATACGCATACTTTTTAAAAATAACTGGAAGGCTCATAGAGCTATTTAAGATGTGGAACAACGTTTCCCTGAGCGTGCCCACTAAGGATGTGAATTTGACGAGAGATTTAAATCTCATGGCTTGGATTTTCTTGGCATGCGTTACACTTAAAAATATTTTGATTAATTTTAAATATCTTGGATTAGTTGGCGGCCCAGGTAAGAACAATACAGAATGATGGTAATTAGTTAAGTTAATTAATAATTTATGTATTAAGCAAATGGGTTGTGTGCCCAAGTCGTACCCTGCCGAGTCGTACCTTGACCATTCGTATGACTGAGCAGGGTACGACTCGTAAGGCTACCAAGTAAATGAAGCTATTACTATTAATTAAATTTCTGATTTTTGTTGTAAATTAGTTTGATAATAATAATTGTGGAATTTTAAATGGTACTTTCTTAGAGTACAGCTCAGTGATAGTTCCACTGAATAAAACTCATTTAGAATTCTACTATGAACGTTCCAGTCGCTACTGGGCGGAGTTTATTCCATACCATCCAGCCGTGTCAGTGGCACTCTTTTTACAAAACCAAGTCTGCATTCATGGTTTTTTCTTCTCGGACATTTTGATTTGTCTCATTGCAAGATCTTTGAATTTCAAGCTGAAGTCTTACTTTCAAAAACTTGAACACAGAATCAGTGTTGGAGAATCCAAGTCTTATAAGTTTCAAAAACAGATGCAAACAATAAAAGTACCACATGACCACCAACAACTACAGATTGCTTGTGTGGATTTTAACCAAGAATTCAACCTAGATTTCAATTTAGCAAGAATCAATTGGGAGGAAGTATATCAGGATTATGAAACCCTCGCAGATCTTATGATAGCATTTCGGGATTTCTTATCCCCACTTGTATTTGTGTCTTACGGAGTCAACATATTTTTTCTCAGCTTTCAGGTTACGAGTTTTTGGTTATTGTGCAAATTTAAATTTAGGATTTAGTACAGTTTGCACATTTAAAAAAATGTAATCAGTTGATGTTACACATTAAAAAAACAATGTTTTTAGAACATTTCGGATGTTGTAAAACACATCTAATTAGAACATTTTACACTTTTAAAAAACATATAATTAGGGCATTTTGTACTTTTAAAAAACTAATTAGAACATTTTGCACTTTAAAAAACATTTAATTAGGACATTTTGCACTTTCAAAAAACACCTAATTAGGACATTTTGAACTTTTAAAAAACATTTAATTAGGACATTTTGCACTTTCAAAAAACACCTAATTAGGACATTTTGAACTTTTAAAAAACATTTAATTAGGACATTTTGCACTTTCAAAAAACACCTAATTAGGACATTTTGAACTTTTAAAAAATTGTTAATTCGAGCATCTTGCACTTTCAAAATACATGGAGTAATATTTAATGCAAAATTTATCGCACGGTACAAAATTGCCTTTCTTCATTATTCATACAGATTTGGGCACTTCCAACCAAGGCCCCAGATATACTACCACAGATATATGGCTGGGGTTCCACTTTTCTGTACATAGGAACTATTGCCTTGCTAAATATTCAAGCATCTCGAGTCCACGTCTATGGAATGGCTTTAGGAAAGCTCATTTTTCAAAAATGTCCTTTGGAATTTTTTCCATCCAGAGTAAGTTTTGCCCAATTTAATGTGTCAATTTCTTAAAAAACTCTGGATATTTATAAATTCAGTCTTTACATAAATTACTAATTATACCGAATTATAACTTATGATAATGATACTTATAATAATGTATCACACCATTTTTAATTCAGACGACCCGAATCGATAGAATTCTAGAAATGAACCAAATTGGGCTCACGGCGCTTGGATGCGTTACAGTCTCAAATCCATTGTTAATAAAAATTATTGGGGTCATCTTCACCATTGAGGTACTTCTTTTGCAAGGTAATGTTATAACTAATTATACATTATAGTTACTTGTGCTGTACCTTTTAAACACCTAAATCATGATGTAGTAGCATAAGCTACATATCTATAAAAAATTAAAATATCGTGCTCATAAAAACATGTAAATAGAACTTTTTACACTTTCAAAAACAAGTAAATAGAACATTTTCCACTTTTCAGAAACAAGTAAATAGAACCTTTTGCACTTTTCAGAAACTTCGAATTAATTTACATTTTACAAAACTATCTCTTTTAGTAATTTTTTACATATCCCATTTTGACACTAACTGAAAATGGATATGGGTAATTTTGTTTTTTACATGCAATGTCACATGTCACTTAAGAACTCTAACATTTTCGCATATTTAATAATTTATTATAGTAATTATGCATTCCTAAATTTCCTACAAATTCCATTACTTTAAAAATTAGAAACTTTTGGTTACTCTGCTCTATCTGATTTCACATATACGTATCTGTATTATTTGTTATTATAGGGCAAGTGAAAGTTTAATATCTTACATTGGCATCTCCAGCTGCATCAATATTGGTTACACAAAATAATTTCCTGCGTGGGCAGTACTAAACTTCCTACTCAAGTAGAAAGTAAATAAATTATTTCGTAAAATTTCGTGAATATTGGGAAACCTTTCACCTGTATCTATTGTAATTGTAGGTGTCAGATGTAAAGCGCATGTACTTCAAAAATCATAGAAAATCATTAAAGCATTACAAATACTATAACAATAATAGCGAATAATATAGCGATAACAAGAAGACGTGACTAGAAACAATATTAAATCTTGAAATGTATTAACAGCTGTTACTTATAAGTACTATTCTCTTGTTTTCCTTGTCAATGTCAATCAATGAGAAAAATGAGAAGTAAATAACTATTTTCAGTGATGTTGAATTATTATTTCCAATATTTCATAGTATCTGCTTGTTTATTTTTGCATATTTTTATACCCTGGTATGATGGATGGTATTTTCTGATTAATTCTTTCTTTGAGTTCAAATTATATTGACTGGTGAGGCGTACGAGATCGCCTACACCAGCAAAATTCGGTGCAATTCTCTTTGTTTTACCGCTGCATTTGTAATATTATAATTATTTTGCCTTAAGGGCTCCTGCTTGTATATAAAAATTTGGATTACAATTTTATTATTTGTTGGTTGGTGATTATATAATCGTAATAATTGAAAATAATGGCGGACGATATCTACAAAAGTATGCGATATTTTTTAATTTGCGGTCACATGATGGGTATCCTCCCTCTGTACGGGCTGAATCAAACGGATTGTAAGCGGCTAAGTTTCAGGTAAGAATATCTATAATATTGTTTTTAGTCTTACAATTAGTGTAGCGTAGTCAATTATCAATAGGTGGAACTTGATTAATATTTGCTTTAAACTTTAAATATAGACGAAAAACGAGGGCTGCGTGTACTTCACTGCTAATCATAATTCTTTTGAGTTTAAATGGAATAATGGCGTCTTTCCATGTTATGAGAGTGGGAAAAGGAAGTGTGTACAAAGTATTCGGAACTTCATGGGCAGCCATCTATTATACACTGGGAGCATGCATGTAATTAATTTTGGCAATAATACATATTTAATTAAAGCTGTTCCCTAATCATAAGTTCAGCTATAGACAAAAAGGAATATATTAAAAATCAAAATTTAAATTGATTTAAAAAAAATCTATAATAATAATAATATTATTAACCTAAGTATTTTTCTGAACTTTAAATGCTTTTTAGATACATGTTTTTGCTAAAATATTCCGGAAGGCTCATTGCCCTGTTCAAAATGTGGAATGACGTCTCGCTGCACGTACCATCGGGTGACACAAACTTAACAAGGGATGTGTGCCTGATTGCAAGCCTTTTTACATTTTCTTATGTCATCGGAAATATTCTGTTTCATTTGAAATTTTTAGGAATTGAAGGAGCAAATGGTATTAAAAAAACCTATCGCCATAATACAATACATTTATGGTTTAATCTAATTATGTACTTACATGCATGGTATTTCCTATACCTATACCTATACCTATACCAATAACTCAATTAATTTTTATTCTTGTACTCCCACACTGCACTACAGGGAATAGTGACAACCCCATGAACGTGACCGTCTTAGAATTATTTTACGTCCGCTTACAGCAACATGTGGCATGCGTCATCCCTTTCAACCCGATTTGGGTTATTTTCTTAATTTTACAAAATCAGCTTTGTTTAATTTCTTGGTGGTTTGGAGGAATTCTTATATGTGTGATTTCAAGAGCTCTTAATTTTAAATTGAAGTCTTATTTTGAGAAAATTATGGTTGCAAAAGAAGGACACTCGCTTGATTTGGTGGATTGGGCTCGGATTTGTCACGATTATGAGATGTTGGGGGAGCTGGTGGAGCAGTTTCGGAACTTTCTGTCACCTCTAGTCTTCATATACTTTGGAGCAAATGTATTTTTTCTCAGTCTGGAAATATGGACCATTCCCACGGATAAGAGTCTTACATTTACATTATTTTCTAGTTTTTGGGCCGTTTTCACAACATCTTTCGAGATGCTCGTGTTAAATATTGAAGGGGCTCGAATTCATTCGTATGGAAAGGCACTCGGGAAGATTATACTGAAGAAATGCCCCTTGGAATTATTTCCTTCAAAAGTATGTGCATTTTTTTCTCACTGTAATTATTATAACACTATATCTTCAAAACTGCGACGATTTTCCGTTTTTCCTAAATGTCCACTTTTTGCACTGTAGACTTCCCGGATTGAAAGGATTCTTGAGGTGAATCATGTGGGACTGACGGGTCTTGGATGTTTCACCGTAACAAACACCATGCTTCTTCACGCTATAGGAATAATTTTCACAATCGAGGTCCTTCTTATGCAAGGTGAAATGAATGTTTAAAGTTGAAGCTGTAAATAGATAGGTATTAATGTTCAGTCAAATCTAAACTAGTACATGATATGATGCAAATTAATATATCTAAATATTATAAATCCAAAAATACAATTCCAAAATCCCAATCCATAATATATATGTTTACATTCTTTTTAGAATTTATTAAAACTGACAAAGCTTCATATAGTATTACTTTCTGTAGTTGCATATAGTCTTGAAACATTATTTCAAAATACTGTTGTATCAATAATTAGATAAAAATCATAAATAATAATATTGTAATATCTAACAATTACTTATATACAAAATCAACAATAAAAAAACTTAACAAACGACAATTAAATAATTCGTTCATTATTTAATCCGTACTAATTCTTGAGTTAAATACACACAACAACGTTCGCACAATGGCTACAACCGATACTCGATACTGACAATAAATAACGACATTTAATTAATCAACATTAACACATATAGGTAATTTGTAATTCATCCAACTTTTGAGTTTGAAATAATTATTACAATATTTCACATAATTCATTTGAGTAAGTTGTAAGTAGGAAATATTTTACTATTTCGTAAGTAATGGTGTGCGATACGCGATACGTTTTACTTAATCGAAATTGTTGTCGAAACAATTAATAATACGTGTAAGTAATTTGTTAAACCTAAAATTACTACTATTAACGTTTGTTTTACCAATGTTTCCATTTTGTTTTGTAATTGGAAAAACAGTACGAAAAATAATCATACTCGGGAAGAACAAGAAGTCAGGAAGGAAGGACGACTCAATTAAAATCAAAAGAAATTGATATTTACTATAATTAAATAAATACTAAGTAAATGCAGTGAAAGAAAGACTATAGTAATAAAGAGAAGTTCAAGGTATCACAAATAATAATAATTAATTATGGTAGAAAATATTGAGCTGGTTGGTAGTTACTTTGATGGGTAAAACGTCATGGCGTATTACCTCAGTAAACTAGTTCTGTCATTGTAGAATACAATAATTAATTTTATGCTGTGTGGTAACAACAGTTGTAACAAGTACGTACAGTAGTAATACGAATACGATTTTTACGATACTTAAATTACTTTTTTTCCACTTTAAAATGCGACGTGATTTCCTATTTCATATATTGTAATGTTCATGTTTTTGCTGCATGAGAGTGAGACCAAAAAAAAAGAAGACTATTCATACTCTTAGTCGTGACCGTTATATCCTCAATTCGTATTATAGTTTTGCTCTCTATATGTAAATTACACATTATAGTTTAAGTTACCGCTAAAGTTTATAAGGTTATGTATACATACATATTAATAGATACATGTTATGGGCGATCCCTAGTTATAATTGTATATATTGTAGCTGTAGTTAAGTATTTTCTTAAGTATATATAGTTATATTTATATTTAACAAATTCATTGATGCAAAGTTTGAAGGTTGGGTTAGGTAACCAGATTAATCCCACCGCCGGAGGTTTTGAAGTCAATATCTTGCTCCGCACAAAATTCTTGTGTGAGTGGGAGACAATTGAGTAATTTACAAATTTCACAGTCTCCATAGCCCGCATAAAAAACGAATAGGAGTGTAATCAGTATTGCGAAGAATAATGTGATGCAAAGTATTACTTCTAGCCATTTTCTAAAATTGGATAAAAGAATACAATCATTAAAGTTTTTGAATTGGATTAGATTAAACATACATAATACTTACAACTTAAAAGTAGTTACGTAATATTTTTTTAATTTGTTTAATGTAAGTATCCGTAATATTTTACTCTACCTGTACGAGGAATATTTTCCAAAAGCAACATAAGGCATGAGTGCATGGGATAAAAAAAATCCAACGATGAAACCTATAATGTGAGCGAAATTGTCAATCCATGGGAAGAATCCTAGTAAAAAAAATATTCCAGTCACCACAGCCATTTTAGCAAGGGCATGCCATGGTTTTCGTAACATTCCCCACATATGTAGCAGCTCTACCAGTAGACAGGCTATCAAACCGTACTGGCTACCCCCGGGACCAACCTATAAATGGGATACCAAAAATAAACCACATAAACATTTTATTGCATACTAAAGTATTTTTCGAATTCCCAAACAGCATATTATGCAAAATACTTTATTTGGAATTGAAACACAGTCTAAAAGTAAAACAACTTTACAAAATATTTTTTTGTGTTTTGTGAATATTCTTAAACTTTATGTCTGCAATCGGTAATGTGAATGGTCTCTTTTAATATCAAAAATGTAAATTTTATTATATTCTAAAGAAAGTAAAACACAAACTTCGGCACGATGTGGCTCAAGAAGAACGGAAGCTAAATTCCCCGCCATTCCTGATCCTAGGTAGATGATGGCAATTCGCAAAGGCCCTGCAAGTTTTTCTAAATCCCTCATGATGAAAATGTTAAATAAAAATGTAAAAAAGTAGTGTCCTATTCCAGCGTGGAGGAATAAAGAAGAGATTAAGCGGTAAAATTGGTCCGGTTGCTCGTAGCTCAAGAATGGAAACATTCCACAAACGTCCTGGAATTACATTTATAAGAGAAAAATTTGTCAAATGGTATCGGCCATTATGAATAACTGTACAAAAATGTAATAATAAATTCAAAGCGTGTACATGTAATTTAAATCGTGTTATGATATAATTAATTATGGAACTTTCTGTTACCTGTAGACACGAAACTTGGGAGCACAAAGATGCTTCTTCGTGGAAGTAACCGTTGACAAATCGACAATAATCTTTAGTGGCTATTAAGCATTTTGCGTGAATTCCAATACAGCACGGATGTCCTATCACCTCACATACCATATGTTCAGCAGTTTTATCCTTTGTAGACATTCCACTCAACCCACGAGTTTTTCGACAAATGGGCCACTTAGTTATATCATCCGGCCATTCATATGGAGCAACAGATGCAGGAGCTTCACAAAATCTAAATAGTAATAAAAATAAAAATACAGTTTACCTTGCTTACGAATCGGCATAATATGTGCTTACATAATTACATTATAAATTCAATTTTTGAAAATATCAAGTCGTCAGCTGAATAGTTACTTACTTAGGGTCTAATCCACATACTGAGCCCGAAATTCGTCCCCCTCCATCTCCAGTCCATTTTTTCCATGTAGAAAGTAAACCCTAAGAATTGGCATATGAGATTATTTTTTAGAAAGCAACCACAATGAGTTCTAAACTATTTACTCAACGTCTGAACTATACTAAAAAAAACACAACTAGCATTGATATACTAACGATTTGTGATCATCATTCTTTTTAGTGCTGTAACTTGCAAAAACGTTAGTTTGCAATTGATTACAGTTACACCCGCCAGAAATTAAGTAACATTAATAAAACTATAAAACTACACAGAACCCAACTAGTATGTTACAAAAGAGAATAAATTTTGCGTGCAAACTAAATCTAAGTGATGCATGAAATCCAGCAAGAATTAAGTCGTTTTAGTTTTTAGTAGGTATACGTAATTAATTCCATGGCTTTTTAAATTTAAATTTGGCCAAATAGAAACTCTGCAATTAAGTATATAACTTCTAAGTACACCATACATCATACAAAAATAGATTACAAACTCAAAGTGTGAAAAAAGCGGGACACATTAGACTGAATGTATTATAAATATGAACTTACTGATCTGCTAACTCCTTTTATCTGCATGTAATTCACCCCAAGAGAATAAAATTAGCATACAAAGTAAGCTTATAAGAACCCAAGCCATTTAAGTAAAATATTAAAAGAGAGAATAAGAGTTTTGATAGCGAAAGGTAGTAGTAATAATTATACGAATGAATCTTAGTACGATTCCATTATTTCCATTGGTATGCAAAATATCTTTTGCATGTATACAAGGAAAGTATGAGGTAAGGAAAGGAATGGAATTTTTCATGAATTAAATATAATTACATGTACCTAAGTAGTTTCATATATTGAATTAATAAACTTACGGAGCATTCATTCCTCGAAGACTGCACACATCCAGAATTATCATTACGAATACAGCAAGCCGTTTGTCTCTCACGATCTCTAGTTTCCACAATTCTTCTATGAATTGCGTCGTCTCTTCTCATGCACGGTGCATACTTAGCTCCTAAATGAATTAAATCCGCCTGAATTTCCAGAAACAAAAAAATAAATTAGTCAATCAAATTAGCAAGGTTATTGCAGTTCATAATTAAATGCTAAAAATCAATGTGTAAAAAATTACAAAATTAAAAAAATCTTACAGCGGAAGGCCCAACCCAAAGGTTGGCTGGTTGAATAACTTCCATTTGTTGCAATGAAAGTGACGTCACCATGACTAAAGAGGACTTTTTATGAAGATCCAAACCGATAGGAGCGATACCATAGACGACCATGGTGGAAATAAGTATAACAAAATGTACAAGGGTGACCCAATAGGTAAAATACGGGCGAAAATCTTCATACTCATCAATTAAAGCTAATTTCGACACTGTACTAGTTGGTTGACGAAGACCCTGACGATACTGTTGCCGTTCAGAATTATCTAAAATTTTACTTAAAAGTTGTGCAGAGATCCTATTAGAAGCTTGATATCCACTTGCACTAGAATACGGGCGATTTGCAACTCGCCAGTGAAGTCCTCGTCTACAATTAAGAACAGAGTTAAATTAAATTCTTAGTATGTGTATTAACGTAGTCCCTGAAATTGCCTCAAATTGCGTAGTTATTCTATCTGCATGTTTATAAACTAGCAACAAAACTGTAAGTATATAGCATAATTAATGATATATTCGCATACCCAGGTGGTTGAAGATGATGCGTAGAATTTCTGTGATTATCGTCAAGATCGTCAAAGAACAGTTCTTGTGGTGAAATGGTGACACTTGGAGGAATCTCTGCTAATGTATTTGGACTAATGGAACGACTTTTTGTTCTATCTCGTGACATTTGACTGTCTAAGGGAACACGACCAGGACTTGGAGATCCTGAACCTGGATTTGTATCTGATCCACAACCTGCCCCAGCTGCAACTCTTTGCCCAGTTTTTCCAAATCGAAGGGACTATAATAAAAAGTAAAATCTCCAAATTAAAACTTACAAACTTTTCTTTTAAAGTTATATCTTTGGAATTATGTTTAAATTATTAAGTATGTTGAATACATGCTGATATTCCAATGAACTGTACTTCTTAAATTTATTTTTGAATTTACCCAAAATAGCCAACGGACCAAATTCCAATAGATAACTAAAATATGATCCTTCTTCCTCGTCCTTCGATTTCTCGTTCTTGAAGTTGAAATAGAAGCTGTTCGAAGATCCATGGTTGGAATCCTACCATCCGGCTGATCATGTCCCCCACCCACCCCATGAACTGTTGGTGGAGTTGGTTGATAAGGACTAGGTGGTGGCATGGAATCCACATTTCTCTCAGAGTACCTCCTTGAAGCAAATCTTTTCCTTCTTGACAGCCATTCATCTTTTAAATCTTCTCCTCCTTCCAAACCAAAAAATGTTTTTGTTTCCCCACGAATATATTTTCGAACGATGCTCCATTTTGTATTCTTCCTTGGATAGGAATTATTCTGATGATGATAATTATTGGAATTATTTGATTTGGATCCTCCACGACTCGTCCCAGGATTTTGTGAACCATGTCCACCACCTCCATAATTTCCCACTAATCCACTTCCACTATTTAGATAACTTCTCCTTGGAGATGGAAGATTGTTCCCACCGCCAGAGTTCCTCCTAGAATCAGGATCAGGTTCATACTCAGGTAAATCATTAGGATCCATTTTAACCTCTCCCCCGTCCCCACCCTCGCCACCGTAACGTTCGTCGTAATTTGGATTTTCAAATATTTTCCCTTTCGGCCAAATCTTTACTGTGCGTAAAAGTATTACATTTTCTCTCTCTTTGTCTTTGTCTTTTTTACTGTCTTTTTCTTTGTCTTTTCGACCCAAGTTGTTTTTATTATTATTTCCATTCATTTTAATTGATTGTATAAATTAATACGATCAACGAAAACCACTGCTTAATTAATGTAGGTGTAAGCCCTGCCTACACCCGACACATATTCAATATATTCAATATTTAACTGCTAGCAATTTAAACATCAATTGTCAATGATTACCGACAAACTAAAACTAAACTAATACCTAACTCACAAAACCCATTATAAATTAAAATAAAAGGTTCAGAAAATGAAGACTAAAATTTTAACTGTCAAATCAGTCAAAGTTTGTCATGTATTGTCGACTGATCAAAATAGTAGTCTATAACTAGTAAGTTTTAATTTGTTACTGAGATAGTTGCACTAATACTGAAACTATTTATAACAGGGTATCTTAAAAGTCAATTATAAGCTTGGCACGCCTGAATTTTTTAATTGTAATTAGTCAGTCTTTATGTTAAATATTTTTATTCTAATTCGTAATTCTAATAAATTCCAATCGTGACGTAAACTGTACTTAAACTAATTTTAAACTACTTCAGATGAGTTCAAAAATCCCGCGAGGTTTAAGCAAGGGTAAGTTTTCTCTAAAGGAAAACGAACTGAAAAGTCTGCACTGAAGAACTGAATCAGCACATATAACCAGGCATTATAAACCCAATATTGGTGGAACATAGTCAACCCAGGCGTCTTTTACTACTTTCAAAATAAAATTTATTCATAATATGTTAACCAGAAAGTAATTACGAGTAGCTAATTAATATCATTATGTTTAAGTGTTTAATTTATATTTTAAATGGACATACCATGTATTAGCTGCATATTCATTCTGACGAACAACACAGGACGGGAGGAGATCTGGGACTCCACCCGCCAAAGTTGGGGCAGGGGGTGGAGAATGTCCCAGTGGGCTCGTGGCCCCAATGGAAATCCGTCGCCCATCCGCTGACCCAGAGCTCATGAGTGACCACTGTTCTGGAAGTTGGGAGGTCATCACAGCTTTGTCTGACATTTCCACTGGGGGCTTTGGCGGGACTTCAATGATGGGGGGCTTGTACTTGGGCTTGGCCCCTGGAATACAACCACTACCTCCTGACAGTGGGTCACCGCCGCTTCCAAGTTCAACGAGTGTTTTTGTGAGAGTGGCTGTCATGGACCCGGATTGTTGTTGGGCCTGCTGTGCTGCTAGTTGTTGTTGGTGCTGGTGACTTGCCAAATCGGGTCCGAACTTTATTCTGTAAAACGTAATTAATTATATTTTATAGAGCTGTCTATTTTATATTTTTATTAATTTGAAGAAAGAAAAATCACTTACTTAAAACGATCCAGTCTTGGCTGACTATTTCCGGTGTTCAACGTATTATTTCCAAATCCACCGCCAGACGCTTCAGGAACGGATGACATATTTCCGGAAGCGGAGCTAATGGAATTATTCCCTCCATTATTCGTATTGTCCAGCCTAATGAGAGAGATGGAGCGGTCAATGAAGTGTTGTGGGGAATTTGCCCTTTGTAATGTTGTGGATGGATTGGCTCCAAGTTGAAGTGCTGATGTGGAATAATGTCTTGGTTCGTCCAGTCGAAGAAGGGACCCTTGACTAGTTGGACCACCGCCGCTCCCACCACTCGTAGAGCCCAGTCCAGAATCTCCTCCAGACCCACCGCCACCGCCACCACCACCACCCCCTCCAACTCTCATCCCCACCCCAGTCCCAACCCCGACCCCAACCCCCACATTACTACTCCCAATCGACCCGTAGTTGGCTCTGGAGGAGGAGGAGGAGTGACTACTCACTGAAGACTGTGGATTATTTGATGAATTTAAATGATAAGATTGTGAGGATGAGGATGGAGACTCATAGATTTTCCCCTCACTCCCGTCCGAAGGGTAGCCACGATTTGGATTTCCTCCTCCACCCGGATTTCTGGATGAGTGTCGGGTGAGTGTGGAAGTGTAGTAGATATCACTCCGTGGATCCCCATAAGGAGACTCACTCGTGTAGTAACTGGAGTATGGGTTATTGGATCCACGACGATTGCTGTAACAAGCTCTATTTAGAGTGGCACAGGCTGGAACGTCTCTGTAAGAAAACAAAGCAAGTCAAAATTCATTAGCCATTATTAAAATAAATTATAAATTAAGATTAAAATTCGCTACACTTTGCTGGTTACCAAAATGGGCAACGGTCTTTCAAATTAAGAAGAAAACCGCTCTATTGAAGAATCAAAAACGCCGATATCCAATTCTCACTAAAAGCAAAATTACCCATTTCTATTTTTAACTTAAAAAGTGTATAATTTGGTTTGTTAGCACATTAAGCAAAACTTGTAGTTGCTTATTTTGACGAAACAAATTATACACAATTAAATACATTAAAAAATGGAGATCGCTAATTTTGCTTTTAGTCAGTGGGAATTGTAGAACGGCGATTTTGCTTCTTCAGTAACGATATTCTGATTTTTGTTGGTAAAATCAAAAATACACAAGTACCTACTAGTTAATGTATCTCTTTACACCCAAACAAAGCTAATCATCCCATACAAAAAGAAACTAAAAAATAAGGCTTTCTTTAACACGTGTAAACCAATCCAATGCGTTGCATATACGCAGTTCAAAAATTTAATTTGACCCACTATACTTCCCTGTAGCCTTTATTAACCTAACCAATTCAACTGATTGATTGATAAAATATGAGAAACATACCTGTACTGCAGGGGTGGGTGCGGAATGGTATTGAAATGGGATGGGGATGGATGGAGTGGGACGGGTGGGGGTGGGGGATGATAGAATTGATGACAGCAGGGCGGTGCATACTCAACAATATTCCGTCCCGTCGTCCCATAAGGTGGTGTTCGATTGTACGAGCGACTCGGCGGCAAGTATGGTGGAGGATCCCCTGATTGTTGACTCTGATGATGACCCCGATTCGGGGAATATTCTCTGTAGCGATTGTAGCGAGCACCATTACTTGATCGTTGAGTGTAGAATGTTCCATACTCCTCCTCATCCGAGGCTTTCATCCTGCTGGATCCAGCCCCTGGAATCTTTTGATTTGGATTGTGAATTTTGACGGCTTTTATGAAAACCCCCTTTTTTGAAATTTAATATCACACTCCTGCCCACCCCTCCTCCCTCTTAAAATTAATTTGTTCTGTTTTGGTATAAATATCCTTTCCCTACTAAAAGGACTTTAACATTATGATTTATTTTTCTATTCTTTTCTTTGCAGATCCTTCTTCTCTCAATACGTTGAAGGCAACTTCCAAAATCTATCTGTAATGCTGCTGCTCCCAGATCCCTTTTGAATTTGTACAGAAGATGATGAGACAGAAAAACAGCCAGATGAGAGACAATCTTCACTTTGGTTTTCAAGTTGAAATTTTTTCAAAATTGTACAATTTCTCCGTCTCCACATTGCTCTCTCCATATTTAGAATATTTTGTGTAAGGAGTATTATGAATTGGTCAAAATTCCTCGACAGTCAAACTACTACACGGTCGACAAGACGGAGACCTACATAATTGTAAATTTAATTATAGTAAACAGATTGACTGGATAAAATGAATGATTCTACTACCTATTTAATTTTACTGTGAAATCTAAATTTTTAAGAAATGTAAGAAATTATGGGAAAGAATAGTTGGAATATTAGTCAAGAATTGAAATATGAGTATAGTACGTGAGAGAGAGAGGGGGGATATAATGGGAAATAAAATAAATATAAATATTATTTATTTCAGATGGAATGGAAGGAGGTGAATGGATGAGATGACGGGAGGAGGGTTGTCGAGTTTATTGTATTATATATATATACAGAGAGAAAAGTTTAGTTCTATGGATGGAGCCGGAGCCGGAGCCGTTACCGTTACCGTTCTTGAACGAACCCAACCCGACCGAGTCCCCGTCAACAACCGAATGAATTCTACATTTCGTGGAAAACATCTCTTTCTCTGTATACACACACACACACACTTTCGACTCCCGAGAATCCGAATTTTCCTTTCCAAAAACTATATAATACAGTGTATCCCTTTTATTATACAGTCTATAGTCAGTCTACGCAGTCCACGTCCACGGTCTACATTCACATATATGTACATACGCATTGTAGTTTCTACTTAAATAGAAAAAAAATAGACACGGGTAGACAGGCAGACTGGAGGAGAACCGAAACTTGTACTGTGTGGCTGTATTCTGAATTCTGTGATGTTGGTATGTATATATAGGGAAAGGTGAGGCGCTGGAGTCTTTCATATATGTGGCGTGTTACACCATTTAAAATGCCTCCCGTTCCCGTTTCCTCCCTATATATGCTATGCTCAGCTACTACCCGCATTTCCTACGTCCGACATCCGACAGCAGACGTCCTGTCCTATACACAGCAAGTGTGCTTCTATACTTATTGCTTCTGCCTCTATACACATTTCTTATTTTGGCTCTGAATTTTAGCTATTGCGATTTTGGATACGCTTTTAACGCGAGTCTGGTCGACTGTGGATACTATGTATCAGGTTGGTTTGACTGATATGTAAGTTCTACAGCTGGCTGCTGCTCTCTCCTCGCTGCAACAAGGAGCAACCCTCTCGTCCTCGTGCCCGCTCTATTTCCTCCAAATATCAGAATCCGGATCCAAATGCTTAGTGCTGAAGGGCTGACTGAACTCGGTGCGAAATGTGTAGGCGAGCATACCGTTGCCGTTATAGGATGTAGATACATATCGCGAGTGAAGAACTGAAATGTGGTATGTCAAATGTAAGCTAGAATTAAAATGAGGTATGTCGATCAACTAAAAAAACAGGAAGGGAGATGCTTAGAATGTTAATTAGACATGAGTTTTTGAAAAGTGTGAACTTTTTTATTTGAAGGGTTTTTGAATTGTTTATAATGTTTTATTTACATGGTTTTGAAATGTGCAAAATGTTCATTTACATATTTTTTTCAAAAGTGCCAATCAGTGTTCTATAAGTGTTTTTAAAAAGTGTAAAATTTTCCGTTTAATTGTTTTTCAAAATTTTCGATTTACCTACACGTTTTTTAAAAACATAAAATCCTCCATTTACCTGTTTTTCAAAATTCTCAAATGTTCCATTTAAGTGTTTTTCAAATGTGTAAAATGTTTTATTTACATTATGGTATTTAAAAGTGCTATGTATTCTATTATACTGTGAAGGTAAATAGGGAAATTGTACTGCGGAGATATTAATAGCAGTAGCGGGAAAGGGACAAGGAAGGTTGGGGATGGAAAACCAACCGACGTCGTCAGTGCAAGCAGTAAATTTCCACTGCGTATAGCAGGAGAGGAATGTAGGTATAGGAGGGGAGCGGAGCTATGAGTATAGCAGGTAAAGTAGGGCAGTTGGAAAAGACGGTTGGCGTGGAGCAGGATGACGTAGGCACTCTCGGTTGTACGATCCTCGTCCTCCTCAGCAGGCGAAGAGAGTTTTAGCTTCACTTCCTTTTACACGCTCCGAGGAGAACCAACTAGGTGGATACGCTAGTCAACGTCTAGTAAAAGTGAGGAAAGATAGTTCGCCCGCCGCCATCTTGTTTATATTATTTATATATATATTTATTTATTCTCCTTCCCTTTCCTCTCCTTCGGAGATCTTATTTAATTACCCGTAAGGGAATAATTGTGTGATTAAGTTAGAGATCATTAACGGATATTCGTGGAGTGAGTATTTTGTACATTGTGTGAAGTGAACGCGAACAGTTACAGAGTTCAATAAAAAGAACACTCCCATAGACAATAACATTGTGCTGTAAACATTAAAATAGCATTGGCATTATTTGGCCGACTGGAGCCAGCACCGTAGCATTATAGTGATACTCTTAGTTCACCGGGTACCGGAGTATTACGGTCATCATTTTCATACTCCGGGTGTGAGTGTCGACGGTCATACCGACACCTACACACCGGGTCATTATAATTGTGCATCCCATCCATTACAACGGAGCCCCTACCGAGCCACCGGGTTCTTCGTAGCCAGTCTGGAGTAGCGAGATTAAGAGAGCAGGAACTTCGTAAGCGCGGTCGGCTTTCCCCGGTCGCTCTCTCTGTAAATACTAGAGCGGGCCGAGGACGATCTCGCCCACCGAGGACCGCGTTGTCTACCGTGCGCGGTCGAGGAAGAGGAAGAACTCCAACTGTAGAGACCGACCCGGTCGCGTTCCTGTTCCAACAGCCTGTCCCGGTCGTGGTACGTGGGAAAAAGGGGAATATTGGGAAAATCCAGTCTACAATACCTATGTTTTTGAAAACCGCAAAATGTTCCATTTACATGTTTTTGAAAACTGCAAAATGTATCATCTCTACATATGTTTAGGATCGTAGCATTTTAATTTTTGTTTGTAGATACTGGATTTTTCATTTTTAGCTAAAACTGGTTACGGATCATTTTGAGTCTTCAATCACGAACTCACGATATGGCCAAATATCATAGAAAGGAAGATCTGTATAGATACATATAAGATATTATGGTTACGTTTTTACGGTTACGGTTATGTTGAGTATTGTATACTGAATACATAACTGAATGCACTTTACGTTTACTGTTCACACATGTATATGTATCTATCTATACTGCCTCCTATTGCCTTAAATATCAGTACCTAGGTACCTAAAGTTGGTTTTGGTTTGATTTTGTGTAGGCGTTTGGATAGTATATCTACAACCGAAACCGAAAGCCGAAAGCCCAAAAACCGAGAAACTACTCAACAACATGCATGAAAACGACAACGATAACGAGAAATTCTTGCGCCTGTATGCGTTGCATTTTTGTAGGAAGTTACACAGTCAGAGTCACACATTATATAGTCAATGATAATAGGGGGTCATCCATAAATGATGTCATGCGTAGTCTCGGTTGGGTCTGGGGATTGATCAAAATGACGAGCCATGCGTTTACGATGGCCGTTATTACTTTAAGATGTAGAATAGGCGCTCCTAAAATAGCCAAAATTTGGGGGACATCATTTAATAGACCATCCCTATAATATGTTTTATGCAGTCATATAAATATTTTCATATGCATTTTAGCAACAACATGGGCTTTTTGGCATTGTTTTAGTTGATATAGGGAAGGAGTTCAATGTATGTACCTACCTACATATAAATACCTGACTAATGGATTTATTACGTAATTTGTGGGACTGTATAGGCATTTAGGTCATTTATCAGTAGTAGAGGAAGACAAAGCCAAAAGCCCAGACAGAATGAAAACAAACACACGTACACGAGTTCAGAATTTATAAATTATTGACATTGGATTATTGGAATGAAATTGGCATTGGGATTTGGAGCTGGAAAATTACATATTGTATTGTTTATTATTTCAGTCCGCAAAATTGCGGTACTTGGTAATTACATCAAATTTGCATTATTTCTTGAATTAAATATTAGATATGATTATTTTATACTACATATTCGTTTCATTATAAGAGCGACAATAGAAGTAGAAAGGTCTGTGCAATTTAAAGCAAAGCCGAAATCCATAACAAATAATAAAACGCTTTCTCTTTCTTTTTATAAGGCTTTCGCTTTTAGTGCAGAATCTATGTGTAGCACACATACATTTTGTTTTGAAAGCTTATAGAGTGTAGCCATGTCATAATCGGCTCAAATAAAAAACAACGCGAAAGAAAGCATGTTTCATTTTTCTTTAAATCGAAAACAAACGTAAACACAACACAATTTTCCAAGAAAAAACATAGGAAAACTGTCAAGATTTTTTTACTAGGAAAAAAGTATAATCGGTTTCGGCCTGTCGCCCATTATTTATTCTTTTACACGACAAACTACTTACGAGCTACATAGTGTATGATTTAATGCAAACTTGTCTAACCTTGTCAAAACACATTGTACATTCAGGGCCGGATAATGCGGCGAGCGCAGTCAGCCCCTGCTGCTTGAATTTTCAAAAAACATGTAAATGGAACATTTTGCACTTTTCAAAAATGTGTAAAAACAATATTGAGACTTTTCAAAAACATGCAAAATAAAATTATTTGTACATTTCAAAAACATGGAAATAAAACATTTTCCACTTTTCTCAAAACATGTAGAGAAAGACAATTTTATTAAAATAAACTTGACACTGTCCTTCAACAAGGATAGCCCATGAGACTCAGTATACGAAACAAATTTTTTGAAATATAAATTATGATTTTTATCGTAAATAGTATATGTAATAATTTAATATGAATCAGTAGAAGCACTGGAATACAAATGATGCACGCATATTTGCGTAGATTTCTTTAGAACAGAAACCACTATATCTTCAATTAATGTGGACGGCAGACATTGGCTTTTCATAAAATTCAGAAAAAATTTTGGGATTGTTGCACGCGCTCCGATTTAAAGACCTATCACTTTGATGTCATTAAGACCCAATTTATCTTTGAAGTAGGGAATGCAAGGGTCATAAATTTCTTGCTTCTCATCATTCACCTTTTCAGCTTGGTTTGTATCATTTTGTTCCATTCGAATGGTAGGATCAAGAATTATTCCCTGCTTAGATACAAGGTTGTAAGCAATTATGTCAACCCTTCTTGAACCATTCCCTGAGCATTCAACTTCTTCAAGAGTTTTCCAACCTAGCTTCTGCATAGCTTCAGTAATTAGACGGCGGACAGCATGGTGTCGATTATTACGAATTAACTCACTACGCGGGCATTTTCCAAGGATATGGCCTAATGTTTCAATCTCCTTACAACCATGACGGCAATAAAGGGATCCTTGGTCAAGTCGCGGTATGGCATTAATAGGTAAAACATTTCCAACCATCTTAATTGCGGTAATCCATTCAGAGGAAGAAAGTCCAATTTCGGAATGAAACAATTTATTTGCATAAGGGCACTCTTGAAATTGAATCACACCCTGGCCTTTCTGTGGAAGGTTACACCAGTTATCGTATTCAACACTTCTTAAATGGTCACGAATCAACTTGCTCTTTTTGCCCTTGAAGTCAGCCATGGTTTCTCTAACTTCTTGAGGAATATCTAGAAAATCCAGTGAATTTAACTTTTCAAACTCTAAATCTTTAACTTCATAAATAAGAGCATGAGCTGAACTTGATAAAATTTCCATTGCATTGAAATTTTGAATTCCTGCTTCCCATTTGGCACGAACCAGTCCTATCCCTTTAACTTTTGAACTTGAATAAATCATGCTAGTGGGTGTACTTGTTGGGATACTTAAAAATTCTTTGACGGAGCTGCGAATAATCTTGTCAATAGTTTCCAAAAATGAACGGGACAATTTTGAAAGTGGAGCATTTTGAAAGAGGTAAACAAGCGTTCGCCATACATAGGCCTTAAGTACTTTTAGTTCTTGGTCAGGTCGTAGCATTGGTGATGATGTCAGCTTTTCAAGTTTTTCCCCAACATTGAACAACATTTTACCAACATTGAGGGGATCCTGACACAATTCGCCTTTAACCACGCTGATAGCTACGCTTTTACAGGGATTCATCTTAAGGCCAATAAGCGACAACGATTCAGTACTCTGCTGGTAAAGCTCAATGGCAGTATTTTGCACTTTTCTGAATCAAGTAAAAAGAACATTTTAAAATTTTTTAAAAACAAGTCAATACATGATTTTGCTTTACCAAAGAAAACCATCAATAAAATCTAAATGGATGTTTTTGTATGGAAATAAATTGCTCCTGCCTAAAAGAAATTCCTTCGCCCGGCCTTGTGTGCATTATTGTGTGTACTTAGAAAGTTCATGGGGCTAAAGTACTATACGCTTACGCTATTGCTTTAAAGCTACATATATTAATTATATATAGGTACACTAAAATTATAGGTTATTGTTCGCACTGCTATGAGATAAGATAAGGATGTAAGATGGTATGGTATTTTGTATAAAAGAATATGGATAAGTATACTGATACATATATACATATATTTTGTTACCTCGTAGCTCAAAATTAGACATTACTTAATTTAGTCTAACATTATAGTATTATATATTTATTTGTTAAATATTAAAAGCGAAATAAAATCCACCTCCTCCCATAGGCCTTGCGCCTGCGAGGGAGTGTATGTGAAAACTATTAACTACTGATACATATATGTTGCATGTTCATTTGTTCAATATTAATATACAGTTTTTGCTAAAGACTATATACGATATTACAAGAATTGATAAGCGGGAAAAATTACATTTGAGTTTTTGAATTTTACAGGGATGAGGGAATATTTTGAGGAATGTTTCCTTCAGTAAATTACTTCAAAGCAAATTAATGCTTTAAACCACTAAAATAGTAAATAAAATAATAATGTAGTACTAATTATCATGTGATTTTGCAATTTAGTTTGAATTTCACAAAGGATATACTTATAGTAAACAATAAACACGTAATTTATTTATGACAACGATACCGATAACTGAAGGTCCTACATTCAGCAGGTTTTTCCTTCTTTCAGACACCTAAAAATTATTCTACAATTTTGCTTCAATTAAAAATTTAAAAGTATTGATATAAAAGTAACTATGCATAGGTATATACATATAATTTATAAATACTGACAGGAGTAAAAGCACATAATTGCGGCTTGTATACATACGATTTGGATTTGGATTTGGAGGCCAGGCCAACGAACTAGTAGAATGAATAATAGGGGTATTCCTGGAAGTACAGACAGAGGAGCAGGGTGATAGTGATTAATAATTTATATGTGGACACTTACATTTTATAGCCTCCAAGTTTTTTAGTCCACGTGTTTAAAGTATCGTGAGCCAAGACTCAAAACTAGCCATTTCCATTTTTAGCTAAAAAGAATGCACAGTGTATCTACAAGAACTTAAAATATCTTCATTCTAAAACTGTGTAAAAATAACATTTTGTAGCAAAAGTTTGCATATAGAACATTTTGCTCTTTTCTAAAAACATGAAAGAGTAACATTTTGCACTTTTCAAAAACATGGAAATAGAAAATTTTGCTCTTTTCTAAAAACATGAAAGTGTAACATTTTGCACTTTTCAAAAACATGGAAATAGAACATTTTTCTCTTTTCTAAAAACATGAAAGTGTAACATTTTGCAATTTTCAAAAACATGGAAATAGAACATTTTTCTCTTTTCTAAAAACATGAAAGTGTAACATTTTGCAATTTTTAAATACATCTGCATTGAATATTTTGCACTTTTCAAAAACATGTATAAAATAATTTTTTGCACTTTTAAAACCTCGTAACTAACATTTTAAGCATCTACCTCACTTAGTGTTTTTTTTACATATAGCTCATTTTGACTTTATCCGAAACAAGAAATGGGTCATTTTGATTCTTCACTGACGATACGATATGAGCGTACTTACAAAAGTAACGACCATCGCATCATCATGACCATAGGCGCCAGGACCGAGATGAGATTTCCATATGTATAGTTACATATTATATTCCTGTAATATTTAATATTTAATTGCATAATTTCATCCTACGAAACTGTAATTGCACTAGTGACTGCAGTAGTCTCCAGTGCCAGTGCCAGTAGCAGCTGTAAGTCAAGGGTATTAATTCTGGCTCTGAAAGGTCTGTCTTTTAGCTCACTGTGATTTAGTGTAATGTTAGTGTATAGGTCGACGGCTTTCAAAATAAAATACGATGATGGCGTCGTTTTTATAATTATTATGATGTTCTTCCCAGTGCAGTGGCAGTGCCAATGATCAGCTGTTGATTTATGGCACATTATAAGATTTACTATTTTGCGAACAGTAACTAGGAATTGCATAGTCTGAAAAAGGCCCGTCCTGTCAAATACATGGCCGGGATAGAGGCAGAGGAGATCTTTTATTATCATTTCTTCCAGTCTCATCTCTACACAGGACACATATAACGTCATATTGTGTCGCCTGCCATTTCCTCATCGTCATCTGCTGATCTTCTGGTTTATCTCCGCAAAGTCCAAACTTTGGTGGTACATGCAGTACTTTCAGTTTACCTTACTACTTAGCTCGGTACTCAAAATGAGTATGCTCTGTTAAATTAATGCTGGCGATTTGGCATTACACACATGTTGCTGACGTAGAATCATAGAGATATACTTAAGTAAAAGTAAAGACGCAAAATAATAATACCAGGAACTTGTAACGGATAAAACGATAAAAGCAGAAAGTTCGGAAGGAAAAGGAAAGTTTAGGTACTATGGTGCATATGCAAATGAATTCTCTTGTACCTTTCCTTGCACTCGAAAAATTCAAAATTAATCAGTGCGAGGTGCGAGCGAGTAGTAGTCAGTCGTAGATAGATACTCAGCAGTGTCGGCGGTGACAGTATGGAAGTGTGTAATAAGAAATAGTTGCGAGCTGGAAAGAATAAAGCTATGCATAATCATCTTAATTATGATAGAGATTTTGATTGC
Organism: Dicyrtomina minuta; assembly: GCA_949802685.1. NCBI lineage: Eukaryota > Metazoa > Arthropoda > Collembola > Symphypleona > Dicyrtomidae > Dicyrtomina > Dicyrtomina minuta. Next base: position 33,907,272 of record OX461808.1, read on the forward strand.
CAATTAAATATTTGCCTGACTAGTGAGTTCTTCTAACTTATATCCTACCACAAATAATAACAGCCTAATTTTTCCTTTCCTGCATTATTTCGCCACTAGCTGAACTGCTATTATTTTAATTATGTGGTTAATTTGTGTTATCAGTTATCAGTTGTTTCTATTTCGCGGTACAGTCAACAGCTAAAGTAAAGCTTGACACAACTCTAATTTTTTTGTGACAGTTTATCGGTGACAGTTGTCCCGCCTGGTTGTCCGTGTCCAGTGTCATTGAACCGTAGTGTCATTAAAATTAAAAGTTAAGGGACTATGGTATTAAACTAATTTTCTAAAGTTCCTCAAAAGGTAGAGAGTTGTCATTTGAATACCAACCAGTATAGTCGAGTATTAATTAATTGTTCAGTTTTTAATAAACACCTGTCACCTCTGTGACAAATCACCAACCCCAGAAAAGTTGACAGTCTGGAAGAGTGAAGTGAGTCAATATTGGATTTTCATTGATTTATCATTTATTGAGGATCGATATACAAATTATTAAAACTTGACCACAGTACCGATTACTTGTTACTTGATTACTAATTATCTTTAACACCCGACATAATTTGTGCAAATTACTAAGAAAACTGGTGGAGCTTCAATTTGCTCTGCCAATCCTCCAGATTGTTAAGTTTTTCTGACTCATCAGTTCGCAGTTATTTTTGGAATGACCGGAGGATAAAAGACAGTTCCCCTGAGGCTCATCGCATGATTATTTATAGAACTGCATTAGTAAGTCAGTCATCAGTAAATATTAAGACCGACCGTGGTAGCAAGAATAATAAGCAAATTGTAGTACTAAGTAGTTCAGCCTTAAATGTTAAATGTTAAAATAGGCATATAAAGTAAATTTTTGGAAGCTATATTTGATGTTACATGTACTTAGGTACTTTTATGTTATAGGCGGAGCGGAGGTGTTATTCGGATTGTTTAATTTGGACCTGTTGACGTCATTCTGGGATATTTTAACTTGTGACTTTTAATCAATCCAGGAGTCTATAGTCTGTTGGGCTATATTTTGTAAGAAGCTATAAATAGTTTCTGAATGTTGTTATAATTTGACATAGTCTTGTTTCGGTTTTCGGTTATGTTGTTGTAGGACTATAGGAGGCTATGATATATTATTTATTATGATACGATACCAATATCATTTACACACTAAAACTGAAAGTTGAGAGTACTAGTCGCTAATAGGTTTGTGATTTATTAACGAATACGAAATATTGTCTAATTCTGAAGTACCCAGTGTCCTATACTGATAATCGATAATGGATCAGCAATTTAAACCTGGAACTGGGGCAGAGCCAACTTCGACGATTGAAATCTCCATATCTTGCCAGTAAGTTTAATGTTAAATCATAATCCAAATCTAACTGAATTACTTAACTGATAATTGACTAAAAACGAACGTCAATATATAAAGGCAATCAATAATGAAATTAGTGCCGTATTAATTATATCTCCATATCTTTACAGTGTACATGGGCGTCTGCCTGCGAGTACAATACTGTTACATACATACCTTTCTCCATATCTTTATAGCTATTATCATAACAATTTAATTGCACTTAACTTGTAAATTAGTAATGTAAACATAACTATTATTTTACTTGGGTGCGTGGTTATTTATTTAGCTGCATTATCATTTTCAGTTTCTACTTTTGGCGAATGAAAACAAACTGCTAGTTTGGAAGTAAATCTGGAATATTAAATTAATCAATAATTTTAATTACAGAAACCTGTTGGACAAGGATGTATTTTCTCGTTCGGATCCCATGTGTGTTGTGTACACGCAGCCCTGGGGCATTCCTCGGTGGGAAGAGTTTTTACGAACAGAAGTCATTTGGGATAATTTAAATCCTGAATTTACTACAAAAGTAAGAAGAAACTCTTCCGGTTATCCTCAACATGTAGTATAGCAAATTTCTAGAATCGTGTAATATTTGTTAACTTAACTTTGGATGGCGTGGTACAAAAATATTCGTACTGTTTTACATTAAAAATTTTCTCTCTGTCGAAACAATGAACTACAGGTTAAAATCGATTATCGTTTCGAAGAAGAGCAGCCGCTGAGGTTTGTTGTCTACGACATAGATACACCGTCAGCTAAATTAGAAGAACATGATTTTCTCGGTTTTGCTGAAACATCGGTTGCTCGAGTCGTAGCAGCTGGTTATAATGGAGTGGGGCTACCGCTGTGTCAAGATCAAGCCGCAAAATATGCAGCTAATCAAGGTCAGGAAAAGAGAAAAAAGAAATCCACTGGAACTATTACGCTTATTGCAGAAGAATTGGTGCAGCTTAAAGAAGAGGTTACATTATAATAATAAATTGGCGTATGATTTTATTGTGGACAGCAACGATGACGTTGACAATTGAATTTGGGTATTAGTTTTACCATTTTATACATATTTGTTGCGTGTCATACTGCATAGGTTTTACTCGAGTTCGAAGGTCATTCAATGGGATCAAGCTTTCTCGGTTGCTGTGCTTCAAGGATATTTTACACAATGTCAAAGTTGACGGAAGGTGGGAAGTCGATTATAATTCACAAAAGTGAATTTGCCCCAGGTCCAGATCCTAATTGGAAACCATTAAATATAAGTATCAGTAGTTTGTGTAATGGAGATAAAGATCGTGCACTCAAAATTGAATGCTTTCAAGAAGGATTTAATGGCTATCACTCTCTCATCGGGACAGTTGGTGCAACGGTCAATAGATTAATTGCAAGTGCTGGTATGGGTGGGGATAGTCTTGCTTTGAGCGCTTCTAACGGAACCGTAAGTGTTATTTCGGATTTTTGATATTCTATTCCGAAATACATGTTTTAGCAAACATACATGTTATAGCTCTATTTTATAATGCGCATTTACTGTATGCACTTGTAAATAGTTTACGCCACAGTGCACAGAAAATCCTATATATTTGTATGCTTTTAGAAATTACCTAGTCGCCTGACGGTAGTCCAGTGTAAAATAACCCCGATTTTCACCTTTGTTGACTATATCCGAGGCGGCACTCAACTTCACTGCGTCTTTGCCATTGACATGACAGGTTCCAATGGTGACCCGAATGACCCGGGTTCACTACATTATATCAATGCAGCTGATTTAAGTAACTCTGGAAATCCGTATCAACAAGCTATTCAAGCTGTTGGTGAAATCATTCAGGAATATGACCAAACAAAAATGTTTCCTGCATACGGTTTTGGGGCTCGAGTTCCGCCGTCTGGAATTGTGTCACATAAATTTAATCTCAGTCTACAAGCGGCTACTCCCTTTTGTTATGGAATTAATGGTGTACTCGAGACATACAAGTGAGTAATTCGATACCTTATCGTCATCACAAAATTATATACATAATAATATAATATGCCTATGATAACAGTGTTTTTTTATAAAATGCGGTGTGTATTCGTATTACTATGCAGGAACTGCATCCGTCTTGTCCAGCTGTGGGGCCCTACATGTTTTGCACCAATAATTCGAGAGGCTGCCACAATGGCTCTACAAAATGCAAACGGTCCGCACTACTATATCCTACTAATGATCACAGACGGTATTATAAATGATATGGATGAAACAACTCAGGTAAGAGTATTTATTGTGTAGTTTAGTTTGAAAATATACACAAGTCTTTGCTGCAGTCTACCTGTATTTATATTTTTAATTTGTGTACTTATACAGTGTTTTATTTTTTTAATTTGTAGGCCATTGTTAATGCATCAATGCTACCCCTGTCAATAATTATTGTCGGAGTCGGTGGAGCTAACTTTGATGCCATGGATGTATTGGATGGTGACACAGTTAGACTATCATATAATGGTAGGGAAGCTGTTAGAGACATTGTTCAATTTGTTCCTTACCGAGATGCCTTCTCCTGGATTTCTACGGTGGCCCCCACAATGGCCACACAGTATAGTATGGTAGGGGCTGATCGTAGCCAAGCTAATCGAGTTGCTAAAGCTAAACTTGCCCAGGAAGTTCTTGCTGAAATACCTGGTCAATTAACTAGCTATATGAAGAGTCGTGGGATTGTTCCCGGCAATGTCCACAATGTATCGTAATCTTCAGTACCTACAACTGAAATCATGTTAGGTATGAATATTATTAAAAATCTGAAATATTAAGCTCATTGTAATTTAGTATTCCTACGTTATTTTTTTTATATTCAGTGCCCAGAATGATGTGCTGCATATAATTTTTCAAAGTGGGACGAATGACATTCCTCTTCTAATTAAATATGCTACGACGCACATACTCTAGTCACAAACCCAAAAGCTGAGAGTTATTTTAATTTAACGATATTAGTTATTATTGATATTACAAATATAATTAAATATATACTCGCATTTGCACAAAAAGCATATTATAAAAAAAATTGTTTGATAGTTTTACCTAATTAAGTATATTCATTACCTATCTCATTGGTTTATATGAATCGATGCATGATGAAAGTATGACTAAAAAAAATGACTATTATAGCTGAGATGTGTGCAAAAATTTTGGCCCGTAATTCTGTGTTGATTTGAAATTATATTTTATAAATTCATGAATGTTAAGTTTTGCTAAGAGCTATTGTTATATGCATAAGTACATAATATGTTATAACTCAACATATCACCAGGGACACCTATAACTTCCAAACGGATCTATAGCTAAAATATCTCAATGTTTGCTTAGTACATTTTATATTTGCTAGTTTTTTTAAAGCTAAATATTGTACATGTGCTTCCGTCTATAAAATGATTGCTAGGTTAATAATTATGGTCTTTAAATCGCAACACTTTTCGTACAAAATTGCTACGTTTAGACTTATTCGCGAAATCTATCTGTATATTACAAACTGTGCAGATAGTTAAGTACTTTAAATTTTACAGAATATTCTACCGACTTGTTTTATATAATTGATAACTCACAATAACTGTACTTGGAGTTGTGTAACATTTAAAAAAACCTATTAAATATATTTTAAATCTAAATATCGATGATTATGACATTATATGATTAGACATGATATGTCTTGAAGCTAATCCTGCTTGTGAATTTTGTCTGTAAAATATGTAAATTAGGGCTATTTTAAAGGTCCAATTATTGACAATCAAGAGCCAAGATCAGTAGAGCTTATTATAATTATCGTATAGTGGTTTGGTGTCGCTCAATTGTACCATGCCAAAAATATTCACTTAATTATTAACCTAACTAATATCTCTAACATGCTGTGTCTCATAATTTTGAATTACGACTGATGGAGTTGGAATTTTTTTGGTACGAGGAAATGCAAAACGGTCTTAATATTGAACAAGTGATCTAATATTTTCATTATTAATGTACGAATAATTATGCGTAACTATTATATATTGAGTTCTTTAAATGTGGCCATTACTCTTATGAAAAGTATTTAAACGTCCTTGAAACTAAATCCTGCCAAACTCCAACAGTTATAACTGGTTAAACATTCTTTAATTCTGTAATTTAAAAGCCAAACGAGTGGGCATGGAAAGAAATACTTTTGCATTTTATTAGTTTTTTTTTGCCACAATTTTACTGTAGTATATTAAGTTCATAAGTATAGTCAAATATGGAATGAAATTATACTGTGCTATACAGTATTTGAGAATACATTTAAAATCAATCTAATATATGTAATCACGTTGGTTTCACAGAGCAGTTTACTCTTCTACTTGTGCCAAAAGACTAATGCATCGCATGAGAATTATTTGTAATATGTCTTGGAAAATTGGACAAATATTTTATCAATACTCATCCATGCATCAACTTTCTATTTCTATGTTTCTACCCTTTTTAATCCAAAATACAATAATTACATTAACATGTAAGTACCTTTATTATGTGTAATATTCTAATACTGGAGTTTTAAATGCTAACTTTATTCTAAATTGTGGACTATGAATTAATTGTATTTGAGATTCAAATATTAAAAATGACGAAAGTACAATTATTATATTTATCTTGGGACCGACAATATTGCTTAGTACTTACTTATTACATAATATGTAAGATCTTGAGACGGTGATCATCAATTTACGTAAGTACACCAAGTACAGGGCTTCAGTTCATTTTGTACTGTTAAGGCGACCATCGTACTTACTATTACTGATACTGTGCACCAAATGTAAATGCATGGCACTTACACGAACTTCAACAGTTGATCGTGTATTTGTCTTAATATTTTTCGAGTCTTGATTAGTAATCCGTTATTACGTCATCATCAGCAATAGAAATCTCTCAACAGACGCACATTTGGTGCATATATGACGCATTAAATAGACGGCCAATGCTTAAACATTCTTTTGAAGTATTTAATTTTAGAATCATACTCTAGGGACGCGCAACATCTGTAAATAAACAGATTTAAAATAGGCTCGGCGTAGGTTGTAATTCTGTATGTTTTTTGGTATTTGACATTTTCTGAGCAGTTTATTTTCTTACTCTAACCTCGCGGAGTGGAGTGAGACGTGACTGGATATTTAGCGAACATACATACCGCTATACTGAAGAAACAAAATTGCAGATCTTCAATTTTCAGTAATAACAAAATTGCCCTTCTTCAATTCACACTAAAAGCAAAACTGGCTATCTCCAATCTCCATTTTGTGACTTAAATAGTGCACAATTTTGTTTTTGAGCAGTATTCGCAATAAGAAATACCTACTTGTTTATTTTCCGGATTTTTCCGAAAAAAAATTAGGCACAACTCAATATTTTCAAAAATGGAGAACGACAATTTTGCTTTTATTGAGAATTGGAGATCGGCAATTTTAAGTTAAGTACTTCTTCAGCAGCGATAATTGTGCAATGTAATTTTGCTTTGTACTTTATCCTGTTTAATAAATTGGCAAGTAAAAATCAAAGTGGATAGCATAATTTTTAAACTAGGTATACAGTAAACTTCGTATATAAGCAACCCGGTTAAAGGGAATAACCGCTATAAGGTAGAAAAATATACTATTTGGTTGGCCGGCTATGCTAGCAATGTTATAATTTTCCGGTTAAAAGGTATTCGATGTAAGGAATAAACCGTTGTAAGGAATTGATTTTGTACCATATTATGGTATTTTTGGTCACTTAAAAGGATTTTTTTTAAAACTTGAGGGTCGAAGTATCAGGGAAAACACTGTAACTGCATTTGTACCTGACCAATACCTATCTAATTTCCTTATCTTCTTTACATTTTTAAGTGCAGGTAAGCAGGTCATGTTATTTATAGAATACACAGCATACTTGGTGACTGTTGACTGTTCGAAACTACAATGAGTAGTTCATCAGTCCATCAGCATTATCATTCTGTTTAAAATGTCGGCGAAAAGGAAAAGAAAATCACTTAACACTGAGCAAAAGTATGAGCTTTTGCAAAAACTAAGCTCACATAAGCAAATAGACGTATCCAAAGAAACAGTCATTAGTGCGAGTGTGTTGTGTAGAATTGAAAAAGACGGTGAAAACATTACATAACGTAAGCCTACATTTATGTCCCATCCAAACTAATGCAAATCAAACCAACATAACAGACTATTTTAAACAATCAACATAAGTAATAACATTTACCTTTTAATTTACACACCTGCAAAAAATATCTTGACTTTTAACTTAAACTGTATATTTGAAAATATTTATAAAGTTCCGCATATAAGAAAAATTCCTTAAACGGTTAAAAGGAATAACCGCTAAAAGGAATGTAAAAGGCCGGTCCCACGGGATTCCTTATGTGCGAAGTTTACTGTATTAGAAAAATATTCAGAATAAGTGTAATTAATAGAAATGGACCAACAACAATTTAGACCGGGAACTGGTATACAGCCTACCTCAAAGATAGAAATAGCCATATCGTGCCAGTAAGTATTCATTCCACAAATCCACACTGAACACTAGTTAACTGTAGCCTCACTCTAATGACAATGATTTAAGTGACTGCATTTAAATTTGTTTTGCGACGATATAATCATAATAACCACAAATACAAGCAATCTAGTTTTATTACAATAGTAAATATTATTACCATTAAAATTTAATATGCAACTAAAATTAAATAATAAAATCGTTACTTCCAAAAATCACTATTAAGTTTATCATTACATTTTATAGAAACCTGTTGGACAGAGATATATTTTCTCGGTCAGATCCCATGTGTGTTGTGTATACGAAACCATGGGTGACTTATCAATGGCAAGAATTTCTACGAACTGAAGTCGTTGCTGATACTTTAAATCCTGAATTTGCTACAAAAGTAAGTTTGTATGAAGGGCTCAGAGAATAATTTATAGACCCACTATTACAATCTAAAAATTGTTTTGCAATATTTTTCTTTTAAATGTGTGTTAATTAAATATATACACCGTAAAGGACCACATAAGTTCCCGGGCACTTATTACATTTTTTGGAGTGACAGCCCGGCGCTTAATTGAGACGCGACGCTCGTTCGTTAACTTATGGTATAAATATAAGTTTTATTACTGCGAATATATATATAATAATTTGCAACAGGTTAAGATCGACTATCATTTCGAAGAAGAGCAGCCACTCCGATTTGTTATCTATGATGTTGATACACCGTCTTCTAATAAATTGGACGATCATGCTTTTCTCGGCTTTGTTGAAGTATCAGTGGGTCGAATCGTAGCGTCCGGATACCACGGAGTCGTATTGCCCATCAGCCAAGAACAAACATTAAAATATTCATCGAGTCAAAATCAAAATCAAGGGACTCCAAAGAAGCAATCTGCTGGAAATATTACACTAATTGCTGAAGAATTGGTCGAACTTAAAGATGAGGTGGTCCCTATCTGTAATTATATTTTTCGCTATAATTTTAATCATTGTAAAACCACGCTTAATAGAAAGGATCTCATTTCATACTGCTATATTGTTGTCGAATTGTTGTCATAATTTTTATAAAATATAGGTTACACTCGAGCTCGCAGGTTATTCAATGGGATCACCAGTTTTAGGCTGTTGTTACTCAAGAATATTTTACACCCTCTCCAAGGTGACTGAAGGAGGGAAGTTGATCCTCATTCACAAAAGTGAATTTGCCCCAGGTCCAGACCCTAATTGGATCCCATTGAATTTAAGTATGAGTAGTTTATGTAATGGAGACAAAGATCGTGGACTCACAATTGAATGCTTTGAAGAAGGGTTTAATGGCTATCACTTTACCATCGGGACAGTTGGTGTGACGGTCAACAGATTAACTGCAAGTGCTGGAGTGGGTAGCGATCATCTTCCCTTGAGCAGTGCTACAGGAACCGTGAGTATTATAGTAAATTATTGACCTAGACTTTTCAAAGGAGGAATACTTCAAAGAAAATAATTCCAATTAATCAGTTACAAGAATGCTGTAAATTTTCTTTGAACTTCATAATATGCTGCTCTAGAAATTGAGCAGTAACTTGGAAGTAGTGCAGTGTAAAATAACCCCGATTTTTACGTTCATTGACCACATCCGCGGCGGGACTCAACTTCATTCCTGCTTTGCAATAGACATGACGGGCTCTAACGGTAATCCTTCTGAAGCATCTTCACTTCACTACGTGAATTCGGCTGATTTAACTTTTTCCGGAAATCCATACCAACAAGCTATTCACGCCATTGGTGAAATCATTCAGGAGTACGACCATACAAAACTGTGCCCTGCTTTTGGGTTTGGAGCTCGAATCCCACCGTCGGGAATTGTGTCACACAAGTTTAATCTCAATCTACAAAGTGACACGCCGTTTTGCTATGGAATTGGTGGTGTACTTGAGTCATACAGGTATACTAAGATAGACCAGCAGAGCCTTTATTTTATTTAGCTACTTTTTGTCTCTTGCCTTGCTGATAGCAAAAACTAAAAATTCCGAAAAAAATTCAATAGAATTGCTTAATTTATTCAATGTAAAGTTCTTTGAAAAGTGTAAAATTTTCTATTTACATGTTTTCGAAAAGTGTAAAATGTTCTATTTACGTGTTTTTGAAAAGTGTAAAATTTTCTTTTTACATGTTTTTGAAAAGTGTAAAATGTTCTAATTACGTATTTTTGAAAAGTGTAAAATGTTCTCTTTACATATTTTTGTAAAGTGTAAAATGTTCTACTTACAAGTTTTTGAAAAGTGTAAAATTTTCTATTTACACGTTTTTGAAAAGGTTAAAATATTCTATATAAATGCTTTCAAGACATGTTTCAATATTTTTGTAGATAGTGGGTTTTGTTTTTAGTTACAAATGGATATGGGTCATTTTGGTTCTTCACAGTCGATATGCTAATAAGTAGTGTTAGTCCTATTCCATTTAATTATGTTGTAACTGAAATGTATCTTTTTTAATTCATACCCAGAAACTGCATCGACCGTGTTCAGTTATTTGGTCCAACCAATTTTGCCCCAATCATTCGCGAAACAGCAAATATGGCGTTACAGAATGCTAACGGTCCTCACTACTATATCCTACTGATGATCACAGACGGTATTATAAATGATATGGACGAAACAACTAAAGTATGATGCAGATTTTATTTTTTTTAATACCCCTACATGATTTTTCTTGCTCAAATAAGCACGTCACAAAACCATTATACAAGTTGACTGAAATATAAATAAATGTATGGCATCAACAGGAAGGAATGATTTGTAAATTGTTTCTATACGTTTACTTTTTTTAGGAAATCGTCAATGCTTCAACACTACCCCTGTCCATAATTATTGTTGGAGTGGGCTCAGCAAATTTTGATGCTATGGATGAATTAGATAGTGATGCAGTAAGATTAACTTATAACGGTAAAGCAGCTGTTAGAGACATTGTTCAATTTGTTCCTTACCGAGATGCCTTTTCCTGGATTTCTACAGTGGCCCCCGCAATGGCCACGCAATATAATATGGTAGGGGCTGATCGTAGCCAAGCTAATCAAGTTGCTAAAGCCAAACTTGCCCAAGAAGTTCTTGCAGAAATACCTGGTCAATTAACTAGCTATATGAAAAGTCGGGGGATTGTTCCCGGGAATGTTCACACTGTATCGTAATCTTTAGTAGGTACCTACAAATGAAATCATATTACGTATTTTTGTATTGTATTTGAAGGAGATCCAGTAACATGAAGCTACTGGAATGCCGCTCAGGTCACTGATAGGCCCATTGCAGAACGATCCTTTTTACTATGAACATGTCTTTATTTATGAAAGTTGCTTTGTTTACTCGTTATAAAGTATGCGTGAGCAAGAACGAGAAACTTTCGCACTAAACTTTCAATTTAATCTCTAAGCGTATACCTATTAAGTGACTATGACTATGCCTATGAGTTGCTCAGAATTGACAATTAAATCAGACCATAGTACTGGTATTTATCAACGACAGAAGTCGTTGGTGGAGTGCAAATTCCCGAAATACCAGCACATAGTCTAACTTGCATGTAATTAAGCGAAGCTAATCAAAACTATTCACAAAAATACTAGAGATATTCTAGCGATTGCCAGTAGTGCTATTGGCTAGGGTCAACGTGCCCGAAAATACGTTGTGACAACTCCTAAATAGCTTCAGTAGAGCCGCAATGTGGCAAGCACTGCCTCTCCACCGAAGCTACATATCTTCCTACTTGTTAGTTCTACAATATGCAAAACAGCTTTGATATGTAGATATACGCTATCTCAAATATCGAAAGTTGTCCAAGGTGAAGATAGGAGAAAATCGACAACTAAATTCCGACACGCTAAACCCGCAACCACTAGGTGCTTCGTGAACAGAGGAATTCAAGCCCAAAAAATCCAAAATGGAAATAAAAGGCCTTCTGATAGTACCTAGGACAGAGAGAAGTACACAACTACCCTCGTCGAGTTCAGAACGAAGACCTCATCATATTACGTAACGTCCGAAGTTTACTAAAAATCTGAGACATACTTAAGTCTTAAAAAATTAAAATTTTCGAATTTTCAAAAATCCTGAAATTACTTTTTAGATAAACATACAAAGATGTTGTATTTCAATTTTTATAAAAATTCGACAGATACTGTGGGAGCTACTAGAGCGCAGTGAAATTCGAAAAAATCGATATTTTTGAAATTGCGCGCGCGATTGCGGCCGAACAACGAATTTTGCAGTCGAACGACTATACACGCAGAGGTCACCTATATGAGTTGTATACGTTCCGGGTAGTTTCGCTTCATTCTGTAGTTTCAAGTTGGGAAGGTTCCCATGTGAGCGTCCGTTGACAAGGTGGAGTCAGCCCATTGCTCATACAACGCTAAACAACTTAATATAAACGGGTACCTAATAATGCACATCGCACACACCTAATATTAGGTATATATGATTTCCTATTTCTTGAAACAACATGTATGATTCAGTTCGGATTTTATTACCGAATTTATTTGTTCGTCCATGTTCATCTCCATAGTTTATATGTTGACTGGATACTAGCGTGCATGAATTTATAGATTCGCAGTATTATTTCATATGCAGCATTCAGCGTACCGTTGCTGACTAGTGAGATATTTACCTGATATTTACCTTACCTGTTGCCTAAACTCGTGAAATTGTTAATTTACGGCCTACTCTAGTACGTTGTGTGTATATCAGTGGGCGTATATTTTTATTTTATGTTCGATTTTTTTCGTTTTTGTCAAACGCACTAAATCGAAACTTAATCGAAATACATAAATTAATTGGGTGCGTTTTTGAAGAGCATCAATGCCGGTATGACGAAACATTATTAGGCAAAGTTAATATTAACATTATGAATGCTGACTCACTTCATTTATTCAAATTCTAAGAGAAGAACAAAATACTCAAGCAGTTGATATCAAGCAGCGTTGATATATTAAATAATTATTACAAATTAGGAATTATATATAAGTATATCTATATAGCAAACAGTGTCATAAATACTTAAGTATTAAAATTTATTGTATTCGCCGTTCTGTTCTAATTCCTACCTATCTACATAATTTACCGGAATTTTGAAAATTCTTTAATACTGGTCCAATTTCATCGTGCCATATATCATTCGAAAGGTAATCACTAGTAGAATTTAAATAACATAATGCGCCTCTATTTCTACTAATAGTTTCCATGACAACGGCATTTTAATTTTTCAATTTCACCTAAAACGTGTTGTATGGGCCACAAACTCAAAACAAAAAAAATGGTGTCTGCTTATTTTTAAAGAGCTTTCGAATGATATATCACTCGACAAAATTCATTAAAATTTTTTAATTTTCATTTATGGTTTTTTAAAACCATTTCAAAACTAATAACTATCGTGCGTGCACACTAAGTTATTTAGATTTGCCTAATTTTTACCGTTCGAATGGTATATCATGTTTGTGTAAGTTAACTGAGTTACCGGTCGAAATCTTCATTTAACACGATATTTAAAGTTTTAGCGGGAAATTCAAAAATTGGATTTTTGAAATTTTGGTTGCATTACAGAAATTAATTATGAATAAGATAACCAACAACATATTGTGCGGCCTAATTGCTTCCATTAATTGAAAACCTGTAATTGAAACTTAAATTTGGCGGCAAATTCAAAATACTTAATTTTGCTGTTAAGGCTGCCATAAAACAAGGGCTTTAGCCCTTGGTTTATTCATCTTGTTATAATTTATAATTATTACATTCTCTCTATAAACATGGCTAATGAGCGTCGTTATGCTTACTGCTGTTTTTGTCATTGCTGTAGCGTAAAAGTTTGTATGCAAATTTTAACAATGATATTATAATTAAAAACTGGACCAAATATGTTCGTTCTTTCCGTGACCTCGTGACCTATGTTCTCAATTTGAAATGTCCATTGCTATATATCATGCCATCGCGACGCAGTACTTAATCACAATTAATGCAAATAAGTTAAGTATGTAATAAATTGTGTTTATAGTGTTTAATTATCTAATTGTTAAATTTCTACTGCATTCTGTATACCATGATTGTGAGCAATTATTATTAAAATTAATTTGTTATTATAATGCACCAAATTAAACGAATTAAGAATAAGGCAAATTTTTAAAAGACACTCCCTCAAAATAATAATAAAAAAGTCACGCTTCAGATTCAGACGGTACTGTGTATTTGAGTATTTCCAATTTCCAAACGTAGAAAGTTCCCCTGTGTAATATCCTATTATAATTTTAGTGATCTATGTAAATATGGATCAGAGGTTGGTATAGAGTGTGCAGTCAGTCCCGCTAAACAGGGCTTAAAATACATAACATGCCAGGCCGGACTACTGATAAACCCCACTAAACTATGTATAATAACAAAGCTAGAGGAAGGAAGTCTCCAAGGAATCCGCGTGTCGGTATCGTTATCAGGAAATCAACACCCCAATGGTTTACTGCAAACGACTGTGCAAATAAGTACCGTATTTGACCGATTAATCCATGGGTCGATTAGTTACCGGGTGTTTTGGACCATTCAGTAATTAGCTTCCAGGGAAACTAATCGGATGAATACGGTATATATACATATATACAGTCCGGTTCGGTGTTTATACCTTTGTTTTTCCCGACGACGAAACACTGAACATTGAAAATTGACATGATGCTAAATGTATGTACTAATGGAATATTTAAGTAAATAATGATTATCAAAAGGAAACATGCCATGCTCAACTTTTCCACTTTTATCTACAATATTCTACAAATTTTCAACTACAAATAAGCCTTTGCCATGGCCATGAACTTCTGCTGCCTCGCAGTAATTTTTGCGGGTGCTATGCATAATGCATAGGGCACATACGCATTTGGAGCTTAGAAGCAACCCAGTAGTGCCAGACTTCTACTTATGTAAAATCCATGGTTTCTTTTACCCTCTTAAAGAAGATGCAAAAATTGACAAAATACAAGTAGAAAATTTTAGACTGCGTCAACAAGCTCAACACCAATAATTATAATAAACTGAGAATTACAATTACCTATAGGTGGATTTACATTTAAAAAAATAAGTACAGCTTTGTAGCATTATATACCTCTTATACTAATTACTCCAACACTTTTTGCGGTACAATGGCACTGGCAACAATAGCGGTATTTAAATATCGACTGCGACAATACTTATCGGCATCGTCATGATCGTAATCGTACAACGTATTTCGTTTAGTAGGCTAGAGGTCAAAACCCAAGTAGGTAAATATGTCGGCCACTATAAGAAAACATGAATAATTGGTTTATTGTTTTAATTCGATATTCATTCTATGCCGAAGCCGAAACTAAACCACCTGCAAGTATTGCAGACACTAGACACCTCAAGTAATTTTTACAATAAAAATAAAATAATATCCGAATTTTAGTATAAACTATAGGCGTATAATACTGATAGAGCACATTAGACTAAGGAATTGCTTTTAGGCAGTAATTTTTTTCATTACAAAAACCACCATTTTAATTTTATTGATGGTTTTCTTTGGTACAGCAAAATGTTGTATTTAAATGTTTTAGAGAAGTGCAAAATGTTCTTTTTAATTGATTCAGAAAAGTGCTCAATGTTCTATTTACATGTTTTGAGAAAAGTGTTAAATGTTTTATTTGCATGTTTTTGAAATGTACAAATAATTTTATTTGCATGTTTTTGAAATGTACAAATAATTTTTTTTTGCATGTTTTCAAAAAGTCAAAATATTCTTTTTACATACTTTTGAAAACTGCAAAATGTTCCATTTACATGTTTTCTTTTAAAATCAAGCAGCGGGGGCTACCTGCGCTGGCCGAATTATCCGGCCCTGCTTTCAGCTATAGAAATATCAGGAAATGCCATCAAATTGTAACCTCAGTGAAAACTTAATATGTGCTATGAGCACGAACCTACAGTTAAGTGAAAACTCTCACAGCATAAAAATTTGAAAGACTCCACAGTGAGACTTTCCAGTGCGTTCATTGCAGCGTATTTTCAGTTAAAAAAAGCCTAAACCTAAACACGCATCACTTCAACAAAAGCCGATTCCAATCTAAAAGGAAGCAATATATAGGACCAGGAGGACCGGGACCGGGGCCGGGGAAAGTAAAGGTAAACGAAACCGAAAAATAGACTTACAAACAAACGGAAGGAAACTTTGAGTTTAGAGACTATATAGTCAAAAATGAAAAGTGTATATATGTAAGTACGTTTAGTATATATTTAATTAATTACATATATATCAAACCGCCAGAGCCAACAAACTAAAAGTAAGTAAACCGTCGAATAATAATGGAGAATAGCCAACATCAAAGAGTATGTACTTACTTACCTACCCACATTGAATACAAATTTAATAGTAGACAATGGCAATGACAATAGCTTATCAGCACAAGCAAGACAATATTAACTGTCGGATCGGCATCCGCATCGGTATCGGGATACTTGAGGAATTCAATAGCTTGTACTTAATCCATAATCCATAATACACTTTGTCCTTTTTTCAATTTCAATTTTCTATGTCAGTATTTTTTCCTGTCATCAATTTCCTTACTCACGCCATGTGCCCCCTTCGATCCCCTTAAAAAATTATTGAATTAACGCTCCCAAATTACAGAATTTGAAATTAGAACACGAATCTATGTAGGTTGCTATCTGGGCTTATACTTATAAAGGTACATGGCGAGCATATGGTATTGTTCGTTACTGTATTAATAATTAATATAAAGTACACAGCGTCTGTGAAGATTCAAAATGACCCATATGCATGTTAAGCTGGAAACAACTCGCACTAACTACAACAAAAATATCATGATCCTGAAAGTATGTAAATAGTAAACATTATTCACGTTTTAAAAACAAGCAAATAAAATATTTTGCACTTTTCGAAAAAATGTAAATAGAACATTTTGCAATTTTCAAAAACATGTAAATAGAACATTTTACACTTCAAAAAAATATATAGAGAACATTTTATACTTTGAAAAAACAAATAAATAGAACATTTTGCACTTTTCAAAAACATGCAGACAGGAAATTTTGCAATTTTCAAAAAACATGTAAATAGAACATTTTGCAATTTGCAGAACCATGTAAATTGAAATTTTTGCACTTTTCAAAAACATGTAAATAGAGTATTTAGAACATTTAAAAAAAACAAAACATGTAAATAAAACATTTTGCGCTTTTCATAAATAGAAAATTTTGCACGTTTAAAAACACGTAAATAGAACAATTCGCACTTTTAAAAAACTTTCAATTTATATGTTGCACATGTATCCCATTTATTTTTTTGACCCAATAGCTCCTTTTAATTCTAGCTTGAATTGGATTTGGACCATTTTGGTTCTTCACTCATACATATAGGTGTCTACTTTTACTTGAGTTTGAGGTAAGAATTTGCAATTATAGCTTTTAGAGAATTTCATGTTAGGTTAGAATTAAATATGAAGGTGGAAAGTTTTTCTGGAATAGAAATTATCAAAGTTGTTATCAAATAAGTAAACTTTTGAAAATAAAAAAAGCATTACACACTAGCATAAGCATAATATATAAAGTATAGGCAGTACGGCAGTACCTACTACTATAACTATATAGATAGGCATCTACCTATAGTAGTAGGTATATGCTTATATATATTTACAGCATGTTCGAGCTCGATCGAGTTACACATTGCTTTAATGACAACGACGACTTCAAAATTGACAGAAATCACGCTTCATATTTCACACCATCATGAATTTTAAGTCTTGAGGATTAAAATTACACACTGTGGCACATTTAAATATTTTGTCCTTCAATCTTTGCAAAAGGAATAGAATAAGAATGAACTTTAATTAAATAATAAATTTAATTCATTCATAGGCATACGGGGGATAGATAATGTATGTAAAATTGGAGTGGGTGGATTACTAATTTTTGTTTCGCGAAAATGAATCTGCTTAAATGTAATAAATAATAAATTATTTTGCGGAAGCTCTTTTTTTACGTCTTTCTTAATAAAGATGTTGCAATATTGTTTACGGGGCTGATATTATCGTATGTGGTTGAGAGTGTAAGTAAAAGGGCAGTTTTGTAATTGAGCAATGTAACTAGTAATTAGAGCCTTATGCTGATACTTTAGCTGTTAATTAAGTTATGATAATTTAGAATAGCGTTAGATCCATACGACTATTAAATTGGCATTTTCAAAAAGTTTTTCCTTACAGAGCTGTATAAAACAATATTACTGCAATTTTTACTATCTACCTTCACTCATATATATATATATATATTTATTCATCAAGTTGTGTGTTGGCCATGGCCCTTACAACCCCAAGTTTATACAATTGTTGCTTTACAACCTTCACTCATATAGAATACAATACTAATTAAATTACCCAGGGCCGGACGAAGGAATTGCTTTTAGGTAGCAATTTGTGTCCATACAAAAATCATCATTTTGATTTTATGGATGGTTTTCTTTGGTAAAGCAAAATTTTGTATTTACTTACATATTTTTGAAAAGTGCAAAATGTTCAATTTACTTGATTCAGAAAAGTGCTCAATGTTCTATTTACATGTTTTGAGAAAAGTGGAAAATGTTTTATTTGCATGTTTTTGAAATGTACAAAAAATATTTATTTTGCATGTTTCTGAAAATTCAAAATAATCTTTTGCATATTTTTGAAAATTTCAAAATGTTCCATTTACCTATTTTTTGAAAATTTAGGCAGCGGGGGCGCATTATCCGACTCTCCTCTGTAATTTCCCCCGTATTTTTTCGAATAAGCACCCCGGCCCGGGGCTCTAGCTCTCGCTAATCTGACGCAATGGTTAAGCTGATGACAGAGGGGGCATATAGCCTATGACTCATAGCATCTTAGAAATGTGGATATTTCGATTACATCATTTAATGATGACCCCTAATCGTGTTCTGTATTTGTAATAAAAAAAGAAAAGTTCGAGCAAGTCAGCTGTGTATATCAAATAAACCAGTAACCAGTACCAGTACCAGCTTGAGCTCTGAAAATATTTCCCTATCACAGTCTATATAATAAAGTACCATCCAAAATCCAAATCACCTAATAATATTAACTACTGACTGGTGAACTGGTGACTGGGCATATTACTTATAAGACGTATCTTCACTCTTGATTATCCTTTCGTATCGGTAGCATAACTACCAGTGCAAACTACCTACCTACTACGACTACGTACCAACTTAAGTTTTCGTCTCCTTAATGAAAACTATAAATAAACTATTATAACTTAAACTGTATCGTGAGGCTCAAAAAAATATCCCAAACAAAAGTAAAATTAAAACGGAGAGGACTTGTTTATATAGTGTAGCCTCTGCGTGTCTGTATACCCTGGTATAAATAATGTATTTTTACATGATTTATTTTTCACGTCCTCGGTCCTATCCATACGTAGTGAAAGGAACGATCGACAGTGTTCTGACTCTGACTCAATTTCTGAGTTATAGTTCAGTATTGAGTATTGACTGCATCTAAAAAATACAGACAGACTGACATATCGTGTGTTACTGAATCATACACAGATTAATAGACTCGACTCACTATATAGTCAGTCAGACACAATATGAATGAACTTTTTCCAATTTCCATGTGGATTTACTGAAGGCTTTTTCGTTCGTGTGTGTGTGTGTACTCGTGCTTTACTCTGTTTGTTTGACTTTGACTGTTGTGTGCAGTAGTGAGATTTGCTTGCATTTGTCTTCATGACTTTCGTGCTTCAGTCTTGGAAAGAAATGCGAGGGGAGAACAACTAGCATCAGCTCATAATAATATTATATAGCCACACACACACAGCTGTAATAAATAATTGTTATTATCTTCATCGTCTTCAACCCTTTACCAAATCCAGTGAATGGAACTTTTGACTTTACAATAATAAAAAAAATATACAAGTGGAATGCAAAATTGCTGATACGGCAACGGCACACGTGCTAAGGCCACTTCCTTTATCTACTGACTGACTGACTGTGCGAGTGACCGTTCATACCAGACAATACAGTTAACATCTAACTTGGTCTTTTGTTTTAACCAGTGACATCGTACATATTTTAAGCTGTCAAATTGAATAAATTGTTTTTTATTTTGATCGTTAGCCGAATAATAAACTCAATCAATAATTTAATTTTTCAAGTCATTTTAACGTTTTTAAGCTCAACAAGTTTTAACAATGTGGGTGCGTTAAGAATGCAGAATTTGATTAAGCAATTAGGTAAAGAAGGGAGGCTACTTACTAATTACTATTCAAGATTGACATTTGTTGTGACATTTTGCTAACATGAAATTGTTTTTGATGCACTTACCAAGATATAGGGAATGCAGCTATAGACGAAGCAGGAATCACACTACTTGGGTCCAGTATTAACTAGTTCCAAAAGGCTGATTCATTTTCAACACAAAAACACTCGAAACTTTGATATGACTAATTCGTGATTCGATGATTGATTCGTCTCCCAGAGATACATTAGATTATAGATTTAAAAAATTGTATATTGGATATAATATCAGTACTCAATAACTGTCCACAACCATTAATAGTGAGATATTATGTCGTCGTACACAGTACTGATATACAGTGTAAAAGTTCAAAGTTCAAAAATTGTTTTGATACAAAAACAATTTTAAATTTTAAAGTGCTGTGTATATAGTACAAACACACTGTAGAAAAACATGGCCAGCTTTTGAGAAGCTTTTCAAGAAGAAAAAAAGAAGGAGTGAGCGAGAAAACATTGCACCAGAACTTGTAAACAAATAAAATTAAAACTGGAAAGAAACAAGCTAAACAGATAAAGTTCTTCATCTAACTACTACTACTACGACTACTTCCATCTTGAATTTTGTGAAACTTTTACTAGTTTTAAATGTTGGATCACGTAGAGTTTCTCGTTTACATTTGGACTTAATTCATTAAAGTGCAGTATTGATATCGGTGCAACAATATCATAATTATATAGTTTCGTTCCACGCTGTTTCACCAATGTTGATGTCGTTGACTATTGACTGACAGTGTATAATCCCCCTCCCCCAACCCACATGGTGTCTTTCTACAGAATACAAAACGGATATTTTCTCATAATAATCTAAAGAAAACATTAAGAAAATAACAAAGCCATCAACAGAACAGAATTTCCTATAGATAACATAATTCCATAATAATCATGGCAGATTCTCACGCAACGAACACGGTTTCTAGCAACTCATACGGTCAGTGCCTAAATATACCTGTAAAACCCATCTTCTTTTTTTCTGTTATATTTTTATCTGCCAAATTTCGTAATGGGAACGTAAACTCCTGAGTAGCCTATGGAGGCATATATATCAGTATAAATAATGTGCAGTTGTTACAGATGAAAATTTTGTTGCAGTGGGTAGTGGGTTGAATGAATACATATTTGGGTGTACATTTTTAGAGTATTAATAGAGCCTTCAAAATTATCTTATGTGCTTCGTTTCTTCTCCTTCTTTATACAATTTATACCGGCACTCGCCGGTACCGGTAGCATCTCAGTCAGTTTCATATTACATCATCAGAATCTGACTCGCTAGGTAGTCACACAGTCAAGTGCGGATCTAGGTTGGGGAGGGGCTTACTACCATATACCATAAGAAAATATTTAACAGGGGAAGAACATAGGGTTGTTTAATTAAAAAGTAATGCAAATTATAAAATTTTTGCCTTCCATTTATGGATACGCCCCTGATCACAAGAAGGTATAGGATATTAAGCCGCTGGTCTTACCACTCTTCACGTCTTTACTGTTTACATTTACAAGTCGGCAGCGTTGCCTTTGTGAGTCAAGACAATATTAGGCCTTCTTCGTCATCTTTACCTGATGCGCGTGTATAATGGAATTAATAATAAAAATATTTTTAGCACTACTCAATTAAAACTCAATATCGATTAGGTACACCTGTCTGTCTAATTGCTATGCATAAACATTTAATTTAATACCACAACTATCGCCTTCATCCAGTTTTCCTCTTTTCTCACAGTGAATTGTCAAAATACTGATTGTATAAGGGTAGCAAAATTTTAAATAGTTATGAAATACAATGATATACAGGCATTGTATATATTATATTAGTTACTCAAGAGTTGTTTGGTAAAACGGGATAAGTCCATTTTTTTCAAATATGGGATTATTTGCGTTACGTGTACAATGGTAAAGGTCAAAATTTAACCAAAGTAATTTTTTAAAATAGCCAAAATTTAGTTTTTTGACAAAACGGGATAGATCCACCTTAAAGACCTAAAACATTCACTTCTAAATTAACTTTGGTTTTCGAGCGTTTTTGTAGTTTGTAGAAGACAATTGCCGTGCGTAAATTTTTTTATGCAAGAAAAAGTTTAAAAGCACAAAAAAGTTTGGTTTCACTCAAAACAATTAAAATTTCATTTCACGGACTTTTTCCTCCATGTTAAGTTATTGATTTTGAGGCAAAACGGAAAAAGTCCACAAATTAAAATGTTTGTAAATTTTATGAAAATTCCAGAGTCAGTCTATTGATTTGTGAAACTGCTTTAGTGCTTCGACAGTTACAGTACCTGTAGGAAAGAATTGAGTTAAAAAAATAATCCTGTCAGTTTTTATACATTATTCGTTGTTCCAGTAAAATTTGCTTTGATGGACTTGACCTGCTTTGCGGAAAAACTCTTCATGTTTGGACGCATTTCAATTAAATGGACATGCATACACAGTATATAAAGATATACATAAAATAAATGTAGAATCATACAACGTAGATGTACATACAAATTATTACGTTTTTTAGTCTTTTTTTACTGTCAAGTCAAAAGTGATTTTGCTATAGGCTTTTATATTGCATGTCTTGTACTTGTGACTGGGACTGGTACTGGAACTGGAATTTACTGGAATGGAAAAAATATTTGAGCATATTATGAGTTGTTCAGACTTGAATCTAGCAATCAGATTTTTCCATCAGTGAAGTAGTATAGAGGAGCTTTACATAGCTTTTCGTTTGCTCTGTGCATACTTCTCTGCCTCCTTACTTTTACTTAGTCTCATGAATTTGTATTTTGAAATCAATCTGTACAAAATCTACAATGCTGAAACGAAAACGACAGAGCGACAGCCATAATATATTCAGAAATTCACAATATTCACAATATATTGACAATTGGCTGAAATACAAAGGGTCTGATGCTGCCACTGCTGTGCTAGTGATGTAGAATATACATTTTTTTTTAAATTGACTAACTCCTCGTTATATAGTCTGCAATATTTCCGAGAAAATTAATTTTCTTCTCTCTACATAATAACTCGCTACTAATAATAATATCTGTATGTATAAATTAATTCAAGGTAATGTGTATAGGATATTTTTTCGTATCGTTTTTAGATTGTTCTACAGATTAGATTTGAGTATTGTAAAATGTACCACATACATAACAATAAATTAGCTCCTATAAAAAAAACTGCAATTTTTCAAATCTCGAAATATGCAAAATTTTATATGCGGTACTATCTCTTTAAATTCTCTCAGTTTAGTTACCATATTTGAACAGTCAAAATCGGATATTATACTCACCTGCGTACTGCGTGTACAGGTATGTACACACAAATTATTAAATATCAGCTACTACCTGCCCACGCTACGTCTACGTAGGTATGGCATCTAATAACCGTCAATTAATTACCAGTCGACAGCACAAAAGAAAAAGGAGGTCGGCATGTGTAAACGACACTAAAATTGAATGGTACTTGCTTAACAAGTAAAAGGAACTTCTTACATTTGTCAGCTGCAAAGCTATAAGTTTAACTAAAATGCTCACCATGCCATTTACTTACTTACTAAGGGAATGAAGCGACATGACACACTCAATTTTCAAAAAGCTTATTCAGAAAAATCCAGCTACTTTTAAATAGTACAGATCCAAAGGGAGATAATCCAAAAAATATTTATTTTTGAGGCACAATTTTTGAACTCGGTTTTTTCAAAAACTTGAAAAATTTTGGATTTTGAAAAACTCTGAAATTACTTTTTAGAAAATAAGCTAAAAGGAATACAGAAAATCAAATTTTGCCAAAATCTGACAAGAACTGTGGAAGCTACCGGGCGGCAAAGTTTCGAAATTTTAATGTTTTTAAACTTTGGCGGCTTCCTGTGACCGAAGAATTCAAAATGAAATCGAGTTATTTTGGATCTGTACTATTTAGAAGTTAGCGAAAAGGTATTTGGAAAATATGTGAGTGAGTCGTGTTGCATCATTCCCTTGTTAGTAATTATTGTTATTGTCAAAATATCTTCGTTTTTTGAGGGAAGTCCACGTGAATGTGGTCTCCAGTTGCCTTCTGTCTCTTCTCCCAGTACCACTTAATAGATATTGCTGACTACACTTCGTAGCATACACACATTTGCACGGAATCGACAGTTCATTATTATTGTCATCTAACTAGTAAGTCTATCAGGACAATCTACAATACAGATTGAATTGAGTGAGTATTCGCGTTCGAGATTCGAGTATTTCACACTTGGGTACATTAGATCCATTGAATTTTAGATTGGGATTGCTATGTGCAATGTGCGTGCGGTGACCTCGCTCTTTAGTTTTGCCTTTGAATCTGAATTGGAATTTGTGCAATGCAATCCCAATGGAAAGACGTAGAGGCAGAGGCACTATAATATGTTAAAAAGGAAAAGGGGTATAGAAAAAAAAAAGGATGACGACGTAGATTAGGATGCAATATGATGAACCGATGACTCAACAAGATCATCCAAAAGTCAATTAGATTCTATAACTTCCAAGTTTTTCTCGTCAACTCGAATATGTTTATTTTAATCTGTATTATTTGTCAAAATGATTCAAAGGTTCAATAGTACCGTTGCGTTGTTCAAGTTTTGGAGTTGGAAGTACCTACTTTAAAAGTTGAGTTATTTAGTGGCGAGTTTGTATGTTGTGTGTGTGTGTGGATGTCGGTCGGTGTTGGATGATCGGATGATGATCATTCGATTGACTGTTGAATACAGTGGAATTTTTATGACAATAGGGATGCGAAAATTGTATGGTTATATATTATACTGTATATACTTAAAGGGAAGTACCGTATTTTCTCTAACAGTACGCGGGTCTCTAATAATGCGCGGGTCTCTAATAGTACGCGGGGGGTCGGAGCTCGAGTTTGGATAGTACGCGGGTCTATTTAACACACTATTAAATGACAGTGCGCGGGTCTCTATTAATGCGCGGGTCTCTATTAATGCGCGGGTCTCTAATTATACGCGGGGGGTCGGAGCTCGAGTTTGGATAGTACGCGGGGCGTACTATTAGAGCAAATACGGTACTTGTATGGCATCATGAACCCGAATATAATATGGTATATATAAATGGAGTCAAATTCAAATGTTGAGAGTTTCAATTTCAAATGATTTAATCCATTCCATTGCCATCCAATGCCAATCCAATAGTTAAATAACAATATGTATAAGTATAATTTATGGCTTACACAATGCAATGTATGCATCACAGGAGTAGCAAAAATAGCAGTCAGTTTGGGCCGGTTTATTTCGAGTATTGTAGTTTAAATACTCAACAATTGCTATATGCGGTTGGGCTATATTCGCTATAAGCATGTGCTTATGTAGGTATACGTACCTATTATCTGCAGAACGGTCGGTATTATTACGAAATTAAATTATTTTTATTTTTTAAAAATGCAAGAAGGAAATTATAATTATAGGAAATTTCACCGATTTGAAACAAAGCAAAATATCCATTCTATACTAAAAGCAAATCTGACTATCTCAATTTTCTATTGAAGGCGACTTAAGTGAGATAGTCCGATTTGATCCTTCACCGACGCAGTACTAGTACACATATGTCTCTCAATAAATTGGGAATTTTAGATTTTTTGGTAAAATTAAGTGGGGTGTTTTATATTATCTCTATAGTATAGGTTGTAATAAGCACTATTTGAATAAATTGCACTATTTTGCATCATTTTGAATAAAAACAGTCGCATTATATTAAAAATGCTAAAACCTTAAAGTTACTAATCGTAAAATGTGTCAGTACTGCACTGTACAGCTGTAGTTCATAGGTCAGTTAAAGATCAGCAGCTTCATACTAAAAGTAAGTGCATAGGCTTAGGCATAGCTCTACAAAAGATTGACGCTCGGGGTTTATGTAACATCGCAATTTAGTATTTATTTACATATTGTTTTTTTTCTGATTTAAGGGTATGTATTTTTACAAGCTCACTATAGTCAGCAGTTAGGTAAGGAAAAGTTGCATATATCAATATAAATGATCGTTGTTTTTTTATAAAATCACGTTTTTTGAGAATGTTACAAGTCTAATACGGAGAAAGAACTAGTAAACAAAATTACTACATTTATAAGCGAATTATCAGGCCAGAACAATGAAATTTAATTTCAATTCTAATAAATTTATCAGCTAACAAGATTATTTTTGTATTATGTAAGTTTTACTTATATGCTATACTGCTGCGGACTATTTAGTGAATTAGTAATTAATTGACCTCAGTTGTCGCTAGTGAAATTCTTTGTCAATTCAAAGCTCCATATAACATTTTTGTAATGCGGTTTTTCAAAAAATTTCCAACTCACGCATATACTTTAGGACTTAGGATCCGATCCGATCGCAAGTCTTGGCTATTAAAAATACTTCAAAAAATGCTATACAAGAGGCAGTAAAGTAAATGTATAGGTTTTTGAAAGTCCTATCTATAGAAATAAGTAGTGTATAGTCAATTGAACAATAACAAGTAGAATCAAACGGAATCAACACCTGTCGTCAGCCGCGGCCACTGCTACTCATGGATTATTAAAGCTCACTTGACTTAACTGATCATAGTGGCTAATAGAATATATACAAGTAGTTATAATGATTGGGATGAACTGTAAATGCATTGTATTGTAGCTTTACCTGGGTCTGGGTCTGGGTCTGGAGTTTGGGTGTACTTACCTATATAATTACATACGCGTTTGTACTTTATCGCTATAGGTAGGTATTTACATTATTCAAGGATAGATATAGTTGGATAGTTAATAATTGAGCGGACGAGTAAGTTATTTGATAAAGATCAATCACTACTAAATGCGACGACGACCTGGATGGAGAATCATTCTGCACCTGTTCTTGTTTGTTTATCAAGTACTTCAACTTCAACGATAACGATAACAAAATATTGAATCAATATACCTACCTAAACAGTTCTATAGACTTGGGGCTAGAGTCTAGAGTTTGAATTTGGGCATTTTTATAGCACGTTCTAATTATCTGTCTGTGCTCACTTCTTTAAGCAGCTACACCGAGACCGAGGTCCCGATATGTCACATTCCAGATTGATTTTAAATCAATTCCCATGTTTCAAAGTTCAAACGCTTTCGCCTATTTTTTAAAATTTTATATTGTGAAAGTACCATATTAAACACGTTTAGGGATGTACTTGCATAACTTGTAATAAAATTATGCGTTATTGTATAATTTGTTTTTTCTCGTTTATTAATAAGGTACCTGATCCTAAGTACCTATGTAAATGTAAGTTATGTAAGGTACTTCCTTCCCTATACAAATGTCTATATTGTATTGTGCCCATACGTTCACAACAACCCCAATCCAACGCCAATCAAACCAAATGATGGTTGCGAAACTTACATTTCTATTTTCAAGATCACAATATCTACAACGATCTTGACTCAACGCCAAAATATTATTAGTCGATTTTTTGTGAGAATTGGTTCAAAATTCAAAAAATGTCTTTAGGCAATGGTCCTATAGTCCTAGAGATTGGGAAATAATGAAATGAAAATGATTCGTTTGTCATAAAACAAAAATTGCATATACGTCTCAAAAATTCCAAAAATCCTTATAGACCGGACCGGCCTGACCGGCATCAGAGTTCATAGTTCATCAGACCTGTTTGTCCTACAATTTCGAATTTTAGGCACGGAATATTTTTGTGTACATTAAAGGATTAATTGGCGAGTATAGTGATGCAACCTGCTCCACTGTGCGTCGGTTATGAAAAACGAATTTTCAGGGCTACGAAAAGTATTTACAGGCTACAGGGCACGTCTTAAGGTTTTGAAGTATGAAACCAATCACCAGGCAAGTTACTCCTAGGTAATTATATCATAAAAAGTTCGGATGCCCGAAAAGCCCGAATGTCATTGCTTTTGACTCTTTCTACCCGGTTAGTTTGAAGCTAATATTTTTATAATACTTGAAAGTGAAAGTGAGAAGTACCTAGGGGAAAGTGATTGAGTTTTGAGTTGGCTGATAGCTGAATTTGAATAGAATAGCCATAACCTTTTTAAAGGCAACTGAATAGTGTGCCTACTTAGAATTTGAGATTGTAGAATAGAGACATGCTTTGACCGTCAGGATAAAAGTTGCGGGCTGTGGTTGAGTGCGATTAGAATAAATCGAAGCGCCAACACCAAATCAGAACCGCTAGGGATCTGGGGAATGGAAAATGAAAAGTATTTTTTAGTTAGTCTTCCACTTCCTCCACGCTAGTACTTAAAAGTAATTAGTACTTGTTTATTTTATTTAGTCGGACGAAAGTAATAGTATTTTATTGATCACTAACTTCCTAGTACATAATAATTCAAAATTCAAATAAAGTATTCAATATCACAATAAAATCATAGATATAGAGATATACTTCTAGGTACTTACATTGGAAGTATTAAAAAAACTTACAAAAATTAAAATCAATCAACTTAAGTAAAAACAAAAAATAAAATTTTATACAAAGCTGAAAGCTGAAAGTCATTGTAATCATATGATTACATGATATACATATAAAACGTAATCATTACCAGTACAAAGAAAATTTCCGCAGAGATCGAAAATCGTCGATGTGGATTGTCAAGAATTATTGTATTGATCAATAATTAACAATCAGAGTAAAATTAACGCTACCCATTCAGTATTCAGTATTACTACTTAAAAGTATTAAGGTGTTAGGATTTAGGATATACAAAACCAATCCGATTTGGCTTTTGATAGTTAGTTTTCCTGTTGGAATTTTGTAATTCTTGATTGAAAATAATTGGAATTGGAATGCCCACCACAGAATCAGGAGCTGGATATGGGACAAATTTTTTATGGTTGGAAAGCTTCTGGCTCCCCCCGAATGTCTCGTGGGCGGACCTGGAAGGTCCTAAATATCCAAAATTTAGAGATTTACTGTATCCAATACCATTAGCTGTGGTCCTGCTGTGTCTCAGATTTATTTTAGATCGGTAAGTTATATTTTCCTTTGTCCTTCCATCTTTCATTGAATTTTATTTTAGCTAGTGTTGTTTGTTGTTCTTTTGTCATGCGATGTATAAGTCGGTATGGATCTCAGTTCGGATGTAATATTTATTTGTTACCGTAACTTATAAATCGTTGAAAGAAAAAGAAAATTTATGACTCTGAAAATGGACTTGTTTGCACTGTTTGCTAGGTGTATGTATATGACGTACCTACAACCTATTTTATAGAAAATACAAATTTAATACATATATAGTTGTGCCGGTATACCTATAATTTTATCGTTACCTTTTTCCAGGTTGATATTTTATCCTGTAGGAAAATATTATGGAATGCGAACACGTAAAAAGAATCTTGTTACACCAAATGATATTCTTGAATCGGCCTATAAGTCAAGTCATGGTATTAAAATGAATTCTAAGGATATGGTGGGATTATCTAAAAGGGTGGAAATGGAAACAAGACAAGTTGAGAGGTGGTTCCGACGCAGAGCTTTCATGGACAAGCCAACAACCTTAGCTAAATTCAGCGAATGCGGGTGAGTTGTACCAGCAAAATGTTTGTAGATATTGTTTTGATTTTACATTGTAAGTATGTACAAACATGTTTAGATAATTTTCGATTATTGATGTAATATAATAATTAATTCATAAACGATAACATTATGTGACAAACATTGGTGGTTTTTTGTATGCAGCTGGAGATTCTTTTGCTACATGTCATCGATAATTATTGGACTTTCAGTATTGTGGAATACGCCATGGCTCTGGGATACTAAATATTGCTGGTACAATTACCCACACCATGTAAGTTTTTAAAGATATTTTCACACCTGCACGTTGCTGCTGTTGCTGGCATTGTGAATTAGAGAGCACTGAATTCTTCATATCCGTTATGTCGAAATTGTTTTGCAAGATTTCTGCAATTTTTGTATTTTAGTCTTAGTTTATTTAAAATTAATGCTTTTTGCAGGAAATTTCAACTGGAGTGTGGTGGTACTACATGTTGTCGTCTGCTTTCTATTGGTCACTCATGTTTTCTCAGTTCTTTGATGCTCAGCGTAAGGATTTTTGGCAAATGTTTGTGCACCATGTCACCACAATTTTCCTCCTAGGCTTTTCTTGGACTTGCAATTTGACACGTATTGGTACTTTGGTTCTACTTGTTCACGATTCTGCAGATCCTTTTCTAGAGGTTCGCATCTTTTTTAATTACATTAATAATTGGGATATTTTAAATGTTTCAAATAAAGAAAATTTGAAACTATCATTGAGTGGAACAACTCAGTTGATTTTACGTATGCGAATTGAATAACCATATAATATAACTTATTTTTATGGTTTTT
Source organism: Dicyrtomina minuta (assembly GCA_949802685.1). Lineage (NCBI taxonomy): Eukaryota > Metazoa > Arthropoda > Collembola > Symphypleona > Dicyrtomidae > Dicyrtomina > Dicyrtomina minuta. Next base: position 33,937,787 of record OX461808.1, read on the forward strand.
AAACAGATTGCCAAAATGGCCAAGTATGCAAATTTTAGTAACCTGTGTTGGTTTCTATTTGGGGTATTTTCCATTATGTTCCTTACAACGAGATTATGGGTGTACCCTATGCACGTGCTGAAAAGGTACTGCGACACTAAATTCTCACGAAGTTTGAATTACTCATTTCGCCCTGTACAGTATTTTTTGTTGTATGCTGTATATATTTTTATGTTAAAGTTAAATCTCTCATCTTTTGAGAGGCATTAATGGTCCCACATAAGTTGATTTATTTTTATTTTCAATTTTGTAGCACGCTTCTAGAAAAGAATTCAATTGTGCCAATATTTCCAGCCCAATATTTTTTCAATGCTATGCTACTTCTCCTCCTTTGCCTTCACATGTTTTGGACGTATCTTCTATTCAAAGCAATTTTTCGAGCAGCTTTCTGTAAGAAGGTGAGTATCAGAACTTATTTTACTCGGTTTAGATTTATCTAATAGATAGATGATAGATCTATAGATACATATTGGGCAGCTTTCGGCAGCCCCACCTTTTTATAAAAAATACCATGATGATAAATTGGTAAATACCGGTATGAAGTGGAAAATACGGGTAAATACGTGTATGTAGGCTAAAATATTGGGTTATAATAATATTGTTTTAATTTTATTTCATAATTGCAGCTTGAAGATGTTCGAAGTTCTTCTGAAACGTGTTCATATGATAGCTCAGGAGCAGAAAATCACGCTTCAGCACACGGTGAGGGTAATCAAAGGAATCAGGTGATCGATCAAGATTCCAACAATGCTGGGGAGAAGATTCCAGCAGTCGGTCTAGTCTCACGTAAACCCTATTAATGTATATAATTACAGTGAACTGAATCTTCCACATATTCAATCCAAAAAAAAGCAAAACAATCGTACTCATCTTTCTTTAGAAATCCCCGTCTTATATAATCGTTATATATAATTGCTATTCCAATTTATCACTCGTACATTCTTAGGCAACTTTTCTACCGTCTGATAATTTACTGTAAACTGTAAGTAAATACCTTTCAAATGAAACACAAAACAACTAACGTTTGAATTTGCGATTCAGTAGATTGAAAAGCTATATAAATGTACTATATATTCAATTATTATAATACTCGCGCGAAAACTTCTGCATAATATATTTTAACTAGGGACTTAACTTACGTAATACTTGTAACTAAGATAATAATATGTAAATACATTAGTTGTAATTTATAGCTTAAAAAATACCGTACGATTTTACGGTTCGATTTCAATATATACATTTAAAAGCGTTGGGGTGTGGTTGCTGCTGGGTGCTACATTTAGCGTCATTGTCATTTAACACATTACAAATATTTTTTATTGAATGTTTTTAATTTTAACATGTTTATTAACCCGAATTTTAATCCAACAAAAAACGGTTTTAATATTAATACAGGTATTAAACATAATGGTGACGTGAAATGCGCCCATTTTTCTTCCTCCTGCTACCAGCTTCGTATTGATGTACCCAAGGGGTTTGTTGCCAAAGCCAAAACTAGCAAATCTTATAAAGATATATTTATATGAATGTTAGTGGTCCTAATGAGAATGATTTATAATTTATATTGAATGAATCCACCAATACAAGTCCCTAATGCTACTAAAAATACTATTGCTGTAATAGTTATTAAAGATTTGCGAGCTCAAAATTTTTTTAAGAAACTCCTTTTTTTGTAATTTATTATAGTAGACTTGACTTTGCTTGCTTTGGCTTCGACCAAAAAACACTTGCAACAAGCAAAACAATATTTTATGGCAGTAAAAGTAAAAAATAAATAGATAGAGAATAATATTTAAAGTTAATTTGACTTGAAATGATGGGAGTATAGCAAAGAAATTTAAAAAGAAATGCTTTGCAAAAACGTTTTGCTAGTAAAATGGAATTTCTAGATTTAAATGCCAATGCCTTTGAGCGGTGGAAGGGTTCAAAAACAAGGATATTATATAATTTGATAATTTTTGGACTTGTTGAACCTCTATTAGCAACTTCTTAAGTATATCTCATAAATTCCAATAATCGCCCTTTTTTTCTACTATTTTTAATCAGTTTATCATTTATAAATGAGGTGTAATAATTATAAGTATATATATTAAAATAACGGGAAGTTTTGTCATTTCTTGTAATTTTCATTTTACATGTTTTCCTTTATTCTTCATAAAGACACTTAAATTAACCATTTCCCTGCAGGCTTTGTCAGGTCAGCAGATCAGGTGTGAGTCGTAGAAATTATTGATAAAATATCAGAATTGAATGACAAGTACAACTCTTAAATTCTAGTATTACTTGAGTCTTGAGTTGCATTATTACTATTTACTACAATTCAATTTTGAAGCTGTACTACAATGATATATTTAATAAGTATTTTTTGAGTTGAATTAGAGGCACTCCCCGGCGCTGTGATGAGTTCCCTTGAAACTTTATATAACGTAATTGTTACTTATATACTTATAGAAAATGTGATATCTCATTTTAAACTGCATTGTTTGTAACCGTGGTGTAACTGTCACTGTCACTTATGTAGGATTTTATCGCATAATCACGATTACTACTGTAAACGGTTGAGCAGGTTTAAAAAACCTCCGTACTTAGATGTACGAATTTCTCTTTCGCTACTGAGCTGTATGTAAGTAGATACCTTTGCTTTACTTTTATAGGCAATGAGTTAATCATTTAATCATTGATGCTTACAATTATTAGTGTGAGTCTTTGTTGTTTTTCATACTTTATACTGATGATGATATATACGTACTTAACTTGTCTGCACTAGTACTAGTAATTTGAGTATTTATTTATGGAAAACAATAATCATTATTCTATTAATAGATTTCGATTTACTTGAGATTTACTGTTGATATTACATAATAGTAAAATGACGACTAGGTTATTATAACTTAACAAGACCTGTGTGTGCATCTAAAGTTCAAGAAAGAAAAATTAATATCGCTAAAAGTGGAAATTATATTTATGATAATTTAAATTTATACAACAACTTACAGGTAGTTTAAATTAAATTATTTAGGTGATTAATTTAAACATGTGTAATAAAAATATTAAAATATTGATGATTATACTAAACAGGTGTACATATATATACTACCAGCACCAAAACCCAGTGTACCTTATAAAACAAATTGACCTAGTTAGATAGGTAATTATTATATCTATACGTAGATTACATATTCTAAACCTTGTCATTTTTCATAAGTATCATAATAATATTGATTAAATTTAAATATTTTTACCATTTTAGATATTCGAAACATATTTAAAGCATTAGAAGGTAGAACTGTAGAAAAAAAGAACTTATAAAATGAATACCAACCAATGCGAATTATAGTAAATTAATTAATTTATGGGTAATTGTAATTTACTTATATTGTACTATTGATTGTAAATAAATAAGTTTCTTTTCAAGAATAATAAGAAACAATATAATTTATGAAATCGGGAGACAAAATGCCAATATCAACCACAATATTACAATATTATACTGTGTCTAGCTAATATAACGACCTACAACAATTTTCAAGCATTACCACAACCAACCATCAGAGTCAATTAATCAATTAAATTATTAATCTATAACATTTGAATATTTGAATTAGAGCTACATCACTATTAATCTATCTGTTTAAATGTGTCTGAATAATATATACCTGTGAGATAATACTAATTTTATTATTAGGTACTTGCGTATCGTTACAGTAGAATCTAAAGGGTTATGTACCTATGTAGTATGTTGTTGGAAGTACTTAATAGGTTGTTAATGTTTGAATTAAATTATGTTTCCGCTTCATAATATTGTATCAGTAGGAGTATGATAAAATTAACATTTCCGTGCTATACCTACAGGTTAATTTTATTTTAATCAGAATCTGTGTTGCGTATTTTGAAATTCAGGGTTTTGGTACTTTTGGTATGTATGTAAGGAAAAATAGTGCTTAGGTAGTTAATTTATGGCTAAAAAGAAAATTCACATGGTCACTGACAAAGGCTCAGCTAGGTTTACAAAATATTACCGAACGAAACCCGAAATGTGGTCTCAGGCTTTGTATTAGTAGACACGTATTCCTGCAGATAGATTTTGATTTGGTTATCAGTAATATTGTGGTTGATATAGGTATAGGTGTATATATAATAACCGTAGATGCATTGTACTTAATGTTGTTATATGCAAGTAACTAAATTTATAATTGTACTTTTATCACAATATTTGGTTATCATTGTATTGAATTGTCGCGCTATTAGAATACACCTAAAAATTGATGAGCTTCAATCAATCTTTTGATCAATGTCAATGGGGAACAATTGAACTGCAGAACAAGGGTAAAGAAAAAAAAATCCGAATTTGACAGTAATATTGCTCGATCAATAGTCTCTACATCTGACATAAATTTCAATAAGTTGTTATATGTGTAGCCGAGTCCTGTTATTTTCACCGATTTAATTACTAATTAATTAGTACAAGTATTATAATCTACCCATGTGATTAGCTTAGCAGCATTAGTTTCTGTGTATAGCGGGTGTAATGTAATAAATTATTACAATTTAGTAAGTACTTTTAATAATTATTATAATTATAAATTATATAAGTACCAACCTAATGCCTTACGATTTCAATTTCAATGATTATCATCATCGTAAATATGGTTCTACGCGATTAAATTGAAGGTAAAATGTATGTGGTACCTATACCGTAGCATAAACATATATAGAATCGTTAGCTGAGTAGTTAAAGTCTGGCCGTCTGGTGATTGTTGATTTAATTACCTATATAGAGAACTATTTTTATTTCATGCATTCTCTCATATATGTAGTTTAATTTAATTAGCACAATTTTGTTGTATTCGAAAATGTACTAAATTGATAAAGACTATCTATGTACGATTTTACAATAAATTACTGGAACGGATTGACTATTAAAACGGTCACACGACATATTATGTCTGCATGCATTTAAATAATGGAATACTATAGCCTAGAAACAATAACTACGATGAAGTTGTATTGTATAATAGGCGAAAAAAGTAATTTTATATTTATTTTTAAAAATATTATGAGAACGTAAAACGTAATATTCTGTAGAAAATATTACCGAAATTCCAAAAGTGTAACTACGATTAATAGTAATTATCAAAATATTACAAATTATTACCTTGTGACTTTTGACTTTATAATTATTATATAGGGAGTAGTGATGATGTCTTGATAATGTTTGGACGAGCAGAAAATTGAACTAAAGAGCGTTGCAAATATTCTGCTATAAAATTACATATAACAAGGTGTATGAATAATTTATGAAAAAAATACAACTGTAATGAATTATGATGATGATCAAGTTAATCAAGTGCTACTTGTATTTGTATTTTGAAGTGCGTTCATTCTAAATCATGATTTAAAAACTATAATCAATTATGTAGCTGATTGGTAACATTACATAGAATAGTGAAAGCAATAACTTATGTAAAATAAAAATATAAAACCTTAATTTATGTTTATAATAATTAATTATAGATATATGTATCCTTATAAAGGTTGCATCTCGTCGAATTAACGAAACTAAAATGTTAGAAAATTACAAGTTTAAATATCTATATATGCATTTAAATTATATTTAAGTACCTACCTACCTACCTACTAACACAAAACGTTTCAAAGTTTCTTATAATATTTATCTACTAAATCATCATCTCCATCTATCTGCATCTGCTCTGTTGTGACTCTGCAGCTCTTTCTCTGTGTCAAATAGTAATGGTATAAAAAATATTAAAAATGTATTGTATATGTACTTTCATTCTACACAGTGTAATTATAAAAAATACTAAAATATTGATTGATTATAATGATCAAGTAATTTGTATGTGTCCAATCATCATCGTTGTAGTAGTTTTGTGCTTGGTGTTAGTTGTCGAATTATATATGGTTATTGTTAATGTTGTTGTTGTCAGTTGTCTATAGTCTATGTGAGACGTAAGTATATGTAATATAAATAATATCAATGTCATATAACATGGTATTTATATACCTACACAATTTATGACAATGTTATAACAAATTATTATTGTATTAAAAATTATAGTAAATACATTTTTCTAAACTAAAAATTGAAAATTTTCGAGTACTTTTTGCTCTATCGAATTTTGCATATTATTTGCATTGCTCAGCAAAATCTTGTTTAATGTTTCGTATTCGTTTAAAAAAAAATACCCAGATTTGGCTTTAGACGACTTATTACGATTAGAACGCTGTGTGCTAGAGCGGGAGCGAGTTTGATGCTGTTTGAAATTTGCAAAATCTTATACAGTGTTTTTGTGTTATTTATTGGGGTGAAATTGCGATTCACATTGTAGTATTCTTATTGTTAGTATTTATGTACTGAAATTACAGTTTAGGATTTTTAGCATTTTTGTTACGTTTTTTTTACAGTTCAATTGCACAGAAATTTGCGAGCCCTCGACCCGACCCATTGTGTTGTGTTTATAAGTTAATTTCAAATTTAATATATTCAGGCATTTAATTAAATGGATGCAAATAAGAGTGCGTGCTATATTAACCGTTACACGGTTACGGTTACACCTCATCACCATCACTATCAGACGCTAGCGCATCCATATAGCGTTTTTGAACGTCCGCCTTGGTCCGACTGCTTATGCGATCACTAACATAGTCCAGGTCAATGTTAAAGATGTCGAAATCGTCCCGATTGCTTTCCTTCCGTGTCCTTCGTCTTTGGCCTGTTTTCCCTTCCAATGATGAAGAAGATGGGCCACTGGTATTATCCAGCTTCAAGGAATGTGTCGAAGTTCGGGATGGGGAGGAGCACTGTGCATTCATTGAGCAGGTGGAAGACTCCGCCTTTGTCTTTGATTTACTCGAAACTCCTGGAACAACATCTGGATCCACCTCCACCGGAACCGGTACCGGCAGAGTTCCAAGGGATGATGGTGGAATTGTAATTGCGCCATCAGGAAATCGAAGGAAATCATTCAAAGATTGCTTTCCCCTACGTCCCATAGGGTCCAAGGGAAACATGAGGATATCTTTGGATATCCAAGTATGTTGAAGAACTCTATTTGTAATCGTATCCCTCCACGTGGGTTGCTCGTCGAATAAATCGTTGAAATTGTCATTTGAAATAACGACCCCTCCAGTGCAGACTGCGTACTGGACAATGAATCGGTCATCATATGATACGATCCGTTTCCCTTGTTTCCCTGGATTTCGGCTTGGGGTGAAAACTAGGATTTCCGCTTTAATCAACTCGTCCACAATCTCCCGCGGGATCTTGGGTTGATGATGTCGTGGAACAAAAACTTTGACCCGATGACCTCGAGCCCGGAAAAAATCCGCACAGAGCACAATCCCTTTGTATGAGAATTCCTGGTCATTCCCATGACCCCATGCCACATTGCAACCATCGATGGCAATGGGTCGGAGACCATTTGAGGGCTGTTCGAATAATCTTGCAGAGGCGTACAAATTATTAAATTCTTGAACGAGCTCAAAGTCTTCAGCGTTCGAGACACTACTCCGATTGTCAAGACTGAGGATACTGTTTGATTCAGTTGTTGTGGAAAGTGGAACTGTTGCTACTGTTATCACCCGGGAGGGTTCTGGTTCTGGTTCATCTGCTACTCCTACTGGGACACGGGATTTATTCCGTTGAGGATGGGAGTGGTGCTTTCTTCTTTTACGACGGGCGCGACGGGCTTTAATAGGGGTTCCGTCCGGGGGGACTGAGTCCAGGTCAGGGTCACCTTCATTATTATCGTTGTTATCAAGGCGGCTTCTTTTTGGCACAAGTATTTCAGCTGAACTGCTCGCGCTGCTCACACCTTCGTGATTTACATGTGTAATAATAATTATTAGTTAATTTTAACATTTAAAATTTTCAAACTGACGACGCTGTTATTTGTTATGTAGGTATGTATTACTATGTTCTAAGTTCTATATTATTTGAAATAGGATTTGCTTGCGCGCTTTCAACAAACCCAATAAATTGCTGGTTTGATTGTCACTACTGGGCGGTGGCTGAGACCGCTTGCGTTTCCGTGTTTTATTCTTGTTGTCACTGGACCTTCTTCCGCTCCCGTTCCCGTTGGAGTTTGGCTCAGTGCTCTCTTGTCTTACGTTACTTGGGCAAGGACTAGCCTCGTCGTCAGAATCATACGCCGGGGGGTCATCCTGACTTTCTTGACGTTTTACATTGTTCGTGCGTCGGTTGGAATTATTATTGAAAGAGGCCATAGTACCATACTCGGTTTAAGCCTTTAAAAATAATTCAAGCAAGTGTTTTGTGCGCAGCGCAGTGGGCACTGTGGGCTAGTTCAATTTATAAAATTTACTTTGGTGTTGTTCATTATTTGTGTTTCGAATTTTCGACGATGCCACATAGATTTGGTTGATTGGAAAATCTTGGAATCTACAGATTAACAACATGAGCCTGGCGGCGGTGCAAGAAGAGAGGGTCAGGGAGTTGCGGTTGCACTGGGCAGTTGGGGGATTGCGCGTTGAACTATGGATTTACTTTAATTATGGATTTGGAAGGGATAATGATTAAATTGGTATTGGTATTAATAAATAATTACGTAGAGACGAAATTGCTTGTGGTTTTGGGACGTCGTGTAAGGGGAGACTAAAACTTGAAACTTTAAGACATTTTTTGAGCTTTCTAAAATCTCTCGTCGTCCATTGCATTGCTTTGTTTGAAAATTATTAATTTTTAATTGATTGATAATTATTAAAATAATGCTATTTGGGGTTGAAGGACTCTCTTGAACGTTGCAGTTGTTCTGGTAATCTGATGAGTTATTAAATGATTTATTTGATTTAATCACATTTCAAAAGCATTTTTTGGTTAAGCTCGCGCATAGAAAAAAATTAATCAGAAATAGTCTCTATCAATTTCATTAAAATTTATTACTGACTTCTTTATTTTGATAGTGAGGAAACTGGAAAAGTTCGTCCAGGCCAAGGCAAAATTTTAGAGTCAAGCACCATCAGTCAAAGCAAACAAGTTCAAAATAAAAATTAATTTAGTGGATTTATTGCTGCCTAAAATGTAGTTTACCTACAACATACTCACTCAGCAAGCCATGTCAAAGCGTTTGCTTTTTACGCAGATCATCATTGACGCTAATATTATGTGCATGTCATACTTTATTTTTGAAGTATTCAAAGTTCTTTAAGCGTTTCTTCTAAACATCTATCTACAATAAATTGGGATTGGGATATTGGGAAGCCCATAGGCACATTTTCACAAAGAAGCATTAAAATTATGAACACGGTACATAGTACTTAGTGACTTGAACCTATTTGAAACACTACAAGCAGCAAGAATGATTATCACTATTTCTATTACGCATTACAAATTCTGATTTGGTCAGAGTCCAGACAGCGCGGGCAGAATGTGTTTGTACTGCTGCCACCTACATTTCATTCAATTGTACTATAATCAGTATAGTATATCATTAACGAAACATGATTTTTAAAATATTTTTTACGGTTGTGATTTCTCATTAGATCGCGAGCGCTTTTTTCCCGAAAAACTTGTGGCTCAAAGTTCGAAATAAGCTCACAAATTCAAATGGCACATCCTGTCCCAGCAATAGTGTACCTAACCAAACTTCTACTGAAATCCCCGCAGGACAACTATCCGCGATAAACTTTACCCCAACAAGTAACTACTGCAAATATTACAAATCAAAGCACTATATCGCTACTGAAGAAGCAAAATTGCCCATGTCCAATTCTCAATAATGGCAAACTTGTCTTTCTGCATAGATGTTCGGCCGCTAAGGTTAAAGTTTTTATGTAATTTTCGAATGTGTCTATTTCCTTGGCATTTCAGACGTTGTGGGGGTTGAATCATCCAGGAGCTGCTGCAGTAACACATCCGCTCTTCATAGTTACACATCCCTGGCTGGTTTTGATATTCCTAATTCCAATGAGTTCAGCGGAAATGCAAATGGATCACCGATATCGATGTCAATAAATCCACAAGAACAAGCTAATCCAGAATTTTGGAAGAAAATTGATGCGCAAGCACGTATAGAAGACATTGTTCGTGACCTTGTCACCACTAACGACCAGCTTTTTATTAAACCTTGCAAAGTTTCACTCGATCTTCAGTGTAATGGCCATTTTATTTAAATTACTACATTATCAAAGCCATTATTAGTTATTGTTTTTTGTATTTTTAAAATGTAATGTTTAATACTGTCACACTGTATTACAAAACGTTCCAATTCAGTACAATTATTTGGGAGGGAAGCCCAAAGCGTGAGTGAAGTACTATGTGAGCAGGGGACCCGAGTTTTGTGGATTGGAAAATTTGATTTGTGGAATTCATGTTGTAATTTAAATGATCCACCAGAGAACAAAGAGCTCCAGCGCTATGATTTTCTCACTAATAATGGAGACCATGTCTTTCAGTGCAGTATGTTTGTAAAAGTAAACCAAACCCAAAGATAGACAGTCTTCACAGTTAATAAATCATCCAAATTAAAACTGACATACATGAGGCATTGCTTTTTACGTTTACTATAATTTATAATTTATTTTATGATTGGTTCAAATTTTATTTTGTTCATAATTGTTTTGTAGCAGAGAATGACGATCCGATTAGGGAGCGCCATGATAGGGCAAGTGATCCTCTACACTCACGTGGGTGGGGATTGTAGTAATTGGAATATTGACTCGATAATAATCGAAGATCAATGTGCAGAGCAAATTTTTCGATTCGAGAAAATTAAGAAGCACTTTGACGTCCTCTTGTATCCAGAACAGCTCAAGATCTGTACCCTGAAGAGGTGGTGGGATTACAAGGAATTTACTTTTCTAAGACCCAATCAAATTATTTTCGGAGTCCCTTTGCCTGATGACATAGGCTTTCGGAACAATGCCTTACTATTTTCAGCCAGTTTTTATATTGTAATTGAAAAATCATTCACATTTCCTGATATCATGATAATGACGCATTTCGATCTCCACTGCAGGATGATAATAGATTTCGTTTATTATATGTTTTATTTTTCGGTTTTTCACACAACTCACCACCATATGGCACGCTACGACGCTACTCATCAATCACCACTAGTACGAGAAATATTATCAGAAAAGCAGGGTCTGCCGGTTTGTGATGGGAGGTTTCGTAGGCTTGGCAATCATAGCAATTATCACATTCATAGCTCTTTTACAACTTAACTATTTTAATATACCTACGACGTAATTAATTGCATTACGTTACTAATAAAGGCAGTCACAGCAAAACATATGGCAATGTGTACCCAGTTATTGTAGTAAAGGTATTAATGATATCAACCATTGTAACCGGAGAATATAAATTCTTAATTAAGTATGCGGCTATAACTATCAAGTAAGCAACATGCCTATAGCTATGAATTATCCTGTTATGTGATTTTAAATAATTAATTGAAAATTTCAAGAAATTTTGAAATAAGTGAATTGCATTAATCTCGCCGTCTTGCATCATTTCGCTTTCAAGACGGTCACTTTCTTAATAGTACTATTAAATTAAACAATAGCTATTATTAACGACAAAAATAAATCATTAATGTATCATTCCCATGAATTATGTGCAGGCAGGAAATATAAGGTTACCATAATTTATTTTAATTTAATTTCAGTTATCTGAAATATCAATGTATGAATGTTGGTATTTCTTTTGTAGCAGTACATTATGGTGATAAATTATAATTCTGTGAACTAAATCTGATTATCTAATAAAAATTATTTCATACAACTATAATCTCAGTCAAAGCCCCAAATACCAACATATAATAGTGATGCAATGATTTCACCGAACACCGAAACCGAGGCTAATTTCAATCTAAACTTTTGGAGGCAAAGAGTACAAAAAAATGCCTTACAATGCTTCCATGCAACTAAATTTATTTTATATTTATAGCCACTGTTGACTGTCATGACTGTGTAGATATACATAGATACAGGGAAAATTAAAACTCTGAAAGAAGGCATTTTATATAGCTTAGTGAGTCGAGTCACATTAATTAGGTGCATCCCCCAATTGATGCCTCAAACTTTTGATTGAATTTAATCATAACCCACATTTTACTTACGTCTGTATACTACGACAATCATAATTTATTTTTATCGGCTTTTACGTAAATATAGTATATTAGCAAAGCAATGTCAAATCAATGATGAGCCATAGGTTTTTTATTAAAAAGTATTTACGTACATAATTATACCATACCATGTATAAGTATGTGATTGAATGTACTTACGTATTTCCATAAAAACGAACAAACCATAAAATTCATTACGAAATCCAGTCTCACAGTGCATACAGCTGACCACATCCGTATCAGAAAATCAGAACTTGCCTTACTTAGAATTACGGTTTTTGTATATTAGTCAAACAAGGAATTTCTGGGCTTAAACTTCTTGGAGCCTGCGTGTGATAGCTGTGAAGTAGCTATAGTTCTTGTGGTCATTCTTATTTTGCACAATGTGACTATCATTTATCCGTTGAGTTAGTCGCTTGAAATAATTTGACACTTGGCATAATGCAAAACGGCTATAAACGAAAATAACTCAATAGTAGTGGGGTCAGTTCAATAAGTCAGCCAAGCGAATAAGTGATTTAGTTTAAAACGTTTATACTTGTGTAGAATTTGTGCTGCATTTACAAAAATACTTAAAAAATTAATTATTTTAGCAAACTAAACATTTTCACACATATTTTATATTATCATTTTAAAAAATGAATTAATATGGAGTGAACATGCCTGGAGTTAACATAATATTTGGTTTCATTTTAACTACTGGAGTAATAATTCCAATAATCCTCAGCTCGCCCCCTGATCCTGACTTTGAAAATCCATTGCCAGACAATTTTACGGAGATCCATCCAACATTAGAATTAATACACTATGAATTTTATGTCCTCCATCGAACCTACGAAACAGAATCGGAGGGGGATCGTCCAAAATTAAAAATCCCAAAAGTTTTCACCCATTTAATTTATGAGTGCAACTCAACTCTTCCTACGCGTTGGCATTTTGCTGGGCGGGTGAGCATGTATAACTTATATAAGTACTTATATAATATCATAATGTAATTTCAGTTTTGATTGTCAAAATAAAATGTATTATGTATATACAGCTATAAATATTTGTTGAGTAAAAAACATTCGGTCGGCTATAGCAGAGACATTCGAATATTGGTAGTAGTAGCTTGCCTAATGGTGACCGCTTTAATTTTTTCAAAAAAAGAACCTTTTCGTAACAAACGTACAGCGGAGCATGTTGTAACATTATACTTGTATATAATATGTTATCCCTTTATGTACAAAAAAATATTCAACGTGAAAAATTAAAAATTGCAAGAGATACATACAGACCAAAATGAAAAAGAATGGAAAAAGAATGGAAAAAGATGGAAACATTGATAAATCCCAAAAGTGCCCTAAATGAGATTTGCTTGCTACAAATGTATTTACAATTAAAGGAGATGTACCTACCTTTTTTAAAAGCAATGATATTTGAACGGCGGCTTCCGATCCCCATTTGGGACCAATCACCATTAGGAGTGTTACTCCTAACTTACTTATCGTCTGTGAAGGACCAAAATAACCATATCCATTTTTAGTCTCAAACAAAATGTATTATCTACAGAAAAAATTAAAATTACATGTTCATGAAAGCATGTAAATAGAGCCTGGTGCATTTTTTAAAACACAAATAAATAGAACATTTTGCACTTTTGAAAAAAAAACTTCAATAGAAAATTTTGACCTTTCCAAAACACTTAAATAGAACATTTTGACAATTTCAAAAATATGTAAATATGCCACTGTTACCTATTTAATAACATGTAAATAGAACAATTTGCTCATTTCAGAACCTTGGGATTAGCATTGTAAGCATGTATCTTATTTAAAGTATTTTTATGACATACATATAGCTCATTTTAATTCTAGCATAAATTGGAAATTGGTCATTTTTGTTCTTCATAGACGTTATGCGCCTATAACATGGGTTTGTTTTTATACTTTCTGTAGACCCGTGATGCTCAAGTGAAAAATGTGTACGTAAATAAGTATCGTCTATACAAGGAAAAGTACCAATTTCGCTCAACCCTTTACATAGAATTCCGTAACCCCGAATCAGTCCAAAATGTAACCTGCCAAAATGAATGTTTGGACGAACTCAAAAACACTACGGGTTGTCAATTTCTTTCCATGTCAGCCGTTATAGATGATGGGAATCAATTGAATGGAACGCACAAAAATCAGGAAGCCTTCATTTATATGAGCTTTGTGAATGGTAATGGTGAGTCAATCAACTTATTAACCAACAATACGAAAAGTTTTTTGGCACAGCCAACAGCGGGATAAGTCCAATTTGAGAATTCGAACTCCATAATTCTCCACTTTATACAGGCAGGGACAACGAATAATGAATCAAAACATCAAAAGTGACAGGATAATGTTTTTGAATTCAAGTTTTTCCTGCAGGTACTGTAACTGACGAAGCGTTATTACAAGCAGTTTCATAAATCTATAGATTGACTCTGGAATTTTTTAGAAAATTTAAAAAATTTTAATTTGTGGACTTTACCGCTTATGCCAAAAATTCAAAAGCTTAACATGGAGTAAACAGTCCGTGAAATGAAATTTTAATCGTTTTGAGTGAAACCAAACTTTTGTTTTAACTTTTAAACTTTTTCTTGTATACAAAAATTACGCACGGCAATTGTCTTCTACAAACTACGAAAACACTCAGAAGCCAAAGCAGAAATGCGTGTTTTAGGTGGTCTTATCCCGTTTTGTCAAAACATGAAATTATGGGTATTTTTAAAAACTGCTTTTGTTGAACTTTGACCTTTACTATTGTACATGTAGCGCAAATAATCCTATGTTTGAAAAAAATGGACTTTATTATCCCGTTTCGCCAAACAATATGCATAGGGTTTTAATTTGACCGTTTTATTTTGACTGTTTGTAATTTAGGCAGTGGGGATGCAATAAATTCGCATAAACTTGGGTACAGTCCGGGATGTAACTTTTCTCTAGATGTGGATCTGAGTGAAGGGAAATATAAATGCTCCAAACGAATGGGTCCAGGAGAACCGAATGTCGAGATTCCAACGATTTTTCTCCCATGTAGAAATCTGGATGAGTGTAATATTTTCTACCAAAAGGTATAGGACATTTTCCCCCTAGAATTAGAATTAGTGGATTAGTGGATGGAAATATAAAATCATTTACTTCGGCTGATGATGAATTAATTAATTAAATTTATTATTTTCTATACGCTAGGAAAATAAACCAAATTGTACGAATACAACAACTCTGTTTAAACAAAGCTGCGACGAAGAAGGTTGCTACAAACTGAAGCCTGTCACTTCCCCTTTCATACTCTCTTGTGGTGAAGACAATTCATTTAGTCTCGCTCGAAATTTCTTCCCAGCTACCCTCGATCTACTCAATTCATCTAACTCGATGGATCAAAACTTTAGTACTGGCAAATTTTCAAATTTATAGTTATTCATACAGCTATGCTATGACGTGACATAATATTATATCCATCGTATTTGTATAGGTAATTAATAAAAGCACATAATAAATGTCACATACTTATTCACCATGCTTTTTGACCTCTATAGCAATTGAAGAATTTCCGGATAAGATTAACGATTTCTCGGAACGATTTAGTGATTTACATGTTCTAACAGTCACTATCAATACCACGAAGGACCTTTACGTTGGAGAATCGAGGACATTTCAATGTGCTGGACTCAAGTCTTTCTTTACCTATGGAATTCAATGGTTTTTGGTCTTCGATAATGACACTGAGACTGACACAAATTTGGGTTCGTTCCATTTCTCTGAAAAGTTTTGTCAAAAGCTATTGAAATTTTGTTTCAAATAATCGGTGTCCTTTAGAACCTCCACAGGATGGAGATTTGAAATTTTGACATTTTTTGATGCAGGTTTTCACACTGTAGAATATTAGTAGATTACTTGTTGTTGCAGGTCTTGGTTATGAAAATATGGACTTCAGCGATGTAAATTCAAATTCATATACAATTGTGTCAACTTTAAACGTTACTTTTAACATTTCTAATGTGACGCATGTCAAATGTAAGGCTTCTTGGTGGAATTCATTTAAATGGGCAGAAACAAATATTTCCGTCAGTATAATAGGTAAGTAATTTTTAGAATTCTAGTGGTCACTTGAAAGAGGCACAATTTATTATATTTTATATTATGTAACTTTTCAAACTACACAGTAAATTTTGCATTCTTGAAAAAATGAGATTACTACGTACTATGTATAACAAAATCATAAGTATTTACATCATCATGTATATAATTAATTTTGTAATTAATCAGTAATAATTAAATAAGTAATTTTTTAAACTTATTTATTGGTGTAGACGTGGAGGAGCCTTCCCTAAATTTGGATCTGAGTCCGACCTGTGAAAGTAATTGTTCCTGTGAAACTGTTGAAAGACGGACGCATTTTTGTTGTCCAAAAATTGGACTTCCTCCACCAGACATTAAATGGATCATTGACGAAGTTGTCATTGTACGAAAATTTTTTATTTATTGCAATTATCTAAAGCCTCCTAATTTTTATAAATTAATGCTTCTAAATTATTATAATTTATTTCAGGATCAAAATAAAGGCCTCAAGCAAAGTTGGTACAAGATTTCGGATAATGAAACGCACAGTACCCTTCAATTAACTGAAAAGGATGATGTTCAAGATCGTTACAACACACTCAAGAAGATACAGTGTACTGCAGGAAATAAAAAGGGAACCGCCTGCCATATTTTTAATATCAAAGAGGGTATAATTTCATTATTTTACATGTTCATCGGAGGAAGAGTTTGAGTTTCACTTTCGTACAAAATTTTTTATGATTTTTAAAACTTACATTAACAGGATTTAGTACAGTTATAATTATTATAATTATGGCAATTGCCATTGGCTCCATTGTTTTCTTATACACGGTCCTACTACTCCTATCACTTTGTAAGATCAAGCGTCAACGGCGGAAACTGCAACAACTGCCCGATGAGGAAGTTGATGAGTTTGTAAAAGGAAATCCAAAAGGGACGGATGCATTCTTACTCCCGTATAATCAAGATTTGGAAATACCCCCTGAAGATCTAATTATAAGTAAAGAAAGCCCCACACCCACATCCTAAATTTAAAAGTCAACCCTCATAATTAATGAATTCAGCCATTTAATTTCAAATGAGGGTTTTCCATACATGTATGTATGAAGAGTTGTTTGGCAAAGCAGGATAAGTCATTTTTTTTTCAAAAATGAGATTATTAGCGTTAGGTTGTTAAGTGTAGTATTCAACTAGATACGCTACGTCACTGTGTTGAATGGTAAAGGTCAAAGTTCAACCAAAGCAATTTTTAAAAATATCTAGAATCTCATTTTTTGGCAAAATGGGATACGTCCACCTAAAACACGCATTTCTGATTTAAATTCGGTCTTTGAGATTTGTCGTAGTTTGTAGTAGACAATTTTATTGCTGTGCGTAAATTTTTTGTAAGCAAGAAAAATTAAAAAATTTTAAAAAAAAGTTTGGTTTTACTCAAAACGTTTAAAATTTTATCCCACGGACTTTTGACTCCACGTTAAGTTATTGATTTTGAGGCAAAACGGAAGTCCACAAATTATAATTTCTGAAGATTTTCTAAAAAATTCCTGAGTCAGTCTTTAGATTTATGAAACTACTTGTAATACCGCTTCGTCAGTTTCAGTACCTGTAGAAAACACTTGAGGCCAAACAAAATAACCTTTAATTGTGTCGCCTTTAATTCATTATTCGTTGTTCCTGTAAAATTTGGTGTGATGGACTTATCCTGCTGTGCCAAAAAACTTCATAAGATTCATGCTTTCCTTATTTTCTATTGCTAAAAGGTAATCAAACACTTGGGAGTGGAGCATTCGCTCAAGTTATCAAGGGACAAGTTGGCTTCACGACTGTCGCCGTTAAAATGATTAAGAAATCAGCCGACGTCGTTTATATGCGAGCCCTTTTATCGGAATTGAAAATCATGTCGTACGTCGGTCAGCATCCAAATCTAGTCAACTTGGTGGGATCTTGTACTCGAAATATTCGGAAGCGTATGAATAATAATAATATTATGCCCAACCTATCTGTTAATATGATCGTTGTTGTGCATTGATCTTACTTTTTTTGGTACATACATATACAGGGGAACTATCCATAATTCTGGAGTTTTGTGAACGTGGCGATATGCTTGGTCTGTTAAGAAATGGTCGTAAAGTTTTTGTCGACAAATTTGAGGCTCCAGCACCAGCACTCCTCTCATTCAGCAAGAAGTCCATGAAGGCTAACGATCGATGCAGGTTAGTTTAAACGGAAATGCATGTTTCAGTGCCAAATATGTATTTAAATCATCTCTTATATAATATTCAGATAATAGCTTAACATAAAAGTGTTTATTAATTCCCTTTGGTAGTACCATTGTCTACCAGAATAGTTCTGTGCAAAAATTATCGACAATAAACTTGATGAAGTGGGCTCATGAAATTGCCAGTGGTATGGAATTTTTGAGTAGTAAAAATGTAAGTCACTAATTAAAAATTCAAAGATAACCAAAACAAAAGCACACAATGTACTTATGTAGTATTAATCTATGTATTGACACACGGTTGTTGTTGGGTATTACACAGGTAGTTCACGGGGATTTGGCTGCCCGAAATGTTTTAATCACACATGATTTAAAGGCAAAAGTTAGTGATTTTGGTCTGTCGAAACAACTGTTTGAGTACTCTATCTATGTCCAAAAAATTAACGTAAGCTAAAGACATGTATTTTTACTATAAGTTTCCCCTTTATATTTAGATAAAATTACAATACTCTTTTTTAAATTAATCTACATAATAATAAAATTCAAATAATTCTGTCCGGGGCCGTCCATCTGCTGTCCCCTCCCCCAACGTCAGAATGCTTGGCAACATAGTATACACTTGCACTGGAAATCTCCCTACTAATAAAATTCAAATAATTTTGTGTACAAATGGGTAAAGGGGAACAGCGGATGGACATCAGATGTCAGACGTTGGCGAACAAAATTATTTAAATTACGTAAATTGTGTAGATAATATATAGTACTAAGGTGCGTAAATGTGATCACCCCCTAAATGTGATCAGTGGCCGCCGTTCAAATATTACCGCCTTTAAAAATCTGTGCGACTAATACTCCAACAGCTTTTAGTCTCAGCTACCATCACTAGTGATTTCAGCTTTTTTCCTCAAAAACTCTGGCTATGTAAAATTATGAAAGTTTTGAGCTCTTTTTTGAATTTTTTTATGCCGATCACATTAAAGACCCTACTTTACCATTACCTTTAAATGTATTTAAACTAACTGATCACATTAAGGGCACTTGGGGCTTTATAAGACTTTTCGAAATTGTTTCGAACAATGAGCTGTATCTCTTGCAACTTTTAATTTTCGACACTGAGTATTTTTTTGTACATAAAGGATGGAAAGAGAAGTATAATGACAACTTCCTGTTCATTGTGCGTCGGCTAGGTAAAAAGTTATAGATTTTCAAAGTTGAAAAAAAATGAACCCGATCACCTTTACGCGTTATCGTACGTACTACAGTTATCTAAATAAGTCAAAAATTGTCGTCAACAAATGTTTGCTTCCGTGACTTCCGTCCGCAGGACGGGTCGGTTTACTGGTATTGTTATAATATCGGTAATCTGTAATAAATCCCAATTGATTTGATTTTGTTTTTTTTAAAATTCAGATGCCTTTGCCACTTCGGTGGATGGCGTATGAGTCTTTAAAGGATTTAGAATTTTCCGTTCAGTCTGATATATGGAGTTATGGAGTCGTTCTCTGGGAATTGTTCTCACTGGGTGAAGCACCATTTCCTGGCATGGAGTGGGGATTTGGAGCTTGGAAACTGATTGCAAATGGGCTTCGGATGGATAAACCTAATTACGCTTCGGATGAAATGTGAGTAGAAAATATATTATTATATACTCTATAGGATTTTATACCTAAAATTGACGATTTTAAAACGTTAAAAAAAATACTAAAAACTGAAATATTATTATGAGACCTGATATCTTTACACTAATTTTGTACTAACAGCTACCAGATAATGATGCAGTGCTGGGAACTGAAACCTAGCTCTCGACCATCATTTAGCGCATTGAAAGAAGCCACTGAGATATTATTAAGAGATGCGAGGGAATTACTTTAAAGCGTGAATTACTTTAAGCTTTACGTGTATACCTGTGCCTGTACTCAAACTTTTTTTTCTTTGCCGTTTTTTGGGGGACTCGGATTCGAATTAAATGTTACTTATAGCAACATATCAGTTGCTTCTGATTGTCATTTTCCAAGTTTGGAACTACCACATCGTTTTAAATTTATTTAATATTATTAGTTTTAGTTTTTTTTTGCTTGAAAAATATTCCACACTAAGCTTCTTAACATTATTCATTACTATTAATTTTTTTCAATTTTATTTTAACCAATAAAGCTTGAGTTTGGCCTGAGCGTGATTTATTTTTCTCAAAAATATTCATACAGCCGACGCCGACACCTACGAATTCAAATCAAAATAATACGAGCAATCAATCGCCAATCGCCTTGTTTGACAGCATTCGAATTCGAGACTACATTTTTAATTTCATTTTCCCCCTTTAAGCTGCCACACTAAAATGTATACTTTTTCTGTTATTTTTTACATTTTGAATAAAATTAAGATTTTTTAGTAAAAACAAATTACTAGCTTTACCGATATTGAAATAAAATATACATACATGAAACCTGGCTTCTGACTCTGACAAACAACATTCCACTCATTAGCTAATCTACAAAAATAATAGCGACTTATGTCAAAAGTATATTTCTTTACTGCCCAGCCCTGTAACAATATCAGTAATAATTAGCCATTCTATTATACTACATACCAACCAACGTCATATATAATAAGTATTGAAAGTTCATCATTCAATATTAATTTAAAACTGTCGTCTATACAACGTCTGAGTCAACCTATCAGTCAGTATTATAAAGTTAATTCTACTTCCGTATTATAGATTGACCGTAGAAAGTAGAAGAAGCAGAAACATGCTATAATTTAGGGGGAACAGGGCAAAGTACTTAATCTGTCAAGCATATTTCCAATTGCTAATTTTTTTTCATATGAGACTCCTAAAAGTACAAATACCAACCACAATTACTCAGTCACACAATCTATTTAAAGTTATTACACTTGGCCTGAGTTAACATTCGTAAATTCACTGCCAGTCAAGTCAGCTAGTAATTGACGGGAAAACTCTAGAGATTCTAGCCGGTGCCGGTCAAAGTCCAGGGTTCAGGTCAAGAGGTCAACTAGAAGTCCAGAGCATTAGTCAACCTGCTGGGCGCGGAGGTAAATTGCGCAAAGTTTTTAGTTAACACACGTACACTTGCATTTTCACTGCCAAGTAAAATTTAAACTTTTCATAAAAAGTAGTACAGACAGATGGATGAAAAAATCAAAGAAAATCAGGAGATGACGAGTACGATCCTGGACTTGCCAAACGAAGTGAGTTTGAATTTTGAATTTATTCCCTTAAAAAATAGGTGTCTGATTTTCGAATTTTCGCTAAGGTAGAAGTAGAAATATGCCTGTTTTCACTACCCCTTTTTTAAATGTAGGTACTAGCACAGATATTCAAACGCGTCCCCTTCATTCAATGTGAGACAATGATGGAAGTGTGTAAAAGGTGGGAGTCTGTCATAGATGAATTAGTTGGGATTCGAACATACATCGGTCGTCCCAGTGAATTCTGGTCCATAGCAATTAACGAATGGTTCCCAATTGGCAAAATATCCCAAGTGGGTGCTTCCACTGTTTCCTTCAGTGACATTGAAAATCCGGAAGGCCGATGTGGGGATCACAATCACATTAATCACAGTCTAACGAAGCAATCCCCAACATCAACACCAACACCTGCATTTAAATTTCCACATTTAGTCCGAAGGGTTAGTTTTGATGGTTACGTTCGTCACAGCACATTCACTCAGCTCATGGAGCCCATACGAAATTTAGCTTATTTAGAACTTCATCTCAGCTCCCTTGAAGACATCGACTTGAGCCGTGTTCAGTTAAATTTTCCTAAACTTCAAGAACTCATAATTTCTTCAAATAATTTCACACTGTCTCATATGGCGAGTCGAAATCTAGGGCAAATTATGGTCAACTGTACGAATTTACTGGAAGCCCCATATTTTCCAAGATTAGTCACACTCCGTCTCTATATCCCTATCGTGGTTCAGAGGAGCGCGAGGTTACTTCGAGCACTATTTCATTTTCTCCTCCGTCACAATGCCACCATGACGATGTTCCTCATACGGACGGAAGTGACCGTCTCCGTCGTGACGGATGAGTCCGAGCCGCCGGAGCCTTTGGACATGACGCCGGAAGTGATTCTTCTCAAAACACACAAGTTGCCGCTCCCTATACTGAGAGCTACTTTCTGGGCGGGGGATGTCCCATTTCTGGAGTTCTTCCGAGGGATTTTAAATCAGCAGAAGGAAATGACTTGGTGTGGATTTGTCACCCATGAAGACTTCCGCCCCTTCCCACAACACATCATTAAACAAAATTATCTCACACTTCAAAAACTTCATCTATCCATAGGAGTAGTGGACATGGCCGGGAATGGTATATCCATGAATTGTGAGTATCTTCAAGACTGTATATCTCTGGAACACATCGGCTTCATTGGGAATCGAACCAAAGACAATTCAGAAGGAGTACTCACCCCGGACTTAATCAATGCTCACCTCCTCCCTAAAACTTTGAAGTTTGTAGAGATTTACAATATTTTAATTGGGAAGGAGGATGTGAACATCATGTCCGTGAAGCTCCCTCTCCTCAAAACTCTTCACTTAGAAAATATTGGGGATCAAGGGGATTTAGGCATGACCACGGAGACACTCGTCAATATAATTAGTGAGAATCAATTAGTCAAAATTGGGATCCTATCCGGCTTCAATCAGAAGAGTTTAACAAGTTTTTCATGCAAACAACATCCTGCAATGAAAATGGCAAGACTACTTTTAGGAAGGGACTCATCCCCCTCTTTTGTTGCTACTCTCTATGAGGACGGCAGGATGGAATGGGGTTATGCTGAAGAGGACGAGAAATTTACTTAATAAAATGCAAAATATAACGACTATTTTTTTGTTTAGATATAATTTATCCTTGAAAATTTTCAATTTTATTCCCTCGTCTCTTGGCTATATGAGATAGAAGATAGAACACTAGGATTAAAAAATTGAAAAGTATTATATCTAATAAATTATAGTAGTACGAAAAAAACAAATTCTTGGTTTCTCTTTGTTTTGAATGTTTAGTATCAAATTGTCAGTGTCATACTTAAGCGTGGTACTTGTTTGTTTCACTCTTTCTCTTGCTTCATCGTTTCTTTCACTTGAACTATTTTAGCAACTTTCCGATTATAACGAACTTTAGTCACGGGACATTCCATTGTAGTCCAGTCTACGGGTATCATTTGATAGCCTGAGAAAAATAGATAATTTAAATAACTTGATTATTAGTCGTTCTTAACTTTTCCATTTCTGAATGACAAAAAAATGGTTATCAAACTGATAAATAGTGAACAATATCAAGATTTCAAAATCTGAGGTCTATTTTTGATTATTGGTTTATAAGTATTAGTTTTATTATTTTTATTTGTACCTGCTTCACTTATGGAACTTGCAACGCCTAGGCTGTCCTCAGAAGTTGACATAAGGAAATCTCCTTCACCAATACCAACAACGCGAGCCAAGACAATATCACCCACGCCGAAACTATTTTGAATTTCAGCAGCATCTCGATGCTTATCTGTAATGTATTCTCGCCTAATGATGCCCCGCATGGAATCATTTAACTCTGTTTCTTCAACATGCGTGATTAGACAGCGGGCTAAGGCATAGGTACGATTAATGACCTGGAATAAAAAAGTTTTAACAATTTTATTATTCATCCTTATAGCGTTTTTAGAACAAACACACACCATTTTGGCCAAGTAAATAATTTAGTATTTTTGAAAACCATGAAACATACTCATACACAGCATTCACATCAACATTGAATGCTTAATATTTAAAAAGAGTGATTTTTTTTTAAATTTAGGCTTACAGTACAAGTCACGATGGAGCCAATAGTTGGTGAGATAAATGCAGGTTTATCATCTCGACGTTTAACAGTTATAACGGTGAGCTAAAAAGTATTCAAATTCAAAAGTCAAAATAACATATTATTTGATTTGTACATATACTAAGTAGTAATATATAATATATACTATGCCTCGTCACAAATACTCATTTAACACCAATAATCCTCAAATAATATATTTATTCATGCAAAACAACAAAATTAAGTGTGAGCTTATTATTTTCGATAACTTACTTCTTGTTCAGGGAATTTTTCTATGCAAGTCCAACCAACAATTGATGCATAAATAACACTTGCAAATTCATACGCACCTTCTCCAGCATCAAAATATTCATTGGCAGTGCACAATTTTTGTCCTTAAAATAAAAAACATATCTCGTATATTTTACTAAAATCTAAATCAATATACCCAGTACATACATTTGATTTTGACATTTTCCACTAATCTAATCCACTAAGGGATATCGTATAGGTCTAACACCTTTTTTGATTTGATTTATTCAACTTTCAAAAATATTCATTGAAATTAACTAATGATTTTCAAAATCGGACATCGGACCTTCAAGCTTAACCAATATTTTATAAATAACGTTCTACAAATAATAGGGCATGCTTATGATGATAAACAATTACCTGGCATTACAAATGCACCTTCTTCCACCAGAAATTTTACACTGTCCGCATCAGCTTTTTCCGCGTCAATTCTTTTTCTTTTAGGAATACCTTCTTCCTCATCGATGATCCATTCGTAATTTTTATCATCTTCATCCACATTCATTGACGATGATGATTTGGCACTCCTTTTAGAATCTGATCGATTCATGATTTATACTATTGAAATTATTTTTAAAATATTTCAAGTTCCTTTAGAAATACCAGGCGAACAGTAAAAAAAATAAGCGACGTTCAACCGTTGACCGTTCAACGAACCAAGATCGAAAGAAGTCGAAAGCGAAGAATTAAAGAAACACTAAATAATACACCAACACTGAACACGAATTTGGGTTTTACTCCATTTGATTCATCATTACGATATTTAAAAATTAAATATTACATTTATATTTTTGTAAAGTCAAAAGTGGAGTGACTGCACTAGCAACTAAGTAACAACTAAACAGAATATAAGATGTAAAGTTTAATTTATTTACCTAAATTCTTTTCCGAACGTCTGCTGTTTCAAGTTTCAACGAACCTATCACGAACACTACCGCATCTCTAAAAATTATTTTCGACAACACACACTTTCATTTGAAATTCGCGGGTAAGCAATTGAAATCCTCTGAAAACGTATTGAGTATTAAATGTAATGTAACAAATGTGGATGTGCAGTGCATAGAAAATTAATTCGAATCTTTCGTATCTTATATTACTTATTAGACTATCTTTGATCTTTCCCAATTCCCAATTTGTTTCCATAGGCAAAACTACAGTAATCCATGTAACGAATTAACAATATATTTTGAATAATTCAATAACCATAATATTTAATTTATTTCATAAACTATTAAATCATTATTTTGTCATTAAGAAAAATTAAATGGCTAGTTTTTAAAGTTAAACAGCTTGCTGTGCTCATTATTTTTAATGACGTTTTATTCATTCCTTGGGGCAAGAATGTTTATTAACACTGAACATCTTTTGCATTTATGCTTTATGCATTGCTTTGGCCCGAACCCGACCCGACAATACCATTACTATCATAAAAATACAATAATTCGCAGTTGTAGGTAATTGATCAAACAATTTTTCATTTGGCCTAATCCTGCAAATAAATTATTTGGCCTTAGCTGTTTTTTTCTTTTCTGTATGCATTATGCATATTATTGAAAATTGAAACGGATGATGTCGCTGTGCCAGACTAGCTGAAATACTGCGTAATATACCGTAAGTTTGATCGATAAATCAGCAACTCTGCTCGGGTACATGTGAAAGCCCGGCTGACTAATTAATAAGCATTTTTCCATTTCTACACTCCATTGGGAATTTACAATTGAAATTATTACTACTAACAATAAATAAGTGTGAGTGACGAGTACGAGTGGCGGTGACATTAACTGTACAGTAATGGTTTGTCGCATTTGGAGTTATTGATAGTTTCATAATTAATATTATACAGCAAAAAAATCCCAAAGAACAATCATGGAATTCATAGCGAGCCATAATCAACTGGGAGATGGCATGAAGAAGCCGGAGAAAATTATAAATAAAAATAGTCCAGAATTTCTTCAAGCCAGAGCTGAGAGGATAGAGAAAAGACGGGCTAGAATTGCTGCAAAAGCAGCCAAGGAGTAAGATCTAAGATTTTTATTTTATTTTTCTCACAAATTATTATCCTAAATTGTTTCCACTGAAAATATGATGTCTACATTAAATTTCATTTGATGCGGCATGATGCATAGTCTCCTACTTACAGCTTACCTATTTCTTGAATAATTATTGTGGATTATTGTGTATATTTTAAGTGCATGTATTTAACTAGAAAAATAATTGTATTATTGTCAATGTCACTAATATACTTTTGCAGGAAAGGGACACTCAACATAGAAAACGACTCGACGCCCTCATCCCTAGATTTTTTAAATTCCATTGGTGCTGTCAGTGTGAGTCGTAAAAATGATTCAAAAGGCGGTTTTGCGGGTCAAAGTTCAAAATCAGCGGGGAGTAAATCCGAAGGTGCTGGTGCAGGAAAAGTTGATTATGCAGACTCCGCACTTGACACACAAATGGAAGAAAGTAGACAACAATTGGAACAAATTATTTTGGATGGAGAAACTCTAGTAAATGAAATATCGTCTGTGAAGGATCAAAATGATCCATATCCATTTTTTGCTAAGAGCAAAATGCACTATCTACAAAAATAAATAAAATATAATAATCCTTTCAAAGGCATGTAAATAGAACATTTCATTTGCTTGTTTAAAAAAAACTTAAAACAGGGTATATTCCTATTGCTATTTTAGATTTTTTAAAAACCTATAGATGGGATATTTTACTCCATTCATTCATCCAAACATTGAAATAGAGTATTTTGCACTTTTTAAAAACATTAAAATAGAACATTTTGCACTGTTCAAAAACTCGTAAATACAAAATTTTACACTTTCCAAAAACTTATAAATATAAAATTTTCCAATTTTCCAAAACATGTTCTATAATACAACACTTATTTGCACTCTTCAAAAACTCCCAACTGCTAAAAATTTTACAGATCCATCTCCTGTGGCATTTTATTTAAATAGCTCATTTTGATTTTAGTTTAAATTAGATATATGGACCATTTTGATTCTTCACTTACAATATACTTCTTAGCGTTTAAGACATTTCACCATTTAAGAATTCAACCTATTAGGGATCGTCCACAAATGACGTCATTGGTAGGGCCAATGGATCTACTTGGCTACTGATGAGATCCCATGTTAAAGATAAACATTTTCGGAGTGGTTAAACTGGTTATGACAGGGAGGTCATAGGGTCATAAAAATAGGGATTTTTTGATGACGTCATTTACGGATGTTTCCTTAACCTTGTTATTAAATTTTAAAAACTGTGTATGCATAAATTGCCAACAGATAACTAATGTAAAAGTAGCGGCAGAATTCCGTGAAAAGACTCGTCACGATCACGCAGACGAGTCAAGAAAGGAAAGATTGGATCGTTTGGAGCAGGAAGCGGCAGAAAGTCAAGAAATGTATGAAAGCATTAACGAGCATTGGATGGCAAGTGCTGAAAAACTTCTCCCCATGGAATTTTATGCCAAAGTACGGACTTAATTATATTTAAGCTTTTAATTTTTCATTTAAATCATCAATTATTCAATATTCAACCAAGGAATTAAATAATCCACTTCATTCCAATGCAAATTTTCATACATACCAAACCAAACCAACTGCTTTAATTTAATTCTATAATTTAATCTGAAAGATCCAAGAACAAAAGAAGGCATGCGATGATCTTTTGGAGAAGCAAGATGATGAAATCTACAACCTCAAGAGGGAACTGGAAGATCAAGACATTGAATATGAGAATAATTTGGAAATGTATCAAAAGGACATTATGCTCATGGGAGATCGAATCGATGATAATGTTGACACGCTGCGGAATGCATTTATGGAAGAACTGGAGCTTATTGAGGTTAATTCGTTAATTCAACAAATTTAAATTAAACATTTCCGTCGTATTTTCTTGTGCATGTTACTTAATTACCTTCTGCACTGGTTTTGGTGACAAATTAAAGTTAGAAGTCGCAGTGTGTCTATAGAAATCCCTTAAAATTATTAATTAAATCAGGAATACACCGTTCAAGACCGGGAACAACTCCTTGAAGAAAATCAAAAGGAGTGGATGAGCCTTCTCAAGGAATACGAAGAGCTTGAAAAATCCTCCTTGGAAGAACGGAAAAATGAAGCACTGAATAAATTTGAGAAGCTCACTGACCTCTATGGAAATGTTAAACAGGAAGCCAGGCTTTTAAAGAACAGAATGCTGACTGATATGCGGGTAAAAATGCTGTCTTTAATTTTTCATTAAAAGTGACTCGTCATTATAAAATGCTAAATATCTTGAGTCGTGAGTGAAGAATCAAAATTGTCCATGTCCAATTTAAGTTTAAGCCATAGAATCAAAATGAGCTTTTTGTCAAGAAAAAACACTAAATCAGGAAGACAGATGCGTAAAATGTTAATTACTGGTTTTTTAAAAGTGCAAAATGTATTATTTGCCTGTTTTCTGAAAAGTGCAAAATGTTCTAGTAGCTTACTTTTGAAACGTGCAAAATACTTTTTCTTATTTTTTGAAAAGTTCAAAATTTTTGTGAAAAGTGTAAAACGTTGTATTTGCCTGTTTTCTGGAAATTGCAAAGTGTTCTATTTGCATGTTTTTGAAAAGTGTAAAACGTTGTATTTACCTATATTCTGGAAATTGCAAAGTGTTCGATTTGCATGTTTTTGAAAAGTGTAAAACGTTGTATTCACCTATTTTCTGGAAATTGCAAAGTGTTCGATTTGCATGTTTTTGAAAAGTGTAAAACGTTGTATTTGCCTGTTTTCTGGAAATTGCAAAGTGTTCTATTTGCATGTTTTTGAAAAGTGTAAAACGTTGTATTTACCTATATTCTGGAAATTGCAAAGTGTTCGATTTGCATGTTTTTGAAAAGTGTAAAACGTTGTATTTACCTGTTTTCTGGAAAATGCAAAGTGTTCTATTTGCATGTTTTTAAAAAGCAAAAAATGTCGTATTTACAAGTTTTTTTGAAAAACATGTTTTTGAAATGTGTAAAATGTTCTACAGTATTTACTTAATTGTTTTTACGATTCTGATGATATTTTTGTTTGTAGAAAGTACGTTATTTATTTTCAGCTGAAATCAAATGTATAGGCCATTTTGTTGTGTCTTCACTGACGTTATATTTGCTACATAATTAGTTAAATTAAAAATCAGTTTTCATAAACTAAAACAAAAAACATGATAATAAAAAATCTTTTTTTTATTTCACTGCCCAACGCAATGTTCACTATAGACATTATTCGTGGAGCGAGAAAAGGTCAAATGTGCCATACAGCTCAACCTTGAAAAATTAGACTACAACCTCGCCGTCTTAAGGAAGCGCGAGGAGGAAAACATGAGAATGAAAAATTCCATGAAGCGTCTCCTTCTCAAACTCCAAGATCGTTTCAATGCTAAATCCACCATCCTCCACGACACCGTCGCCAAGGGGAAGAAGAACAGTGAGAAATTAATCAGAGATATTCGAAGACTCGAGTCCCTCTGTGATGATGCTCAGCGTAAAACTCTTCATATCTACGCATCGGACTATCACAAATTCATGGACCTATGGGTTCTGAACGAGGAGGAGTGTCGGGAGAAGCTCTGTCGTCTCTTGGGAAGTGAGCGCTACATCGTCGAAGAACAACTTGGGACGGGTTTTCTCGAGCCGGAAATTTCCAAGTTGGAGCATCGGCCGAAAGAAGTTCAATGTTTCCTGGATAAAGTCAACTGTTGTGGTCAGGACATTCGGAATGATCCTTTTCAAATTAAAAATAAAGTCACAGTCACGTCCAGTGGATATCCTGGAGGTTTTGCCATGCATAATAATACCAAGTCGAAGAAATCCAAATCAGCCATGTCTTCGGGTAATAAAAAATCCAATACTTCAATGGCTGCTTTTAAAAATTCGGTAGAAAATATTCCACCTTCTCCTGATCCTGAGGACCGCTCCGGCTCCGGCTCCGCCTCCGGCTCTAAAAAAAATTCCAGAAAAGAGTCCGATTTTGATAATGACGATGACCAGCAGGATAACGAGGATGTCGAGGTCGAAGTGGATGATGATAACGACATTACAGAGTCCCCACCTCACAAACAGGAACCTGCTAAAAAAACTAAAAAAGTGTCAGGGGCCAGCGCCGGTTCTGGTTCTGGTAGAGGAGGAGGAAGTCGAAGTCGCCGAGGCCGAGGTGGAGACCGGAGAGGATTGAGTTTCGAAGAAATGCAATTGGAAGCAACAGGCAAAGATAAAAAAAATGTTGAGGAGGAACATAGCAGTTCAGAAGCTTTCTTTAGTAAATTGAGGAGTGTTCGAGCTTTGAAAAAACATTTGGATGCAAAAGGTTACAAAAATTGTTTGTAGATTTGATTTATCCTTATTATTATTATGATATTTAATCACGTAAATAATTCAACTTTTACACTACTACTAAATTTACAGAGGCTCTTTCCCAAGACAAATGGGGAGCTTATAGATCTGAAGAGCCCAGTGTAGTACCCTCGGCGATGTCTTTCCTTGAGTTGACGGCTCCCGATAAACCACTGAAGGAACGGTCTGAAACGAGTCTTCTTGTCGATCCTGCCAGCGAATTTGTGAGAATGATAATATAATAATTTGGTTACGGCCTTAATAACGGTCAATCGCTAATTTTTTATTGTTGAAATAAATACAGTTTATAACTATATATCGACTGTGAAGAACCAAAGTGAGCCAAATCCAGTTTTAGCTAAATACCAAATTTACTATCTACAAAAAAAAAATAGTATAATAATGTGATCACATAATAAGTTGCAAAAATAGAAAATATTGAACCTTTTAAACGGTGTTAATAGAACATTTTACCGTCTTGGAAAAGATGTAAATATAATATTTTGCACTTTTCAAAAACTCGTAAATAGAACACTTGGCAACTTTCAAAAAGATGTAAATAGAAAATTTCGTACTTTTCAAAAAGATGTAAATAGAACATTTTACAGTTTTCAAAAAGATGTAAATAGAACATTTTACAGTTTTGGAAACGTTGTAAATATGTAGAGCGTGTATACGCGCTTCAAAAATACGTAATTAAAAAATTTCGTATTTTTGTAAAACTTGTAATTAACTATTTACTTATCTTGTTTAGTATTTTTTTTAAGATAGCTTATTTTAGTTTTAGCTTAAATTGGATATGGGTCATTTTGATTCTTCACAGACGATATGATTAAGATTTAGATAGCTCTAGATCTTTCCAATGTAAATATATTTAAATAAATAACAATTTAAATAAATTAAATATGTTTAAATATTCATGAAATGCCCAGAATTTTAGTCGTAGTCAATTAAGCTGGAAAAAGAAATTTTGGTAAATGTTTAGCATTTTACTATATTAGGATTTCTGCCCTGGTCCCGAACCTGACCCAGAAATTCAGAGACGTCTCATGAAACACATTACACGAGTAGTGTGTGATCAAACGGGGTTCCTTCTTGAAGATAAGCTCCGTGCAATAATGCTCCCGTTAGTTGATGCAGAAAGAAATCTCATTCATATCGATACAGTTCTCCAGGTAAAAGAAATATAGCGTTAGATTTTGAAAATCGAAATATCCGAATAGATTGTTTGTAAAATACCAAAACAAAAATAATCCTCGCAATCTAAACACTACAGGTTTTAGGCGTGAAGCACGTGAGTGAAATGCAAATCCTTGCAAGATATCTCCTCAAGTACAGTAGCATAATGAAGGGTATCATTTCCAAAGCGGGATTTCGTGAGCCGAGTCAGGAGCGGATGTTCATAAGCGCCGGGGGCATGTCTGATGAGAACCAGGACCCGAAGGACTCTGCTGGTGCTGGTGAAGAATGTCACGATGAAGTGTCATCAGGGGAAGATATTGTTAGGAAAGTGAACAGACTACAGGAAGAAACTCATCTCTCCCCCTCGTCGAGTGAGGCTGAGGGGGAAGGGCCCCTGCTGGGTGAAACCCCATCCTCTGCCCTTGACGTAATAAACCAGTCAATCTTTGACAACGTTGCAGGGATCGACGTTGTCCATGGGGTGGGCACAGTTCCACAGGGGAAAATTATCCAGCGGAAATTAAAAATGACGGGCTCACCAGTTGAGGAGGATGGGGCCGGAGAGGATAAGTCCGAGACTGTTTTTCGGGTTATTGAAGAATTCTCATCGGATGAGTCTCTCGGGGCTGTGCTCCAGCAAGTCGAGGCTTATGGGAAGAAAATCAACGAGGGCAGCTTGAAAGCAGCCATTTGTCCAGCAGTTGTACAGGATTCGTCTTCCTCCTGTTCGTGTGAGTCCTTCCCTGACAGGGCGACGAGCCCCTCTACAAGCAGTCGGGCCGACACTGATGACGGACTGTAAGATTATCTCACAAATTATTAAAAAATAAATTAAATTTTTACAGTATAGCCCATTAATTTCCATATTCGTCGTTGAAGGATCAAATCCGTTTCCTTCCACTTTTAATGTGCCGTAAATGCTCTAATACAACGACCCGCGTTGTACTCAAACTCGGAGGTTTACCCCCCGCGTTGTATTAGAGACACGTAATGTTAAAGCATATCAGACCCCCGCGTTCTATTAGAGACCCGCGTTGTTTTAGAGCATTTACGGTAAATACGCGTTTTAGCTGACCAATTCATAATAACATGGTTATGAAAAGCGCAAATTCCTCTAATTGCATATTTTAAAACCCAAAACGTTCTACCTTATGGCTTTGAAAACTGCAAATGGTTCTAACTACATATATGATTTCAAAACGCAAATCGTTCGAACTTTACGATTTTAAATAATGCAAAATGTTCTAACTGCATGTTTCTAAAAAGTACAAAATGTGCTAACTGCATGGTTTTAAGTTGCAAACTAATCTAGCTACCTACCTACATGATATTAAAAAGTACAAAATGTTTTAATTACATGTTTTGAAAATTTTTAAATGTTCTAATTGCAAAATATTACAAAGTTCAAAATGTTCTAAACATTTTTGTGCAACATTTTAGAAGTGCAATTACCTATAATATTCAAAAGCACGTAAGTAGAATATTTTTCACTTCTCAAAATAATGTAGTTAGAGAAATTCGCGTTTTAAAATGATGTAGTTAGAACAATTTGGAGTTTTTAAAGTCATATACAATTAGAAAGAGCGTTTTGGGTTTAAAAATATGGAATTAGAGCAATTTGCAATTTTCATAGCCATGTTATTAGGAATTGGTCAGCTAAAACCTAAAACACGTATTTAAATCAAAAGTGGAAGGAAGCGGATTTGCTTTTAAGGTAAAATGGAAGGAAGCGGAATTGATCCTTCAACGACGATATGTTCCCTTCTTTTTTAAATAGAGGTTCAAACAAAGCCACCGTTCTGAGCTGGGTGACCGGGGTGGCAGCGGGCTTGACCTCAGATTGCAAATCAGCTCCCGGTGAAGAGGACGAGAGTTACATTGAAGAAATCGGCGAGGGGGAGGATGAAAGTGACAATGCGAATGCTGAAGTCGATGCCTCAGTGACTGGTGCTGCTGCTGCCGGCCCTCCCGGTCCCGGTCCTGCCACATGTTCGCAAGCCAAGTCAAAGCCAGGTAAATTCGGATCAGGAGACGGGGAAGCTCTTAAAAAAGGGCAGACGCCCGAAGAAGTACTTCTTGACCAGGAATTCGACCGATACACTTCCACCCCTGCACGAACCTCATGTGCTGTGTCAGAGCAGTCAGGTCCAGAATTCATGTCAGGAGGCTCCCTTCCAACGACTGCAGTGGGGAGCACAGAATTTTTCTATATTGAGCCGAACGACGTGCTAAGGGCTTTGGCAGCATTTTGTCGAGATCACAAGTCAAAAGCTAAATCGTACGTACTTATGTTTTTGAACTATTACAGATATATTAGTCAGTATTTCCTTCAAAATTTGTGGTTTTATACTTTGTGAAATTTAAACAAAATATTTTTATTTGAATTTAAATTAACATTTGTTTCAAGGGAAATACCTACAAAATCCGAACTGTGTGAGTTACGAATAAGCAAGATTTGCTTCCCGAGTCAATTGGCCATCAAGCAGTACTGGGACTTATTTTTACTTCTTTTAGACCCCAAAAGTAAAATATTGTGGGATGGCATTATGGATGTTTTCAAGGATTTTTATGATAATTTAAAAGGTATATACTGTGCTATATATAATTAAATATTATTTACAATTTACTACAATATTAATGAATTAATACATTGAATATAATACATGAATTAATATGTATATCGTCAGTGAAGAACCAAAATGACCCATATCCATTTCTAGGCAAAAACAATATACTTTATCTACAAAAATAATCAAATATATTTTCAAATATATGAAAATAAAACATTTTGCACTTTAAAAAAAACATGAAATTAAAACATTTTGAACTTTTAAAAAACTTGAAAATAAAACATGAACTTTTCAAAAACATGAAAATGAAACATTTTGCACTTTTCAAAACATGTAAATAAAACATTTTACGCTTCTCAAAAACTCTTAAATTAGCATTTTACGCATCTTCTTCATTTCTTTTTTTATGAAATTTTCATTCTAGCTTAAATTGGATATGGGTCATTTTTGAATTTGGTTCTTCACAGACGATAAAGCTATATCTATTAATTTATTTGATTGGGATTTATAGTAACGCTTTTGATTTTTTTTCTTGTGCTAATCTGTAAGCTCGAAACGAGTACGTAGAAGACATAGTCAAGTACTACAAGCAAAATTATGAGCTGAGCCACCTTCTCAAGAAACACATCATGACTGGAGCTAGTATTTGCGGCGGTCGAAATCAAGTGGGTCCATTCAATCGAGGTGAAATCCCTTACTGTGAATTTCCTTGCTCTGCTAATCCACCGGAGAATAAACCCCAATTTAACTACCCGCCCTGTTCCCGGCCACGTCCACCCTTACCAACACCCGTGGATCCTCGCACCCGTCCGGACGTTGAGTGTAATGAATGATTGTTGTAGTTTTCGTGTTTACTCATAGTCATAGTGCTTGTACAATAAACTGTAATATAACTGCTTGTTTTGATTTCGTCTTTGGATTTCATAACAAAAATAAATTACCCACCTTATAATATAATATATTCACAGAAAACAAAAACAACACATCAATTTTTCAATATGCATGTGACGTATATGTAAGTAGTAGTTTTCTAATTTCCCTGTCCTGGGTAAGGTTATCTACCTAGGTACGTAAATAACGGACAAAATAAACTGTGAAAATAAATAAAACATGACCCTGAAATTGAAATGGTTGAAATCACTTGACCTGTGTTAGAAATTTTGTAACAATAAATTGTTATTATTACTGAAAAAAAAGTTTGCGAAGCATTAATAAGGATTATTATTAGAATATTAGTATCATTAGAGAAAGAAGTGTATGATTGCGGAAATTCCGAAAATTATCTTAAGCTCGTGTTCCACATCCACATGTTGTGGCAGATGCAAGGGCGTAATACGCTGTAGTAGTTAAGTAGCAAACAAGACTAGGAAGTTATTTGAGATTTGACTGATATGTACAAAAAAAATAAAAATTCCTGGCAGAATTTTAAAATTATTTTATCTCAACGAAATCATCCTCACGGACTACGGACAGATTGTTATTTAATCTTCCAGTACCTTCAAATTGAAGTAGAGATGAAACAGGGCTGTTGACGTGAGACATGTGGGCGCGAAACAAAATTAGGGATCATTTACTTCATCAAATGTAAGTGTAAAATTAAATAAAAGCAGATATCGAGTCTCAGGTTCACATTTGGATTGAGCAACAGTCATTTAAGCTTACATAGTAACAGTATTTTTATTCATAGGTATGAGTCCCTACCGCTTATCTTATAAAATAATGCTTATTTTCTCTAACACTACATTTCACTACAAGGGTAGTACAGTATAGACTACGGCTGTAGAAATTAGAAATAGAGCACAGCCAATGGTGCAGTGTGTGTATTATTTTTGTTTGCAATTTTATTTTACATAATATGAAGAGCAGTTTAACAAAACTGGATGAGCCCATTTTTTATTCAAAAATGAAATTGATTGCTTCAAGTGTACTATTCAACTAGATACGTTACTGTGTTGAATTTTAAAGGTCAAAGTTCAACCAAAGCATTTTGTTAAATAGCCAACATTTCAAATTTTCGGCAAAACGGGATGACCTAAAACTAAAACAAGAATTTCTGAATAAACTTTGCTTTTTAGAAGGCAATTATTGCCGTACGTAAACTTTGTTATGCCAGAAAAGTTTATTTTTTAAAAAGTTTGGTTTCACTCAAAACGATTGAAATTTCATCCCACGGACTTTTCTTTCCATGTTAAGTTATTGATTTTGAGGCAAAACGGAAAAAGTCCACAAATTACAATTTTTGAAAATTTTCTAAAAATTCGAGAGATTTGAGATGAAACCACTTGTAATAATGCTTCGTCAGTCACAGATCCTGTAGAAAAAAATTGATTTCAAAAAAATAATCCTGTCACCTTTTATACATTTTTCGTTGTTCGTGTAAAACTTCCTTTGATGAACTTGACCCGTTTTGCCAAAAAACTCTTCACATTTGAGCTTTAAGTATATTATGCACGACATGTAATGATAACGCTATATGCATTTAGTTGGAAATATTTGTGTGAACTCTCCATTTATTTTTCCGACGATTCTTGAACGATATCTTGTAGAGATGACCATTAGCTAAGGATTTTCAGAATGAGCTTTGTTTTATTCTCTCATTGTTGTACTTTGAAGAATCAGTTTTCCCCAGACTATCTTTACGTCTTAAGTACGAGTTACAAATAACATGCCTTGTTATAATAGTAATGCAATGTATAATGTACCTATGCCGCGTATTTTATTCAACATTTAATTCAAGTCTCATAGCATATAATATAGGCTATACTGGATGGCAAATCCCAACCCCATGCCCCATACCTATTGTATATATAGTATATACCTATTGTACCCTTTGCTGCTGAATTTCCATATGAAAATCACAAGTGAAAATTATCTCTATATTTTTTTTGCACATTTTTTTGCCAAGTGCAAAGCATGGCATCTACAAGCATATTACAATGAACATTTCTTTAATAAATAAAATATATTAAGTATTTAATAATTATTGACATACTATTTTAAGTTTTCAGATTAACGCACTCCAGTACCCGTATAATAAAAGTAATAGAGATACATAATAACAACAATCATCTTTCAATATTGCCGTAATACATTATGTTAAAAAAACTATGCATCATTATGAGTGTTAAGCATACGCAAGCTAAAATTCACAATGAATGAACAGTAGGACAGCACATGCAGTGCAGGAGTATATGTACTATAGCTATAGCATTAATGTTGTATTAGTGTAGTGCAGTTGAAGTTAGCCAGTGGGTATAGCGGTAGGTTTACTAATTGTATTGTACCATTGCATAGTGGGCAGTGTATGTTAACTCAAGCAAGTATAAATTTCAAAATTTATTTCCACTCCACCTCCACTATTGTTGAAACTGAGGTGGCTACAACATCAACAGTAGGGACGAAGAATCAGCCACAAGTTGGCTAATAGTTGCTTTTTTCTTCTTCAGATTTCTTGTTGTTTTTTGAGATTGGTATTTTTACTAATATTAGAATTGCAATATTATTGCATATATTCAAAGTCTAATTTTCTACTGGGTATAGTGCAAAGCTAATTAATTTAATTTAAGAGATTGAATTCTACATTTCTACCAGTGCAGTGCAGTGGAGCTATCTGACTGAATTGTGATTTTAAATAAAATTAAAAAAAAACAAAATGCCCAAGCCGATTGTTGAATCAATGGCAAGTGTCTGTCGATCCGCGGAAGAAACAGCCTTTCCAGAAGAGTCCAGAATAAAAGGTATTTAACACAGCTCATTTTTATTGTTTTTTTAAATTTTAGCATGTTATTACATAGTAATATTTTGATGACGACTGTCAGCTCTCCCATATAATTTAAATAGTAAATTAGTAAATATTCTGAGTGGAGAATCAAAATGGCCCATATCCATTTTTTGCTGGAAACTTAATGTACACTGTGTATAAACAAAAAAATATTAACATCCTTGAAGCATGTAAATAGAAGAATTTTGTTACATTTAAAAAACATAAAAATAGAATGTTTTACACTTTCAAAAGCATGTAAATAGTACATTCTGCACCTTAAAACAAATATTTTAGAACAAACCGTTTTGGAAGGATAAACTCTAGTGAATGAAATTTTGTCTGTGAAGGATTAAAATCACCCATATCGTCTGTGAAGAACCAAAATGACCCATATTCATTTGTAGCTAAAAACAACATCTAATATCTACAAATATATTGAAATTTGAAACATGTCTTGAAAGCATTGAAATAGAATATTTTGCATTTGTAAAAAATACATGTAAATAGAACATTTTACACTTTAAAAAAATGGAAATAGAACATTTTACACTTTTCAAATACTCTTAATTAACATTTTACGCATGTTTCTCATTTTGTTTTTATGACATAACTCATTTTGACTCTAGCTTAAATTGGACATGCGCCATTTTGGTTCTTCACAGACGATATCAATTTTTAGCTACACGCTACTATTGATACAAAAATAAAAATCATGATCGTTTAAGGCATATAAATAGAACATTTTGCATATTTTTTGAAAACATGTACCTACATGGAATATTTGCACCTTTCAGAAACATGTACACAGAGCAATTTGTAAATCAGAAACATGTAGGTAAATGAAACATTTTGCACTCTTCATAAACGTAAATATAGTCCATTTTGCACTTCTCAAAAACTCGTAAAATTAACATTTTACCCATCTATCTCATTCAGCGTGTTTAAAAAAAATAAAGCTCATTTTAATTCTATAACTTCAATTGTAAATGGACCATTTCAATTTTTCACTCATGACATTCCCAGGATTACGCTATAACCTATTATATTTTTATATTACTATAGTTGCTTGCAACAACCTTAACTTAACAGCGTAATTCAACTAATTAATGTATTATGTAATATTGAATTAGCATACGGTGTGCACAAATAAATGTCCTATAAGTTAATACAACTGTAACGTATTCTTATTGTCCGCAGTTTCTTAAGTGAAATTAAAATGCATAATGTTATCAAAATTGCAAATGATTCGAGATTAAGAGTCGCTATATTATGGCAAGGAAAATTAAATAGTGAGATAACTTTTTGCCGTGACATGTTGAAGTCAACGGTCAACGCCACCCCAATGCTATAGGCGACTAATCTGACTTAAGTGAGACCGATACGAATGACACCTGTGTGCCGCCTGCTCACGTTGCGCTTGTCATGAAAGTGTTGATGTTAATCAGGAAACGTTATAATTGTAGATAAAATCACATACTATCACATTAGACATATGTAACTGTAACCACGCCGTAGATTTATTTTTGATATTAATACCTTTTGAAATTGATTGCATAGAATGATTTATTTATTTAAACATTTTTAAAAAGGGAAATTAAAGCGATTATCAGACAATCTTTGAAATGTATAAACCACTTTGTGTCACTTTAAAGGTGTGGGCTGCCTAAATGTAAACAAATGTCTAAGTGTGAGCGATAAACGTTTTTATCAAAAACTTTCAAAATTTTTAAATTTTAAACATGCAATATACCGAGTTCTTTACAAAACCTCTCTCAACAGGATGGAAATTCAAAAGGCATTTACCATTTTTCAAAAAAAAATAAATAGAACATTTTGCAGTTTTCAAAAACAAGTAAATACAATATTTTGCAATTTTTAAAAACATGTAAATAGAACATTTTGCAACTTTCAAAAATATGCAAATAGAGTATTTTGTACTTTTCAAAAAACATGCAGATAAATCATTTTGTCCTTGTTAAAAACTCGCAGTTAAAATTGACATTGACATACCTACGGATTTAGTGTTTTGTTTTAACTTATAGCTCATTTGAATTCTAGCTTGAATTGGATATATGTACTAGGTCATTTTGATTCGTCACTCACGATATGTGACACACTGTACATTATTAAATAAGATTATATGTGATACACTATTAAGTAACTGATGCAACAATGCAGATCAATAGCTGGTATCTGTGCGGTTAATTCTGTCGCATTATTTGTATTTAATAATTTGATTAATTACAAGCTTACTAATAAAGAATTCGCAACCAAGGTGAATGAATAGGAACATCTATATAAAATGAAAGTGCATAAAAATTAATTGTGTCACATGCACCTACTATATACTGATACTCTTCTCTTTTAATGTAGCGCAGGTAAGTGCACTGACTGATCGTGAGTACTACACTAATTTAATTTACTAATTTGAACCCACAAGCACGCAACAGTTGTTGTTGTTGGTGTCAGTCACAACCACAACAAAACCCACTTCATAGTTTTATCCTCATTTAATTATTTTGATCTACTTTCCCTGAAAGAGTTAATTAAATGCAAAACAAAAAAATCATTCATAACTTATTCCTTAATTAAACTACATATAGCGTGTTACTAAAATAATGATTACATTTTGTTTTCCCACGCACTCAAATATTCTCTGTTGATATTAAGTATAAGATCAGTGTATTATTATTTGTTTAATGATGAGCCCTGTTTTCAGGTCACATTAATGTCCATGTCAATATTATTCCAATCTAATTTCCACACAGATAGACCTAGAAAAATATTATTTACACAAGAACTATTAAAGTAACAATAATAGAAGTCATGGTTAAAGTAGAGTGCAAATTACTTACAAGGGAACCTCGCCAAGTAGTATCTAACTTCAAAAACATCTATTCCCAAAAATCAAGCAAATAGTACACTCTTAGAATAATATGGGCGAGTTTACCCCGTTACTGCTAATTTTTGACTGATTTTGCTGTAAATCCGACATCAACAGCAGAAGCTGTTAACAGCGGTCAACACGAATTTCAGTTAGGGATTTACCGATAATTCAGTTATATTAAGCTTACCCAAACTTCTGTTAGATCCCTCAACAGCTAATTCTGTTTACGATTTTACTATTTAATTCGTTGAAAAATAACACCAAAAGTAGGATTCGAACCCGCGACCTTCGTCATAGGTAACTTCCTCCTTAACCACTGCGCTGGGCTGATATAACACAGTTAGTAATGGGCCACTAATTTAGCATACATATTATACAGTGACATAAATACGTCAACAGGTTTACGGCAGATTTTAACAGATTTGCGGTAGGGGTTTTGTAACATACAGCGCTGTTACACGTGACAAACCGATTTCCCCATGGACAAATATTTCAAAATATACTGATAAAGTTAAGATCTACAAAAAAAATGTTTTTCCAGAAAATAAGGTTTTTGTCTCTGTCCTGGGTAATACCAATTTACAAGGACACCGAGACAAGCACCTCATTTTCTGAAAATAAATTTTTTTTTGAATTTTCAAAAACCCAGAAATAACTTTGTAGATAGTGTCTTAGAAAACACAAAAATTCCTCTTTTTATAAATCGGACTAAAATTGTAGGAGCTACAGGGTGCTAAAGAATTAAAAAGTCAATTAAATATGGCGCCCGTTTAGTTACCATTAGCAAATTTATACTTTCAAAAATCTGACTTAGCGAGTCAAAATGCCCATTGGCATCATGTTCTTAAGCAAATCTAGTTTTTTTCACATGCTCTTTTTAAAACAAAATATATGGAGCCGATTCGGCGTGATCACTTCTGAACGTTCCCTCGTAAGCCTGTTAGCCCTATCGTACAAGATTGTTGTTAAGATCTTTTCTAAGCGTGTTCTTATATCCGATTTTGATTTATGTTTCTATACTTATATTTTCAATACTTAGGTCACCTTCCACCCTGGTTCCAAGGCACTTTTCTCACAACAGGTCCAGCGAAATGGGATTTTAACGGCTTTTCCCTCAATCACTGGCTGGATGGATGTTGTATGGTCTCAAAAGTTACGATTGGTTACAAACGGGCCAGTTTAGAAAAGAAATTCTTACGCACTGAATTTTACAATGGATTAATGAAAACTGGAAAACCCATCGTCATGTCCTTTGGAACCCGCTCTTTCCCTGATGACAAAAAGAGTTTAATTAGCCGCCTGATTTCAAATTACGTAAGAACACAAATCCCTGTTCCGTTCCGTTATTCCAGTTTTAGTCAATTTACACCATAGAAATCTAGAGAACACGTACGAAGCTCAGAAAAGTGCCTACGAGCGGAGAACTGCGCCATCTAAATGAGTGTGCAACTTGCATGTTGGGAAATTCTAAGGAGCTGTTGCAAGCAGTTCCGCCCTACAGCTGGAGAGGCGCTGGTGTGCACAGTCCCTATACAAATGTAATGCAGAGGAGCTGTTGCTTCCACACACGTATAGACAGCGCTAGCGTACGCAAAGATTTTTCCTATGCATCAGGCCAAACTGGAAAAACGTCCTCGCATGGGAGTTTCATTACAATGCTGAGTGCCTATCGCGGATGTTCTCTAGATTTCTATGATTTACACAGTTACACACCGCTTGCATTTCGATAAGGAATCGTCCGTAAATGATGTCGTCGAAAAATGCCAACTTTTAGGACTGTGAACCCACCTGTCATGAGCTTAGCCAATGTATAAATGGCTATCTTTAACTTGCAATCTAACACTTGCTGACACTATACCAATAAAATCATTTATGGACGATTCCTAATGACAGTTGTAGCCGACAGTGTAAATTGCTTGCTATCCAACTATCCACATCTCGGGGAGTTTACTAATTTATGTTTAACTGATTTATACACAGATAATGCTGGATCAAACGGACAACTGTAGCGGTCTCACCAGTTTTGGATCCGA
Organism: Dicyrtomina minuta; assembly: GCA_949802685.1. Classification (NCBI taxonomy): domain Eukaryota; kingdom Metazoa; phylum Arthropoda; class Collembola; order Symphypleona; family Dicyrtomidae; genus Dicyrtomina; species Dicyrtomina minuta. The sequence continues at coordinate 33,981,134 of OX461808.1, forward strand.
CATCGTCACAAGTGGCGAAACTTGTTTTTCTCACCAACTGGACATCGAAACCCTCAATTTCAAGGGTTGTAAAACGGACACAATAAAATCAATGGGTTTGATAAATCTCCTTTGTCATGGACACCGGGACTCGAACGGGAATTACTACAACTTGGGAGGGACCGTGACGGCGGGTGGTTGTAAAATGAACCTTGTGAAAATATCAGAAAAGCATCAACGTCCAAGTACTACTACAAAAAAGCAGCAGCCCCATAAAGCTTGTGGCGGAGGAAAGGCGGACGACAATATTAATAATAATTACAGAATTAAAGATATGATGAAAAAATCCGAAATTATTGCTTCCTGGCCAAATAGAAATGCGACAGCGATCCCTTTTGGTCATAGTTTTGGAATGACAGAGAATTATATCATTTACATTGATCAGCCCTACTACATGACGCTCCTGGGTCTTATGTCATCCACGGTCAAAGGTCAAAGTTTCAAAGACTTGTTTAAATGGCATCCGGAGGAGAGGAACCGCTTCATCATCGTCGAGAAAAAGAGTGGACATATTTTGCCTGTGGAAATTTTCTCAGATAAACCTTTCTTCTTCTCGCATTTCATCAATTCTTATGAAGAAAATAATACCGTGAGAGATTTAATTTTAATAATTTTGAAAAAACTACCGCCAATTTTAACAAAAAATCAAATTAATAACAACAAATTTCATTGTTTTTACCATTTTCAGTTAGTTGTGGACGTAATGGCAGCAGCAGATCCTTCCTGCATGGAAGCAATAACTCTTGTCAAACTTCGAAATAAATCCCCTGAGAATTATTCCCCTAATCGTCCTACCCGATTTGTAATTGCAATCCCTGATTCCGGCTCCGGTTTTAAAGACAAAGACTCTGATAACAGTGAGTCGAAAAAGAGCAATAACAACTGTAACAATAATAATAACAATAATAATGGCAACATCGTTGCTGGTGAAGTTCTGAGTTCCTATCAAGGAATGGAAGGAATTACGCTCAATCCTCATTTTATTGGGAAGAAATACTCAGTTTTCTACGCCGGCCCAGCCTTCCATCCCGATTTCCTGAATAAATTGGGGAAATTTAATGTCAAAACTGGGCAAGCTGTGATATGGGAAGCGAGAGCTTTTGAACACGTGGGGAGTCCAACATTTATTCCGAATCCTGGCGTTGGGCTTTTGGACGAAGAGGATGGCGTCCTTGTGGCAGCTGTAACCTCTGCAAAAGAAGAATTTCCATCTTTTCTCGTGGTTTTGGATGGCAGAACGTTCCTTGAAGTTGCCAGGATTGAATTTAAAAATCAAATGCCCATGCATATGCACTCTTATTTTTTACCTAAATGAAATCATGTAGCATTAATAATGACTTTTAATTTACGAAGTAGTTTGCTTCATCAGTTAAAATTATTAGCCGACATCAAAATCAACTCTTATTTGACGATTTTTGAAATTTTTCTTGGGAGCTAAGGACATCCACAAAACACTCGTGGTTATTGCAGGAACACGTTAAAAACTTTTCCTTGTCTCCTACATTCTCATCTTAAATAGTTCCTGGGCTTCTTCATGGGCATCTTAAATGTTTCCTTGGGTTCTACATGGACAATCTGAAATCAACCCTTGGCTCCAGATTAACATCTTAAATATTAATTTCGCTCAATTAATTATTTGCTCGGGATCCAGTTAGGATTGGTTAGTTGTTTGTTTGAGATCTTACAAGTTTAGATATGGGATGCCCATTTGGAAGCCAAGGCAACATTTAAGATGTCCATGTAGTAGCCAACAAAATATTTAAGATGTAATTGGGGCCAATCAAACATTCAAGATGTCCATGTTCAACCCATGGAAACGTTTAAAATGTCTTTGTAAAAGCCAAGGAAACAGTTACGGTGTCCATATGGAAATCAAGGATATATTATTGATGTCCTTAGCTCCTAACGAAAACGAACATGAAAAAAAAAAGATTTTACGAATCCGATGGGCTATAACGACAGAATGATTTTAGCTTTGGATTATATTATGGACTTACGCCAAAAAAAATCTTCACCGGCGATCCGTCGGTGCTAGAATAGTGTTGTGACTTGTTAACAATTGTTCTTTTACCTTATGGCATTTAACATAGGAGAACAATCTGTGATTGTGCACAATTGTTCTTCAACATTTTCCAATGTTAAATCCAATAAGAAAATCAAGAACAAACTAACATTGTGCACAAGTCACAACACTATGCTAGAACGAGAAACCATAAAATAATATCTTGTTTAATCTTATTCCGCATTAGAGCGGAAGTTTAGCATGTCAATAGACTATTATTTTATAACTATTGCTGACAATTGTATCTAGAATTATGTGTTTGCGTAATTTACATCTTATAACTTAATTATACATAGTTTGTATAGGTATGTGTTTTTTGTATGGTTTATACTTGGGAATAAAATCTTTAAAAAATGTGAATACTAAATAACTTATTGCTGGTGGTCTAATGTTGGATTTTTAGCACTCTTTTTGTATTGCAATGCAGTACTAATTTGTTTGATCTCAGAAGTGTAAAACGTTTGCTACATTTCGGTTAACCAAATGGCTAGTTTTTTCACTTGGAGAAAAGAGAAAATGGCATCCCATATTGTCTTAATCGTCGACATAAAAGAAAACCCATATAAGTATTTCCAAAAATGTCTAAAAGCAAAATCCTGTATTTGTCAACTGAAATTTCTAAGCAGTTCCAATATAATTGCTTTTAGACATTTTTGGTGGATTTATATTATCATTATTTTTATTAGTTTAGTTTGAGTTTGAGCGAGCACTTTCCGTTTCTATTTTCTATACAAAAATAATAAATAGTGCCCTTGGATAGATTTTGAATTTACGCGCTCCTTCTACCCGTCAAATTTAAACGGAAGGAAATTATTACTTTAATTTATTATTGCTAAAATTGAACTCGGATTCTGTTATGTAAACATCCAGTTCTTCGAACTCTAACTCCAACTTCGACAAAATGATTCTCTAATTCGACTTTTCCATAATCTGTTTCTGTCTCTGTCATAATTTCAATTCCATTTCGATTTGCACTTGCACCGGTCATTCGCTGAAGAATTTCCAACAAAATTCCCTTCTTTATTAAACTCTGGGTCGTGTCACAGATAATCACACTTTACTTTTGACATTTAATATTAGCTATTCCCAATATAACTAACTACTAACTGACTTGCAGTTCTGTCACCTTGATATTCGCTTTGTTTTTTGTGATGTTGAATTTAGAATTAGCGTATTGCCAACAGTATCTCGTAGTGTTTAGTTGAGTAAGTAGAAATAATGTTTTAGTAATTGTGCCAATGTTTTGAACTCGTATTAGTTCATAATTTAAATGTAAATTGATCATATCTCCTAAAAAAAATTTAAATTTGTATTTCTAGCCATCATGTATTGTGTATAAACCTTTTTAAGGACTGATTAACATTCAGAACACATTTAACTCATCATTCCTTTCTGTCGTGTTCATTCACTTTCTATTGTCAATAATAGTAGTTTGTTTTTATTCTTAAAAACTACCTTTTCCCTCAAAATATTTCGATATTTTTTATCTTCAAACCTTAAAGTTCAAAGAATATAGTGCCATCGCATCGCAACATCACAAATGTTTACATTCTTTACTATAATTGTTCTTTGCCTTAACACTTTCCCCGTTCTTGTCCAGTCTTCTGATGGAGATCGACATTATTCGTTCTTGTCGTGTATGTTTGACTGCAAGTATAGTAATTGCAGTAGAAATGGTAAGTGCAAATACAAAGTAACAATAACAATACATGATAATAATTTGCTAGTTTATAGTATAATGTCAAATGTGTCTTAGCTTAAAAAGCGCATCTAAAAACCTGTCTAACTCAAACTAATGCATAATTTCTAAATCATACTAAAATTATATGTGTATTATTTGTTTTTTTAAATTTAGAATTCGCAAGCCAGCCGTTGTACATGAAATATTTACAATGGGACTGCGACAGCGAGTGCAAATACTTATGTATGTGGAAAACGGTTGACAGACTTGTTGAAAATAATCATAATGTTCCGCAATTTTATGGGAAGGTAAGCCTTTGTAATGTGTAATGTACCTACAATATACAATGCATTACAAAACATACTTATGTCATTCATATGCCATTCTTTATCGATGGCGATTATCGATTAATTAGACACATTATCCGTATAAAAGTTACAAAAGACATATAATTTAATTTGTGACATAATTCATTATGAGAATAATCCAGCTATAGCTAATCGATTAGAATAGTGGTTTAATTTGTAATTGGGTTTGATAATTTTTTCTCAGTGGCCATTTTTACGAGTTTTTGGAATGCAAGAACCAGCATCTGTAATATTTTCTCTCTTTAACTTGGGCGTCCATGTAATGGGCTTGAAGAAACTTCGATCAGAAGTTCCAAGGGAAGCCCCCCTCTTTTGGTTTTGGCATTGGTTTACGGCTATCTGTGTGAATGGATGGATTTGGTCCATAGTATTCCATACGAGAGATACGTATGTTACGGAACTGATGGACTATTTCTCGGCATTCTCCATGGTAGTATTCACCTTTTTCGCTGCATTTGTTCGGTAATTTCTTTTTATTTGGCAGCTTATAATTTACACTATGTATTTTATTATATTATATAATCTCACTTGTATTCTATGTACATTGATAAAAAACTTTTTACAAATTATTTTTAATGTCTCCTCTGTAAGACCAACATGTATTTGTTGAAGAGAACGACAATAAAGCCTAATACAATACAAATACAATACAATGTGATTTTGTGTTGAGTTTAACGTGTGGTTTCTCAATTCCGGATGTCTATATGGATTTGATTTGCGAGAATAATTTGTGTGCTGTTTGTGGATTAATTGTGTTAAATCGTTAAATTACTAATACCTAGGTTTACCTTTGTTACATTTATTATTTTTAATTTTCGACAATGCAGAATCTACGAGAAACTTTTCTGCATTCCTGTTTTCGTTATTGGAGCTTTACTTCTCTCCTTTTGTATTTATCACGTTCATTATCTGGCGTTCATTCATTTTGATTACGGGTACAATATGACAGCTAACATTGCTGTAGGTATGTTGTGTTTAACGCGTTTATCCTGAAAATTTTATTCTATTTTCTTCCTTTATTGTAAGTTGCAGAGATTTATTCATTGAAGGGGCAAAGGCGTGTTATTTCTACCTATTTACATAATTTTTGTTGTTCATAATTACGTGATTTTAATCCAAACCAAAACAACGTATACAGATATCACATAGCGTTGGCGCTTTAATAAAAATATCTAAAACTAGCACTTTTCGCGAATTAAAAGTTTTACACAATGCTTTGCCACTTCAACGACGTTTATTATTTGTTATTGCATGTAAAGTTTCTAATGTTTTTTTATAATTATTGAAAGATTAAATTAGTTATGATGTATATAGGTGTTTTGAACGCTTCTTGTTGGCTCATGTGGAGCGGACTGCACCGGAAAAGCCATCCTCATGCATGGAAATGCACTGCATTTGTCATTTTAGCGGTTGCATCAATTCTCCTTGAAGTTGCGGATTTCCCTCCGTGGTTTTGGGCTTTGGATGCACATGCATTGTGGCATCTCGTTACTGCACCCATCACGTACATTTGGTACAGGTAAGGATTGACATTAATTTCATTACCTAATTTACTCCCATATTTAATTTCCTTTGTATTACTTTAAATATCGCAATATAATATATCGCATGAGAAGAACCAAAATGACCCATATCCAATTTAAGCTAGAATCAAAGTGAGCTATGCCATAAAAAAAATGAGAAACATGCGTAAAATGTTAATTAAGAGTGTTTGAAAAGTGTAAAATGTTCTATTTACATATTTTTGAAAAGTGTAAAACGTTCTATTTAAATATTTTTGAAAAGTGTAAAATGTTCTATTTACATATTTTTGAAAAGTGTAAAACGTTCTATTTAAATATTTTTGAAAAGTGTAAAATGTTCTATTTACATGTTCTTGAAAAGTGTAAAATGTTCTATTTACATATTTTTGAAAAGTGCAAAATTTTCTATTCACATGGTTTCTAAAAGTACAAAATATTCTATTTAAATGCTTTCAACTACTTTCAAGACATGTTTCAATATTTTTGTAGGTAGTGGATATTGGTTTTAGCTACAAATGGATATGGGTAATTTTGGTTCTTCACAGACGAATTAAGCTTTTGGCAAAACGGGATAAACTATTTTTTTTTCAATCTAATCATATACATATTTAAATATTTCAAAATGTCTAAAAAATTGTATATTATGTGTTATCCTCAAATAGCTTTGTCGTCGATGATCTAAATTTCCTTCATCTCCAGTTTCAGTACATAAGTGCCAAGACAAAGCAACCATAGGATTCAATGAGTGAAGACCCTTGTCTCAGTTCTTCGGATTCTAGTCATTTGGTTGAGCCATTAGTAGACAAACCATGCTGAAATATTGAAGCTTCGTTAGAGTTTATGTTCGTTACTAGTTATATATCAGTTATTTATTTTTAAATTTAGTTAAGTAGTTATTATTGTAGGATATAATATATGTAAAACATTGATAGTCATTTTGAAATGTAGTGCCACTGCTTTTTAGTATAGATATAAGTAATATATTAAAGGTGACAATTTTGTTTAATAAGTTTTCTTTAATTTGACAAGAGGTCTACGTTCACGTCGCAGTCTAATAACCGCTCATTGAATCCACTATTTGAAAATATAAAACGTGAAATCCAGAAACCCTAATTTTACTGACGACGCGAAAGCCGTGATTTTTGGCTTGCAAAATTGCAATGTACAATAAGTACATATTGCATTGATTGAATTAACAAATTGTAAAATTATTATATAAAGTTCAAAGTTAGTAATCAATTGTCGAATTATTACGATATTTCTTTGAACTTTTTAGTATTCACAAATACACAAAAAATATTTATGTTTAAGTAAAAGGGTAAAGGTATGTAAAGTAAATTATTATGTGGTATATAATTATAGTGGGATTTGTATAAGTAATTGAAACTTGGAGTAAACCGCGAACCACTCTAAAATTTTTGTATAATAATAATTAGTGAAAGTGTAAAACATAGCCCATGGGTATGATGACCTAAATTGTTGTATATATTATGCACATTTGTCAAAAATCATAACAACTCATTTGTGATTACGAAAGAATGTAACTCTAGGTAATACTATTGCCACATTTTTTGAAAGTTGTAATATTTATTAATATTAAAATGATACATCATACCCGCTATTGAGATTTCGTAAAAAATGATAATAATTTATACAATTAATTGTTTGTTCCAGAATTTCCAGATATTCGCTGTAAGTACTTATATATTATATTGTGTAACTTTACTATATCTACCCTTGCTACATGGTATGACCTGTATAGCCATAAAATGTACGAACGTACACGAAATTGTACATTACAATATTATTGTGTCATACTAATCTTAAATTGGAAACGAATACCAAATATGACGTCATGTCAAACGTAACCTTAATTGAATTAATATGTTATAAAAGAATAGGATAGAATTATTATTGCTATATAGAATAGAACGAAAATACATTAAGATACATGAATACGTTATTACTAGGTCCTTTATATGAAATGTAATATAACTCAAAATACCCACCTTCCTTCAATTCCTTTACCAAATAATTTATTGATTTGTAATAATTAATAATTTATTTGGTTATACCTATATATGCTCACACACCTCATTCCATTTTTATTCTAGGATTAGATTACAATCCTTAATACAAATTAATCATTTTTCCAAGGTACAAAAGAACTTGTTTGGGAATTGAAACCTTCGACAATGGCTTTAATACAAAACTTTTAGGATCCTAAGAAATTATCTAAGAACTTTTTTATTACGTGTAAATTTTATGTAAGTAGGCAGCGTTGAAATTTCAGTGTCAAAATTAATTAGTTCAGTTAAATATAGTCATTCAATAATTCTTATGTTACAGTAGAATTATACTTATAAAATCTGTATGGCTTATCAAAGTGTAAGAGTTATGAAATGGCTTCCATCCAAGCTTTCTCATTTGCTCACAATTACTTTTTCTTTTAGCATACAGACATGCAGTGATCTCCTATCGCATTGATTGAACAGAATGAGTTTATAATTATTTAGTACAATACAAAACGAAGCTTAATAGATTTAAATTTACATTTTTGCAGTAATTCAAAACCTTATGTATATGTATAGTATTTTGCGTTATTACAAACTTTCCAGCTGAATGTTACTGCAGAATTCGCGTGTCATATATTGCGATTATGAAATTATAGAGTAGCAGCTATATAGTGCTATAAGTAATAATAAATTGTAAGAAATTATTAAGGTCGGTATAATGTCTGAAGTTACGTAGTTGTGTCAACTAATCGATATAGACTTGTCGCGTCGCTTTCTAGTAGCGTATGAAAATAGCTATTAGCTAATAATGGTGCTATACTATGTCTCTGTAAAAGTTCGGAAAATAATGAAATTTAATACGAAATTAATTTTACAACTACCGCATTTCGAAAAACCTAAACCGAAACTGAAAAGTAATTATTATCGCAAGCCATATTATATAATGTGTATAAAACAAGCTTGATTTAGTTGTTTGCTTATACTTAAGTGTCAAATTGTAATTTAATTTTTAAATTTACGTACATATCTTACCTACTTGCATACTTACGAATTTAGAGTAGAACCTCAAAAGGTAGACAAAAAAGAGACATGGATACAGCTGTGAAGTTCAAGTATGTAGTTACACTAAACATACTACAAGTAGTTAATTATTGTGACAGTGATTTTGGGATTTAAAATGAAATATGACACGCACGTTTACTAAGTACGTAATTTCAATTTCCAGTGTGTTTAATGGTGCCATTTAAAAACAGTAGAGGAAAATAATATATTTCAAATAGTATTAAACACTTTTAGAAGTTTTGAAGTATATTGTACGTAAGACTATAGTGTTTAGAATTAATTTGTATAGGTAATTAACAATAATACTATAAGCCGGTCTTGCACTGTAACTGTAAAAAAGTAGTTGGCCAATTTTGGTCTGGTCTGGTCCTGGTCTGGTGACAAAAGACAAAGCTGACCGATACGGTGAGATAATATTGTTGTGACTCATATATTGTAGTGACCTATACTAATATAATCCTGTGTATCTGACTAATCCTGTTCTTGTTGTTGTTGTTTGTAGTTGTAATTTATAATCCTATATGTGATGACACATCACACGGTTGGCAGTTGTTCTATGTTATTTACCAATATAATTAATACAAAAATTCTAAATAGTGTGATACCCATCGAACGGGTCTATCCCTGAACTGTTCATCCCTTCCTTAGGGATCGTCCACAAATGACGTCATGTGTAGGGCCAATGGATCCACTTGGCTACTGATGAGATCCCATATTAAAGATAGCCATTTTGGCAATGGTTAAACTGAAAATAGGGGAGTCATAGGGTCGTAAAAATCCTAATTTTTTAATGACGCCATTTGTGGATCTTTCCTTATTAGTATTGATATTCATATTAATAATTCCTTCATCCGTAGAATTCCTTAAGGGTAGTGATGATTTAAAACAAAAATTAAATGTGTTGATCACAACAATGCATCACGACGATGAGCCCTATATGTTCCTGTTATTAAATATCTTTAATAGTTTAGTAATTCAATCAACTTATTGACATATTCTATTACTATAATCTATAAGTATTGCTAAATATTGGTATATACTACCATCATGTTAATTGTAATAATTATTAATGTTGGAGTTTATGAAAATTACAATAATCTGATAATCTACGGAGATATAAGCAGATTATGGGTACAATAGATGTAAATCATACTTATGTATTGAGATTAAATGACGTGCAATATAAAAACAACATGACTCACACACAGTGCATTTATTTATATTGATCCATTTTCATCTATAAGTTTGTAGTTCTCTTTTGACTTTTAAAAGAGCGAGAGAGCCAGCACCCGTACCAGTGATTTAAAATCAAATTTATTTTTAAAAAAAAGTTCATATTTTTTTGGTTGATTAAAAAATTAACATTTAGTTCAACGTAAATATAAGTTGAATTGGTTTTTGATAAAAATAATAACATGGGATTTGAAAATGGAAAAATTTACAAGATATCTTGCATTGCGGATCAAACAGTACTGGATTTATCTGGTGCCTCGACCGGAAACGCAGCTGATATTATTACGTGGTCCTTTAACGGGGCTGACAATCAACTGTGGTTGGCAACCAAAGCTGGTATTCTTCTACAACGAAAAATTATTCTTTCGTAAAGTTTTTGTTGCTGAGTAATATCTTATTGTGTTACGGGTTGTCTTTGTAGATGCGGGTTGGGAATTGTCATCATTAGTTCAAGCAAAATCCGAACCGGAAATTACTGATAATTCGTCCAACGAAAATCTTAACCAGGGGGAAACTGATGGGGAGGCGAAAACTGAAACGATGAGGGAGCCACTATCCCCAGTGGATAGAAAATGCTTGGATCAAGATATGAAAAATGGAAGGCTTTTACATTACGTAAGATTCTATAGTTCCCCGGTTTTTTGTGTACTATATGCAAACAAAACCTATAGTTAGTTCATGATTTCGAATTTCAGTTAATTGTATGACAATAATTTAGAAACAACTAATTAATTAATTGAATATATTATAATTAGACGAAGAAAGACGGCTTCAATTTTAATCAACAATGGTATGCAAAGGAAGTGACGGAGGGTGTACGAATTTACACAATAACCAATGTCTCCAGCAGCAAATGCATAACTGGTCATGGGTAAACTTCATTTTTTAATTCCTTATTAAAAACATTTATCAAAGGCATTTAATACCTTTTCATTCAAAATTTTAACTTTCTTTGTGAGTTTTAATTGATAATTGAATGTGTTCATTCTACTAATTATTATTATTACTTTCACAGATCAGGGAAAAACGTCACTTGCGAGAAAGCAGAACGAAAGAATAATGCAAAGCAGCAATGGCTAATAACTCCCGTAGAGAAATGAACAACTACCTAACGAAGCAGAAGAAAACTTCCTCAGGCAGCCTCAGTTATTTGGCAGAATTGTTTCCTGAAATGTTTTCGTGGGCTTATATAAGAATTTTCCTCTTAAAAAGTTCTCCTTTTATTACTCTTCCATTACAAGTCTCCATTATTAAGAATGAAAGTTAGTTTAGGAAATTCAAATTATTTATTGGTCGTTTAATAATAAAATTATATTGTTGTATTTTAAAACTATATACTAAGCAAAGACAAAATAAAAGTAGTAACTAGTAAAGAGTTAATAAGGTTGAATAGTGTGATGATGATGCAATAAGAATAAATTAATATTGCCATTTTAATGCCATGCTAGCCCCAGTAATTTTTGTTTTCTTCATAATTCATTCTTGGAGTATATGAATGAATATATAGGATATTATTTTTACTATTCAAAGATAGCAATCATAACCCTTCGTCCAAGGTCATCATTTTGACCTTGTAACCTTCTGAGTTGCCGTAGAAGAACGATTCTCTCCTCCACTAAATCCAACGTTTCTCGTAGTTGATGAACAATGTCCGTACCCCAGATTTCCCGACAGTTCACGCTTTCCATCTCGTCGTCGTTGTTGCCGGTGAGCGCCTACGCATAGGACATTCAATGAGAGCCATAAAATTACGTTAATTAAGAGTGCAATCAAGTATGTATTATGTACGTTACGTTTTAGTTTAATAGTGCGATGTACAGATGAGGATTTTGCAAAACCGTTTTACCAAACAACTCTTCAAACGATTTGATTATTAAGCTGACTTTTAACCAAATGCGTTTATATTATGCTAAAAATATTTAACAATTTTATTTACCATTACATTTAAATATAGATTCAAAAAATCAAATGACTCAACTGTATCAACTTCGTTGTTGTTGTTCATTTCGAAGTTTCTGAACTTGAAAATGCCTAAATAAATTATCAATTCAAGTTCTTCGAAATCACAGCTTAAGATTTTTGTAAAATTCGTAAGTGCAGCGAATTCTAGAGTATGTGTCAATGTCAAATGTCAAATATGTGTATTGTTACGATCGATTGAGATTTTTATTATGACACTGAATGGGAGAGACAGATGATATATTAGAGCATAGTGACGAAACATATTAGAAATTGCAAATCATGATTATTTGCAATATTTCAATATATTTTTAGCCACCATGGATTAATAAACAATATGCATACCATGCTTAAATATATATCCATGACACCATGGCAAGAATTATTTAGGCGTGAATAATCTTTTTTATCTTTTTATTTTTATGTTTATTTTTTGTAATTTTTAAGCCATTATTACATTGCATTTGCCTGCTGAATAGAATCGAATAAAATTACGCTACATTACACAATGCTATTCCTTCGCTAATAGCCAACCATAGCAGATGATGAGGCAAACCCTTCCCATTTATTATCGTCGCGTAATGAACCTTTTGCCAAAGTACACGCCCTGGCGGAGCAAAAGTGAAACAAGCAATGCAAAATCATACGTATTCTTAAATGGCTTTATTTCCAATATAAGGTTTATAGGCGCAAATTAAAGATAAATGCACAATTACCTGAGAATCAATTTTACGGTTACCACAGGCATGGCACTGCCAATTTAATTATCATAAAGTGTTAATTGTGCATTTATCTTTAATTTGCGCCTATAAACCTTATATTGGAAATAAAGCCATTTAAGAATACGTATGATTTTGCATTGCTTGTTTCACTTTTGCTCCGCCAGGGCGTGTACTTTTGCAAAACGCTCACATTTTACACTTTTCAAAAACAAGTAAACAGTATTTTGTACCTTTTAAAAACTCGTAATTAGCAATTTTATTTTTATTTTTTTCTATTTTATTTTATTTCTATCTCATTGAAGGTGTTTTTTGAATTGCCTCATTTTGATTCTAGTTTAAATTCCAAATAGGTCATTTTCATTCTCCCCCATGATTATCGCATTAATAAATAATAATAATTTATTCATTCAGTCGATTTGGCGTCAGCCCATACAACATTGAGTTTTTACAAAATAGGAAATTTACAGATTGATCAAAAATTGATCAAAAATCCTTGGTAATTATTAATAAATTGTCGGTAAAATGTTTCTTGCGTGTGTCTTGCTTGGTTAATCTGTGGTGAGAAAAGTGTTAAAAGCTGCGTTTCAAAAAATAATCATGATTATCGCATTAAGCCTCTTGTATACTTACGCAGTAGAACTTAACGTTAGGGGTCGTCCATAAAAAATGACATACAAATATTCCCATTTCTAAGACCCTGTGACCCCCATGTCATTAGCCATTACATTAGCTTAACCATTGCGTAAATGGCTATCTTTAACATGTCAATCCATCAGTATTCAGCATCCAAGTAGATCCATTTACACGTGACGATCCCTTTTACTTTTTACACATTTGTAAACAAAGATTAACGGTATAACGGTCAAACTTCATGCTATATTATGCAACGATATACATCGCATCGGTGCGCGTGCGGTGTGGGTGGGGTGGTTTGCAAAACAATAATAAATTATTCACATGGTTACCACAATTATTTGAATAATATTAGAGCCAGAGATTTCAGACCTTAATTTGAAAAAACTTGTACCCTACAGCGCCACTGGAAATAGATAAAAAATCAAGTTTCAAAATGTGAGATAAATAATGCATCATCCATCTTGTCATGGCTGGCGCCACGGCGCCTTTACAAGAGAAGAAGAAAAGAACCATCTGCAAGATAAGAAATAAGAATCATCTTATTCATCTTGTAAAGGCGCCATGATGCAATGCCATTATGCAATGGATCATCTTACCAGAAGAATCAACCAGTAGGTGTACATTAGTAAATTGTAATGACGCGAATGGGAAGGGAATTGTATAAATTATAAAAGTCAACGTCGACATTAACCAAAGTTGACTTAACGTTCAAAGTTTCTAAGGGCTAATACAGAAAGACAAATACATACTCAAAATCCCTCAAATTACAAATTACATAACTGATTATCCTTAATCCTTAAGCAAAAGTGATCGAGTTGCAATAAGAATTATTTTCCTTATAAGTAATGACACCATAAAAACAATATTGAGAAGGGTAAAACTTATATATTCTTAGGGTACTATTACGTATATGTAAATATGTACGATACAATGATCCTTGCCCTTTAGAAAGTACTTTTCTACTTTTACTTTTTAGAAGACTCAGACAGAATCATAAAAATTCAATAAATTCAAAACCGAATAGATTTCTATGTACACATTTAACATTTTCATTAAATAAGCAAGTGGCATGTTACAATATTTAAAAAAAATACAAATGAGTAATTTTAAATAAATGTTCTGTGAACAGGTAAGTAAACATTTATACTTGTACAGTATACCATAATACTATAACTATGCCAAGGGAATGTAAAGGATCGTCCACAAGGACGTCCTCGGTCTCGGTAGGGTCCATGGGTCTGTCTACTTGGCTACTACATACCACCATGTTAAAGGTAGCCATTCAACGCAATGGTTAAGCTGATGACATGGGGAGTCATAAAGTCCTAAAAATTGGGTTTTTTCGACGTCATTGGTCATTTGTGGACGATCCCTAAAACAAGAAGCAAGAGTGAACATAATGAACTATTGTAATTTTTAAAAGCATGCTACACAATTATCATAATTTTAAGGTTACTTTAACTAATTTATATATTTTATCTGAAGGAAATCTGAAATCTAGTGCGGGAATTCGAAAATATCTAAATATCGAAGAAAAAATGCAATAACTATATTTCAAATGCAAGTCAGTTGGTCAGTAATATTATAATCATCATACCTTTTACGAGCAAGTCATATCATTCTAAATAAACAATAATGCCAAAACTTAACACAAGATCGAGGTTAGAATTAGCTCACCTCAAGCGACAATTAGATATTCAAAAGAGACCAATACCAGCAGTATTGAAAAATATTGGAGCCAATGCCAATGCAATTCAACGTCAATCTGTAGCACCACCACCACCACGACCACCACTGACACCGGCACCACCACAGCCAAATAAAACTTCAAAGTCAAAAATTAATGAAAATTCCAACAAGTTTGACTACAAGTTTGTCTTCACAAACAGTGCAATGAGGACGGACGACAAAATGTTTGACATGAAAAACCCGACACTGTCCACCATTGAGCGTAATTTGAAAACAATCGTTCCAACGAATTCCCTTCTTCCTTACGGAGTCACAATCCGTAACCCACACATGTTTGAAGAAGATCAATTAGCAGTGATTCAGCGTCGACAGGAACTTCTTAATGCCACAATTCCATCCGCGCCCTACAGCTCATTTCGAGAAAAACATCGTGCACTGCAAAGACTCGAAGAAATTGGACAACATGATAATGATACTAATAATCCTAATAATAAAAGCACGCTAACAAATGTCCTGACCCATCAAAGTAGGCCTCACCATGTACCAAAAGATTTGTTAACAAACAACAAGGGGGTCCGGGGTCGCTCAACAACAATGAAGCCGAAGGAAAGTAAATTCCAAACTGAAATGAAAAGAAAACAACAATTATCTATTCTAAATAGGTTTAGTAAGAAAACCACATTCCAAGAAGAAAACGATAAATTGCCATCGGTTTCCGCCAGTCCGGTTCCGGCTTCGACTTCGGCTAAAAAAGCAAGTTTATTGAATCCCACAAACGTTCGAGACACTGAATTTCGACAACGCTACAAAGCACTTGAAGCACACCACCGAATAACGACCAACTTTGATCAGACGTTGGACAGAGATGAGGATATTGGGAATTCGAATTCGAATCCCGTATTATTGGGAAAACACGGCAGTAAAGAGTTGGTAGATAAATTGTCAAATACGGTCCAGGATCTAAACCGGTACGAAGACCGCTTAAAGCACTACCTTAAATCTAAGAATACTATGAAGTACGCTGGGGCAGCTTTGAAGCAATTAAGACTGAAAAGGTCAAAAACAATTATGCAACTATCAAAGTTAGCTAATCCGGAACCGGAGCCGGAACCCGACTTATTTCCGAATCGGAACGGAATATTAAAAGACTTCTTGAACTCTCAAAGTGCTCCACCCACCCATGATTTTTCATCGATGGCAACGCCAAATAACCAACAACCCCAACGAGAACGACCACGACTGACCCGGCCCCGACTGACCGATACCCACAACACAGTGCCTCAGGAAAGTAACAAAAGTTATTCAGTAGACAGTGAGTACCCCCCGAAGAAGCACAGGGACGTTGAAACTCTCGGTCCATTGAAGCTGTCCGATTTTATTGGAATGAAAATTGCTTCATCGAGACGACATCATGGTCAGGGACAAGGCCAAGGCCAAGGACAAGGACAGGTACCCGTTCCCATTTCTAGGAAAGATGACGACAAAAAATTGACCCCACTTCAAGAAGCCATTATAGACGGCGTGAATTTGGACAAAATGTCTGTTCTACTCCACAGTCGCCCCTTGAGAACTAATCGAGGTTTACATAATTATGTATCTAAGTTTGAACTTCCAAGCCCAGCCTCCCATAGTGTCATCCCAGGTTTGGCTAATAATAGGGAAAGTGAAGTATTTCGTAAAGTGTACCAAGATTACAGGATTCATGAAGAAAAAGTTCAAGCGGAAATCATGCGGGACGGTAGACATAGACGAGGTCAGAATGAGAAACATAAAAGGGATGCATCTTCAAGAAGGGTCGCAGTCCTTAGTCAATTTTTACACAATTCTTTGAGTTCCTCCAGTCCAGCCCGTAAATTGAAATCACGTCCGATTCCTATTTAGCACTACTGAAACAGATAATGACCATTTTAATTTTCATATTTAATAAGAAAGGAATTAGAACGAGAACAAAAGGCGAGTACTTAATTTGTATGCAGTATGCACGAAAGGATGTTGAATTTTACACACTCAATAATGAGAACAATTAATTAATACACTAATTTCCTGTTTGCAAGTCTATCACTGAGAGAAAGACAACTTTATTAAAATAAACTTGACACTGTCGTCCAACGACGATAACCCAAAGGACTCAGTATACGTTTACATAATTTTGTTACATATAGTTTATGCTTTTTAGTGTAATTATATATTAGATTATTCATTATTATTATTCAGTAGGCACACACGAAAACAAATGATGCACACATATTTGAACTGATTTCTTCAAAACGGAGATCACTATGTCTTCAATAAGCGTACTGGGTAAACGTTGGGTTTTCATGAAGTCAAGGAAAAATTTTGAAATCGTCCCTCGTGCCCCAACGTAAAGCCCTACCACCTGGATTTCAGTCAGGCCAAGTTTCTGTTTGAAGTAGGGGATGCATGGGTCATAAATTTTCTTTTTCTCAAGATTTACAGTCTCTGATTGATTTATATCATTTTGTTCCATTCGAACGGTTGGATCAAGTATAATTCCTTCCTTTGTTGTTGAATTATACGCTATTATGTCAACACGTCTTGAACCATCTCCAGTACATTCGACTTCTTGAAGAACTTTCCACCCCAATTTTTGCATGGCTTCAGCAATTAAATATTAATTAAATTATCAATCTCCAATATAAAAAATCATGTGGACTTGATCTGACGAGTGAATACAATACAAAATATGTGTATTTAACTTCAAAAAGCAATTACTTCCTTTTATTTAAATAAACTGGCACTTTACGTTTACTAATCCTAAGTAAATATGGGATACTTTTATTTCATTCAATTCAACCATAAACTCATAAAAGCGAAGTTTTCAAAAAATCCAATATTTTAAGAAGCTTATTGCTTAAGCACGAGATCGTAAAAATTACTGGAAAACATAAAAATCACCCCTTAATTACACCATAAGTTATTTACTATGAATTTCAAACAGCAAACAATCACTAAAGAAAGAAACACAAATTGTTTAAGACGATGCATTTTGAGCGCATCGTAGTTTAAAGTTATTCAGCAAAAATATTAAATTATTTTAAATTCGTATGTGATGGGATGAGTCTAAGATACCAACACCAACGGTTGACGGTGATTCTTGCTAACTACATTCTACAGTAATTTATATTAAAAATCAGTCACCCCAACCGCAAGGGACTTTCCTCGCCCTATATAATTATATATTGGAAGTCCCAATATATACAGAGACGGTTTAGCATTCAAGATTATAATATGAGTATACAAAACAACATGATGGCTACAAAATTATATGTAAGGTTGCACAATAGGAATCAATTATCATTCTAAAGTATTAACTATAAAAACACAATACAGATGCTTTCATTTTCTTGTAAGACAGCTAGTAGTAGATGTTTCATCGTCATCGTCCGTTTGGGGAAAAAAACCCTCCTGTCCTGGTTTTACATTATCGGACTGGTTTTGCTGGTTTCTAAGCAAATTCTGGGAAATTAAATAAATTAGCACATACAGTAATAATACCATATTATGCTCATCAAACTAAAACTAACTAGAAAGTTAGTTATTTTTGTTATGAATGAAGTGTTTTAGTCAACAGTAATCACTAATCACCTTAACAGTTCCAGAATTGAATGAAATAATCTGCTGAAATCGATGCAAGTCGTAACTATCAGGGGTAGCCGCCTCAGGTGGTTTAGCGGCCCGAATACTTGTCTGACAATTAGACATGGTAACCATCTTCTTAGGAATAGTTTTCTTTTTAGAGGCTGTGTAAAAAAAATGATTATTAAAAATTGCCACTTTTTATAACATTAAAACTTTCATTAATTACGTTAGCAGTATAATATTATGTTATTATATTGTTGATTTTACCAGGGAACGTCACTTGAGCATACCCATCCCGGGTAATAACAGATGCATCAAAAACATGTTGTAAAAATTCTCTAGGTGTTCCCACCTGTTTATTAGGCCCATGACCATACAGTCCGTAGTCAACTAAGCTCATGTCATTTTTATGTTTTTTATGACAAATGTCTTTTAATTTTCGTGCCTTCATCGCAGATTGCTCGAGAGGGTTTTTTTTTTCTTCTTGACTACCACTACCATCCACTTGCGAATTGACTACTTCATGTTGTTCCATGTTAGTGTCATCAAACCTAGCTTTAGCCGATGCTCGCTTTGTTTTTTTGTTTTCTTCGGTGGTAGCAGTACTAGAAGCTAAGTCCAATGGACCACGGATGGTGATGGCACCTAATAAATTAGTCAGTGGTTCTCTTGCAACACAAGAGTGTACTCTTCTAGTATTCATGAGAAACTCGTGCATTTTCCCTTCCTCATACTGTCTCTGTCCTTGGCCTGCACCGGGGCTCCTCTAAAAATAATTATTAAAGTAAAAACTGTAATGTACACCTGTTACTGAAATAGTTAGAATTTGAATACGTATACGAGTACATAAGCACATTGAAAAACTATTATATAATAAATTTTGGTAAACATAAAAATCACCATTGCTTTGCCTTTGATTGCTTTTAGGAATTTTTCAATTGTGAAGTGGTTCATATCCGTGCGTCCACAGTTTTTTTCATAGACCTTCACAGCCTTTGCAACCACAAGTGTATGCTCCAAAATTATAGCAGCCTCTAAAGTGTTCACTGATTAAAATAATTTCATTAAAGATCAAAAATTTTACCAAAAGATTAGCTTCATATCAATAATATCATAGTATCACACTGCTTTCATCATTCTGGCGTCTGATTTGCATAGAACCAATGTTTATACTCATAACAAGTTTGAATTCATTTTTTGTACTTACTCTCACGCGTGTCTGCCAGTCGACATCCCTGATCAACGTTTCTGCTGAGTTCCGCGTTGGAATTTTGTGAATCATCATGGTTTCCAATGTGGCCCACAAACTCTATAAAGTCCCAAAATTGATTTGAGACATTCCGAAATAAATGTTTCATATAATAATTTTACAATTAAATGCCCACTAACTATGAACTACGGCTAATTCAATTATTACAAGCATAAACTATAGTTAGGTACATGTAAAATAATTTTATTACTTTGAGCATCGTCCGTAAGCTTCCTGAAAGTAGCCCTAATGTTGGTCTGGTTTGAACGTGTATCATCATCATCATTCTTAGATACCTCATGTTCTGAATCCGGATCATTATTATTATCTGAGCTAGTGGAATCCACAGCTTCACTGTCTGCACCTTCGGTTTTTGAATCCGAATCGGACGACATGCTATCTTTTTCAGAGATGACAGATGACAGACAAAACTAAACACTGCAGTACACTGATTGAGAGCGTAGCGGTGAGCAAATATTTTCAAAAACTTATGGTAGGTTTTATATTATCTCAATATTTCCAAAATTCCAATGATCTGTTTAAAGAATTTCACTTTTATTTCAAATTTAGCTTTTGACGACTTTTTGTTTAATGCGTAATTTGACAGAGTGACAAAAAATAGATACTAAATTTGAAATTACAGCAGGCAGAACTAGTAGGTAGAAGTAGTAGTAGTAGAACCTCAAATACAAATAAAACACTAAAAACTAAAACAGTTTACAATTTTCGAATAGGTTGAGCCCCGCCTTTTTGAAGCGATGAATGCGGGATTTCTAGTGGGGACAGATTCTGACTTAATATTGTTATTCCAACCGGATTTGCAGCAGACTCATATTCTAAATCTAAATAGGATTGATTACACGTGCTTTTTTAACATAATACGCAGAAAGCACTAATAGTGGCAACAACAAGGCAACTAAAAAAAACAACTTACGCACGAGCGCGAACTTTAAAAAAAAGTACTTCTCTCTCAAGTAATAAACAAACTGAATAGATGTGCTTACTAAGAGGTCGTCCATAAATGATGTCATTGGTAGAGTCAATGTGTCTGTTATGACAGTGATGACATGCCACGTTAAATATAACCGTTTATTACGCAATGTTAAAGTGATAACATGGGGTTGGGTGAATCTCTAAAGAGTAACAAGTTGAGTAACATCATTTACGGACCATCTATAAATAGTAAGTCTATAAGGCCTTGTCCATAAACGATGTCATCAAAATATCCCCATTTTTTAGGACCCCATACGATACCCCGTTATCAGCTTAAACTATTGCTTCAAAAATAAGTATCTTTACAGGAGGTCATCAGTGTACGAAAGACCCTTTGACCCTACCAATGGCGTCATTTACGGACAATCCCTTATTGCATTATTTTACTGCTGCGGAATTTCCGGTACGTTTCGTTTTCGTCCTGCGTTGGGATTTAACCAAAATTTGCAGCTACGAGGATAAATATCTGTGGATGTGTTTGAAACGTGAAAGCTGCTTCGTAATTGTCCCTAGTCCCTACTATAAATATCACAAGATAATTTAGGGTAGAGTGATGTATAATTGTGGTCGTGCCAGTTTTAACAGGAAAACGTTTACTACTGATTCGGACGTACATCTCACATAGAAGAAGTAAGGAAGCCTATTCTACTTGGGTGTGGGGACACTGAGGATCAAGCACAGGTGCATTCGACCGAGGTGAGAAAGAATCATAATTATATGAACCTGAACAGTGACAGTCATCCGTGCCACAGATATTTCTGTTGTTTCATTGTTTTATTTCTAGTTTATTTGGTTTTTCTTGTCGTTAAACGTTCATTGTACGTATTGCGTGTACCGTCACTAAGAGACAGGCAAAGAACTAAAAGCGCAGTTACCCGCCAGCCAGTGCCAATGGACGGCGATTGCGTTATATTAAAAAATATTGTGTAACTATGACTTGTGACTTGTGATTGTGACAGTGGTTTTTTGTAAAGTTGTAAAAAGAATTTTTATTTACGTGTGGGAATGGTTTGAACAGGTCAAGCGAGAAGCAGTTAATTATGGAAGGTGACAAGGTTGTGAACTCTGCCAACTATAAGGCTTATAAATTCGACGGGTATGATGTGGTGAAGCTATTACGGCTTTTGCGTACTTTTGAAAGGGAGCTGAGTTTTCTATCTCCAAAGATTAAGGAGTTCTATCAGCGGGTATCAAAACTCATATTACTCTATTATTAGCTTCGACGTTAAAAATTATTAGTAGACTTTGTCTTAATATTATTATATTATGTGTCCATTGTCACAAGATATATTACGTGATTGATTATATCTGTTTGTTTGAAGGCGGAAGCTTTTGAGCTGGAACAACCTTGCAAATCATTTTCAATGATGAAACAAAATGATTTCGTCATCGTTTTGTTTCAAAGCAGGGACAAACTATCCGCTTGTGTAAGTTTTTTTTATTATTTTTTAAATTCAGTTTAAATTCAGTAATTGGTTAATGGCAGTATTTTAAAATTAATATCTAGGTTGACAAACAACAGTTAATCTGTAATTTTTATTGTTTGTTGTTTAGCTCCAAGCCGGTCTGTTTGTGAAGTCAACTGAAGTGAAGACCAAGTTAAATCTGGCGATATGGTCTCTAAATGCCTTACTGTCCAAACCATATCACAAACTTCGGAATCGAATCCCTGCTACAGCTATAGCTGATGAAGATGGAAGTAAAGATCATTGTTCAGCTTCTTCATCCGTGGAATTAAATTCGACGATAAAAAACTCTAAGTCATCCATTCCAGTTCCTGTCCCAAGGGAGTCTCAGGAGGACTTGGCGGACTTGGCTTCTCCGAGGCCTCCCCCTTCTAAATGGCTGTATACTTTCAACGCACCTCCTCCGATACCGGAAATTAAAGCCAGGTGAATATTTGAGGAGACATATTTAGACCTAATGGGTATTACATAGTTTTATCTGAATAAGTTCCAATTGTAGCTATGAAATAATTGTAATAATAGCGTATGCTTCATTTGTTATTGGTTCTAGTTGCAGTTTTGCAAGAACTTCTGCAGAGCGAATTATATATTCAAATTATTATAGCGTAATTCTTTTTTGTATTTTATAGAGCTGCGTCACCACCCGCACCGGCTCGTAAAGCGAAGTTGACGCTCGGGAATCCGAACCGTCAAAATAGGAAGAATTCTTAAATTGGAAACTACCATTTCACGTAATAGGGCTAAGAAAAGAAATGACGTAATAAATAAGTAATAACACTTTTTTTAACATTGTTTGTAAATATCGTCTGTGCCAAAATGGCCAATATCCATTTTTAGCTAAAAACAATATCAACTACCTACAGAAATACTCAAATATGTCTTTTGAGAGCATTTAAATAGAACATTTTGCAATTTTCAAAAATATGTAAATAGAATATTTTGCACCTTTTCAAAAACACGGAATTAGAACATTTTGCACCTTTTCAAAAACACGGAATTAGACATTTTTGCACCTTTTCAAAAACATGGAATTAGATCATTTTGAACCTTGTCAAAAACTTAAGTAGGACATTTTACGCTTTTCAAAAACTAATAATTAACATTTTACGCATGTTTCTCATTTTATTTTTATGACATAGCTCATTTTAGCTTAAATTGGTGATGGGTAATTTTGGTTCTTCACAGACGATATATGGTATTCCATAGTTTGTCGAAATCGTTGAATTCGTAAAAATATTGAAATATATATACGTTACCCACTCTCACCCTATACCTATTTCTTATTTCTTACTTGTATTTTGAAGCCAGCTCTTCTTCAGCATGCTATTATCTCCGTCCTATCGTTTGTCTTTCCACGGCCACGGTAAAGCAACGGTTATTTCCTTCTTATTGGAGACTCCGCTCGAGTCTTCTTTTTGTAGTCACTCAATCCGTAAATAATGCCTTATTACTTTCGTAGTTTGTTTTATCTGCTTGGAATGGCATGTGTATACACGAAATTACAAACCATCTTCTCCTACAAGGTTTTTTTTCTACCTAATTACTTTTAAGTTATAATTTTCTGAATGAATATATGAAATATTAGCGGTATTCACGATTACGCTTCTTCGATTACTTGCTGTTGGTACTGTAGCACCAAAATCGTCCAAAATTGTGAACGCACTTTAAGTAACATGCTGTAGCGTTGAATGTTACTGTTTCCATGGTTACTAAACATTTAAAATATAAAATATATTGGTACCGTAAAACTTCAAGCAGATGCCCGGCTTCTATATGAAGCTTGATCCTTTTCCCATCTCTACATGTCACAGACGGCCTCTATTTGAGACCCGGCCTCTATTTAAGACTCGGCCTCTATTTGAGAACAGGCCTCTATTTGAGACCCGGCCTCTATTTAAGACTCGGCCTCTATTTGAGACCTGACCTATATTGGAGACTCGGCATCAATTTGAGACCCGACCTCTATTGGAGACCGTGCTTCTATTTGGAGCTTTACGGTGTACATAATGCATATTTTTTATTTCAAATTCGAAGCTTAAAAATATAAAATTCACTCGTTGAACTCAGTATCCGTGGCAACCAATGCAACAATTGCTACAGTGTGCTACAACACGTTATTTAGAATTTGCTGTAGCACCGACAGCAAGTAGCACGAACAGACGCTGTAGCGTAATCGTGAATATCCATTATGTTGGTAGAAATAAGAATATGATGGGGAGAGAATTAAGTGAATAGTGACGATGGCAAATAATTAAATGTATGACAATACACACTTTTTCAATAACTAAATTTGTTAGTTTTATTTTAAATTAAGACAGAAATAACTTGAGCTCACATGGGAACCTCCCTAACTTGAAACTACAGAATGAAGCGAAACTACCCAGAACGTATACTACCCATATCAGTGACCTCTGCTTGTATAGTCGTTCGACTGCAAAATTCGTTTTTCGGCCGCAATCGCGCGCGCAATTTCAAAAATATCGATTTTTTATAATTTCACTGCGCTCTAGCTCCCACAGTTTTTGTTCAATTTTCATAAAAATTGAAATACAACATCTTTGTATGATTATCTAAAAAGTAATTTCAGGATTTTTGAAAATTCGAAAATTTTTATTTTATTCGAAAAAAATAGTTAAAACTCTGGGCCTCAAAAATACACATTTTTTTAAATTTTTCGAAAAAAATAAAAATTTTCGAATTTTCAAAAATCCTGAAATTACTTTTTAGATAATCATACAAAGGTGTTGTATTTCAATTTTTATGAAAATTGGACAAAAACTGTGGGAGCTAGAGCGCGGTGAAATTCAAAAAAATCGATATTTTTGAAATTGCGCGCGCGATTGCGGCCGAAAAACGAATTTTGCAGTCGAACGACTATACAAGCAGAGGTCACTGATATGGGTAGTATACGTTCCGGGTAGTTTCGCTTCATTCTGTAGTTTCAAGTTAGGAAGGTTCCCATGTCAGTATGATTCAATCTCTACCAACCAAAATGAAGTTTGAAAAAAATTGTGAGGCAAATGTTTGATATTTTATTGCAAACATATTTATGTGTATTTTGAAAACATAATTTAATTTAACATAATATGAGATTTGCGTATGGTCAACATTGCGTCTTCAATATCATAGATGTGACTATGGGCAAACATAAAATATTAAAAATATATAGTTAGAATAGACTCTTGATTCGCTTCACGTTGACAACATCCATATTTTAAATAAATAATTTTGAAGTTAGACTTGGTTAAATCACGTAAAACGATAAATATTTATACAAACAAATACTACATTGCTGACCACAAAATATTATTTTTATACGACCTAGGAATGGAGGGCTCTTTAGGGCTACTTATTGTGGTGCGGCGACTTTGATTAGTATAGCTGAAAAAACAGATACGATAATAGCTCAAATTTCATATATTTAACGATTGTACATTTGAGAAGCATACTTAGTACCTATAGTTTAATTTGAAAATTCAATACAGCAAACAGCAAGCAACTGTACTAGCTGCAGTTAGTATCGAAATAATATATAAGAGCTTATATTAAACGCAAAACTTACACAATTCCCGCGTCTTTAGCCATGCTGTAAAATAGGGTTGTCTGATCCTTCAGTAATTCTTGAGGATTTTCAAATTCTCGTATTACTCCATCATCTAATACCATTACCCTATTCAAAGATATTGTAACTTTAGGTTTTGCCTATACAATATTACCAGTTTAAACTGTCGATGAATAGACTGGAAATAGTTAAATACCTGTTGCAATCCATGATTGTGTTCAAACGATGTGCAATAGTTAGGACCGTACATTCTTTGAATTCACTGCGTATAGTTTGCTGAATTAAGTCATCTGTCTCCAAGTCAACTGCGGCTGTGGCTTCGTCCAGGACCAATATCTTAAATTGAGCATTCATTCATATTAGTATGTACAAGACGTTGGAAGACAGCAATATACCACAATGACTTATCTATATCTAAAGATGTATAGATTTAGGCTGTACCTTAGTTTTTCTTAACAAAGCTCTGGCTAGACACACTAACTGTCTTTGACCCACACTGAAAATATAAGGAATTGTTTTAATTTTGTTCTGTATGAAGTTGTGTTTAAAGAATTACCTAATTTTTGTAAGTACGTCATGCTAGAACAAGATTATATAATTTTACCAACCTCAGGTTTTCCCCACCCTCGCTGATCTCAAATTCTAAGCCCATTGGCATGGAGCTGACGAACTGCTTCAAATAAGCATGTTCTAAAGCGTGCCATATTTCGCGGTCCGAGTACTTTCTAAATGGATCCAAGTTGAAGCGAAGGGTTCCCGAAAACAGCACAGGATCCTGCAAAAAGATATTTCACATTCTTACTATTTCTATAATAATGCCACTACACTGCCATCGTAAAATCACAAGGTTAACAACAATTCAATCATGAAGAGGAGAGAAAAACCTTTACCTGCGGGATAATCGTAAGCTTCCCTCGCACATCATGAAGCCCCATGACCGACAAATCCCGACCGTCAATTTCTATGGAACCACCTGCTGCTTCAACAATGCGAAATAGTCCTAGTGTCAACGAGGATTTCCCCGCCCCTGTACGTCCCACAATCCCGATCTAAAATGTATAGAGATGACCAGGTAGGTAACTTTAAGTTAACGGATTTTTTCGTGACGTCATTTATGGACGATCTCTTAACGGTTTATGTTGCTATTTAATTGACATGACATAACCCATCCATGAATATAAATTCAACGCGACCCTCAAGTTTTGAAAATTAATTACCTTCTCCCCAGAATCAATATCACAGGATAAATTTTTAAGAACCAAATCCAATCCTTTTCTGTATCGGGACTGATATCCTTTGAATTTAATACTGCCGTTTTGAGGCCAATATGGCGGGGGTCTTTTCTCCGGAATTTCCCATTCTGCTTCCTGTGTATGTAAATCCGAAATTACAAACTCACAAACCACATTTAAACACATTAAGTATAGGACAAGGCAAAAGTACACCAATAAGAAATTAGACGTTAGTTAGCCTCATACTTGTGGAGTTTCTCCATATTCTTTTATACTCTCTACGGCGACAATGTTGGTTTCTACATCTGATGTCATTCGTACAAGCCAATTTAAAGTTTGTGTCACACCCAAAGCATAAGATACGGAAAGACCAACGGACGCTTCATCAGAATGAGAGGTGACGGCAAATACGGCCGCAAAAAATATTATGACGTTTCCTATCGTTTCCAGTCGAATTGCCAGCCATCTGCTCAACACAACAACATGCAGGAAAGATAAAAAATAAAGCAGTGTTCCCAATGTGTATAAACCTACGAACATTTGCACTTCTAACTTTAAGCTACTGTGTGTAATGCTAAAAGTATTAAAATCTGCCACACAGCAGGAGAGTTGATATTTGAATAAGAGTACGATTAATAACACGTTTTGGCATGACCTGTTAGCAATAATTGAAGGGTAATAGGCAATATGATTATAATCCACATGATGCTCAGATTCACGAATAAATTGAGCCTGCTTCGAAAAAGCTCTAATAGTCACCGAACCTGTTAAGGTTTCACTGAAATGGGAGTAGAGAGGCGATCTCGATACGGATTCGAGTCTCTTCATTTGTCGTGAGGATGCCACGTAAAACCTCTGAAATAAAGCGAGATGTAAAAACATGCATTCAAAGCGTCATTTGCTTTACTTAACTTACTGCTAATTCTGCATATATATTTAAAAAATGAATATAAAATCAACGTAAATAACCTGAGCCACGTAGTAAACAAAGCTGATAGGTAAAATCGTAACCAAGAACCAAGGAGTGCTACAACTAATGACGATCAGTGTTGACATAACCTTAAGTATAAAATAACCTCCATGTAATTTCCATAATACTTAATTTTACCTGTTTTCACGATATACAAAAGTTTTTTAATAATAATAAATGCACTAACTTGGAATAGACAAGCTATCCAAGCTCGAAGATTCTCTGGAAAAGTATTATCTGCGACATCAATATCTTTCGAAAATCTATTGACAATTCTCCCCAACGGTGTTGTTTCAAAAAAATACATTGGGGACTTGAGAATATGCGTCAGCATTTCGTCATGAAGATATCGAGCTGCTTGTAGACTTCCTAACGACATGACGGAGTTTGAAAAGAAAACTGTTACGGCTGCAAAGTAACGTACAAAATTGACAAACATTTTCCCTCGTTATTAAATCCAACATTTTTCCAGTACTCAATATCCCATGGTTTAATCTTGAGACTTTTGTACAATGCATAGCTTTTATAGTTTTGCAAACATTTTATATTAAATCTTAAAGGCATGTATTAATCTTTCTTACCTTGCCCAAGTCCTAGAGCTGTGTACACACCAAGAAACAAGTCACGCGTCTCTATATTCTGCCCCCCATTTACAGTTGGCTCACTCGTCCACTTAGCCAGCCATACATTTGTGTACACCGCCAAAGCTAAAATTGAATTCCAAATTAAATTTAGAGATAATTGCTGACTTAAATAACCAACAATTTCCTTGTAATTTCTTAGTAATAAAGTAAAGTAATCTATCTATCTATCTAATCTAGTAAAAATAAGTTCTTACCACTGTAAATTACATGCAAAATAAAGGTGAAAATAGCAGTTTCCCATCCTACAGATTTTAAATAATGAGAGTACACATCCCGCTTCACACTTCCAACTCCCATCCTTTCGTCTTCAATTAAAATGTCTTTTTCTGGCCCTCGTTTTCCTTTTGTAATTGTAGATATACTATTGCTCCTGGACAAAGCTTTTGCATCCCCTAGACTTATTGGGTTATGAATTAATGAATCTGTCTCTGTTTCGTTTATGCTGTGCTGTAATTTTAAAACAGGAAATTTGAATAAAATAAAAAATGGTTAGAATTTTAAACTGCGGAAAAGGAGGTAGGTACTTTAAGAAAGTAAACGTAACGGTACATTTTTCCCAACTTTCAGAGATTTGCTAGGACTTGACCACATGAAGGATTTTCTTCTATCATATTCACCAATTTTCCCAACGTCAATTTCAGAAACTACTGAGAGTTTCTTGGAAAATGCATCACACTGATCTCCAAATGCAGCTTGCATTTTTTCTACTGCAGATTTATCAGCATGCTCCAATTCTTCCACTCCTGCGTGTTGAATTAAAAAGTCTGCAAAATCACCCTAAAACAAGCACAAAAATCTCATTAAAAATGGAAATTAATATTTTGTACCTTCAAAAAATCTCAGAATGGCAGTACAAAGATTCTGATTACCCTCTTTTCTAAAAGCTGACTGAAAGAACCAGTCTCGGTAATTTCCCCATTAGTCATCACAATAATCTTGCTCACAAAAATATTACAAAATTAAATACATCATAATTAAGTTAAGATTCTAAAGTTTAAACCCGGTGTGAATTATTAGAACTCACAAAGTCCATCTGGGGCAAATAGGTTATGCCGTGAGTCACAATGACCCTTGTTTTTGAGCTGAGCATCCCTTGAGGTCCAATCATATTTTCAAAGAGATGTTTTCCTACGTGCGAGTCAACTGCATACAGTGGATCGTCCAGAAGGTACACATCAGCGTCACAGTACGCTGCCCGAGCTACAGGGATTTAACGATGAGAATTAGTTTCATATATATGGCTTATATTATACAGCAAAAAACAAATATGGAAAAATTGTGGATTAAAAATGGAATTTTACCTAACGAAACTCGCTGTTTCTGACCTCCACTCAGATTTATGCCCTAAAATAAAATAATGTCCGGTAAACCAATACATAAAATACAAATATAAGTTAGTTAAATCTGTATGTTCAAACGAGCATTTAAAACTAATGCTGAAAAATAACCTTTTCTCCAATTTCAGTTTGATCCCCAGCGGGTAACACTTGAAAATCCGGATTTAATGCTGCGGCATCAACAACTTTTTTATACAATACTGCGTCATAATTCTTTCCAAATAAAATATTTTGCTCTAAAATTTGATTCTGGATCCACGCTGTTTGTGCGACGTAGGCAATTTGGCCCTAGAGAAGCATATCAAAGTTGAAGAATAACGGTTTTTAATAATAATTTTTAAGTTTTTTAATATAATTTTTAAGTTTTACTCAAAATTAATCAACTATAAGCTCAACTGTAAGCACATACATACTTTAGTTTTAAACCATATCTCACAAATTTTTAGCAAAGGAAAATTACCACAGTATTAACTTCCCCACTTAGTTTTTCCATTTCACCCAAAATGGCTGAAAGAAGTGATGACTTTCCTGACCCAACAGATCCAACAATAGCTACCAAGGAACCTTTCTTAATTTCTAAATTAATATTTTTCAAAGTAAGACCGTCATCCCATGTGAAACTTCCATTTTTGACACTGACTACAGTACCTGTAGAAAAATTAGATGTGCACATTAAAATAATCTGTGTTAAAAGATAAAAAAGAGTTAAATATTGAAAAACAAAATGCAGAAAATATTTTTAATTACCATCTGACGTTTTTTCATGAGTCACAGCTTCTTCATCGATTTCATCTGCATTCATGAATTTATTTAAACGCTTCAAGCTCACTCCTGCCTAAATTATTCCGTCAGATTATGAATAAAGTTTATTTATAAAGATGAAAATAACAATGTCAAGTTTAGAAATGTATTTTTACGAAAATTTTCAGTTCAAAGTAAAAAAAAAAAAGTTACCGATAACATTCGATACAAATTGGTTATTAATTTAACTGCTTACCTCAACGAAATATACCATGACCATGGGTAATATTCCCATGGGCATTCTCATTATGTTGAAGAGCGTAATCCCAACAAAAGCTTTTCTAGCATCCAAAACATGCTTGTCATCCATGAGGACGTACGTTGCGAAAGATGAGAGTGATACCTATACGAAAATAAAAATTGAAAAAAATATTTAAGAGGAAAATGTTTTTGAATAATATAGTTCCAGACTTTACAACAAAGTTTGTAGCCTCGCTAAAATGAAAAGGAAACGCACCAAGAATGGAGCCAAAGTTCCAACTAATGTATTGATACAATTTATTATCTTGATCTTCCTCAAAACAATGAGTTCCTTCTCCCTTATTTGATATATCTCTTCCAGAAATGAGGGCTCCCATGCATACAGTTTTAAAACTTTAATCCCTGACAAAATCTCATTCATACGTTTGATACGCTGGTCTTTATTGATCATTTGCTCAATCTGTAATTTCTTCATTCGATAAGCCATGATCGTGGTGATAGGGATGAGGAGGATAAGGACGGAAAGCCCTGCCAGCGAAGCTGGTCCGAATGCCAGCCATAAGAAGTATACTGAAAGGACGATCTGAAGTGGAGCACTCCAAATCATATTCAAGTAAACAGTGAGATCCACAAAACGCTGACAGTCAACGCTCATTAAATTTACTATTTCACCCAAAGTGAATTCTACAAAAACCAGCACAAAACAAAAACACATTTAAATAAGTAAAGTAAAGGCGATTTTGGAAGAACTTTGAAATCTTTTCCTTTTAATCTTAACCAAGCATATGCACAATTCCTTTTACTATAATGGGCACGGCCTATCCTTTGTAGCAATTTAAGTAATCTTTTATGTACCTAAAAATTTCTCAATAAGTTAAATAAAATTTAGGCCAAAGTGCCTCTGTGAAGAAAAAAAAAGCACAAGATTAAATGTATTGCCAAAAAAGTGCGCAAGGAACATTACAAATATACAAGTAAACAGGCCCGTCCTGCGGACGGAATTTATCCCGATTAAACTCTGAAAATAAAATGCTGTAAACCGGACACCGTTATTTGGATTTTTGTATATGTTAGACTAATTGACTATGTATAAATGCAAATTATGTTACCTTTTCTAGCCGAATTCGAAATAATCAATGACTTTTGATAAATTATCCCAACGAGTGCGCTTCGTATTCGCATTCCAATAAGAAACATTCGGTGAAAGTATTGACCTAAAAACACTGTCTGCGTCATAGAAGTAACGAGCAAGAGTATTGCATATAAATATCCTTTCCAGTTTTCTTCACCCGATGAAACATGTCGAATGAGCGAACTGTATTAGAAGAATAATTTTTAAATAAAGCCAATTAATAACTGTCATTAAAACGCCGTGGTGTAGGATTCATCTTTAGGGTATAAATTATCCAAAAGGTTAGGTGCAGGTTCAGTGGTGTAAATTAAATATATTTTCATATGTTTACAGTGGAGTCTTGATGTACTGGCCTTCCCAACACCGGCAATCTCAAAGTACTGAATAATTTTACATTCCCCAGCAAAATTCCTATGCTTTATACAGGGACTTACTCCGATGTATCGGCTTTCGATTTAGGCGTCGTGCACATATTGCGTATACAAAATAGGGGGGGGGGGGAGGGAGTCTCAGTTCCTGATACTTTTGTATACTATAAAACGGAGGGGGGGGGGAGGGTTTAAGGACTTGATCACGAATACAACACAAAATACTTGGATTTTAAAGAATTTAGTTAATTATTATTCATTTTCTTTGATTTTATATATTTCATTATAAAGTTCAAAAGAAATTTTTAGTTTATTGGTGAATTATATATTTTTATGCTAGCATAGAAAATCGCTTTTTCTACATTTTTTTTCACAAAGAACATGGCACAGTTAAAATAGTGTGTAAAATTAAAGCCCTGTTATATTATCCTAAAAATTACATACATTGTCGAGAATTTAACGCCTAACAACTTTTACAATGGAACTTTAGTTGAATATTTGAACTTGACCCCAAAATTTCGAGTCAAAGGTCAAACATTGAACAAACCACAATGGATTTACAATAGGGAGGTTGTGCAAACGTAAAACTGGCACTTTAACTTTAGCAATTGCAAAAGAATCGCGACGCCATGTTTTTTCTATTTTCTGTTTAGTGCTACATGCATATGTAAAAACATTACAAATCAAGCACGAGCTGGAACGTATCGCTAAAGTACATGTGCAGTATGGGCAGGGATAATGCGAAAGTGGCGGATAGGTTTCTCAAAACAGAAAATAGTAAAAACATGGCGTCGATCTTCTGCGCACATTCTTTTGCAATTGCTAAAGTTAAAGTGCCAGTTTTGCGTTTGCACAACCTCCCTAATATAAAGTTCACTTATCTGGTGTATAACTTGCTGCTGATTAACGTTGTGATCCTTATTTTGTCAAAAAACTAATTTTTGGCTCTAATTCTGGGTTAATAACGGAACTCCGGTAGTAACAAAACAAGGTCCCCACGAACAATGTACCATGCATATTTCCCTATTTGTACCGGCTAAAGATTTATTTTGCCCGGTGGTGTATCCGTATTGGTTTATAATATAATGTACCTACGTATATGCCGGTATTGGATTGGCCTACGTTATCGGCCACCACATTGTATACGACCGTTCAAAAGACGGTGAATCGAGATTCCATTGCATTTCATATAAGGTGTGATCAAAAATAATCCTTACTCCAATATCTGGGGCGAAACAAATCCAAGCAAATCCTGAACTAATTTCATCAATGCTCCGCACACAAAAACACCTCGATTTGCTTTGATAAGAGCCGGTAAAATGCTTGCTACATTCTTTTCTGAAGCCTTCTCTGATGACCGTTTGTTCCCTTCGTTCTCAGCAGAAAACTCCGAATTTTCCGATTTTGGACTCGTATTATTGTTGAGGAATTCTTCTACTGAATACAATTTCTTGTCATTCTTCACAAATCCCTTTTTTACAGAATTCCTAAACAAAAATCCAAATGGCAAACAAATAATTATTATGCTAAAATTCAATAAATTATTACGTTTATAAAGTTAACAAAAGACAGCAATTACTATGCTATATACTTAACATCTCTTACAATTTTTTACTATGTATCAAAGCTGGTTTCCAAAACTTGGAAAATTTTTCAATCAAAGGTTTAGATTTATCTTTAGGATTTAAATCCCATAGGTCGTGGTACTCTAGAGGTTTTTTAAAACCCAGGCATGCAATTTTACCAAACCAATGGTATGTAAGAATAGATGGGAATGATGCAATCAATTCTGGACAGGGGTTCTGTAAAGAAGACATTAAATATCTTAGGAAGTAGTAAATTATTAGGAATTATAAGCTCCGGCACATAAGTAACCTCAGAAATATCAGAAATTCTGACATACATACCTTATTAGTTTTAGATTTTCCATTCATACCGTTACTTGTATCTCCATCATAGCCCAAGTTGATTTTGGCACTGGATTTCTGGCATATACTGGATGGATTATCAGGGGGGAAAGTTAGGACGAATTCAAGCACAACCAGAGGGTAAGTTATCATTAGTATTATAAACCTAAACTTCTCGTGTTCATCATCCTGAAAAGCAAACAAAATATGATCACTGGTCTTATTCACTTTAATATAATAAGAACTTATCAAAAAACAATGTCCAATAAAACATAACATAATACTCTTGCATAATTCCAGTCCAGAATAGACTGACGTGAAAAACAAAATGAATAAATAATTGTTCATTATTATTGAGTATTACATCCATCTCTGCAAGATTCCTCAATGTAGTTTGAAATTCGAAGAAACCACAAAGTGCAGAGAGAAGCCAAAACATGAAGAAGGCCCCAGAGTTACGAATTCCTTTTCTTTGGTTGAATGTTTGAAGTGCCACTACTAAGCACTTAAATATAAAGCGCATAGGTAATAATTAAATTTTTGTGTTATTTATATTCCGATACCATTCGTCATTCATATTCCCATGAACCATTATTTTGGTTGTAGGGCATTTCCAACCTGGACATTTTATACCCGGAAATTTCCTATCCGGGCATTTCCTACCCACGACCACGACCAAGCCTAGGACATTTCATATCTATGTACATACAAAACGTAACTATGCATAGTGCAACAGGACACCCAAACTTATTGCATTTTATTGCAAGGACTACATTAGTCACGGGTAGGAAATGTCCTAGGTTTGACAATGGGTAGGAAATGCCCGGGTATTAAAAGCTCCCTTGTTGCAAATGTCTGGGTAATAAAGACCGTTTACCATTATTTCGTCAAGAATTAAATATTGTTTTATTATTGCTTACAAAAGTTCCGCCTTTGATGACAGGAGCAACCCTGTCAACTGTGTGTATTTTGAATTCCTCATCATCTTCCCCAGGAGTTTGGCTAGTACGGTATAAAGAGGAAAATTGTAGAATTTCAAGGACAAGTAAAATCAATACAATGAGTCGTTGTAGTGTATTTAGGATAGTATTTGGAATTTGAAAGCCATTTTTTGATTTCACTCCATTACAAATTTCATAAATTGCAGCCAACCATATAAAACCACATGGAATCCAGACTAATACAGTTTTCTCAAAGCACTGTGTAAAATCCGGATACTCAGTGTTCCATGTTACGTTTAAATCCTGAAATGAAGTTAATATGCAATTTAATTACATTATAATTGAATTTATATCTGTATATTATTCTCCCATTGGCATATTAGTCCAAAATAGTTTCGGAAAATTATTAATACGGTATATAGCTTTTGGCCTGCAGCTATTATAGCTTATGCACAGACTTAAATAGAAAGCTCAAATGGACATCCGGTAAGCAATTAAAGCAGCCCCTATTAAATTTTAACCGTATTTTAGTATATTCAATCGCGCTTACTGTCAATTTTTACATTTTTTTACCGATTTTCCTATTAATGTAATGGTGGAGTAATAATTCACGCTCTGCTAAAAATTAATAGAGACGTGGTAAATCCGCTATATTTTTCTAGCTAGTAAGCGTGTAACCATAACCAATTGGAATACCTATACCTAGATTTATAGGTTACAAAAATATTCTCACCCAAAATCTGGACCCACAAAATGTATCCAATTCGTCCATTTTCAGCAGCCCATAAGTAACTTGGACGCTGTTTTCACGTTGTTGTCCAATTCTTTTCTTGTACTGATTTGAATCTGGGCAGAACTATAGAATGATATGCGTATGTGACACCAATAACTATTTTATTGAACCGTGTATGTGCATTTAATCACCTAAAAAACAGGATCACGTGATATTATAATGAGTTTCTCAGTGTATAGAATTTCGAGCGTCAAACGTTGAGGTAAAAATAAAATCTTTCTATATAAGTAAGTTACCTCACTTCGTCAGTTGCATGATTCATAATAATCTGTAGTTCTCGCAAAACGTTGTACGATTACGATTTAGTTGAGCCTTATGGTCCGCTTTTTCTTTCGGTTCTGTGAGTCTCTGATGATGAGTGACCCATGTCCATTTTTTATCGGTTTTATCCGGGTTTTTTTTATTGCATACAATACAATAAACTTTATACCTCTCACCGCGGCCGACTGACCGTACCGTATGGACTGTCCACAATCCACAAGGTACTCCTAGCAATTACGAAATGCGTGTTCTTTGTCGTAGTTCTCCCTTCTTACGTATGTATGTATGCGTACATACTATTTTACCGGGTCATTACACAATGCAATGTAATTATACTGAGTAAACATGATAACAATTTTATATTCGAAGTGTCTATAGGTATAGGCAATAAGTACTAGGCTATATTTATGTTTTGCTGACGAAACGCTATATGGGATGACGCTATGTGTATTTTACTGAATAAATGTGGCAGACGAAAGATCCTGGTATCAATTGCTATTGTTATGCTCCCCGAGTAGATACAAACTGGAAGGAACACAGCACAGGGAAGACTCCGAATCCGAATGAAATGGTCCGCGATGGAACATAATTTTAAATGGATGTGGAATACAATGATGTGGATAATGCAAAATTTGATATCTAAAATAAAATTATACCTACGTCAAAAAATAAGAGAAAATAAAATTAATCATAAAACGTCCTTCAAGTAGTGGGCAGTCTATGGGAAGGAGACATGCTTGCGTTTGTTATTTTAGACGGTCTTTGGAACGCCCTATATGTTGGATTATGTTGACGTACCTAGGTACGTCTCTCTAGTACTTAATTAATTATAATTTTGTAATTACTAGGCACTTGTCTACAATAATGAGAATAAAAGGAATTGTTTATTTTGCTCTTCAGGACATAATTATATTTACGAATATATGTTACAAATTTAGGAACGCCCTGTTTAATTCCGTCTCTATAATTCTGTATATCATTATCATTACACATCACACATTACACATGCAGCAGTCCATTATTTTATTATCTACTTCCAGGAGTCATTAGTGTACAGCCGAGGACCTGCAGTCATGCAGTTTAAACATACGTACCTACTTACTTATATGGAAAGACAGTTGATTGACATTTAAGAAGTGTATAGAGGGTCAATATCTTTCCTAGTAGGCGTTAGTAGCTTTTAGTAGCTCCCGTTTTGCTAAGAAATCAATAACTTAACATGAATTAAAACGTCCGTGGGATGAAATTTTAATCGTTTTGAGTAAAACCAAACTTTTTTTCAACTTTAAAATTTTTTCTTGCATAAACAAAATCTACGCACGGCAATTTTCTGCTACGAACTACGATAACACTAAAAAACAAAGTTCTATCAGAAATGCATGTTTTATGCAGGCCATGCGGCCTTGTTTGCCGTAAAGCATTTAATGGCCTTATCCTGTTTAGCCAAAAAATCGAAATTTTGACTATTTTTAGAATTAATTTAGTAGCCTACCCAAGGATGTAAATATTTTGTATTACGATTTTCTTAAATTCGCTGCTCTACTATGCTACTATACATATTTTAGAAATTAAAGTAAAAACAATAGCAAAATTTTAAGTTATTGCATTAAATGCATTAGATTGTGCCATTCAAACCTATTCATATCTTAATGCATATATTTCTATACACATGAATAACAAAACGTTTGTTGACACTGAGTGAATTCTTTCGAAATAGCGTAAAATGGATGACCTTGTACATAATATCTATTATCTATCAATTGGACAGTCTTTCAAAATTACTCGGAAATAAGATAGCCAAAAAGAAGGACGTTTGTCATTTTTGAGCTGACAGAGAAATAAGACGAAGACAGCAAAATAACAAGTAGGTACTTACGTCACTTACGTGCATGATTACTCCTATTCTATGTAGTATAAACTATAGTTATTAGAAAAATTGTATTCTGTATTATAGCAATTTATTTGAAATATTTTAACTTATTAAATTGAACGATAATGTGAATTGTGTCATTTTTTGTATCTATTCTTTCTGTGATGTATGTACTATGTATAAAGTCTTAAGTAATTGCTTTATTTTTTAACATTCATATACGAAGCGAAATTATATTGATTTT
The DNA here is from genome assembly GCA_949802685.1 of Dicyrtomina minuta. Lineage (NCBI taxonomy): Eukaryota > Metazoa > Arthropoda > Collembola > Symphypleona > Dicyrtomidae > Dicyrtomina > Dicyrtomina minuta. The sequence continues at coordinate 34,019,694 of OX461808.1, forward strand.
TAGGTATGTACATGCAGCATACATACGTGGCTTTTATGCTATGAGTACGCTCTCACCATATAGTCAGATGAAAGGAGCTCCGGATCCTTTGTTCTCTGCTGATGCCATGATCAGAGTGCCGATGAAATAAATTTTCTTGATTACAGGTGTAGTGTAGTTGTATAGGTTGTAGTTACACATATACAGTTACATTTTAAAAATACGTAGCAAATATGCATTAAATATATAGCTAACACTGAAATTAATGAAGCCATTGCCATTGTCATTAAGTCCGCATTTTCTCAATTCGTCTGTCATTGTCAGTCTCAATGCTATACAGGGCCAGATACATAATGCGGTCAGCGTAGGAGGCAGCCCCCGCTGCTTGAATTTTCAAAAAACATGTAAATGAAACATTTTGCAGTTTTAAAAAATATGCAAAAAAATATTTTGACTTTTCAAAAACATGCAAAATAAATTTTTTTGTACATTTCAAAAACATGCAACTAAAACATTTTACACTTTTCTCAAAACATGTAAATAGAACAATTTGCACTTTTCTGAATCAAGTAAAAAGAAAACTTTTTTAAAACATGTAACTACAACATTTTGCTTTCCCAAAGAAAACCATCAAAAAAATCAAAATAGTGGTTTTTGTACGGAAACAAATTGCTGCCTAGAAGCAATTCCTTCGTCCGGCCATGGTATATTATGATTTCTTCGTATGCGTTTGTATTTTCTAAATTGTTAATTTATTGAAATTTATCTCGTACGCAGTAATTAAAAGTAATTCCAATTCTATTCTAACGATGAGTACAATTTGTAACATTAAAACTCAATTTTATTTGCGTTTGATTTGTTGAAAACAAATTACGCATCTTATTTGTCTTTGAAGATGTAAAAATAATGATTATATTACCCTGAAACGTATCTACTATCCAAATACATAATATTTACATTGAAACTTTTTATAATAAGCTTCCTTCATTCTTCATACACTTTCGGACATTTAACCTTGTGAGGAAATATTTGTTTTTATCAGTTATCACGAAGATTCATGTGAATGCGAAAGTATTATATTCCATATAAGCAAAAATAAACATCCTCGCACAATCATGTCAATATAAATATATCCTATTTGCGTATACATATTTGCAGGTTCATTCGCAACAAACTTGGACCGAATAGAATTTAACATTGCGTACATAGGCAATGTCTGTAAAGACCTCATAGCCTCATTTTGTAGAAAATTTTAAATATTTGAATTTCAATAATTGAATCCGTATCCAACATCAGCCGTGACCGTGTAGGGCTGACGGGTAAAATAATTAGCAATTAGCTGAAATAAGAAACTGACCGAGTCAAAATTTTGGAATACTATAGAAATAGAACACGGCTGAAAGTTTTGAAGGGCACAAAAGTACGCAGTTTTTATTAGGATATATCTGTACTCTGTACCCCACTATAATCACACTGGTCACGTAAGAAAATCGAGTTCAGGGAGGATGTATGATCATGCATTATTTCTATATATTTCTTCAAAATTTTAACAAAAAGTTTTATACTAGCTTAGAGTATAGTATATACTTGTGTAAATAATACTTCATCACTTAATCAAGTGAGACACATGAAGTGTCTCGGAAATTAATTTGTCAACCGTTCAAAATTTATTGTCAAATCGAATTATTACGCAGACAATGAATTGAAATATGTACAACGAATTTTTCAGTGCATACAATGACAGAAATAATAGTAAAGTAATGATTAACTGCTTTATTACCAGTAGTAAGCTATACGCCAGCAAATTGTTCTCTCACTACAATTTACATAACATATGTACCTATGTAGATTTGCATTAGTGTGGCTCATTGCATTGAAAATACAAAATACATTAATCGTAATCGAAATCCAGTCGGCCGCTCGTATTTACTTTGCTGATTAAATATTGTACATATAGTATATACCGTCTATGAAGAACCAAAATGACCCATATCCATTTTTATTTTCGAACAAAATGCACTATCAACAGAAAAAATTAAATTAACATGACCATGAAAGCATCTAACTAGAACCTTGTGCATTTTTTTAAACAACAAGTAAATAGCATATTTTGCACTTTTAAAAAACATTTAAATAGAATATTTTGCACTTTTAAAAAACATGTACATAGAATATTTTGCACTTTTGAAAAACATGTAAATAGAATATTTTGCAATTTTGAAAAACATGCAAATAGAACATTTTGACCTTTTCAAAAACATGCAAATAGAACATTTTGACCTTTTCAAAAAGATAAAAATAGGACACCTTTTTTAAAACATGTAAATAGAACAATTTGCTCATTTTACAAACTTGTGATTAGCATTGTAAGCATGTATCTTATTTACTGTATTTTTTAGACATAGCTAATTTTAATTGTAGCATAAATTGGAAAAGGGTCATTTTGGTTCTTCATAGACGAGACGATATGTCATAGTCCACAACAAGTATATTAGCCCTTTGGTCCAATAAGTGACTAGCCCACAAGCCGTGACAATTTCCTTGTATATAAATAGTCTAATCAATGATCAGTCGACAACGGGGCAATTGGGAAGCAATGTCTTGACAAATTATTTTATTTTATGGCCCCTAATTAAATTTGAAAATGGGAAACTTTAACACGCAAGTAAATTGGGGAATAGATCAGCCCATGTTTTGTCCTTAATTGCAGCTAAACTAAATTTGACGAATTTTACAAATGACAGAGTAAATTTTCCAACGACGTTGAATTTTTTCATAATTTGTATCAGCTATTTTCATTTTATTTGTGGCTGAATCGACGAATGGCTTGAATCAAAAGCTTGTGGACTTGTGCCGTCTTATGGACTGCGACATAAACATACATACTATTACTAACTATAGTAAGGAATACAAGTGTTATATTATTATTAAACAAAATTAAATAAGTCTAATTTTATAAATGTATTTGTAATCTATCAAACCGGCTCCTTATGGCCTTTTCAATATTCTAATTTTCGTTTTTAATTTCACATTTGCTTTATTTTTATTAACAATAGCTTTTCCAATTGGAACCTTGAAACTGTCATTTTCAGATAAGTAGTTGCTCATTAATACATGTTTTAAGAGATAATTATTGAAAAATTAATGACAACTTTAATATGAAATTGTTGTTATGTCACTACAAAGAATACAAAAGTAATATATTAATAGGCAGCTGAACAGCAGTTCCAGCTGTCCAGCGATCAATTGATTGATCACCTTTCATCATTTCAATTTCAATTTGCCCACGTTTTAAATGTATGGCTTCATAGTTTTACTTGCCTTACAAGAAGGCTATGTCCTTACATATCGTCGGTGAAGAACCAAAATGACGCATTTTACAATTTATGCTAGAATTAAAATGAGCTATGTCAACAAAAAGACAGTAAATAAGATGCATGCTTACAATGTTAATCACGAGTTTCTAAAATGAGCAAAGTGTTCTATTTACATGCTTTGTAAAACGTAGCAATGTTCTATTTACATATTTTAAAGGTCAAAATGTTCTATTTAAGTGTTTTTAAAAGTGTAAAATGCTCTATTTACATATTTTTCAAAAGTGTAAAATATTCTATTTACTTGTTTTTTGAAAAATTCACAAGGTTCTATTTACATGCTTGCATGGACATGTTATTTTAATTGGTGCTGTAGATAGTGCATTTTGCTTGAAACTAAAAACGGATATGGTTCATTTTGGTTCTTCACAGACAATATTCACTTGCAGGCGTTTTGAATTTAAATAGTCATACTACAGTAAAATATTACATTGTAGTAATTATTTTACTCTAATATTTATATCGTAATAATTATATCGTCAGTAAAGTATCAAAACAACCGATACTCATTTTTTTGCTGAAAACGAAATGCAGTATCTACAAAAAACATATCAAGACTTCAGCGGCGGATCCAGGATTTTTTCCTGGGGGGGGGGCTAATGACCGCCTGGGGGGGGCTAACAATGTTAAGCCGCCATATTGAAAATGGCCGCTTGTATCCCTGCAATGTTAAAAAATCTCCTTCTGGGGGGGGGGGGGCTAAAGCCCCCTAGCCCCCCCCCCCTCTGGATCCGCCGATCAAGATCCTAAAAACATGTAAATAGAACAATTTGCACATTTTAGAAAACTGTAAATAGAGGTATTTTGCACTTTTGAAAAACATGTATCTACACAAATGGAACATTTTGAACTTTTCAGAAACTCATTAACATTTTAGGCATGTATCTTGCTTTGTATATTCGAAAAAACTCGTTTTAATTTTAAATTTTATGTACTTTAAATTGGATACGAGCCATTTCGATTCTCCACTCACGTCACAATAGGACGTTTTCTTGGGAATAAAATTTTTGAATGTTTAAAATTTCAATTAATTTTTTAAAATTACAATGCCAAATACATACTCTTTAGTTTTAAACAAACCATAATAAAATTTGATAGTAATAATATTTGTATCGTAAACCTGCAATACGCTGCCTATATGCGAACAAAATTCCTTAAAGTGTGAACGTTGAAAATTGTTATCAAAAACGTTTGCTAAAGTAATAAGGTATTTACAATCATCTCTATAGGATAGAAATTTGAAACTTCAAAATTTTGCGTTTGATATAAATTTTCAACGTTCACACTTTCCACACAATTCCATGTATATAATTCAACAAGAAAATATCCTTTTGTTTTTTTGAGGTTGTTGTTGTTATATACTACCTATGCGTATAATTATAATAAATTACAAATTTATTAAAAATAAAACTATAAAATCGTAAATTTAAAGCGTGGGTCATACTTTTATTGAAAACTATGAAAGGTACAATTGATTCAATAATGGTAAATAAAAAAACAGACCTAATATAACTGGAAATAAATAACAAAGTCAAAGGTGTCACATAGTCACATTGTTTTAAATGTAATTATTCAATATAAATAAATTTTTAGATACTTGCGCTTTGTTTGAATATGAAAATTTATTGCGGTGACGTCAATGAGAGCAAGCTAAAGACACCTATAAAATCCCAAAGAATTGCACCTACTTTTATCAGATTACAACAGATCTTTTACAAGACAAGAAACGCAGATAATCATGTCGAAGAATTTAATTACCCTTTTCACTGTCGCTGCTGTTGCAGCAATGGTTTTGATTACCGTGGAAGCACAGCCAAAGCCTAAACCACCACCCGGACCAAAACCAAACCGTGGAACGGACATCTCGTACCCTGGTAAGCCTTTCATCTTCTCCAATTTCATTAATTAAAGAATCCATTTTTCAATGTTGGAGTTATAGTCAGTTGTAAACTAATTAAATTCACCTAATAATAATAATCAATTCAAATTAAATAGCTGATGCCGAATGTACCGAAGACAACAGTGAGCCTCCACCACCACGTGGCCCACCCCCAAAATCCCAATTTGGGGCTCCTCCTCCTCCTCCTAATAAGAAAGTTCGTGTTACTCAGGAAGGTGATCTCACTTGCCGATGTGTCGACCCTGGTTTCAAACGTTGTTCTAATGACAAAAAACCAGCACCATCATCGACAACTAAAGGTAATTATGGAGACCAAATTTTGACTACGTAGTGCTACATGTCGGTACTGAAGAAGCAAAATTGCCTATCTCCAATTCTGACTCAAAGCAAAATTGCCCACCTCCATTTTTTGACTTAAATGGTGAATAATTTGGTTTTTGAGTACAACAAGCAATAAGAAATACCTACTTGCTTATTTCACCTAAAACAAATATTGTCAGGGAAGAATCAAAATGACCCATATCCATTTTTAACTGTATACGAAATTTCCTATCTACAAACAATATATTAATAGCGTGTAATCCTTAAGGCATGTAAATAGAACATTTTACACTTTTTAAAAGCGTGTAATGAGAACATTTTACACTGTTCAAAAATGTGTAATTAGAACATTTTGCAAAATTCAAAATATTCTCATAGAAATAATCAAGGAATTCATGAGTACATTTGCAGTAGTTAAGTAGTTTACTTTTATTTTATTACGTGTAATGTTATCACATCACTGATGATTATTATGGTTGATTGTCTGTATTATAGGGACGACTGCATCAACGACTGCATCAACGACTGCATCAACGACCGCAACAACGACTACAACAACGGTTGCACCATAAGCGCACGGTTCACATTTTTAAAACGTATGACTTGTCTCTTACAGTATTACTCGGAAGTCGGAAGCTAATGCTAAAGAAAAAAAAAGGCTATAATGAGCGAAATTAAATATTATGATTGATTAAAATTGGCTGTGCAAAAATCATTGGAATTATTACAGTAAAAATAAATTTTATGAATTCTTGTGTCAGTTTCGTGTTATTGTTTTCAATTTTTTGATAATTTCATTTAATTTTAGTATAAGCCATGATTGATTTAAACATTGAATTAGCATCGTTCCGTATCCTTTTTAATGTAAAATAGTTCCACAAGAAATACTTAGCAAAAAGCATAAGCAATATTATATTATGTTGGTTTAGGTACCTATATGGTTTATTACCGAATTATTTTACTTAAACGATAAGTGCATTGTAATTAATTAACTAATGCTAATGCTCTTAAATAATTAAATGTAGCAATGCAATACACTTATGTATTATATCCTGTATATTGTGTAATGCCCATCGTATGTCATTTTAGAATTCAAATTTTGTGAGTTGGTCCTAATTAATCATCACAAGTACGTAGTACGTTTGATTATTACAACAATAACAACACTATTGACGTCCATAAATTAATCACGGTAATTGCATAATATATTACAGAAACATTTAGCACGTTGTAACTATTTAGTGTAGATTATACATAAATGTAATAGATTATGTAACTATGCGTACTTAATCATGTACTGACATAATTTATTATTATGCATAGCGTAAGTACTCATGTGAGGCTTTCCTATATCTGTAGAAAGGGCCGGACGAATAAAATACTTTTAGGAAGTAATTTTTTTCCGTACAAAAACCATCATTTTGATTTTATTGATGGTTTTCTTTGGTAAAGTAAAATTTTGTATATACATGTTTTAAGAAAAGTTTAAATTGTTCTTTTTACTTGATTCAAAAAAGTGCAAAATGTTCTATTTACATGTTTTGAGAAAAGTGCAAAATGTTCTATTTATATGTTTTGAGAAAAGTGTTAAAAATGTTTTATTTGCATGTTTTTGAAAAGTCAAAATATTTTTTTTACCTATTTTTTAAAAATGCAAAATGTTCCATTTACTTGTTTTTTTTAAATTCAGGCAGCGGGGACTGCCTGCGCTGCGGCCGCATTAATCCGGCCATGTCTGTAGATTTTAATGTTATATATGTATTTTTGTGTGTGCATAAAGTGTTTGGAATCAGTAAACTAACGATAAGTTAGCTATAGGGGACAGACATAATATCGCTACTGAAGAAGCAAAATTGCCCATCTCCAACTCACAAATTTCATTTTTAATACATGTAATTGTGAACATTTTCTTTCGGGCAAATAGGCCAGTAGATATCTCTAATTGCTTTTATTATGTTGCTGAAAACCCATATAATACACGTTAAAAGTCAAAACATAGAGATAGGCAATTTTGCTTTTTCAGTATAGCGATTTTCTATTTAAACCATTACTAAAAATGTTTAAACATATATTACGACAGATGCTTTTCTTTCGAATTATCTTACCGTCTGTGTTTATAGGATTATTGATTAAGTTCATAACTGACGGTGACGAGTAGTTTGAAAACAGTTTTAGACATCCACAGGAGGAACATGTAGCAGGAGATCCGCTGGATATGGTATATTCCCACTCGAATATGAAGGGCAGGGTATGACTGGACAAGTTGACGGAACGTTTTATCTGGGTGGCTTTTCCAACACTGGAGAAATTTATTTGAAGATTTGGTCACATGATACATTTTAGTGACTGCAATCACAAAGTAGACCAGAGTTGTGACTGCAATCATAGCACTATTTGCAACTGGTTGAATCGCAACGAGTAATTCCCAAGCTGAATAGTTTCCTTTATTGGAGCCTCCCCTCATGGAGTATCCACTATTTGCAATCAAGAAACAAGTTAAAAACGAGGATACTGTCGCTGCAAAGCAGACAAGACCCTGGGCACTGATGCTGATCCAAGGGTTCATAGTTTTATTGAAAAGCTGGTTCATGAGTCGGAGCTCTTGATAAATTTCCAGGGTTCTTAAAGGCTTTACAACTGGACGACGACTACATTCTAAGCTACGGACAGCACTGTAAAATGTGTAAAGTAAAACAATTTTATAAAAAAAAGTAAATTCATTAATTGAAGAGCTGCTTGACAAACCGGGATAATAAATATTATTGAATTACCTCAGTTTGATGAGCCAGAATTGTGTGACAAATAAATACATATAGAAAACATACAGATCATTCCAATGGAAAACTCCGTGAGCATTAATAAAACACTGTGCGACTGAAAAAAGGCATCTGGCGATGGGATTAAAATTTTGGACATTGCCAAAAATAACATTAAAAAAATATCTCGGGTGTCCAGGGTCATACAAGTAACACGCGGAGAGGAAAAGGATCTGTAGGTACTGCGTCACAATTCCTAAGTCCGTGAGTCTATTCAGTCCAGTGAGCAATGTGTACTCGGTGCCTGGAAATAATAATCCTTCATACCTTTTGTTAAAATTGAGCAGTTGATTAGTTAAAAGCAAGCTGTCTTCCTGCTTTTGATGGGATTGGATACATGTGCATACTACTACTGCACCCAGCATTACGTTCCATATACTCACAAGGATATTAAAGGGATTCTCGTTATTTTCCAGGATGCCTCGTAGGAAAGCATAAATGTACCAGACTTCTATGAGGATGAGGTACAGTGCTAGGATTTGTCGGAGGAAAATGTAGCCTGGACTTCGGATGGTTTCCAAAAGATTAGTTCTGGAATTCCAGTACCAAGGTGTGGATAGGGTGTGAAGTGCTACTGAAGATAGATACGCTATCCTGATTTCAAATTGCCGTCTAAATAATAACATGCTTAAGTTTTGGAGGGTTGGTTGGAGTAATTAATTATAGAACGGTAGATATAACTATATTACGTAGGAATTATTATTTATTAACTATGATTATTTTGAAATTCTCACTGACTGACAGTTGACTTTAGGATAATTTTGGACTTTTTTTAGGATAATCGAAGAAAATTTGTGAATGGCCCGGGTTGTACCTTTGACAAATCTGGACTAAAAGCGCTTTGACAAGATATATTTTCAAGTTGGAAATAATTTCATAAATAACTATTTGTCCTCGGAGGAGACAATAAATGGCTACGATGTCATGACTGTTGCTATTTGTTCTGTCTGGTTCTGTTCCTGGTAGTGGTCCTGCTCTAGTATCGATATATTTGAAGGACAAGGATTACATATTTTTAAACGCAATTTATTTCTCCGCAGTCATATTTCCTAAAGGCTTAAGGTTAAATTTAAATTCAAAAATATCGCCTGTGAAGAATCAAAACGACCCACTTCCGTGTTTAACTAAATACGAAATGTACTATCTACAAGCAATATATGAATATCTTGTAATCCATAAGGCATGTAAATAGAACATAATGAAATTTTCAAAAATATGTAAATGTAACAAAATGAAAATTTCAAAAATATGTAAATGCAACATATTGAACTATTCAAAAACATGTTACAAAATTTAACACTTTTCAAAAACGTGTAAATACAACATATTGCACTTTTTAACAACTCTTAATTCACATTTTACGCATTTTTCTCATTTTGTTTTTATGACATAGCTCATTTTGATTGTAGCTTAGGTACATTGGATATGGAATATGGACCATTTTGGTTCTTCACAGACAATATGCTACATAAGAACAGAAGAAATTTTCCATTATTGTTATGCTCATTTTATTAGCAATAAAACTGCACGGGGCTTCCAATTTGCAATTATTATTGTTTACATATTATTATTTTGCTCTGCTTTAAAAACTCAAAAATACTGAATAAAATACTGGCAATATGTAATGATATTTGTTATCTGGGGAATTATATAATTTGAATTCCAATTTCAATAATTTGATAATTTGATTTATTTTCTCTGTGATTCAATAATACGTCGCTGAAATATTATATTGATGATATCATTGGTTTTCTAATTTGTCAATAAGCTTTGGTCTCAGTGAGCCAAAAGTAAAAACAAAATTTATTTGTAAATTGGAATGCGGTATATTATCTATTTAATAACATAGGAAACTATTCAGGAACCAAGTTTTTAGAAGTCACAACTATATAGCTGATTCTGTTTAAACATCAAAGGATCGATCACATTTTTTATGCTTACTTACTTCTTCAGAGTTTATAATGTAAGGTTGAAATAATTACATGGTGTTGCCGATTGGTTCTCAATATGGTATTTGGGTTATATATATTATACAGACATTTTCCTCCCGGGTATTTTCATCCCGGACGTTTTCCCACCCGGACATTTTCCTCCCAGTTTCAGAATGTAGATCGTTCTTTTATTCTTATGTTTGGTATGGTATACAAAAATCATCTTGTAATAAATTATACTACTAGTATACTACTTAAATGTACAAGTTGAATTTAATTAAAAAGGAAATAAGAATAGCATTCATATAATTGGTGTAAATACGTATATGGTCAATGAAGAATCAAAACGAGCAAACACCAACTAGAATTAAAATGAGCTATTTGAAAAAACACTGCAAATGAGGTAGAATGCAATGCATAAAAGGTTACATAATTACGAGTTCCTGAAAATTGCAAAATGTTTTATTTGCATTTTTTTGAAATGTGCAAAATGTTCTATTCACATTTTTTTTGTGTGTATATTTTTTTTAATTTAAAAATGGAAATGGCACATTTTGAATCTTCACAGTCTTCACTGTTGATATATATGTATATATGTTTATGTTTATGACGTAGGTCGTTCGTAGGTATATGCCTTGAAAATCAGGAAATTCCAGCAAACTTTTGAAATGTCTAGGTTTGAAGTACATTTTAGCTGCCTATTAACTTTGGCGTTTACTCAATTTTTTAAAAAATGGTTCAGAAAGTACTTATGTATTTTATTTAAACTATAAACTTGTGAAACAGCAGTGCAAGCTTTAATCATAAATTATAGCTTTCAAATAACTACATAATAATTTGTCGCTAGTTTTCAAGGCAAGTAGAATAAGAAGGTACAGTCAATCGCAATGGTAAAGTTTGAGAGGGAGTTTTTGGTGGTGAGGTGGAAGAAAAAGTTGGCGCGAAGTTTGTATACTCCATAAGCTCAGCATTAGCTTTTTCTCAAATTTTAAAATCTGTCTACCTCAAAATTTCCAAAACTAATCCCAATGCTATTTTCACTCTAGTGAAGTGTGAGTTTTGTGGTCTTTCATTTGACACCTAGTTCAATAATATTGGTCCATGTTTGCCCGACCTTTGACCTGTTGAAGTTGATACGACCTGTGTGGATTTATATTACGGCAGAAATTTCTGGCTGCCAGATGACGTCATAAACGAGGCCGTCGAAACCGACCCCCTAGTCGATTGACTGTACCTTATGAAAGGGGAATGAAAATGCCACTGCGCCTTCATCCTTAATTCTTCCAATAGCCGGAGAGTGGACAAAGCCATCTTCAGCCAGAAGAAGAAGACAGGATCAGACAGGATAGTTCTAAGTCATTCAACTCAGCGCATCCTTCTATCTCAACTGGGAGCAACGTGCGGAACCAACAACAGAACGTATTCGCTACATGTAACGCTACACATTCCATTGCCAAGCCACGCCACGCATCTCTCAGCAAGCAGAGGAAGGAGCACTGCACTCATCAGTCATTCATTACTACTCGTCACGCTAACATATAATAAATTTTCTTCTCCGTAAACTTTTATAAGATTCTGTGGGAAAGATTGCGATGGAGACACCCAAAAGAATTCGGAATTTGCGGGGGGATCAAGGTAGTGAAGTGATCCTCTGTCAATCGTGTTGGTGCACGAAACCTAAAATTAATAGAAAGAAATATTATAAGTTTGAATTTATTTTATCAATTTGTTTAATAATTTTCTTCCTCTCCATCGTGGTGCTTCCCATATACAATATTTGTTTTAATTGAATTATAATAATAATCTGAGGTCGTCAACCAAATCAAAATTAGATTGTAAAAAGAATATCTGTAATATTTGTGATCAAAATTGTACTCACCTGGAATTAACCTTCGGATCCAAATTGGCTTGTATTCCGTATCCACGGTATCCGTAAGGACATTGTAAAAATTATAATTGTTGTAAAATTGTGTGGACGAAAACAAACATGAAAATCAAAAAGAATCAAAATAATAATTCAATAGTAAATGTAAGGCTTGTTGTCCCTGCCCTTCTGGCAGAGGAAAACTTTCGTATCATTTTCAGTATCATTTTCCTTTTTCAATGTCAATTCAATTTTCTTTTCCGTTTACCATCCGTATCATTTTTCCGTTTAATCTTAAATAAATATTTATCCGTAAAACTTTAAATCCGACTGATCTTCGATGTTGACCAAATTCATTCATCGGCCCAAATCCTAATTCGATTCTCATACTATTCTTTACTTTATATAATTAAGTAAGTGTGTAATGTCAAGGTGCACGATTCACATAACTAAGTTAAGTAAGGTCTCATGCTGGTCGTAATTCCTTTTCACTTAAGTAGTCAATATGTAGTCAATGGTGAACTTGCAAACTCATCGCATTTACATCGCATACTAATTTATTTATTTATGTTCATGAAAATATTCGGCAAAATTCTTTCCAAAATATAAGGGCTCAAAGGGGAAGCGATTCTCTGACCTCGGTGGTGGGATTGCTTATTATGTTGCTCAAATCCCTTGGTTGCTCCACCACCGTCTTGGTCATTCTGTCCTTTTGGTAAAGAGAATCTTCCTTCCCCGAGCCATAGCCCCACTTATTTATGATTGGCTTAATAATTCGCATTTCACTTCTTAAAAAGTAAACTTAAAATTAATTCCGTTACACAAATTTAGTTCAGTACTTAATATTTAAATTCAAAATTCAATTAGGCAAAAAGGAGGAGATGACAGCATCGGGAGTCGGGATGGAAGCGGGCCCTGACCACATCAATGGCAAACTGATGTCAGTGGTTACCGTGACCATCTCCCCAGTCTCAGTCTAATAGAAATACAGTTGGACGTCTGAGACCCCGTCGCTGTCAACCCTCCTTACCACTTCACTAGTCCAAAATAGTACTTCACTTATTATATAATTGGCACTTTAAATAAAATAAAATTTACATATTTCATATTTTTATTCAAAATTGAGGATGAATAGGACAAGCTGGGCTGAAGAGGGGGAGGGAGATGGTTGGCACTGGTGACTGCAACTCTCAATGCAAACTGTCACGTCTCCTTTCTGCCCAGTCCCTCAAAGCTCTTGGGGTGTGGACCATGGGGTGGTTGCGCTTCAACCGGTCTTACCTCTGAGCTACTCATCCGCTGAAATTAAATCTTAAATCTAATACTATAACTATTAATATATCTAATCTAGTTCATGCAAAATAATTGAATTCAGATTCTAATTCAGACTCAGATGTAAACATTACAAATTCTCATTCCGTAGTACATAGGTAGGCATTGGCTCTCCTAGCCATGTTCCATCCCTGCCGTATTCCCTCGGGAGTAGTTACCCCTAAAATGTAACTTGGTGGCACCCCCAAACTAAACTCTACCATCTGCTCCATCATTTGTAAATATGTAAATATGGTGTGAATGCATAGGTTAAGCTCATTAATCATAAAAATATAATTTATTTATTTCATAATTTTTAGTTTTAGTCAAAAATTTAATTCAGAAAATTTTGGGGTAGGAGAGTGCAAACTCGGGGGTTGACCCAAGGTCATAGGACACCGGTTCTGACCCTCGTTTCACAAGGTGCGGGGTAGGGATAAAACCCTGCCCCCTCCTCCCCGAATTTTCGGAAAAACCCGGAATGTCCATCCGCAGTGGTGGAAAACTTAAAATTTAATTTTCATTGACTCTTAATAGAAATAATCATACATTTCATTAGTAAGGTTACCCTTACATCATACACAGAATAGGTACTTACTAAAAATTAATTAGCAGGCATCACGCCTGTACTCAATAAATTTTCAGTGGTGGTGGAGGGAGTGCGACATCCTTCCGCTACCCGCCCGTTGGTCGCACAACTTAAAACTCGCACACGTGAGCTCGCTCACATGCACCGATGCACCGCATCACTCATTTGGGTCCGTAGCACTACGATGTGGCGTTTGGGATGGCCACACCCATCGCGCCGATGTTTGCACTATCTCGTAAGCTATTGGTGGGATGACTCCGCATCACCGTACGGCCCAGCACCAAAAACACGTTTAGTGGGCGTTTCGTACCCCACATATCTCAAATACGTTTTGCTTTCCAATGCCGAAAACACTTCACGCCATTTGGTGTGTTCTCGTTTCCTGCTAACAAGCAAGCTTTTCGCCCTCTCAGTTTTCAGATTTTCATCCAAAATTTCCAGTGAAATTTGGAATTTTGAAAGTGTTCAGAGTGTGAATTCGGTCAAATCGACCATCCTCTTTCCGAATAAATAAGTATTAAGTCCCCATTTTCTTCGGAAATCAAGGAAAATAGACTTTCGTTTTCCAATTTCTCCCTCGCCTTGTTACAGCATAGGGCATCGTTGGCCGTTAGTGGCAACTGAAGTTTTTCTGTGTTAAAACTTTTCAAGTGACCTGAAAAACATAAAAAGAACTTACCTATACACTTTCTTCAGTGTTTGAAGAAAGATTTGTGCCCAAAAATTCATCCGGGATCCGGAAAAATTTCGATTTTCCTCTTCTTCCATTTACCAACATAGGAAAGGAAAATCTTCTTCGTCTCCAATTCAATTACATTGAGGTGCATACTTTCGTGGCACCAGCTCCACTCAATAACAGTAGATACATACTTTCGTGTCGTGCCTTACTACTACAGCCATACCGTGGCCGTGTACTCAGTTCACTTAACACTAACAGTACATTATTGTGCAAGTGAAAACTAAAACCTTAGTGCGGAACTTATTATCTCAAGTTCTGACTTACCGGTAACATTAGCCGTGACTTCGGAGTTTCTGTTGAATTCGTCGTGATTGACCTGACCTTCTCTCCCTTCAGTAAAATACAATCCGAAATCGTAAGTGGTAATACAAACATTACATTCCGATTCAAATTTGCCTATATTTTCCCACTATTGTGTCCCTCCCAGAAAATTGGTGAAAGTATGAAATTTTTGATTCTGGTTTTCATATTAATATAGTAATACACATTTATTGGCAATGCTCACTCGTATTATAATCAGGGTATCAAAATAAATTAAGGTTAGCTTTTCCGAATTCACTAAGCGTAGTTCCCAATGTTACTCCTCATCTCTTTCTCGACCACCGACATAATTATTTTATTTTTCGTGTTCATTATAGTAACTAGTATTCATTTTCACAAAGAATTCATAAATACGTATTTTAACTTTCGGATGGTCGCCGAAAGGGATTAATTCAGTTCGTAATTCCAGGAACTGTGTTAATAGAGTGTAAAATCAGTTAGAATAAATATATGTAGTTAAGATTTTGTAGTTCAGGATAGTGAACTCCGCGGGGAAAATTATCGGCCTTCAACACAGTCGCTTGCCGTGAGTGTTGATCGCTGAAAAACTTAGTTAAGCAAATATAAGTTAATTATTTCGATTATAATTCACATTTTCAAGTTAAAAAGTTAAGTCTAGCGAAAAATTTTCAAATTATTTTCCAATCAAAATAAATTTTCTTTGCAAATTTCAATAATCTTAATTCAGAATTCATAGTCTCGGAGCAAGGGAAACCAACAGTTTCTCGCTCCCGCCTAGGTTAGGAAATAAAATCCTTTACATGCATACATATAAATAGTATTAAAATTAATTGGTATCCGTGTTTAGTTTGATTGAATTTGAGTTAAGATACCAGAGCCGCGGCGACCATATATTGGGATCATCTCCTCATCATACGCAGCTCACAACTCAACCTCGTTTAACCTGTAAGGAACTGGAAATACGGAATCTGAATCGATAGTTGGAATTATCTGAGTTTGCTATTGGGGAACGGGAGCTCCGCACCGACTTCTTCAATAGTCTACTTCTTTTCCAGCCGATTCAGAGGTAATTCCATTTCTCCGGGGAACCTCATGTTATTCTAAATTATTACATATGATTGCAACTTTTCATAAAATTCAATTTAAATCAAAAATTTCACAAAAAGCAAAGAAAGACTTTTCACTAATCCCACTTTCCTAACTTGAGAACAGGTGACAGTTGCGGTTACTCAACCCGTCGCCGTGCCTCACATTAGCTAACGAGTGTTCTTCAAACTTCAAAATTGTTATCCCTCGTTCTCAAGAAAGAAAGGCGGATTTTCGTGGGAAATCTTCACTTTCCTTTCACCGACTTTCACCACTCAAGAAGTCAACTGCCTGAGGTGAACGGATCCTTGTCAGTAATCCGACGCCAACAGACAGAGCCTTCTCTTCGTACCCCATAATTAAGTATTAAGGTCATTCCTCCCTAATTTAAGTAGGTCAAAACCATTCCTTTCGTTATAGAGAGTTCAGTAAGGTCAGAGTATTTTCACATAAATTCAAATAGTAGGTCAGAAAAATTCGTAATTGGATTCATTCCTGAAGCGTTGCTACGGAAGTGAATTCACAGCTAGGTCAGAGTATTCATAGAGATCTGAAGCGTTCGCTACGATCCTCTATTCATACCTAGGTCATCTCAATACACCTTGAGCGTCCGCTGAGGTTTAATAAATTCGTCAACTATCTCAAAGCATTAGTCAGAGTCAGAATAAAATTTTCTAAAGCTCTTCTCAATAAAGTCTCAAAATTAAAATTATTCGAAGTCTTCCTCTTCCCTCAACCATGGCTGAAGCCGGAGGGGAGGAGATTTCCTCACAAGATCTTGACGGCTCACAAGCCACCGGTTTCGTAGGGAGCCAGCACGATTTGAATCGTACTGTCTTTCCTAACCCTAATCGTGGGGAACCGGGTACTCCACATCAGAATTTATTGGAGGAAGTTGTAGCTTCGACTTCTTCCCAAATTCCGGAAAATGATCTCAATCGAGAGGAATCTCGTTCTCGCCCAAGTTCTCGTAGCACTACTAGGTCCGTACGGGGAGGGAGATCAAGGAGAGGGATTGATTTTTCCCGTCGGGGAAATCGAGACCAATCAGCTTCCTCCTGGGCTACCGATAGTGAGTCTACTCAACAATCTGAGAGCGAAGGTAACGCGAGTGTCTCTCGTCATCGAATCAAAAGTTTTCTCGTTCAATTCGATCAAGCTTCTACAACGGGTTTCATTGCGTATCGCAAGCGTACCCTTCCCATCGGGGACGCACCCAAAATCGTTTACAAAGAAAATACTCACAAAATCGGTTATGTCGTTGAAAAAGACACAATTCGGTCGTGTTCTCGCCCAGCATACCGAGTCGTTCAAGCAGGGGAAACTATTGGTTTCTTCCCAGACAGATGGCCTGATGGCATCTGTGCTTCTAAATCCTTTGGATATAAAGAAGGTCAATCTTCAGAGACCGGAATTTTCGAAGCCATTGGTCCCGCTTCTGATAACTACATGGCTTCTTCTGAAACATTGCCTCAGAATACAGCTCACACCACTCCTCAATCTGTGACTACTGTACTCTCTGGTAATCGTTCTCATAATACTGCTCAGTCATTGACTTATGTTAACATCGCAGCTGATAAGCGAGTCATAAATACTTATCTTGCAGAAAGATTTTCTGCCGAAAATGTCCCTTCTGAACAAATTCCAACTCTCATTGAAGCATTAGATGAGAGATTCTATTTAGAGATCATTCAAATTGCTATTGACACTGGGTCTACTCTGGAGAACACAGTTAATGATTACTTGACTTCCGTTGAGAACGGGTCTGAACGTAATCCTTTCCGTCGTGGTACAACTTCTGTAGAATTCCAGCCGGAAGAGGTAGGACGGACCAACCCGTCTGTAGAATTCATTAGGACTTCGCCTCCACCGACTGGTCATTACCACTCTGACCCAGGTCAATCACATTCTGTTTCAGGCCCTCGAGCCGCATCACAACCATCGACGCCTAGCCGTCCTCAGACAAATCAGGCTAATCTGACTTCAGCTTTTAGAAGTTTGCAAATGCCTTCTACTGCTGAAGTTCAAAATCCTCCTTTGGTTTCTCAACCAAGAGTGACTCAACAGCCTCGGACACAAAGACCAGTCACTGCGCCTGGCACTCGTCCTCAAACCGTACAATATTCCGCTATCGATCATTCAACACAAAGTAATCGATCTCGAACTGCTCCGCCAAATCCTCCACCTACAACTCAACCGGTACAGGCTCCAATTCAGCCTCCGCATGCGTGGGAGTACCCTCAAGTACCACCACCACCGCATACCGGGTATCCTCCGACCTCACATGCATTTGCTCCTCAATCTTTTTATCCAACTTCTCATACACCCATATATCCAACCTATCCTCAAATTCACCAACCAATTCCAACAAATTATTATCCCAGTTATCCTCAACCACAACAACCTCAATATGCTTTTGCTCAGCAGCCACATATGGCTCCTCCAACTCAATTGCCTCCGGGCCCGAGTTCCGCTTACCCAACTTTTCCTCCTTCACATCCAAATCCGCAACCACAGGCACAAGCCTCTGTTGCTCATCCATCACGCAGTTCCAGATTATTACAAATAGAAGCTCCTCCACCTCGAGCTCCTAATTCTCCAGCTCGCACTGCTTCGGTTCATCGCCATCGTTCTCAGTCACGCACTGCTCCGCAACATGCTCAGGCACCGACGACTCCGAGTCGTCCCGAACCTACAAATCCTTTCCGTCCTCCAGACAGGGAGGAGGAGGAGGATTTCAGTGCCGATGAAGAACTTTTTCTTCCTACTCGCCGTGAGGTAGCTATGATTGCCGGCATCGTAGATCCTATTATGAAGAAACTACAAAAAGGCATGAGCTCCCAGGGTTATAACGTTTACCATCAATCCAAATGCGCCGAAAAGATGCCCAAATACGGAGGTGAAAAGGAGGCAGAAGAATGGGCAACTGACTTCAGCTCATACATTCATCTTCTTGACCTTCACCCCTCCGTAGTCCTGACCACTCTTGACAAAATTTTCACTGGGCAAGCTTTACAATGGTGGAATCATAATAAACACTTGTACATGACCGGATTAGATTTTACCGATTACCGGGCATGTGCTCAAGCTTGGAACGAATTAATTGCAGATCTTAAGCGTAAATTCGATAGGTCATACGTCTCCGGACGGGCCGAAATGAATTTAAATGCCACTGCTTACAATAACAAGCAAAATGCAAGCGACTACATCGCCGCTCGCTCCGCTTGTCTCGATCTCATTGATCCTCGAATGGATCCTGAAAAGAAAATTTTGCAGATCATTGACGGTCTGCCTGATCATTATAAATCGAAGGTTGAGAATGAGACCGACATCAATTCTCTCAGACTCATCCTTCAGCGACACATTAACATAGCTCAGCGCAGCCAGTCGCACCGTGCTCCAAATAATCCTCCTGGTGGGGCTCCGCACGGTCAACCTAAAGTTTACTTGAAAGGTCTCGAAGCAACTCCGAGTACCATTTCAACTTCTATTCATCCTTATCAGAAAAAGCCGAGCGACCTCATTAACCGGGATTATTATGTAGCATGGGACGGCCTGGAATATAGATGTGCTGACACTTCTTCTTTTGCTCAAGCTCAGAAAAATCAGACCAAAAACGATAAAGGTCGTTTTAACTGTCTTAAATGTAATAGTGAATGGCACAATACTCGAAGGTGTCAAATTCTGTTGAAAGATCAGGGGATCCCGTTCCCTCCGCCTAAGCCGAAGGACGCGCGATCACCCCAACAATCCAACAATAATAATAATAATAGATCTCAAACTTCTAATAATAATCATAGTAATGCGAATACTAATCAGAACACTGCAGCTCGGAGTATAGCGCCAGCCGAAGAGCAAGCCTATGCCCAAGCCTTGCAAAATCTCAATCAGACCATACAACATATACATACGCAGTTAGGTACACAACAACCACAACCTCAATATGCTCCATTACAGCTACCATATTCTACTCAATCACTTCCATTTATGCCTCAACAGCAATTTCATCCTTCTCTTCCACATCCTTATCAGCAGCCTGCATCTCAATTAATGCAGTCGGCGCCTCAAGTTCTAAGAGGCTTAACCACTCAAAATGGGCCGAGCATCTCTTCAGTTGAGCAAGTTCCTCCTCCACAAGGAACATCATTTGCTTTCTCATCTACCAGGAATCCTAATTCACAGGATCCTTTAAACCCCAAGGGGGGGGTGTAGATACACCTGAGCCCCTAACTGAAGTACTAACAATTGATCCATGTACGGTTGAATCAACTGATATTGATACAACCATAGTAGTTAAACCCGAATTAATTCCAATCGTAGACACATCTGAAACTACATTTCTATTTCCGGCTACAGCTCAAAGCATACAAATTTCTCCGTATTCTTCAATGCCAAATTCTCCTAAGTGTAAGAACTCAAAACCAGACTCTGAGTCTGATTCTGATTCGGATTCGGATTTTCATTCTAGGGTAGCAGCCTGCAATGGCATCCCCAAATATAAAATTATGAAACTCTTGGAACATCCATTTAGTATCCCAGCTGAGGGATCCACTCAATTCGCGCGCACAATATCTCAACCTACTATGGAGATTCGCCGCGAATTTCGAGCTAAAAATAAATATGGATCCGACATCTATATCAAAGTTCTTACCGATACTGGAGCTACAATTAGTACCATTAGTCCAGCCACCATAATTAATCTGGAATTACAACACAAGGTTAAACCTTGTTCTCCTATTCAGGCAATGCTATCTCTTAATGATGGCAATAAACATGTCATAACTAAATACGTCTACGTAATCTTGTACATCGAAGAATTCCAGCAATGGATTAAATGGGGTTTCTTCGTACTCGACAAAGCCCGCGATAACTTGGTCTTTGGGATGGATCTTCTCAAAGCTTATCGAGCCCGGGTCATGTGCTATGAAGGCACTGTCGAATTCCTCTCTAATCCACACGACGCTGACACTTCATCTTCAAAACAAAACTTAAAAAGATTACATTCTCAACCCATAACTCAAAAGAATAAGAAAAAGAAAGTTTCTGAGGAATTAACTCGAACTGATAGTATTGATCCTGAGTCAAATATTAATTCCGATATAATTTATGCTTTTAATCCATTATTAGATGACCCTTTTTATGGTCTTAACATTCAATCAGAAACTATTCCAGGGGACATGGATATGTCGGATGACTCCTCAGTCACCCAGACTATTCGTCCTTGTTACGAATCCGATGATACTCTCGATGAGGACGTTCAAAGCTTTTCAACTTCTACTATGTCCTCTCGAGCAGAAAAATTATTACCTCATTTCAAACTTAGACTTTGTACCGTCGTACCCACATTCATTGAACATGATCGTCCCAACCCAGTAAATGTATATGTAAAGGATAGATCTTTTACTGGGGACATTATTTTAGAACCGAATAATTCTCTTTTTCAAAAATTTGGACTCAACGTCATGGAGTCATGCCTCAGCATCGAGGATGGCCAAGGCGTCTGTCATCTAGCAAATTCGGACAACGACGATTTCATTTTACCCGCTCAGGATACACTTACTACTTATCGAATAATTCCTCAGGACAATAATCATCTCCGATCAATTAGACTCAGTACCGAATTCCAACAATATCCTTCTTCACGTACAATCATACCTCCTCCTCCAGTCGTTGAAGGGAGCCAGCCTCTCTCCGACGAGGAGTTTGCACAATTCAATATTTATGAGAAATTAGAACCCTCACAGAAACTTCAACTTCGTGAATTGCTAAGTAAATACTACTCCGTTTTCGGGTGGAAACCAGAAGATTTCCATGCCACCGTTAGGGATCCAATTACAGGTGCCACTCTCGAAGTTATGATCGAGATGTTGGACGATTCTCCAATGATCCACCAAGCCACAGTCATGTCCAAGAAATTTCAAGACGTGGTTACCCGCGAAACTGAGGCAGGGATCGCAAGAAAAAGCATCGAACCATGTCAAAGCTCATGGGTCTCCCGTATGTTAGTTGTCCGCAAGGGCACTACAGATTGGCGCCCCGTAGTCGATTTTCGAGATGTCAATAAAAGGGTCAAACCCATTGCAGCTCCAGTTCCGAATACTCATTCCTTATTTGCAAAATTCGAGGGTTGTACCCTCTTCTGTAACGTCGATATGGCTAACTCGTATCAACAGATAGGTCTACACGAAAGTTGCCGTAACTTTCTTGCTTACATAAATCACTTAGGTGTCTTTCGTCCTCTCACTATGCCTTATGGTTTTCTCAATTCTGGTACTTTATTTCAACAGATTATGAACAAAATCTGGTATGTCTTACTCTGTGACTTCCTAGCCTCTTATGTCGACGACACGAGCTTCGGGGGCAAA
Source organism: Dicyrtomina minuta (assembly GCA_949802685.1). Taxonomy (NCBI): domain Eukaryota; kingdom Metazoa; phylum Arthropoda; class Collembola; order Symphypleona; family Dicyrtomidae; genus Dicyrtomina; species Dicyrtomina minuta. The sequence goes on from OX461808.1 coordinate 34,042,251, forward strand.
GATTTCGCTCAGGTGCTCGTGAGGCTAGAGTTAGTTCTTCACATTTGTCTCAGAGCTAATATTAAGTTAAAGCCCACAAAATGTTTCTTTGCTTATCCTTCAATTATTTTTCTCGGACATCGCATTAGCGCCGATGGGATAGGCATCGATAAAGAACGTGTCAAAGCCATTGTGGATTATCCGTATCCGAAGAACACCACGGAGATCAGGCGGTTTATTGGAATTTCCAATTTCTTCCGTCGCATGATCAATGGGTATTCACACGTGGCCAGACCACTCTTCAAACTCTTAATGAAAAATGCTCCGTTTAATTTCGACGCGTCCTGTCGTAACGCAATCGACTCTATTAAAAAGTTGATCATCGATGCTCCGTTATTGGCCTATCCAGCCGAAGAAGGTGAAATGGAATTATGGTCGGATGCATCTGAATACTGCGTAGGCTCTTGCCTCATTCAGAAAATAAATGGAGTTCGTAGGCCTTTAGCCTTTAACTCCCATCTTCTCACCGGTCCGCAGCTCAAGTGGTCTACTCCGGAAAAGGAGTGTTATGCTATCATTCATGGCCTTGAGAAGCAACATAGCTTAGTCATAGGTCGTCCTATCAATGTCTACACAGACCACTCTGCGTTGACCTCCATCCTAAAGACCTCTGAAGTTAATTCCCGCCTGATTCGCTGGAGTCTCAAATTAAGTTCTTATCAAATCAAAATTTTTCATGTAAAAGGGAAGAACAACGAGATGGCTGATAGTCTCAGTCGTCCTCCGCGTGACTTACCCGATCCTTCCGACGCTGAACCTGAAATTGAATCAACAGCAAGACTCTGTTCACTTCGTGCTACGGATTTTTCACCGGCTAGATACTGGATTCTCGAAAATCCCATGTCGCTTTTCAATATTCAAACCGATGATCCTAAATTACTTAAAATTATTATTTCATTACAAAAAGACATTGAAGGTGGTTATGTAGGGGAGAATAGATACCGCAAACTATTTCAATTAAACGAGAATGGAACTCTCGAACGTATAAATTATGATCCGTTGGGCCCCATGTGGCTCACTGTCTTACCGTACCCCTTTTCGGAGGAAGTGACTAGAGACTTCCACCGGAAATCCCATTTAGGTAACAATAAGATTTTTGCTTTATTACACACTCAGTTTTGGTTTTTCAATATGCATCAAATAGTAGTTAATGTATGCCGATCTTGCGTGACTTGCCAAAGGTACGCCAAAATTAATAGGAAAAATAGAGGTCCCTTAAATGTAATGATTACTCCCCAAATTCCTTTTCACAAAATTTCTATTGATCATATGGGACCCCTTCCGAAAACATTCAGGAGTAACGAATACATCATAGCAATAATCGATCAGTGCACCAGATTTCTCTGGTTGTACCCAGTTAAAACCACAGGGTGGAAGGACTTCCTCAAAGTCCTCCGTCCTTTCGTACAACAATATCATCCCAAATGCATTGTCACTGACAATGGGGGTGCGTTCATTGCGAACGAATACATCGAATTCTGTGAGGAAAATAAAATTACACGTGTCACTACTGCTCCGTATCATCCGAGCTCCAATGCATTTTGTGAGCGGGTCAATTCTACTTTTGGGAGCATTCTCAAGAAATTAATATATGATCACCGTCGGGCGTGGGATGAAGCCCTCCCCGAGGTTCAAGATCAGTATAATCAGGCTAAACACTCAAGTACTCAATTTACGCCATTCTTCCTTATGCACGGCATAAGCCTACCAAATTACGGAGCAAATCTTCTCACTCCTCATCTCAATCCCGAATGGGACCTTGAACAACAGCAAGTTCGGATTGGTGAGCTCTTCCGGGTAAGGATGCAGGCTTTTCACAATTCCTGTGAAAGTCAGCTCCGCCGGAAGCTCGCTTTCGACAAACGCTATCCTGCAATCACATTTGACATCGGTGATCTGGTGTGGAAGCGGAACTTCACTCGCCCCGCCGGAACCCATGCCAAATTCATCATACATTACACAGGTCCATACAAGGTCTATAGTCTAAATGAAAACATTCACTCATACTTTCTCTGTGACGTCAACGAAGACATTAACGAATGTCTTTCGGAGCGCCACTTACTTCTAGCTCATGGTCATAATTTGAAAAAGTATGTTCATCCACAGCCATTACCGGACGAGGAAACACCCGTCGACGTTGGGTGGATTGACCAAGTCAGACCAGTCCCGGCCGATGACGCCTTCCTCTCTGAACCGCACTTGGATCCAACAGCCGATCCACCTTACATAAATAATATGCCTATTGTAGATGTTGAGCCGAGGGGGGATTTTACCCACTCAGCCCAACCACCAAATTCCTACACACCAATTCCTCCAAGAGGGCCACTTTCTCGTCATTCTGATAGTGACTCCTCTCTAGCGCCTCAATTAAGTGTAAGAAGTACAGATCATTCACACTCATCATGGGGTATTCGTGCCCCTGTGCTTCAACCAGAAATTTCAACTTCACAAATTAATACTCAAAGCCCTTTGTATCCAGGCATAATTAATGAGTCGGCGTTCTGCCGAACGCCTGGGGGGTATAAACAGGATGGTAAGATTTTGCGCTCACAAAATCCAGAAGCCTGGACACAAAGAGCCTCAAAATCTAAACAAATTTTATCATCTACTGATACTAATACAGACATTGACAAAACAGTTTTTACAACCACCACTTCGGAGAGCAAAACACATTCGAGCTCCTCCGGAGGAAGTGGAACTTCCAAGTCTGAAAGACCACAGAGTGTAGAGATCGGAATCTTCTCCGAAAGCTCGACTCGGCCGGTCAGACTCACCCAAAATTCTCAGAGTGTAGAGATCGGAAATTGCTCCGAAAGCTCGACTCAGCGACAGAATTTTTCCCCACCAAAGAGTGTAGAGGGTGAACCGCTGTTCACAAGCTCGACTCAATTTGAAAAATCTTTCCCTTCCACAAGTGTAGAGGGCAATTGCGCCAGTTCGACTGGGGAAAGAGATTTCTCGTCCACGTTAAGTTCGAAAAGTGGACTAGGTCCACTTACACCTGTAAATCCATTTTTACAGCCTGCGAAATTCATACCACACAAAAAGTTTCAATATTTTCATAGCAATATTGAAAATTTAGAATTAAGTCAAAATGTAAATACAAACACACACACAAACAATCAGGCACAGAGTGTAGAGATCGGAGCTCGCTCCGAAAGCTCGACTCAAGGTAATGTGATCACCGCTCCGAGGGGTGTAGAACGTCCAGGAACGAGCTCGACCCTGAGTGAGAACAGAACCTGCTCAGAATTAAATCCGTTAGATCCTAATTTAGATAAGTGTAATTTAAGTTTAGACAGAGAAACTCAGACTCAAATTATTCCACTTTCTCCGTACCAGTCCCGGGAATCTGGACTGAGTCCGGGGAAACAAAGTAAATCTTTGAATTCACCTTCCGCCCAAGGATCCGCCCATTCTCGATCCAGCGGAAATAAAATTTTAACTCCTACTCTGATTAGTAGGAAATCTGATAAAGTAAAATTAAGTTCAAATAAATTAATTAATGAAAGTAAACATACAGATTCTCATAAAGCTAAAACTCCTTCGGGAGAAAATTCTCAAAACAAATCTGAAAGTGAAAGCGCAGATTCTCAGTCCGAAGAGACTGACTACTACGATACCACCGCGGACCAAGCTTCCGCAATCTCAAAAATTCCTAAGTCTCGTAGGAGACGTCGCGAAGTTACTCCCCGCCTCCTCTCTGACAGCGAAAGACGAACAGGGGCCTTAACTAGATCTCGTAGGGCGACCCGAAAATTCTTGGTCCAGAGCCCTCGATCTAAAGCTCCTGGGACTCCCAAAAGCTCGCAGAAAATAAAAAGTAGGGACAGGGAGGAAACTTCTTCCCAAAGCACTCGTGAGGATCAGATAAAACTCATGGGAATAAAAGTAATTGATAATTATATCAACTGTGTTGGATCAATGAACCAGAATATCTCTGCGTTGATCCCCAAATTAAACATTCAAAAAGATTAAATTAATAATATGTCACTTACTTTCAGTTGTCTAGATATTGAAAGTAAAGTTCTTTAAAAATTGAAAAGTAAAAATAGAAATATGTGAAAAATTGAAATAGTTCCCTTGAACCGAAATTCTCAGAGCTGAAGATCGATCGGAACTCCAACGATCGGAATTCAGATCTGTGTCTTCACGATTCAAGAGTCCTACCAAATATGTGAAAATTAAAATTAATAAATAATTCATGATGGAAAAATTAATTAAGTCAGTTAGGGATAGGGTGTAAGTATAAATTGAAAATATTTTCCATGTATGTCGCAGCAATATGGACATAGATTTAACTAATATTGAGGAGATGGAGATCCCCTCAGACCAGGAAGAATATTGGCTTGGGCCCGACACAGGAGAGTGTGGGTCCACCCCTCAAAGTCCTACCGAAGCTACAAATTGGGATCCAGATCCTGTTTTTATTCCTTCTAAATCATCAGACTTGGACGCACAGATCGCCTCCACCTCTACCCAGAATAATGCTTCACCCGTCACCGCCGAATGCTCAGCGTTGGGGCGACCTAACTCTGATAAAAATATGGTTATTCAAAATCAGGTTAAGTATAACAATAAAATTAGGGAATGTCCAGTATGTAAATCCCGTCGGGAAACAGGGAACATTCGGCATATCTTTGCCGACTGTCCCTTTCTCCAACCAAAACAGAAAAAGAAAAGAGTGAGGAAATGTAGTAATTGTGGAGGTACACATAGACTTAAACTCTGTAGGCAATCTACGGAAACTTTAAGCAGAGATCATTAAAAATAAAACTTAATTAAATAAATTCCGCACCCAAAATTCTTAAAAATTAATTAGAAATTAAATATGTGACCAAATTAAATTACATAATTCGAAACTTTGCAAAGAATGTGAAGTCTTTTACATTCCTTAACTGTAAATGTTTAGTTTAAGACTCAAAGTGAATCAGAGCGTCAGTTCAGAACCGGCGCCCTTTCAAACCATAACCAAAATTGTAGCGTTACAGTCGTGGGGGTGATCAAAGTTCTCAGGTCAAAACTCTAATTGTCGTGCCCCCATCTGTGATCTTTTTCGGTAGATGCCAGGTTCGTGGCCATCTCCTCCGGCAAGTCCTTCTCCGGGTAGTACGCCACACCGAAGAAATTCGACGCGAACGCCTTCTCCGCTTAAACCTCCGGCTTCTTCTTGGTCACCATCTCCGAAAACTAGCCCGGAAAATACTCCTCCGAGAAGAACTTCGCCGCGGAAAAATTCTACTCGAACTCTGTCTCCACCAAAAGCTTCATCATCGAAACGTGGTCCACCAACTTTGAAATCATTGGCAAAGAAAAAGAAAAAGATGTCAAAATTGGATCCTCATTCTAATATTGCTCGAAAGACATATCAAAATGCTCTTCAGCAGCAACAGGCTAGGGCCGCGGCCGCCCAGAGAAAGAAAGAAGAAGCTGATCTGCTTCAACGTAAGAAAGAATTTCTTAATGCTGTTCGCAGACAAAATTATCATATTAAGAAATCGGGAGGATCAGTCCGGCGGAAGGGACGTCCTTCTCTACATTCTCCTCCACGTCCTCCACCGCCTCCTCGCTCTACTCCTCTTCCGTCCGCCTCAACTTCCGCTCCTGCTCCGAAGGGGCCCACTCGTTCCTCTGGACGAGTCTTCAAGAAGGCATCTCAAACAAAATTAAAGACCTTCGGCTCCATTACTGGGGTAGCTCGGAAGCCTCCAATCGATCCAGATCTCCGCCAGTACAAATTGGGGGAAATTGTTAAGTTGCATCGGAGTGATGCCCCAGCTACCGTTACTTCAGCAGCTCTGGGAGCTCCTCCTCAGCCACCTCTTCCTCAACCTCCTATTGCCGATGATAGTCATCCGGTTCTTCCCGAACCTTCTCCTCGGGGAAATCAATTGGCTCCTAATAGCAGTCTGAGCACAGCTCCTGCCAAAAATAATCCTCAAGCAAAACCGGAAGACTTTTCTGAAGCAGAAAAATTGGCTCTTGTTTCCGCCACACTCAAAATCGAGACTATGTATAATGATTTCGAAGTTATGATGGCATCCGAAAAAGTTGATTTTCCTCGGAAGATTGTTCTCTCTGAGGATCCTCCTAATATCCTCATAATTTGTCCCGGATATAAGAATGACTTCGTTCAGCATGAGGGTGTCAACTCATACTACAATAAGCTTCGAATCACAGCCAACCTTGTTAACACCGCCCTCCTGCAATATTTTAATCCTCCTCCTCGTTCTGCCTTCATTGATGCTGTCTTCATGCCACGCTTAGAACCGGCAAATCCGTTGCCGTTGCCGCCTATTGAAGTCCGGGGGATGGGTCAATCGGGCCAAGAAGATTTGCCTGCTCCCCCTCCGCCGCCTCTTTCAAAAATAAAGCCGACCCGAGTTCCTCCGAATACACCACGGAATTATCCTCGAACTTTGGAGGTAAACAATATGAACCAAAATACAAGTTTCACGCTTACGCATCGCGAAGATGGTTATATTGTGCTTCACACCGGATTTCTTTTCCCTCGGGAATTTTTCAACCCGGAAAATTTGCCTCGCATTAATCCAAATGCTCCGATTCCTGACGCTCCGCGTCCTGGACCGTCTTCAAATCCGGCGAATCCTCCTCCGAATTCAGCTCAAGCTTCGTCTTCAACATCAGCTCAAGATCCAGCTCAAAAGAAGAAGAAGAACCCAAGTGCTCCCCCGAAATAAATGTTTTCCCAATAAAAACTTATAATAATTAAAATTCTCTTACTTTTTCTTAAATCTGAATACTTAATTAGAATACTTGCAAGATGCATCTTTGAAGTTCTACGTTAAAAATTATTAGTATCTTTTCATCTTCGTAAAAACATAAACATATAAAAATTAAAAACTCTTAAAATCTAAAAACATAACTACACTCTTAATAATATAATATAATATTTAATATGTACTAATATAGTATGGTTTCCCCACTCGCAATACCCTATATTCGATGGTATCGGGTGGGAGGGTCTATCTGTCAAATTAATTGGTCCACGTGGGACATTTCTCGTCGTAGATAGGCCTCCATAATAATAGAATTTAGATGCATTTCTTTTTCTCTGTTCTATTTTTATAATATTTTGATATCATTTATAATTTTCCTTCATAAGTACTGACTCTATAATTATATGGAATATTTCCCCTTCTGGGGTCCATAATCGTCATGAAATTTACGATTCACTCTGTATTTCGAATAATTAGAAACTTAATAATTTCATGCAAATATGAGTTACATGCAGTAATGAATTTTTCGTATTTCAATAAATCAGTTCAAAATCAATTCAGTTTCATTTTTAAAGTTTTAAATGTTTCTTTTATTATACAAAATAATTTTATTTCCAAAAACAATTATTCGAATCGAATCTGCAAAATCAAAATACACAAAATAATAATTAATCATTCATTTCAATCAAATCAGGTATGATATAATTGTGTGCGTGCCATTTTCCTTCTCCTTTTGTTACAGCTTCCAGTCGTAGGGGACACTCCTGCTGCGGGGGGATTGTGAAAGGGGAATGAAAATGCCACTGCGCCTTCATCCTTAATTCTTCCAATAGCCGGAGAGTGGACAAAGCCATCTTCAGCCAGAAGAAGAAGACAGGATCAGACAGGATAGTTCTAAGTCATTCAACTCAGCGCATCCTTCTATCTCAACTGGGAGCAACGTGCGGAACCAACAACAGAACGTATTCGCTACATGTAACGCTACACATTCCATTGCCAAGCCACGCCACGCATCTCTCAGCAAGCAGAGGAAGGAGCACTGCACTCATCAGTCATTCATTACTACTCGTCACGCTAACATATAATAAATTTTCTTCTCCGTAAACTTTTATAAGATTCTGTGGGAAAGATTGCGATGGAGACACCCAAAAGAATTCGGAATTTGCGGGGGGATCAAGGTAGTGAAGTGATCCTCTGTCAATCGTGTTGGTGCACGAAACCTAAAATTAATAGAAAGAAATATTATAAGTTTGAATTTATTTTATCAATTTGTTTAATAATTTTCTTCCTCTCCATCGTGGTGCTTCCCATATACAATATTTGTTTTAATTGAATTATAATAATAATCTGAGGTCGTCAACCAAATCAAAATTAGATTGTAAAAAGAATATCTGTAATATTTGTGATCAAAATTGTACTCACCTGGAATTAACCTTCGGATCCAAATTGGCTTGTATTCCGTATCCACGGTATCCGTAAGGACATTGTAAAAATTATAATTGTTGTAAAATTGTGTGGACGAAAACAAACATGAAAATCAAAAAGAATCAAAATAATAATTCAATAGTAAATGTAAGGCTTGTTGTCCCTGCCCTTCTGGCAGAGGAAAACTTTCGTATCATTTTCAGTATCATTTTCCTTTTTCAATGTCAATTCAATTTTCTTTTCCGTTTACCATCCGTATCATTTTTCCGTTTAATCTTAAATAAATATTTATCCGTAAAACTTTAAATCCGACTGATCTTCGATGTTGACCAAATTCATTCATCGGCCCAAATCCTAATTCGATTCTCATACTATTCTTTACTTTATATAATTAAGTAAGTGTGTAATGTCAAGGTGCACGATTCACATAACTAAGTTAAGTAAGGTCTCATGCTGGTCGTAATTCCTTTTCACTTAAGTAGTCAATATGTAGTCAATGGTGAACTTGCAAACTCATCGCATTTACATCGCATACTAATTTATTTATTTATGTTCATGAAAATATTCGGCAAAATTCTTTCCAAAATATAAGGGCTCAAAGGGGAAGCGATTCTCTGACCTCGGTGGTGGGATTGCTTATTATGTTGCTCAAATCCCTTGGTTGCTCCACCACCGTCTTGGTCATTCTGTCCTTTTGGTAAAGAGAATCTTCCTTCCCCGAGCCATAGCCCCACTTATTTATGATTGGCTTAATAATTCGCATTTCACTTCTTAAAAAGTAAACTTAAAATTAATTCCGTTACACAAATTTAGTTCAGTACTTAATATTTAAATTCAAAATTCAATTAGGCAAAAAGGAGGAGATGACAGCATCGGGAGTCGGGATGGAAGCGGGCCCTGACCACATCAATGGCAAACTGATGTCAGTGGTTACCGTGACCATCTCCCCAGTCTCAGTCTAATAGAAATACAGTTGGACGTCTGAGACCCCGTCGCTGTCAACCCTCCTTACCACTTCACTAGTCCAAAATAGTACTTCACTTATTATATAATTGGCACTTTAAATAAAATAAAATTTACATATTTCATATTTTTATTCAAAATTGAGGATGAATAGGACAAGCTGGGCTGAAGAGGGGGAGGGAGATGGTTGGCACTGGTGACTGCAACTCTCAATGCAAACTGTCACGTCTCCTTTCTGCCCAGTCCCTCAAAGCTCTTGGGGTGTGGACCATGGGGTGGTTGCGCTTCAACCGGTCTTACCTCTGAGCTACTCATCCGCTGAAATTAAATCTTAAATCTAATACTATAACTATTAATATATCTAATCTAGTTCATGCAAAATAATTGAATTCAGATTCTAATTCAGACTCAGATGTAAACATTACAAATTCTCATTCCGTAGTACATAGGTAGGCATTGGCTCTCCTAGCCATGTTCCATCCCTGCCGTATTCCCTCGGGAGTAGTTACCCCTAAAATGTAACTTGGTGGCACCCCCAAACTAAACTCTACCATCTGCTCCATCATTTGTAAATATGTAAATATGGTGTGAATGCATAGGTTAAGCTCATTAATCATAAAAATATAATTTATTTATTTCATAATTTTTAGTTTTAGTCAAAAATTTAATTCAGAAAATTTTGGGGTAGGAGAGTGCAAACTCGGGGGTTGACCCAAGGTCATAGGACACCGGTTCTGACCCTCGTTTCACTTATTATTCTACTTGCCTTGCTAGTTTTAAAATTATTTTCAAATCACGAAAAAGCAGGAAATTCAGCCCAAAAAGCAGGAAATGGCAGGATATTTTTTGTTTGAAAATCCGGAAATACCACGATCTTTTATAAGGTAATATATATCATGATTGATATTTTCCGGGAAACTTGAAAAGTGGACAGGGTTTGCATACTAGCTACTAGCTCTGAACGATAATGATTGTGGTCACGTTTTTACGTTTCAAGAATGCTCCTTATCTATATTTAGTTGAAGTACCGAGTTGTCGCTCTAAAAGTATGTACTTATCTAGGTAAATTATTTATTGTTAAAAGAAATAAAAATGATTAGCGAAGAGTAATTTCGTAAAAACGAAAATAAATATTACACTGTAAAAAATTACATGTAATGTTACATGTAACGCTATAAAATCAAAAGTAAAATTTTTGTAGGTCATAAATATACGACTGCCAGCTTCAGAAGTATGTTTGATTAACTATGGTAGAGTATTTATAACGATACGAAATAATACTATTACATATTTTGTTTAAGTAGTTGTAGATTCCATGGATTCACTTCGTTGATAAATGGGTCGACGTTGCTCCCTAACGGTGGCATTTCTCTGAAGTAAACGGTGGATTTCCAACATTGGGCTTATCTCATCCACTGAAGTGCTTTCGTCTCCAGTATTTTCGCCACTTACGTTCATTTTCTGCAACGGTACTCCAAGGGTTATATATATGAACTTACAAATAATTTAAAGAATTTATTTCATTATATTTATATTGCATTCAACAATCTTATCATAACTTACATGACAAATTAGGTGTATTAAGTTTTTAACAGCGTCCACTTCAGACGTCAGTTGTGCCAAGATGTTGCTATTATCTAAAATGGCTCCCATAAAATCATTTGACTCGGTACAAACGTCATCCTTTTCCTCTGAAATATTAAATAAAAGCTTGCCGAAACAGTTATCACACACCAATGTTTTTTTTTAAATTTGTATCACTAAATCTTAGGTGCTCACCTTTTCGAGGGGCAGTGTGTTGAAAGAATGTAACAAAATATTCCATGAAGCTAAACTGTTTTTCTTTAATTTGATTTGGAAATTCCATGACAGATGTTCGATCCACTTTATCCAAGAAACATTTTGGCAAGAGCTTTTCCAAGTTTGTATGAATTTGCACCTGCAGTTATAGTTACAATAACTGTTATGCAACGATATAACTTCGAATGGCAATCAGTGTAATTATTACATAGATAGTAATTACACACATTATGCAACCATTTTTATTTGTACCTATACCTATTTAAATGACTAAGGGATCGTCCACATATGGCGTCATCGAAAAATCTCTATTTTTTGGATTCTATGACATCCCTATTACCAGCTTAACAGTTGCGAAAATGGCTATCCTTGACACGGAATCTCATCAGTATCCAAGTAGACCCATTGACTCTACGAATGACGCCATTTGTGGACGATCCCTAAGATGACTAGCTAAACTAGTAAGTAGTAAGACCCAAGATTGAAATCCGACTTATTAGGATTCGCGCGATGCCCTACCTGCATCGTTAATCGCTTAAGTTGGGCATTTTTCCTCACAGATTCAATGTCCCCCACAGCCAAACCGATGAGTAGATTGATCATCACAATTGGCATGAAAATCATGTACAGACCCACCATCGGAAATGTAGCGTACGGATGGGGCACTCGTCTGAAAATTTTAAAATAATAGTTTTGGAAATTTCCCCTGTAGCTTTAATAATATAACCTAAAAATCGAACTGACTCTGACAAGGGAATGGTTTCACATGGAACACGTAAATTTCAAAAAGTCATGTCTACAAAAATCAGGCTACTTTTAAATAGAAAGGATCCAAAGTAACTCGACTGCATTTAGCGTTGTTCGGTTTACAATAGCCCGCCAAAGTTTTAAAAAATTCAAATTTTAATACTTTGCCGCCCTGTAGCTTCTACAGTTCTCATCCGATTTTGAAATTGACGGGTTCCTTGTGAAACCATTCCTTTGTGACTGGAACAAATTTGAGAACAGAATTATGCATTGGCTAATGGATTAATTATATTACCGTTGATATTTACACTCATTTAGAACAGTGTAGGTTAATAAGTGGGTAAGATTCCTTTTTTCCATTTGGGAACAATGATTTGGATAGACGAACGTGTTCATAAAATCCAAGTCTCCCAACATCATTGAAAATGTCCTCATTATTGACATGGGCAGGTTAGAAAACACAATATGGCTTCCCTTCAAAAGAAAAGTTTTAATATGTAAATTTAATGCATATATGCACATTCAAATAATACATATTAACATTTTTTATATGTTTTGCACGATACTTTAAAGTAATTCTTGTCTTTCTTGTCAACAGTCTATATAAAAGTAAAAGGCAAGGTTTAAATGTAAGTATTAAAGGTTGGTTTTAAAAGTAAAGAAAAAGAATTTCTCTGCTTACATTTGACAGCAAAATATCAAATGCCATGGCAAAAGCAATGATTAGAATTGAAAAAATGAGAAGGACCCTGAACAGTGTTTTCAAAATTTCCAAAAACATAGAGACATAGAGTCCTACTGCATCAAATCTGGAATCAGAAACATGTACAGAAGTTTAAAAAAAATGTATTACTCAAATGCACTAAAAAATCATGTTTGTCGCCAACACCAACCTTTGTAGTACGAGTAAGAGATAAAACCATCCAAGAAAAGTTGCGATGGCCAGACAAGGGTTAAAATAAGTGTAAGCAAAAATCTCCCTTGACATTGCAGATGTGCTCAAACTATTAAGTGTATGAAGACCAGTTGTGACGAAGCAGAAAATTGTCATGATACACCAAACCCTGAAACATTTTAAAACTTTTTAACCAAGCCATGGTAATGCTTTAATTTCCTTAAACAAATTTATCTCGCCAAATTCCACAAGGAATTTCAAAAAAATTAATAACTTCAAAAATAAACTAACCAAGTATCTAGACCCCGAAAATATTTGATTCCCAGCCTGTAAATATTCACAAGCTCCACAATGAGGTTGATGACAGTTAAGCAAGTGACAAAATGATAGAGGACATCGTTAAAATTATCGTAGAGCTCCGCCGTTTCCCCGTATGTTTTTTTGAGATATGTGTAGAACATTTCTGCCTAAATTTTAGTCAAAATATAATGAAATTTTAGGGTTTTCTTCCAGCAAACTAATATAATAGTAGTACAGAATATTATCAAGTATTTTCAAAACAGCTATTACTTACATCATAATACAAATTCGCAGAGCTATTTGAGTTCAGCCATGACCATTTCATATTGGTTTTATTATCCGTCTCTTTAAAGTTGTTGTCGTTGTCCTCATTCGAATTCGAAGAACTACTGCTATTATTGGGCTCTAAATAAAACTTTTTCCAACGCCGAAAGAACTCGTCATCTTTGTTGTAGTCACTCACGGCGGCTACCGTGAGGAGGAAGAGATAGATGACGTAGCAAATTAAATTTGAGTATTGAAAGTATTTCCCGTAAACATCCCATTTCATCTGAAGGTATTTGGTGGATAGTTCATGAGACAGAAGATTTACTCGGCAATGCTTTACCATTTGCTACGATAAAAAAATATTAAGTATAGCATATTATAATCCCTTTGCCGTTTTGTACATTTTCGACTTTTTCGACCCAAATACAAGGTAATCCTAGAAAGTAATTTTTTTAATGACTAAAATAATTATTACATTACATTCATAATAGGCAAATAAGCTTGTTCAGGACTCAGAGATAATATCTTCTTCCGTCCACCATTAGATTCACCAGATCCAGAAGTTCCTTCTATCCTTGTGAGCCATTTAAAATCATAGGTGACGTGAAAAGAGAGGGAGTCAGTTTTGTCCGTTGAAGGTTTAATCCCTCGATCCAAAACTGCCTTTGCTACCCCAGGCATTGTGCCGACTAAAGTTTCCATGATACAACTATGCTTCCCGCATGTCATGCCAAGAACTTCGTCTGCCCTAATGTTACCAAAATATACATTAAAAAAAACAAGGGCTAAAGACCTTGTTTAATGGCAGCCCTAACAGCAAAATAGGGCGGTTTGAATTCGAAAAAGCTGCATATATTCTTACTTATAATCAATTTTTGTAGTACGACAAAAAATTCAAAATTCAAATTTTTGGATTTCCCGCCAAAACTTAAAATATTGTGTTAACTCAAGATTTTGACCGGTCACTCAATAAACTTACACTAAAATGATATGTCATTGGAATGGTATCAATTAGGCAAATTTAATGAACATGGTGTGGAAGCACGATCGTTATTAGTTTTTAAATAGTTTTGAAAAAACATAATTGCAAATTAAAAAACGTTAACGGGTTTTGTCGAGTGATATATCATTTGAAAGCTCTTACAAAATAAGCAGACACCATTTTTTTTATTGTGGCCCATACAACACATTTTAGGCGACATTTAAAAATTAAATGACCGTTATCTTGAAAACGTTTTGTTATAACGGAGGACCATTCCGTTATTTGAATTCTACTAGTGATTACCTTTCTTATGATATATGACTCGATGAAATTGGTCCAGTATTGCAAAATTTTCAAAATTCCCGCAAATTATGTAGATAGGTAGTAATAAAAAGTAAATAAGGTCAGATTTTTGTTACTAATGTTTGAAATATTTTTATACAGGCTTAGAAAAGATCTTAACTACAGTCTAGTATAATAGAAATTCTAATTGACCACTGTTAACCTATTGTACTGTCGATGCTGAAGTAATAGCAAATTAGGTTACAAATTAACAAGACCATAAAAACTTCGCCTATATTTTTCTAAGCGTGATATCTGTAGTTTCAATTGTCAGTAATTTTACTCACCGGCTTTTATGCGTAACCATAGTATACGCCACTTCCACAAATTTATTCGTAAGTACTAAATCGATAGCACTATATCCGCCGAAGTTGTACGTTAAATGACAGTTTAAGCGAAGAAGTAGATCAACCGCTTTTGGTTGATTTTCACGTGCTGCACTGTGCAGTGGAGTGTTCTGTTAAGAGCGTAAAAAAAATATGCATATTATTAGAAACATCTATAAATTTCTGTTCAAATCGTGGATCACTTTTAAATTAGGTAGATAAAAGTCCTTAGATTCATTTAGTTTGAATCTTGTATTATTTTTGCTTGCTTGAACTTACCCCAAATTTATCCACCATATTAATCAGGTGAGAGTGGGTATCCAAAATCAAAGTCATAACATTTTTATGACCGTTCTCGGCCGCCAAATGAAGGGGTGTCCGTCCATCATAGTCCCGGTGGAGGAAGGCTCCTTTTTTCATGAGAAGCTGAACAACCTGGTAATGACCTTCACCGGCAGCAATATGAAAGGGTGTGAGACCGTTCCCATTGTTTTCGTTAATAACAGCGGAAAATTGATCCATTTTTATTAGTTGCTTAATAACATTATATCTTCCGTACCTATATAATATGTAGGTGCATGATCAACAATGTTTTCAAGTTCAAAACACTAATCAATTATAGTCATTTAATACACCTATCATTTTGGTATACCGCCTGAAGAATAAATGACAACGCTAATTATTTTTTGAAATATACATAATAACTTGCCGGCATGCTATGTGGAAGACATTTTCGCCGTCATGGTTTGTAATAATGATACTCGCTCCCATGGATAGCAATTTACTAGCAGATTTAATTTGGCCTTCTTTGACTGCCACGTGCAGGGCAGTGTTCCCATGCTTGTCCTTCATTTCCAGAATAGGAATTAAACACATCTGCTTAGCAAAGACACGAAATTAAAAAGAATTTTAGAAACAAATTGTGACATTTTTAGGTTCTATCAATTATAAATAAGTAAGGAGTTGTAAAAAGTAAAACGTTTATGATGGTAATAATAAACAAGAAAAATGAATTTCTAGCTTTAGCTCGTGGATGTACCGCCATATCTTCATCTAGAATGGTATTAAGATCCCCATTACACTTGACAAATGTATGAAGAAACGTTCGGCCATATTTATCTTGCTGTTTTATATCACCACCAATTTGAATAATTTCCTTAACAGTTTGCCATGCATTTCTAGCTGCTGCTAGGTGAAGGGCTGTACAACGATTTTTATCCAGTAAATCCAAACTTGAACCCTACAGTTACATAATATACAGAAGAGTTAGTTCTCATACTTTAGCATAAGCTAATAATACAACTATCATATGCATTAGTAATTAACCTGGGATACAAGATATTTAACGAGATCTTTATGGTCAAACATGGCAGCGCAGTGAAGCGGTGTCATCCTCTCTAAATCGCACGAGTTTAAGCACTGCTCTTTTCCTTCAGGTTGCAGCTAAAATTATGAAAGACTTTTTGAAAAACAAACGACTTCCATAATACTCCTAATATCTTAAAAATTGAACTATGAATTACTTATAAGGTGATAACGTACTTTAAACATTAATTTGACAAGTTCCAAGGAGCCTTGAGAGCAAGCAAGATGAACAGCTGTGGATAAACCATGTTGCGGAACAGAGATTTTGGCCCCAGAAACGACACAGAGACGTACCGTATTCGCGTCCCCACCATGTATAGCATTGTGCAACTGAAAACAATGAAACTCAAAAATTGTAGTAGACACCAAAGGTCGCCAAACAAATCGCCTAGCCTTGCCTAGCCTTTTTTAATCAAAAATACTTGGAGCCTACCTTAGCCTACCTGTTTTTTTGTCAGCCTTGCCTTTAGCCTACCTTTTTTTCATATTTTATCTGTGCCTATTTTAGCCTTTTTTAAAAATTAAACTGCCTTTTTTTGCTTTTTTTCTGAAATGCTAAAAAATTTAATTACCAAATGAAGTTAATGAGGAATCCAGCGCGTTAGCTAAACCCCAAAATACTTTGGCCAACCAGCAAGCTGTTTTCGGCACTACCAGTTTTGATTTTAGTTTAAATGGTATGCATAATGCGTATGTTTAGGGATGAAGTCCTTTTATTTTTTTTACCTTATGAAGCCTTTTTATCTTATTATCGTCCTTAAACATAAAAAAGGCTAAAAATTAGCCTACCTTAAAGCCTTTCTTATTAGATCAGGCGCCTTGCCTAGTCTAGCCTTTTTTTGCTAAAAAAGTCAAGCCTGCCTAGCCTTATGCCTTTTTAAGGCCCTTTTTATAGGCATGGTGGCGATCATTGGTAGACACACTAACTTTCAGCTAAAGAAAAATATTTAATTGAAATTCATTAGGGATTAAGCTAAGTTAAAGGACTATACAAGTAAATTTCCTTCTGCATCCGGAAAGTTCATTATTTCATCCAGCTGACATCCATCATTGGCCCCACTTTGTAATAAAATCTTGAGTGATGTTGATGAAGCATGTCGGGCTGCCTAAAATTATTATAAAGTTAATTTGTCATCCATTACTCTTGGATTCAAAATATTTTCCTCAAGAACTGAGTTTGATACCGACGCGCGACGCAAAAATACAAAAACAATATGTAAATGTTTTACTTCATGAATTGGCAGGTAGGAATGGGAACATGTCCGACGGGGAGACGCACCTAATTCTTCAAGCTGAAAAAATAATGACTTACAATATTATTGCAAATTTCAATGAATTTTGAAACATATAGGAAACTATGAGTTAACATGTCTTGGTTAAATCTGGTTAAATGTGAACAAACGACTAAATGTGAACGATGAATCTTTTTGAAATCCATACCATAAGTTGAACACATTTTGAGTTATCATAGATGCACGCAAGATGAAGCGGCGTTCTGCCATGTTCCCCAGGTTGGTCTACATCCAGCTTCTTCTTATGTCTCGCGAGTGTCTCTAGTGACAGAATTTTATTCGATTCGCAAGCTAAGTGAAGCGGGGCTTGGAGCTTATGATTTTGAATTTTCCCATTGGCTCCTCTATAAAACGGGACAAGATTCAAAAAGATGATGCAAACCTTGAATCATTTTACATGAAACTTTTCAGTAAATAAATCTGTACGTTTGATCTAATATAACTATTAAGTCGAAATTATTCGGTTTCAACTGACTAGAAAATGAAAGAGGGGAGGGGGTAGTTTATTTTTATAATTATTATCGAAGGCAGTAAAGTTTGACTTACTGTGATAACAAATAATCAATAGCATCAGTTGCCTCGGCCTCCACGGCCACATGAAGGGAAGTGCTCCCCTCATTATCCAATACATTAAGATCGCCATTAAATTTTACTATGATTTCCAGAATTCCAACGTGATTTTTGTACGAAGCTTGATGAACTGCTCGTCGACCACGTCCATCAAAGATTTGGAGTGCAGTAGGATCTTTTGTACAAATTCGATTAAATTCTCTCACATTTCCTTTCTCTGCTACCTTTAATGTTAAAGTAAATTAGTTAAATTAGCACAAAATTTCGTGTTTTGGCAAAACGGGATAAGTCCACCTAAACATGCATTTCTGATGTGAATTTGAATTTTGGGTGTTTTCGTATAGTTTGTCTAACTAATTAGTAAGACAAACCACGTGCGTAAATTTTTTTAAACAAGAATAAGTTCAAAAAGGTACAATATACGTAAAAAAATATTCAGTTTAAGAGAACATTCTATCACCTTTTATTTAAAATTTTCTCCTTTAAAATTTGCTTTGATAAACTTATCTCGTTTTGCAAAAAACTCTTCATATAAAGCTACACATTAGTTGTTAATCAATATATTCATATACCCTTAAAACTCGAAATGGACTTTCACGGAGAAAACAAACTTGGTGATCAGGTTGCGACTGTTGTTGGTCCAAATTTAAAGTTTCAGCAATTGAAGCTCTCCCAGAATTTGAAGACTGATCAGCTTGTTCCGTACTAGTAATAGTACGAATACTGGTACTACTATTGTCTTTGTTTAATTTAGCTTTAAAATAATTTATACTCTTCATAAAATTCATTTTCAGTTACTTTGTAGATTTGTTGCAACAACTTTGTACGAGTAAGTTTGCAGTTATTTTATTAGTATTTTATCACAACAATATGCGGGTGGAGTTAAAAGCACAAAATGTAAGTGTGATTTATGTAGATTGAAGAGTGCTTTCAAGCGCCAGTCACCAGTAGTTCAACAACAACTGAAATAAACTTTCTCTACGTACTTACATGGCATGGTAGAAACACAGTTGGGAGTTGAAGGCCAGACGGAAAATGGTTCATTATTTCGTGCGTTAATAATACGGAATAATTATTTAGCATACAGTGTCAGTGTCACATAGTACAATTAAGAAGACCCACGCTTTTAAAAATGTCAGTGACAGAGGTGATAGTGGATGCAGTGAGCCTAGAGAAGTACCTTATGTGATTATAATTGTGATGTTATATAATTAATTAATATGTAAGTTATGAAATTTCAAAATTGTAATAATTCAAGTCACAAAGAAGAAGCTGTAAAATGTATTATGTAAAACGTATACCACTCTCCTTGCGTATTATTTTAAAAATTTCTATAATTTCAGGGTCCCGAAAGCATATTATAGGATTTCAGTCAAAACATAGTTTAACCACGCGATCCCCAAGGGGCTGGATTTAATAGTTGTTTCACTTACAAATTACAGCCAGCCTTGACATGTGACATGGCATGGGTGTGTCTGCTTGTATTATATGTCGCTACTGAAGAAGCGAAATTGCCCATCTCCATAATTCTCACTATAAGCAAAATTTTCCATCTTCATTTTTAAATGTATATTATAATTGCGTATAATTTTTTTTCAGTATAAGAAGTACCTAAGTATTGAAGTAGGTAATTGAAGAACGAACGGCAATTTTGCTGTTAGTGAGAATCGGAGATCCGCAATTTTTCTTCTTCAGTAGCGATGTGATCTCTGTCCCGTCTAATCATACATATAGCTGTAAGCATTGTAAATAATGTATGAAAACTCCAGCAGGGAGTTTTTAAGGGTAATTGGAGAGTATCATTTAGGTAGACAATCAATAAATTACTACCCGTCTTCAAACCAATAATGATTACCTACGTGTGGAATGTGTGATATACGCTAAATACTAAAAGTACTGCTGAATCCTTAACTATGTTTACTAAATGATTTTGAATATAGAAGGAACGAAGTGGTTGTCCAATAATGGCAGGTAGAAATTTGGGACCCGCCATATAAGGAAATAATAGTGTTTAAATAATATGCGAAAATATAATATATAAATATATTTATTAAATTAATAAATATATAAATAATAATAATCTTCATATATCTTATTATAAGAATTTAAATAATAATTTAAAAATATTTCTACAGTACGAATTTTTTGGGATTCTCTCGGGTAGTTGCATGGACTGGATTTTTCCAGCCTGTCGGTGGATTTTTTTCGAATCATTTTATTCCCAAAAGAAGTGATCTTACGTTAGCATTATATTTTGTACTCGTAGACTCGTAGTGTAAATGATTGTGAAAAAATCTGTTGGGAAAACAAACCACTTCAAAACGAATATGTATGTAATTAGGCATGTGGACCGAGTCCCGAACTCCTGAACAAATTAAAATACTGTATTTCCTGTAATACTACGCCGGCCTGTATTGGTACATGGGCCTGTACTACTACAAGGCCCTCAGCATTGCAAGGGTCTGATAGGTCACAATTTGAATAGTGCACGGGGTGTTCTATTACAGGAAATACGGTACGTTTCATTTTAGTTGCTACTCTCTTCCCCACATCGTATAAAAGAACAAGATTGTATTAATTTTAGGCGAGTTTTTAAAATTTTGCTATACACATATAGTTTGTTAACCTCAGATGTGTTTATTTACATTTTCCCTGGTTTGTCATCTGCACTCCTTTGCAAGAACCGTTAGATTTGAAAACTTTATAATACTGACAGCAGTGGTGTTATTAAACACACATGATTCCGTTATCTGTGTAGTGTAATAAAGTGCCACTTTTGTCCTAATGTATGGCTTCACATAAGAGTTCTTTTTAGCAAATAAAGGCTACAATTATGAAGCTGTGAAGCATCATGTAAATAGGAACATTGAAGCCCTATCAACAGTAAACCACTTCAAAATCAAATACTTCAAATCTATACAAAATACAGTATAATATAAGTAATATTTTGTATATGTTAACTTTACCATAACCAATGCTTTCTTTTAATCTGTGCTAAATAACAAATAGTTCTTGGCCTGCCCTGCCCCCTGCGCCCTGGTCCGGACCCAGATCATAATTCAAAAAACAGAATTAAAAGCAAAAAAAATACTATGGAAACTAGATAGAAACCAATGGTATAAATTAGTACAAATCTGTTACATGGTTACTATAATACTAGGCAATAAATTAAACAAAGCTAAGCGTTTAGTAATTTCATCAAATTCCCAACAAATAATTTTATTACTTTGGAAAATTTTGCTCTTTCTTGGTCTGGCTGGTCCTTGTACGGGATTTTTGACGATACCAAACCAGAACAATATGCCATAATTGCCATATACCTATTTGCCCGGTGCATAGTGCATACTGCATAATTAGCAAGTACTTCGCATTTCGCAATATTTCGCATTCACATACTCGTAATTCGTAGTAGTAGAGTAGTAGCACTACTACACAAGCTAAACCGTAGGGAAAACGTGTCCACGAGTACTGCGTCGTGTTTCGAGGAAAGAGTGATAAGGATAAACTGAAGGAAAAAAGAACGACAGACGCAGAGTACCACTTCACCACTTCCATAAGTCCATCATCCATCCAACTAACTGGTGCATTTGTATGTTAATAATTATTTTGTAATTTGTAATACGAGTGCGTCTAACAAATACCGTAAATGACTGAATAAGTGCGGAACCGCAAATTAGCGCCGTGGCTTAAATAAACGCCGGACTATAAATAGCCCCCTAGGAGCATTAAAAGCACTGTATTTATATATTTAATATAGTTACATATTTAATTGGGTATTTTGCCAGCAGTAATCTCTAATATATATTTACAAATATATAATTAAAAAAACAACCCAAAAACTGCAGTTTTTAGTTTTAGGCTGTGTATGAAATAGAAATAGTTTCTTTTTTTGACAGTCAACGTAATAAGCGCCGGGCTTCCAGTCCAACAAAATTAATATGAACGCCAGAGCGCTTATTCGAACATTTAAGGTATATAGTATTTACATCTAAATGTGATGCTTGATATCCACTACACATCCACACATTATAAATAATCTATATTACCTACCTAAGTACCTACCTAGTTTTTTGGAAACGCCTTGTTTGCTGCTAGTGAACATACTGTATTCCCAAGAATTAAAATTAGTCATTTTGCTACACGTACTATCAGTAGTAGTACGCAAAAACAACCAGATTCAGATAATATATCTCTATCCTCCAACGTGATAACCTTGATCACACGATCATTCTCAAAAAAAGCATATCCTAAATTTATTTCTGAATACATTTTTAAACATAGGGCATGTGTACTAGTCATTAGACTATACTACTATAGGCTTGCATATCAGTAAAAACGTTGTAGCTTGTACTTTTATATATATTGTAGGATTAGGATGTTCAGTTAAGCTGCATAAAAACTTTGTAGATACTTTTATTTCGCACATGCATCGCATATCGCATCCCACCAGCACCAGCCATCATCTGTTTGTTGGTTCTGCTTGTGCCTCTTTGTCTGTCGGTCTGTCTAAATCTAAATGCGGCTTTATGGTTTCTTTCGAGTACTCCGTTCCATCAATCAACCAGGGTTTCCGCTCCAATAATATTTATAACCACAAGGCGAGGAATCAATTTAACTTTTACAGTCGGTCTCAGTCGCTCAGTAATATGAGGCCAGATTCAGATTCGACTACAAACTGAAAGTAAACTCAATCCTATTCTTTAAGTGTATCTATTCCATTTTATTCATTTTATTAAAAAAATACCAATTATTTCAAATTAAGTACTTTAACAAAACAAAAAATCTCAGAAAACTAGAAAAAGGAATAAAATGAAGTGAAAAGTGCCGACTATTACAAAATGGAAGTCATTTACAAAAGTCACAATGTTCAACTGCCTTCTAGTCAAAGTGACAGTGTGGTCGTCAGTCAGAGTCACACTTTCCCCATATCAGTAGCCGCTGTGCTCGGAGGATTAGTGGCGGTGCTGACCGGCGCGGTCCCCATTTGGATCGCTGGCCTAGTGATGAGTGACTCCGTGTACCCTGTGAACAGGAAAACTTGTCGGAACTCATGCTTTGACACCGTCTTCAAAGGTCCGTACGAGTCCGGGATTTCAAAATACAAACATGTTTATTTTAATTGCACTTGGAACACATTCAAAATGTGGGTTATTACAGTCCTGGCTATCCTCATTGTGTATGAGACTTTCAAGAGAATGTTTCGGCTGGCTTGGAGTGGCCAAAGTCCGTGTCAAGGTCAACTGAGATGGCCCATGCTCTTTCTTTTCGTCACTTCGGCCCATTCGAATTTCTACGGATGGTGGATGGCTTGGAACTACTGGAATGACGACTTCTACAACCAGTGGTACCATCAACTCTTCTTCACAGTAACAGAGTTGACCACTACTGCGATTGTAGTGTACTATATGGACAGAAACGTGGAGATGAAACCATTGCCTTTGATAGTCGTTGCTAATATTTCCATTTTTCATATTTGGGCAAGTGGACTGGACCAATTTGTGGTCAATGTTTTGTACCAGACTGGGGAGTCGTACCAGGTACACAAGTTGTTACACAACTACTGATATACAAGGCGTGCTGCCTAAATGTAAACAAGCACCTAAGTGTGAGCAATTAAAATCTTTATCAAAAACTTTTGAAATTTGCGATTAATGCGTTACGGAGTTCTTTACAACCTCCACACTAAACAAATTTGAAATTTTGAAATTTCAAACGTTTTTGATAAATTTTCATTGTTCAAACTTAGGCGTTTGCTCACATTTATCGGTTATAATGCGAAATGCAACGGGTGGCATTAATTATCCATTTACGCATTTAACAATGGATAAACTTGGGTTATTTTATTATTACAACAGGTACTTCGGGATCTGTTCCTCATGCAATCAGATATATGTCACACTGGAATCGCGCTCTATTATATTCGCCAGGCAGTGCCCCGGGGCTACAGTGTCGTGCCAGTGATATTTTCTAAAAAACATGTCTGGATCATGATCGTGTTAACGTTAACTATGTGTCTTGCTTTTGCAAGTGTGCCAAATTTAAAATAGTGATAAATGACCTTTGCTAGTCTATTAATTCTACATCAGCTTGTGTTTAAACGACACGGAAGTATATTATGTATTTGGTGATTAATTGTGGTCAGTGTCCTAATGGTAATGGTGGCCGCCTGATTAAATTCGTAACTACTTTAAAACTTTGGAAACTCAAAGTTGACGAATCAGTAGATTGAAAGTCGAACTTTACAAAAAATACATTATTGTTATATACATATCGCCTATAGTTTAACTACCTACATATATGATATAATTATATTAATAATACTTATAAATTAATTTGAATATCAAACAATACTGTAAGTACACGCTAATATTGTTAATGTAAAAATAAAACGGTTATCGCATACTTGATGAGGCTATTTTTCTTATTTCTACCTCTGATGTCTAATGAGGTAAAACTGATGTTATGAATAATTTAAATGCTAAATAATTTTACTGAGAAAGTAGGCCAAGTAGTAGCTGACTGCGTTCAGTGCAATTTGTAGTAGGGTACTATTTATTTAGTATTTCAAAAATGATACACAAAACAATTCGGATCTAAAGTTATTGATTAGTATAAATACAATAAAAATTGTGTCAATGCGTGCGCCTCCAAAGTTTGTACTATTTATTAAACAATGAATCTAGAAAATACTCAAGTGTTGTGCAGTGCCCTTTGTATAAGATTTACGTAATTATTAGTGTTAATGTTTTTAGAATACCAAATGTGTTATACTTGTAGAAAAATGTACGCAAGTAGTTGCAATACAAATACTGCACAGAAAGATGATTATGTCCATTATATAGGCTTACTAGCTCAACTATTTTTAAGTGTGTCCAAGAAAAAATTGTAACAATTCAACGATTTCAGTTTATTCAGATCCAGACAGCTGACGTATGTCTCTATATTATAACGTTATACGCTTAAGTAGACTTTTATACTCTTTAACAGATCCTACAGGATGCCACTTGACAATCAAGAACAAATTGTAACGTAACGGTTAAAGCTCTTAAAATATTTTTTTAAAGTCACTCAATTATTAATTAATAATTAATAAACTCTATTGATAAAACTATTCAAAGTATTCAAGCTTCCAGCTTTTCGTCTTGCATAATTTTACCCTATCTATATAAACCTTATTCAAATTTAGGTCACATTAATTCAATTTAAAAACAGCAGAGCTAATTGCTATTTTTTTTTAAATTTTGAGTGCAAATAATTTATTGAGTTAGCAGTAGTATGTAGTTTTAGCAGTTGTTAGACTGTTAGTCTCCATCAGATATAATATGGAAAACAAAGTATTTCAAACTGCTCAATAATTTCGACGAATCCAAAATCTATACTAATACTACAGCTACAACTATCAAACAATTAACATTCTATCCTTTGGATTCAGTACTTATACAGATTAAAATATTATGTTGTAAAGCAAAAAAACGAATTTCATTTCAACAAAAATAAACAAATCATGGGTAATCTTTTGACCTCAGTCTCAATGAATTTACTAGTAGCACTACTAATGCTAATGCTAACCGCCAACCTCGCGAACTGTCTCCATATTCAGGTAAATTTAAAAAATCCAGCAAATTTCCTTGACATCAAGCCTCTGCTGGAAAGTAAGCACATGAACACATGCTACATACACATGTACATCCAAAACCGTGACAGTGACGTAATTAACCACCAGCAGCTATCCCCCCTCACCCTTCCTACCGTCCTTTCCCAGGATATCAAAGGAGCCATGGTTAGAATAAGTGGAAGCGGGATGACGATTGCTATGCAAAAATGGAAACGCCATCACCAAAAAGTTTTCAAAACACGTGGGCGGATAAATAAATGCTACTCTCTCATCAGTCTTGTAGCCGACTGCGGTCAAATGACTCAAACTGATTTTATTTCTCATATGGACTGGAAAGGTAAAATGATGCCCAACATTGTGAGGCTATTTCCAAAGTTTGTCACATCTATCACTCTTGGAACATGTTTGGGATCCCTGGAAGATAAAGTGAATCAACGGATGATAGCACGTATCGTCGGGACGGAGCGGCATAATCTCCCCATCGTCTTGCATTTTACCTACAATAATAATGACCAACAATTCCAAGAAAAACAATCGTCTGAATCTGGTCTAAATCCCGGCCCCGGTCCCGGTATCCACCCAATGTATCGTTTTACCCAGGCAAGTTTTGAACCCGCCGATTTCAAAAATCTAATTCTAAAAGCAAACAAAATTGGGATTGACTGGAACTTCTCTCCACCCTCATCACCATCAGAATGTCTGAACTGTACGGATAACGATACAAATTCCAATGAAAAATGCTTTACTGATTTAATGGAAAAATACAAGGCCTCTATTTCAAATGGGAAAGATTTAATTTGGATTTCAATTACACCCCCATATGTGACACCTGCCTACCTCCATGAAAATAAATTGAGGGGGCTTACTGGGCAGTTATCCCCTTTCCACAGATTCAAACCTACAACGGTCTGGGACTCCGTGTATCAATTTGCCACGTCGGCCATGAACTATTCAAGAGTGCCTTCATTATCTAAAGGAAATTCAGACTTGAGGCCAATCCAAGCTGGGCCACAGATTTTAAATTTTGTTGATACTAGCTCCTTTACCTTGCCGCTAGTTGGTCACACTTTCTACCCTGTTGGAAGGACGCAAGCGTATAAATTCGTGACACCGCATAGCGTTCACCGAAACAGAACATCCTCCGAGATTTTCACTAATCCGTTGGACAACTCGACTTGGTATTTTCTGACCGCGACAATTATAGCTCTGTCTGCTCTTTTTTCAGTTGCAGTGTGCGTGTCTACCCTGGCAGCAATGGCTGCCGAGAAATCAAATTCTTGGCAAGGAAATGTTAAAATTGTCACATCTATGGTCCTCTCTTTTTTCTCGGAGTTCCTGCTCAATTTTCTGCGGATATGTGCTTCGTTTGCAGAGCAGTCGGGTGCGGAACTCTTTTTAGACCACATAAGGAACGAACCCTTGAGAAATGTCTGCAATCGCGTCATCGTCCTTTGGGTCTCCATTACAATTATCCTCACAAATGGCTACAAAGGAGTTCTCCAGTCCGACTTTACCCTTCCCCAACCCTACGAAACATCCTGGAGAGCTATTCCAGACATGGCCGTGGAGAATTTTACCCTTTTCGGTTTTATACCAGCTGGTAAATGTGATTTAATTATGGGGAGCAAAGACCATGGCACAAAGACGGTGGCCGGAACTATTCTGACAAATGCCAACATTCGGGTGGTGGACAGCCTCTTCAACCACATGTGTGGACTCAGATACCTCGAGTGTAAATTTCAAATGGAGTGGAAATGGAGCACTGTGGAGGAAATGACACTTTTGAACAAGACAAATGACGAGAAGAATTTAAAATTTCAAGAGATTGAGAGGCAAACTATTCACATTTGTTCAGGGGCAGGGGACTTGGAAAGAATTGTGAAGGTGGTACTCCTTGAGAAGAAATTGAACAAGACAGTAGCATTTGTATTTGCTGAGGACCAGTTTGAATTTTATTGGAGACGCTTCCTGAAGCTTATGAAGGAAAATCCCTCCTTAAAATTTGCCCATAATATGAAACTCAAGAAGGATGGATTTCTGAGTCGGGGCACAATGTATGCGTTGCCAGCGGGAATGCATCTCAATTACCACAAATGGATCCCGGAGCGAATGCAAATCATGCTGTCTTCAGGGCTCTATTGGTTCTGGGAGAAATGGTATAGAATCCGATTTTTACAGGATTTCCAGTCCACGGATAAAAATGGTGGAAGAAAGAATTCATCGTCGACTGAGGCTGCTACTGGGGCAAAGGTGAAGAAATTGTCATTTATAGAATCTGACATTAATATCGCTTTCTATGGATTTGCTGCATTCATGCTTGGGGCATTGTCAGTTCTTATGGGTGAAATAATTATTCAGTATTTTTAAACCCCTGGAAAACGAATGCCTCAAAGGCCTGCCTTCTGGGGTAAAAATTATTCATAATGTTTACGCCCCCCCCCCCTCTCCTTCACAGGCGAAAATTGGTTCGTGTCGTCAATACTTATGTATTTATGTCTGCTGGATCTATAATTTAAATGTAGCAAAAGGGTAGTATTGAATTCAAACATAAATAATATCTTCTGGGAAGAACCAAAATGACCCATAACCATTTGTAGCTAAAAACAATATCCACTATCTACAAAAATATTGAAACATGTCTTGGAAGCATTTAAATAAAATATTTTGCACTTTTAAAAATATGTAAATAGAACATTTGACGATTTTCAAAAACATGTTACAGTAGAACATTTTAAACTTTTCAAAAACATGTAAATAGAACATTTTGACCTTTTAAAAAACATGTAAATAGAACGTTTTACACTTTGCAAAAGCATGTAAGTAAATAGAACATTTTGAACTTTTAAAAAAATGTAAATAGAGCATCTTACACTTTTCAAAAACATGTAAACAGAACATTTTACAATTTTCAAAAACATGAAATTAGAACATTTTGCACTTTTCGAAAATTTTTGATTAACATTTTACGCATGTTTCTCATTTTGTTTTTATGACATATCTTATTTTAATTGTAGCTTAAATTGGATATGGATCATTTTGGTTCTTCACAGACGATTTAATATAGTGTAATGTTTACATTTAAAGTTAAGGTTGTTAAAAAGAGTTAACATTGCATATTAATAAATAATAATGATAAATTAATAATGTATTCATATTGTTTCGATTTGGCTGCAACCCATTGATTGATATTGAAGGTATCTAAATTATAGAACGTTTAAGCTTAAATTACTAAATCAAAAAATAAAAACTTTTGAGCCCATACTTCCGACTTCCTGAGTACTCATTACCCTGCTTGAACACATGGATTCAAACGAATTGTATCAGAACGTCTTCTACTGTGGCTAGTAACTGCTGCTAGTATAGTCGTTCGGGTGCAAAATGGCTTATCTCTATTTTATTCGAATTTGCATTTTCGAAATTTTCTTGAAATAAAAAGTCAAGAAAATTCAGTAGGAATAACAGTGGAAAATTTTAGTGAAGACAGGGTCCACCCTTCCATACTTTCGTGAAAACGGATAAATTATGACTTGGAGTAAATGTAGTGTTAAAATTATGGTTGCTAATAATTATCATCTTTCTGCAACTGAACATACTAAAAACACTACAACTGAAATAGGGTCGTCCATAAATGACGTCATAGAAAATGTACTGTTTTAGGACTGCATGATATCCCTGTCATCAGATTAGCTTAATAGCTTAGCTGTTGCAATCCATATATTACGTTTCAGATTTGTGTGCTAAACCCTGTCCATCCCCTTAAATCGTTACATTTGTATTTCTCAATGCCGCCCTCCCCCTTATTAACTTTAATGTTTTTGTCGAAAAAATAAATTTTATTCAACACGTTACATTTTATTTACAATGTATCTGATTCGATTTGCGGGTTTTAAGAATTTAGAATCCAAAAAAAATTCCTTGAAACGTCAGTTTTGAAATCCTCCCCCCTCCCTGCCAATTCTATGCGTCATTCAGCTGAGCCCTCTAACCCCTAGAAGTTAAAACGTAATATATGGATTGCCCTCAATCATTGCGTAAATGGCTATCTTTAACATGGGATGTCTTAAATATCCAAATACTGAACCTCCTTATGATGTCCTTTATGGACGGTCATTAATATTTATACAAGGTTCCATGAAATTCATGGCAGCGGTTTTTTTCGACGTCAAACTGTACAAAAGAAATAAGTAGATCATAATAAACCATTTTAAGTCTTGGATAGGAATGGCAAATTCAAAACTCCCTGCGTTTCGTGCCTGCAGTACTGAAGGCTCCTTGAACTCCCAATACTCCCTCCAACACTCCCTACTTTCAAAACTCTCTAATCTCCCTTGGGAGTTTTTAAAGTTTTTGGAGTTTTGGAAGCGTAAATATAAATTAATAGCAATTAACAACACAATTTTATAAGCAAAATTTATGAATCTGCAATACACCTTTTTGTCCGCTGGTTATTGTAATGTAAATCACAATGAACTGACTCTTACTGTAAAGGTTTGGCATGAAATTCACAGATGCCGTGTCTTTGGGAGTTTTGCCCCTTCAGTTTAGGGAGTTTTAAAATGGAGCGCTCCCAAAACTCCCAAAACTCCATTCGAGTTTTGAAATTGCATACCCCAATCTTGGATATTTAATACATTCAATGTTAAGGATAGCCATTTACAGGCTGATGCGGTCCTACAAATGGAAAATTTCTATGACGTCATTTATCGACGACCCTATTGCAGTTGTAGTGCTTTTAGTATGTTCAGTTGCAGAAAGATGATAATTATTAGCAACCATAATTTTAACACTACATTTACTCCAAGTCATAATTTATCCGTTTTCACGAAAGTATGGAAGGGTGGACCCTGTCTTCACTAAAATTTTCCACTGTTATTCCTACTGAATTTTCTTGACTTTTTATTTCAAGAAAATTTCGAAAATGCAAATTCGAATAAAATAGAGATAAGCCATTTTGCACCCGAACGACTATACTAGCAGCAGTTACTAGCCACAGAGAAGACGTTATGATACATTGAACCCCTTGCAAGACTACCGCCACTTACGGAACAGCAGTGAACTAATTTTCGAAAATCCAATGCAAAATCATACGTATTTTTTAATGGCTTTATTTCCAATATGATATTTATAGGCGCAAATTAAAGATAAATGCACAATTAACACTTTAAGATCATCAAATTGGCAGTGCCATGCCTGTGGTGACCGTAAAATTGATTCTCAGGTCGACGTATGTATTTCAATGAAATCCCCGTACGGCTTCGTACTTGGTCGGCTTCGACATCGTACGGGGTTTTAATTGAAATACATACGTCGACCTGAGAATCAATTTTACGGTCACCACAGGCATGGCACTGCCAATTTGATGATCTTAAAGTGTTAATTGTGCATTTATCTTTAATTTGCGCCTATAAATATCATATTGGAAATAAAGCCATTAAAAAATACGTATGATTTTGCATTGGATTTTCGAAAATTAGTTCACTGCTGTTCCGTAAGTGGCGGTAGTCTTGCAAGGGGTTCATTCGTTTGAATCCATGTGTTCAAGCAGGGTAGGTTCCTATGTCAGTAGTTAGTACAGCGAATGCATAGAGTAGTGTACATATAAAAGACGCGGGCTGGATTGGAATATTCGTGATTGCTGAAGAAACTAAAAGATTCAAGAAACTCGTGGTAGTTGCATTGTAGCACTAGTCAGAGCAGTGAATCTTAAATCAGTTTCTATTTAAAAAAAGTACTGAATTGTATCCAGTGCCTGTGCCTGTGCCAGCCAGCAGCTCCTCCAGCTGTTCTAAGATCTGTTAAAATTAGTAAAATAATCATTAAACGACTATTTACATTATTCGATTATTTCCATTCAATTAATCCAATTTTTGATCAAGTTCATAATTGTTTTTATCCGTGCAATTTTGATGTGAAGCTCTGCTTGCGGTGTATCAATATCAATCTATCAATCTATTATATCGTGTTGTTCAGTGAGTAGCTGTGCTATATGTATAGGTTTTTGACACAATACTGTTTTATGCTGTTTAATCAGTAGCAGTCAGTATCAGTCAGTACCATCTTCTGAAGACAATTAATTCGTTTGTAGAAATTATTACAAAGCGGCTGCTGTGCTGGACATTGGATACAATTTGTTTATTTAATCGATTTACATCACAGATCATACAGTCAAAGATCCGAGACAATACATTCACGACCCGGTTGCTTTGCTTTCATAATCGTAATCTTTATAATTGGGTTGGGCTGAGTCATTCAACGTAAGTTACCTGTAACATTTTTTACATTTTTCATTCCTTATTTCGTAACCATTAAAAGGATAACAGATAACATCCCATGCCTGTACATGGTTAGTAAATGGTTAAATGATTTAGAAATCTAATCTATAGTTAGTATATAGTTGATAATCGAATTTTTTCCTAATTATGAATGTAATTATTGTATTGCTTGGGCTGCCCAGCCAAAAACTTTGTATTGCTTGATTTTAATTATTAGTATTTGAGTATAAACTATCGTATCGTAGATGAACATTTAAACTATAGCATATGCATAATTTGGCATTTGACCTTAAATCCGGCATCCACAAATAGTATTGAATATATTAAGTATGAACTGAAAATTAGCTGCAAGTATATCACTGTTTTTCCAATTCAGCCATAGTTAATAATTATTATCTTAAGTTTTCAGTCTGTGCTCTGCTTCTTCACCCGCACCGTGGCGGTCTTTCAATAGCTTAATTAGCTATACCTAGTAAGTAAGCTGGATAAATTAAAACGTAGTACTACATATTTATGGCTAAACATTGTGTGTTATGGAATAGAAGTATCTCAATTCTCAATTGACAATGCCATAATATGTTCTGTCGTAATGTTTTACGTTATAACGAAAATGTTTAATTGTTTTTTTTTGAATTAATCCTGTGACGAAATTAATTGCTTTTATCAAGTATCTCACGCAGATGGATTTAAGAAAATTAAGATTGTTCAGCAATGAGCAAGTATGTTCTTTATAACAGAAAATGCGCATCATGTAAAATTCCTGTCTATAGACAGATCATAGTTTACTTATCGTTAGTAAAACTTTTAGATTTCTGTGCAGTATGATGATACTGTCTGTTGAAAACACGATGGAAGAAAAACATTTTTTGTGCCTGTGAACATCCGGGTACTTTTCCATGCTGTTCTGTGTTAAAATTGTAATACTTGTGATCTATAAACATGTAAACAAGCAGTCAGTAATAAAGACGAAAACTAAAAACTAACAACCTATCAGGAACATACCTTAACTGTGTACATAATTATGTACTATATCGAATCATAATCACCATATTTAATTGTATATAATAGTCACACGACGCGGGACCTCAACCCTTTTAATTAATTAATAAATTAGTTCCTACAATAACACTACTTAGCAGTAGGTTGTACAAATAAACGTAATTTTTTACTTTGAACTCGTATAAGTTATACTACTCTAAAACTGCAGATGATAGAATATACAAATGAAACTCAACTACCACATATTAGTATTAGACATTTAGGAACTTAATCCAAAATAGTTACCTATTTTTATTTTTAACAGATATTATTTTATAGCCCTGATCGCTTCACTTAAAGCTCTCATTTGTTCGTCTAATAATCTGTGTAGGCATCAAATATCACGGGAGAGTTTGGCCCTTGACCTCCAGGCTTTTTATCTTTAAATACTTCCTAGCATTATGTTATATTTTTTTATATCTGTACTACTTCTTAGCCAAGTGCATGGCCTTATGAAATTTATAAATATTGAGTATTGACTATATTGAGAAATCTTGTAACGTTGTAACTTAACATTAAATCTTATCTTCTGAAAATACTTTTCGAATAAACATAGTTGTACCATTGGTCTTGCCGTAGTATTTAGAATAATCCCTTTCAACCTTTTATAGTTGTAGTATCTACTTATGTACATATAAGGCAAGGCATTTAAATTGCGTACTCATGTGCACATGATTAATACGTTCTTATAACGTATAGATATCTGGCTTAAAAAATAAGTGAAAACCAGTTTATCCAGTGAGTAAGTATAATAAAAGTGAAATGAATTTTATTAGATTGTCAATATCCAGAATTTGGTTGAGGCTGTAGAAACTATTGGTTTTTTGTTGTTACCTAGCTTTTATGTTGATTTTCTTTAGCAGCGATTCGGCACATTTATATAATTACATATGTGCGTCTGATACTATTTGCTGAGGATGTTCGGTATATGTGTAAAGTAAGAGATAGGCATTCTAGTTTTCTGATCGTTTTAATTTGCTTACATTTGTAGTTAGTTATATAACCTATTTATTATGCATACTATGCTATATTCTACATGCAATCTGAGCCCGAGCTCATAAGGACTAAATTCCATGAATAAGATTGCCTCAGATAAAACGCACGTGCCTTGACTTGACAGATTTTTATGGCGACATGGAGACATGCCATATGCAGCGCATAAAAAATGTAACTTGTTAACGTTGACAGAGACAGAAACAGGCAGAGAGTACGTTCAAGCGTACTATGCAAAACTTTACATCGATATAATATGTACTTAATTATTTAGTAATGTCTATAGAATACATTGAATTGAACGCCGGCTTTAATTATTTAAGAAAGGAGGAAATATAGTATGGAACATGGACGAATTTCTACGCGCTCTTGGTTTTAATTTCTGTTACTTTATTCAGTAATTTGTGTAGACACACTACAAGTAGTCTACAACACCACCTTGCTGAGAGCTGAAAGCGAAAACGACATCAATACCGAAATCACCCCTTCAGCATCAAGCACCTTCTATTCTCCATAAAATTTTACTGTATTATTGCAACTTTCAAAAAAGTCAATATATCTTTAGAAACTACAGATATATACATAGAAAAAATCAATCATGGATGCTTTGAAGAAAGGATGGTTCAGTGAACTTAGGTATTTTTGTCTATTATTTTTATTCTTAGTACTACGTATTTTAATATTTTTAATATTTTTAATTTTTTCGGCACCTTTTTTGCTGTATTATCGTGATAATGATTATTTTACTTTCTCCGCAGCCCTTTATGGTCCGGACAAAGTTTCTCCATTGAAGTCGATGAAATTTTACACCAAGAAAAATCTAAATATCAGGATATTCTTGTCTTACAAACGTAAGACTAACAATTATTACAGTATTTTTAGTTATTTTATCTGGTGGTTTAATATTTGACATTATATATTATTATACAGATTAATTCATGGTATATTACGTTGTGTGTCTGTAGGAAAGCATACGGGAAAGTATTAGTGTTGGATGGAGTCATTCAATGTACGGAAACAGATGAGTTTTCATATCAAGAAATGATTTCCTTTCTTCCACTCGCGTCGCATCCCAATCCTAAAGATGTCCTCATTATCGGTGGGGGTGACGGGGGTGTAGCTCGGGAAGTTGCGAAATACCCCACCGTGGAAACCATCATACAGTGTGAAATTGATGATCGTGTAATTGATGTTTCGAAAAAATTCCTTCCCTTCATGGCTTCTGGATTTGACAGTCCAAAACTTACATTACACGTTGGAGATGGCTTTGAATTTATGGGAAAGCATCAGAATCAATTTGATGTAATTATTACAGACTCATCGGATCCCATTGGTAATATATTATGAGAAACTTCAAAAATAATAATTATCCCTTTAAATGGAGTATAAAAGCAGTTTATTTTCTAACAATAATATCTTTTATTTTTTTAAATAGTAAACCTTCTTCCTGTGCATGGTTGAGTAATAATAAATGAAACTAATTGACATTTATTTACAACTTTTACTTTGGCCATGCCATGCAGGACCAGCCGAAAGTCTTTTTGAAGAGAAGTACTACCGCCTTGTAGCAGCAGCCTTGAGACCCGGTGGAATTTTGTGTTCACAGGGAGAAAATATGTGGTATCATCGTAGCATCATTTCGAATATGATTCAGTTCTGTAAAAATATTTTCCCTGTCGTCAGCTATGCCTACACTTGCATACCTACATATCCAGGAGGACAAATTGGATTTTTACTCTGCAGTAAAGATGAAGTAATCCATTCATTTTGTGATATTTTAAAATTATAATATTATTATTATGATGCGTAAAGTCATAAACGCATTATTTTTCCGATAAAATGTGGTGTAAAATGTGCTTTTTAAAATATATATAATATGTGCAATATTTTTTGTAGACTACGAAATTTGAAAAACCGCTCCGGAAATTTGAGGAAGGCGAGCTTGAAAATCTTAACCTGAGATATTATTCCTCTGAAATTCATTCTGCAGCATTTGTTCTACCCCGATTTGCTCAAAGAGACATTCAACATCACATAAATGGGAATGTTATCGCTCCTGAAAAAATTCCAAGTGAAACCACCGAGAAGCCAGTAGCATTAACAAACAGCCCGGGTACTGAAGATAAAGACGTGCTCCAAACGATATCACAATCATAAAGTCAAATTTGGTCTTTCGTCCAACTAGTGGCCTTACCTCTGCCTAAAAATTGTATCAAAGTAATTAATTTCGTATCGAATTTACATTTTCTTTCTCACTTATTTCTCTTTATCTATTTTACATTTGACATAATATCATTTCCCTTTTTATTTTTCTGTATCTAACTTTTGAGTTTCATTCTACACACAGATATTTTTAGTCTATCCTGGAAACTATTTTACTATGTTTTGTAACAAAACACTAAAACTTGATGAATTCTTAATTTTATTGTTCTGATGTACCTAATACACCTTTCTCTCTAAGCCAGACAATTTGATTATCAAAATAATTTACGAAATAAGTGCTTATGTACAAAGTCGAAATTAAAATAGTAAATGTGATTACGTGTAGTGTAACTAATTTTAAATGTAAGATTGTTAGAACCTGGGATCTACTTAGCATTAGTATGAAGGAAATGTGGGGAGTGCAGACATCGTAGCTTGATTTTGAACTACTAACTGTCGAGTTTTTACATCAAAATGCAATTTATAGTACGAAAGTAGTTGTAATGATTATTAACTTTGTTTTCTTCAATGTATAACTAATTTAATACACGTGTTCATTTGCTACAGATAATCAATTTTTTTCCAAACCATACATTACACATGTATTCCAAGTTTCCTTTCTTCAGGAATAAAAGCGTTGCCTGTCCTTCGATTGTGCTGTGCAGAATTGTACAGCCAAATACTTTGCTATGCACTATGTGCTTGCATCTTACCTTGCATATTGATAAACAATGTTAAAATTTTCTACTTGAGATTAATTTTTATTTCTATAAAAATAAATCTATATTATTATTGTATTTAAGTGACAACTGGGACTGGTTTTGAATAATTCAGTAAATTTAAATACGAAAAGAGGTTTTACCTAACCGTTAGTAAACATCTCTTATTTAAAATTTAAATTAGTGGAAAATTAAGGAGCAAGAGACAGAAAAAAGTTAAATCCCTATCGTTGTAATTAAGTGTAGGATTGAATCTCAATATAAGTATAGTTTGCATCTAAACTACAAAATTTTGAAATTCAATTAGATACAATCCTTAATAGACATCCATTTTTGAATTGAGTCAAATCGTTCACAATAAACATTGTTTTGATTCACACAAACCAAACCATTGGTTGCCACGCATGTGTTTCGATGGTATGGCATGATAATTGTCACTAAAAATTAAAAAAGGGGTTACGGAGTTCAGTAATCACTGCAAAATGATGAAATAGAGTTAAATAGTAAACACGTCCTTACCCCATCATGCATACTACGACTATCACATAAAAATTTACAAAATTAATTAGTTATTACTAACTCGTAAGAAAATATTCAAAATATGCACCAATCTGTTGTTAAATGCGAAGCATGAGCATATTCAAGTCATTACAGTCTACAAACTAATTAAATTTACAACAACTACCTGAATAACTTACATTGAATATATATATTAACTTTATTATACCCATATATAATATATAGAACTTGAAATTTCACAAAGATACCCATATAATGATTTGATTTGACCTAAAACGTTACAACTCTAATCTAACATAAATAGTACTAGATAATATATAGCCTTCTCCAACATCTGTCTATTGATTTAAACGAAAAATTTTATTATTATACAATAATTTAAAACGATAATAATAATTAATTCAATAAGTAGGTACCTACATATATTACATATTTTAATTATTATAACTTCTTATTATTAATACACATTTTTTATTGAATATTTTTATTTTTTAGACAATAGTGATTTCTTTTTAGTCATTTCAATTCATTATCAATTCTCAACCACTTTAATTATCTTTATAGTTTCATATTATCGCTCCGCATCCTCTATATTATCATGTCCTCATGCATCATATAATCATATCCTATAGTCATTAGTATTTATAAGCCCAAAAGGCAATGGCCAGACAAAAGATATTAATCGATATATAATCAATAATTCACAATTTTTATGTGTGTAATTTCTTCATTCGAAAATTCAATATTTCCAAACTAAATCAGTAGAATAGTTTATTAAATTCAACCCGCATCGCGTCGCATTGCTCTCCGCAATCCCTGTAAATCGATTGGTGTTTATAGTTTAATTTATTTCATGAACCGCACTAGAAAGTTACCATTTTTATTACGAAAACCATTTTTTGAGTCCATCATTAATTTCCTCTCGTACCTACATTATATATTTTGCGATGTGAAACAGCCAATTTGCTTGGTATGGAAAATAATTTTGAAATTAGCAAGCATTATTATATTGATTTAAATTTTGTAAATGAATTCCCTCACATAATAATAATAATAATTGTATAATATACATTCACACACTTCCGGAAGGACGAGTGGTCCAGTCCAGTCCAGTGGTCAAGTCATTAAGGAACTCAACTCGCATGATTTTTAAATCATTATTTTTATTTTTACTCTCCTTAATAATATTTTTGATAATATTATTATTATCATCAAGTGTGTGACGACAACTTCATACCGGTTTGTACCATTTTGAGAGGTATTACATGATAAGTTATTAGAATTTAGGAATTTTTAAAAACGTAAAACATCACCAACATACACAATAATAATACTGCAGTACATAATGTATTAGCTGTTTCTTAATCATTTTATTAGCTTACATAGCTGTATGTCTCGTCACAGCCACTGGGGTTATTTTTAAAAGTTGATAATTTACAAATTTTCATTGTTTTTACTTACTTTCCAAGTGAATCTTCCAAATGTAAATCAACTATAAAGAAAGGTGCCATTTTCTACACTTCTTTCGCACGACAAAAGTAAAATAGAAATTACCCATATGTCCAATAATCTGAGGAAAATGACACAATTTAAACAGAAAGCAAAAACAGAGAACATGAGCTTCAAGAATATTCAAGATCCGTTGACATATTATAATTAGTGGTTTTCCTTGTTCTACTCCTACTCTACTCCTGGGTATAACCTACACCTGTATATATATATATATTATACTGTATTCTAAAAGGCAGTTTCATCTATAGTCAATATCGGTATATTCGGTATATCAGTACACAGGGTTTAATCTATGGTAAAATATCTGTACTTCAACTATACCTATACCTACTTACTTGCATTTCACATATTACTTTAATACTTTACAGTTTCTTTCTTGTACGGCTTAATTAACTACGTCGTTAGTGTCAGCAGTATATGGGTACGGAAATTAGATGTTATTGCAACTTTATTATCTACAAATAATTTAATTATTATAATATGTTTATTATATTATGTGAGTAGTACAATTTATATTATGTGACTACTTAATTAACAGGGAGATTTCGAGGTAAACGGTTTTTTATTATATTTTTCTATTGTGTATGTATAATGAACACTGAAATTTAGAGAACACATAATTTAATATACTAAAGAATACAATATAATGA
Organism: Dicyrtomina minuta; assembly: GCA_949802685.1. Taxonomy (NCBI): domain Eukaryota; kingdom Metazoa; phylum Arthropoda; class Collembola; order Symphypleona; family Dicyrtomidae; genus Dicyrtomina; species Dicyrtomina minuta. Next base: position 34,081,824 of record OX461808.1, read on the forward strand.
CCATAAAAGGTTGCATACAGATTTTTCTTTTCTTATAATATTAGGTCCTATAGTTAGGTTACGGTACCGGTACCTACATACAAGCATTGACGTAGGTACTTTAACTCTACAGTTGAACTGTAACAGTTCGTTTTTTATAATTTTTGAATATTATGGTTTGGTTGAAATATGTTACTGTGTAAGGTTGACGGTATATCTTTTTATATTTAATTTCCTTTGAATTTTAAAGATAATTTCCCCATCATTACATAAACCTTATAGTATGTATATTATAGTAATTGAACGAGGCCCAAATCAAAAAAATATTTTGAACAAAAATATTGCTAAAATTAATGCTAATTAAATTGTATTGACTGAACCTGAACTTTACTTATACACTCCACTTTCCCTCGAACTAATTATTATTTACCTACATAATAATATGTATTTATTACAATAATGATAATAAATATAAACCTGCAGGGATATGAAACATTCTACGTTAGTTATTACGAACCCGTTTGTTTACCTTTTTAATTTTAACTGCTGTAGTTTTACGTTTTTTAAACCCTCAAAAACACATATTTACTAATATTATCGTGAATTACTGATGAAGCAAAATGACCGCTGTGCTATATTATGTAACATTGCAAGTTTTGCTATTTTCCTTCTTCAGTGTCAGTAACGATATCTATATTATTTATAATAGAAGTGGTACTACTCAAATTCTACATACACTACGGTACGGTATAATATAGAGTCAAAAAAATTACTATACTTACAATTAGCATCATATATGTGGTAATGGTTATTTATAATGTTAGCAAAAGAACGTTCTTGACAAGCAAAATGAATAAATGTAAAATTTTGGCTGGACACTTTAAATATGTTTTGAATCATCATTTACAAATACGTAGCCTTATTACGATTACGTGGTACGTGGGAGAGTGTGCCAAATTTTTACATGGCATAATATACATAATGACATCCATATTTACATCTGATCTATAAACTTACACCTTCCATAAAATTCGGAGAATTTGATGATGAGAATAATAATGAAAGCCTATCTATAGGTGTAATTCATTCCTTTTTATGTAATAATATTATTATTGTAAATTTTAAAATTTTAAACATAGCCTGCTATGCAAATCTCACTCAGAGTACTCAGAGTACACTTCCAAATTAAAACGTAACAATATAATATTATATACATCGGTACTTACACCTGTGACTGTGTACGTTGTTCTTTTCATGGAAAATGTTCCTACTGAAGTTTAATTAGTACCTACCTACGTAGTTTTGACAATACATATTTTACTTCCCTTCATTCACCACACACTGCACTGTAGTAATTACCTTCTCTATCACCTACCTATACCAATATCCTCTTCAATTTTAACTATAATAATGACACTTCTTGTGATGTATTATTAGTTGCTGTTGCTTTACTTTTCTTTAGTCGATTCCACATTGCACCAGAGCCCCGTTTTGTTTTAGCCATTTATAGAATTTACACATGCTGGAAACAGCCTGCTGTTGCTCACAGTTACTAATCATCCATCCCTGAGACAACTACCTCATCTGCAACACAATCAATAACGATGCCGATAACCAACCGAACCAACACAGTCAACAGATTATCGGCATAAATACAGCAACTATTTATAGTCAACCGTAGAAATCAAAATCTTTTCGTCGTTGCCCTTCTAAATTTCTGCTATACTCTCGTATTGTCGTATTATTATTTTTTAAACTTTTATGTCCCCTTATTATGCTTGCTTGTGCATACTTAACATGTACAAAATTAAATACATAAAATTAATTTTACTTCCTTCATGCCCTTTAAAAAAATAATTTAGCATTACTAGTGTCAATTAAGGACAGATAAACGGAGTTCCATTAGTATTTAAACTATTATGACTAAAACCAATAATGCCGACACCAGTAAATGAGTAAAGTACGCATCTCTTACGAAAGCAAACTTAATAAACCAACAAAAGTTAATAAAATCAGAGAACATAGTAATATACAGAACCAGAGCCAAAAAGCAGAAGAATTGCGAAGACACAAAATATTCCCCCCTTACAATCATATCTCTACCAAATAATCACATACATATTGTACATTTAAATTTAAAATACAATCTACAAAATTCAACAAACATGCAATCATTTTTCACCGAAGCCACGTCAGTGCATGCTATATATTATTTCCTCCGCATGAGAAAATTCGTGTCAAAAATATACATAGGTAGTAGTTAAGAAACCATAATAATCACTGATTACGATTACTATGACTGATATAAGAAATCTAATGATACATAATTGAAATGTATTACGATAACCAAAACAGATGTTGGTTTTGTATCCATATGCATATTAAACTTTCCATTTCTGCAGTTCCTGTGTCTTTCGTTCTCTGATATATAAAAGGAATACAGATGATATAATATGTATGTATAGCCTGCATTAGATAATAAATTACATAAGTATTGTAAGATCAATCAAATTCCAGGCACCTTAACTACCTACCTAGTTATTACAAATGAGTGCAGACTGCAGACACTTTTTTTTATTTTTCTATCTGATTTCCTCTGTGATTAGCAGTCGCTATGATTCCTTTGCGGATGCCGAGACGTGTTTAACAAGTTATGCAGTAGTAGTGTCATAAATAACTATACAGACACGTTCTTGTCTTGATGGTTATTCTCCTCGCTTTTATGGCTTATTGCACGTTTTTAATGAAGTTTAATAATAAAAATGTACCTGTAATTATAGGAGTTTATTCCCACGCTTATAGTAAACATGGGAATCGGAATTAAAAACAAGCCTGTGACTACTGTCTACTCATATCAGTTTCAGCTCACGCTTCTGGTTCTGGTAGTTTTGGAGCTGTAATAATAAAATGATTATGTATAATAAGACAGTACAGTACTTTTGACGTGTAACATATTATATAGTACAGAATACAGACGCAAAAATAATTTCAATGCTCTATATTTTTGAACACTATCAACTCTCACAGTATGTATAATATGTTAACTTCAAAATATAGGGACCTAAATTTCAATTTGTTTAAAAATTTTAAGTCATTTACAAAAATTATGCAAATTTTCAAATTTCTTCTCCTATACTTACACAGGCATAATTAAAGTTAGCATGGTCTCCTCTTTATGTATATGCCTTATATATTATATGCATCTGCAAATACATAACCTACTGCTGTTGACCTCTTGTTACAAGTTACAGATGTAATTACACCACCCGTACATGTGAGTGAATTTCATCCATAATCTACAAATTAATTACCAATTCCCACCAATTAACGCGCTTGTTAATTATATGGTAATTAAAATAATTATATAAATTATAATTAATTATATAGTATTAATTTATGATGTTGTATTCTTTATGGCTAAATTCCAACGGTATCACAGGAAGAATTAAGAATAATCTTAAAGCTTTCGGGATTAGGTTTTTTAGTTCTGGCGTAAAATTTTCACGTCAAAAACTAGTACTGAGTACTATGTGAGTTTCTGCTATGTTGCAGCCTACACTACACACTACACATTTTACATGCGCAAACTCCCTATTCATTTTTTAAATTTCCTATTTATAGGTAAATTCCTTTTAAAATCCTATTTTCAATCTAAGAAAAGCTAGTTGAAAAATACATATTTTAAACTTCAGAAATTAGATCAATAAACCATTTCCCATTTTTTAAGAACATGTTATAAGAAAATTTTGCACTTTTTAAATAAATTTTATTTTACTTAAATAGCAAGCTGTTCCTTTTTTTGAACCAGATAATTTTAGGAAAATTACTATCTACAAAGCATGCTATGTACAACAACATATATATATATATAGACGCAACAGTACACAAAATAACTAATAATTTTGAAGCATATTTCCCTTGTCTGCACCATATGAAGTGTGTCTCCCCCAGCTCCCCTATAAATATTATGTGTGGAAGAAAACTGCTGTATCACACATAACACAAAAAAACTATAGTAAAATTGAATAAAGAAACAAGTTGATTTAAAGAATTAATTACGGACTGGATTTTCATTCATTTTCACAAATTTGTCACATTTTGTTGTTGTAGTTTTTTTTTTAAGTTTTAGCCTCAAGCCAAAGATAGTTTTATTAAATCATTTTTTTTCTTTCCCCACATAATATGTATAATTAATATATTTTATATATCATATATAATTTTTTGTCTTGACTCTTGCAATCAAATGTTTTGTTTAAACTAAGTAAAATATATATATTTTAGATATATATTTATGTATGTATATAGGTCAATATACTTTTATATATTTATATATATATTCGTACGCAGTTTTTAACGTATTAATTTAATTTGTGTAATTCATATTTTAATTTAAAGATGTAACAATTAACGCGATTAAAAATGTTTTGACTTTTTTTCCCATTTCCATTTTTACTGTATAGAGTACTACTACACTATATATTATTCGCAAGTTCTCAAATATAATCTTACACTGCACTGTGAGTTCACTTGTTCTATATACTTATATATGTCGACTGTTTTTTTCATTTCCCTCCATGGTTTGATTCATTACCATTTACATAATAATTATTCAGAGCATTACATTAATTCTTGTATTCTTCAAAATATTTTGTAAACATAGAAGAAATTTTTAATGTTTTTATACTTGAAGGTAAATTCATTGCAGCAAATGTTTTGAAATTTAAAACAACAACAACATTTGATTAAAACGCAAACACGTTCAAACTGAAGATAGAATTACAGTTGATTCAAAAATTCAAAATCGAAATGTTAAAAATAACAGGCAAACAACTTTAGTGTAGTAATAATTATTATTGTGATGTAAGTAAGAGATAAATTTGTGAATATAAACATTCTAAACAAATAAAGTTAAAATTAAAATTCGGCATTAGCTCAATGGCTATAATTTTATATCATTTTAAATAAAAATGACATTCCAATTTTTAAAGTTTTTCAAAAATCAAAAGGTGAGAAACTGAGAGAAACCCACAAGAAACTGGAGTCAATAATTTGAAATTCGTAAAGCATCCGCTTCATTAAAAATCCCTCAACACTTTTACACGTCACCATTTAAAAATTTAAAATTTGAGTGTCGTATATGAAATTGCCTGTTTCATCCACCTTTCAACAACAATATAGTATATTATATAGGAGTGACAGACAAATCAAATATGTATCGAAAAAAATCGAAATTGCTAAGTTGTATTTCGTACTTGTTTTTCTCACTATAGGAAAATACCCACACAAAAAGAAACGAGAACGATAACCAGAAAACCAACCAGACGAATAGGTATAATATATTTGGATATTTGAATATATACTACTATGTAAGGTAGATATAGGTGGTAGGTAGGTAGTGATTAATACTAAATACCAATTCCAATAATTCCAACTGACAATCAAGCTTAATTTTATGATCAACTATACAATTACATTTTTATACCATTTAATTTACGGTTCTAGCTTAATCAATTATTCATTTTTTTTCTTATCATGAAACTTGTTCACCATCATCTTATTAGCGACCATTAAAATCAAAAATCAACAAAATAAACTAAATAACAACAACAACAAGGCAAAGCAAAAAAGAAACTAGAAATTAATTAGAAACCATCCACCCGCTTGTTACTACATGTAATAATAATAATAATAGTAATAATAGATACAATATATATGTATAGTATAATATATTCAATGTACAGTACACATTTAATTTACGCACATAATCTACATATACATAATATATTTCTTATAACGCGTGTATATTATTTAATATTTACTATTCCTTTAAATATTGTAATAATTATATAGTCCTCACATTGTGTGTGTGGTGTGTCCCTGTATAAAATTTCATAAAAACTCAAAAGACTGAAACAGAGTAAATAACAATAATAATAATTAATAAATTCAAAATCAGATCAAAAAATAATTGTTTAGTATTCATAGGCCCCGTAATGTTTCAATCTTTAAATGTAACGCTATCAGAAGTCTGCTATAGTTGAAGTTGTAGTACTTATTAGATACTACTTTCAAAAAAAAATCTATCCATAAAATCCCATTTTAGTAATTATACTTAAATTCTGAAACCATTTCAAATTAGTTTATATTTTTATACCTTATAGTAATTATATGAGTAAATCAATTACCTCTGCAGAATTATTGTAATTATAGATATAATTACAGTATAATTTTAGGATCTCTAATCTGATTTTGAAGAACTGTCTAATGCCTCTACATAAATAAAATTTTAGTTTAATTTAAAATTTCTATTAAATGAAAAAAGATTTAACATGTTTACTATTGCTAAACTATCCATCATACTTCACTTTGGATTTTCTTATGCAGCTGTATGGCATATATATATGTACTAATAATATGTGGGGTAAATTGTATTGTATGGTTTAGGCAAGTGAATAATAATTACTTGTTTGTATTATTAATCTGCTATGGATTCTGATCTGAACGGTTTGAAAACATATCATTTTTCAATAGGTCTAATTATCTAATCTAATTTTATCATATTCGCGTGTGTAGCCTTTGAAAATTCACTTTTTTCTAAACTATTTTTCGGTCTACATTCAACTGTTTGAGGTCTACACATAATAATGTTACTAGGGAATCCAATAGTACTATAATCATAATCATTACTTTTATGACCTTGAAGGCTCCAAACTGAAAAGTGTACTCACACATAATTATTATCTACCTACCTAGGTCCTAGGTGTATGTATGACTCTATACATATAGAATATCAACTTTTTCTTTGATCATAAAGTCATAAATATGTTCCGTAATATATATAATATGTCTAAGTAATTATATAATTATAGCTTTTTAAAATTTAAATATAGGTAATTTAACTATCTAATCATTAATTATATAATTTAAGCAAGGATTGATCTAAATCATCGCTTCTTTCAATTCAAATTCAAAGTTCGCTCTTTTATATCGCTCCCATTTTTTCCATCAATCATTCGCATTTAAATTCTTTCACTTCCTTTCTTTCGTTCGTTCTTTCTTTCTTTCTTTCTTTCTTACTCGCTCGCTCTCTCGCTCTTTCTTTCTCTCAAAGTCAAAAGTAAAATGTTTTGTTTTTTCATATATGTTTATCATCTCTCTGTGTCTGCTTTTCAAATCATCTTCATATCAATGCAATCATCATCATGAATATATATTTATATATACGTATTTATGTTCAATAAATTCTGTTAAATTGCCTTTGAAATTATTCTCATACGTTCACACACCATCGGACTCGTCGGCTCACATATTGTACTTCATGAAGCCTTTTGATTGATCTCTGGACCATGCGGCTGGAGGCTGTGAAGGTGGACCAGGATTGGGTGGTCCTTGATGACCTGGACCAGGACCATCACCACCACCCCAACCAATGAAACCGGAACTGTCCGGTGGTTGTTGTGAACTTCCTCCTTGAGAAGACGGTGCATTGGTGTGACCGAATCCAGAAGGATGATTAAAGCTCTGTGGACCTTCACTTCCTTGTTGTCCTCCCTGAATATTTCCAACTAAACCCCAGCCCGCCTAGTTGCAACAACAAAAAATAGACATTTAATACCAACATTGTTTTAACGAAGACGCAGCACAGAGGTGTATCGTCGGTGGAGTATCATAATACTTCTTTAACGAATATATACTGAATACTATATTCAAAACGATTTTTGAGTGAAACCAATTTTATAAAATTAAGCTTTATAAAAATTTTCAAACTTTTGAGCAAATACTTTTATAGGATTTGGTTAATAGTTTAGTAGTAGTTCTAAAAGTCTATTTTAATAGTGAACTTTTCAAGAATTTCCAAGTCTTGAATTTGTAATATTGGAAATAATGCAAATGAGGATTCTCTCAGTTTAAAAACAAATTCTTGTGGCTTCGTACTTTGATATTGGGCTAATGATTTACTCGGTATTGCTTTTAAAAATTACGATTCTGGTGTCCCAGTCTGACGTTAAACTTGTAAACTGACCTGATTTAATGCAGCAGCAACAATTGCTGGATTCACGGGCATCCCAAGATTTAAAGCACCGAGTCCCATTGGATTATTCAACCCTTGCCCCTGGCCAGATCCACCAGCACCACCACCCAGGCCCAAAGTTTGCAAATTAGGCATGTCCATTCCTCCACGACTTCCAACACCCCCACCCACCGCATTCCATGCTGCTCCTCCCTGACCATAATGCTGACCATAACCTCCTGGCATTTTCGCTCCCTCCCGGGGTGGAACACCTGAAAATATTTCAGTATCTACAATATACCGTAAAAAACATATTGTAAAATTCCATTTATAAAGCTCACACTGTGACGAGTTTCAGTAAATAATTATTGTAATCACTACGTAATGACGTAAATTTAAAAATTGAATAGTACAGGGATGAATAATAACTGGAGCTTACTTCTGTAAGGATACTGATGACCAGCTTGATGACGAGTTGGATCTGTCTTGGGAGCCGCGTTAGAAACGTGGACGGAAACACCCTTGACGATGTGATCTTCACCACAGAGATTTTGGGCAGCTTCCGCCTCTAAGAACGTAACGAAGGCGAAGGCCCGGAACGGCTTCGGAATGAAAACATCTGTCACTTCACCATACTTAGCAAAATATTCCCGCAAATCTTCAGCAGTTATATCTTCCGTACATCTACCCACAAATACTTTCGCCGGGACGTGAACTTGTTGTGATTCCTGTTTATATTACCGGGAAATATTGTAAACATTAAAAATTAATTAATAATTAATTGTGACATATTATACATTATCATATTTAAAATGCAAGCATAAATTATGATTATGTAAAATATATACCTTCGAATTCGGAATCTTGACATCACACCACCTTCCTTCGATGAGATGCCTTTGGGAGAGAGCTCTCATCTGAGATTCGTAACTACCAAAGCGAATGAATCCGAAACCTTTTGATTGTCCAGTTTTCACATCTTTCTTTACCTGAGCCATCAAAACCTCTCCAAAAGGTTCAAAATATTCCCTTAATTGCTGTTCTGAAGTTTTCCATGGCAAGCCCAACACAATTAAATCTGAACATTTATTCTTTGATGTATTTTCAAATCTTTTAGCTTTAGCAGTAGAGTTTTCCAAATAGTCGTCAGATTTTCTTTTATTCTCCGCTACACACAAATTCAATAAAGGCTTAATTAAGCAAACTAAGCAATGCTGATTTAACTAGAATTATAAGCAATAAATCATCATAAACTTAACTAAATTTTTCAACCCCTACCTGGAAATGTAATTGATGAGGGCGAAACTTAAATAACTGGCAACGACTTTTAAATTTAAAATAGCGTAACCTGAATTAACCATCAAACAACACTTAAAATGTTTCATTTTCAATCAAAAATTACTTACAGTGTAAACCTTTGGGGAAGACGCAGTAGTAGACACTATTTCCCCAGCCATTATCTGGTGGATGAAACCGACCATCTACTAAACGAACGCCTCGCATTCCACCCGAATCCGGATTACGAAATTTAAGCCCAGATGTTCCCGGAAATTGAGCGGACAAGGTGGACAAGAGTAGACTGCCATCTTCTTCAGTGGGCACTTCGATAGGCTCCTCTCCATCATCTTCCGCCACTTGCACGTATGTAGACATTTTTTTTAACTCACGCTTTATCATTCACAACTCACTGCTGAAACAAACAACAACCAAAAATTACACTAAATTTAGGTGTCAATTTATAAGCACAATGATAATTAACCTGCCAACAATAATTACTACTGTCAAACGTGAAAACTGAAAACCCTATATTTGTAATCCGCATAGCTAAATTTTAGTGTGTCAGGCGAAAACAAAATTAAAAGCTGAGAAAGATATTTAATTTTGCTTTTTGCAACAACTGAACTAACGGATGTGTAGTGGAATTGTGCTTACAATTAATGTTATTTTCCAGTTGGTTATTTTTTTAGTGTTGGTAATGTTTGTAGTACTAAGCGTTGTTTACTCAAATTCGATTTTCACATAACATACTTATATTTGAAGCATTTTTGAACTGTCATCCACTATAATACGACTTTTATTTTATGTTGCCACACTTTAGTATACTATATTGAAGTATATTGACTAGCAAAACGGATAGGTATGTGTGTAATCATACAAAACGGTGTCGGTGTTTGTAAATTTCTAATCTATTCTAGCTTATTTTAGATTTTTTAAATATTGTGTTCGTGTGCTAATAAAACTAAACACTATTGACTTTTAGAGTTTGAAATTATACAACAAAGAACACCCCCCCCCCCTACCCCAGCAGCTGCTTCTTTTATGTTTACTAAACTATTAAAATCCCGTATTAGGCTTTTCTTGCCATTATACAAACACAGAAACAGAGTTATAGTACTATAACACACGAATTACTAACGAAGCAATCAGCAGTTCGAATTATCAACGCTATTACATAACTGTATGCACATTTAACGACTCGCATAGCAGTGTAGTGCAGCGCAGTGGCTTGAATGAATTGCAATCTGCAATGATTTGCTACCAATATCTCGATCATATTATTCTTGATTCTCGAATTTTCCATTAAAAAACCAAAGCCATAATTAATAGGCAAGTGCTACCAATTCCCCAGTTGTCTTATAGCATTGTAGTCACCGGTACCAGTAACGGTACCGGTATTGATTGCTGATAATTATTAGCACAAATCATCTAGCTTAAATGCGTACCCACAATTATTGGTCTTAATAAATATAAACGCAGGTATAAAAGATACGGACAAAATAACTATAACGCAAAATAAATCTTTCAATTAATAATGTTCACACGGCAAATACCCAAGGTAAACTAATTAATATTCAATAAATACTGAAACAATTATTGGTATTAAATTGTAAAAATAAAGGCCAAACTCACCACAGTCAAAGACAGTTGCTAGATTTTAAAATAATTTGAAATATATAATGCACACTCTCGCTCTCGCACAACTCCTTAATTGTAATTATTACATTCACCAGTAGATTCACCACCAGACACCATTTACTCTATAAAGAAAAAATCAACAAATTCAAAAATTCAAAATCATTTCAGTAAAAAGTAAACTCTCATGTTATATAGGTATATCAGATTCTCCCCACCCCGCTCAATCACTCACAACCACAACAACAACAAACGGACTAAGAGAAAGTAACAGACAAAACAATAAATCGGTAATATGAATGATTAGTTAATTAAACACACAATAGTATAAACCACTGAAAATACTAAATTCACCTCTCATTCCTTACTTTACTCCTCAAACTCGAAAACTCAACAAACAACCAACCAACCAACAAGGGACACAAACCTGGAATATACCAAACCGGACAAACTATTCGAAATGTATATTATCGGAAAGGGCATTTAATTAAAACATTAAAAGTTTATTTGAGATACACAAGATTCTGTTGATTGTATATTAGAATGTAACAAAATAATAATCATAATGTTATTATCTCATAGCATAATTACAGTGAGAGGAACACACGATTAACTTGTAAACATGATAGCAAGAAACGTCAAACGTACGAACAACGACGACGAAATCCTGTTTAATCCTGAAATGACTGAATATATGCTGTAATATGTACAACTAACTGTTCAGAAATTTTACTCCAAGAATACCTAATTACATCATAAAACAGTAATATTGAATGTTTATCTCTACTCCGCAAGTATAACCAGTACAGATTAAATTGACAATTTTCTGAGATACTAATATTCCTATGTATGATTTTAGAATATTCTGGTTTTACTATTAAATATTATAGGTAGTAGGTATTATTGTTGTATGTAAAATTTTCAAAGCTTTTACTTAAAATTTAATACACACACTAGATATTTATAACAAGTAGGTATTCCCTGGATCTGGATCTGGATCGAGTTCCCTTTCAGTTTAATAATATATAATGAGTATAGATTTTATCATTATTCAGGTGCAACCCGAAGGAACTGGAAACAGACACAAAAGATAATGGAACACAATAATGGTTAAAAATATATTATGATTACAACTGACCAAAACTAGTGTACACACAGATAGAACCAAACAAATAGCTGACGGTGACGGCTGTCAACTGTCATACAAAATTTGAAATGGTATGTCAGATAATCATAACTAAACAAATTCCTTATAAAAAATAATATAAAATCTGCAACTAACAAAAGATTGAAATTTGGGCTGTGGTAATTGACCTAGACCCATGACCGCATGTGCTGATGTAAAGTCTCAAAGTAGTACAATAAACTTCAAAATTGTATTAAGAAGAAATAATAAATGCCTGACGTCAACTGACTGAAAAGCTATTTAGCAGTTCTAAATTTTCTACATTTTCATCAGATATTATTTTTTGTGAATTCAAAAATCCCATTACATACTAAATGAAAAAGTATTGCAGCATAATACTACAATACAGATTAAATCAGATGACCTAAAAACAGCTTTAAACAAGAACTTAAGGAAGTAATCGAACCAAAACGAAATTCAGAAATAAAAAATTATATAACTTTCTGTTAGTTGAGATTGGTCTAAGCCTACGTCATGCCTCTTTTTAAGTCAATAAATTCACCGAAAACATCGATACTCCACAAATATATATGACACCATTATGACACATAATCCATTAGCTAATATTTACTACTACTAAATTTAAAACTTGAACAATAATCCAGCTGAGTATCGTTGTTTTGATTTGAATTCTGAAAATCCCCTTGACTGACTGACAGGCAAAAGAATGGAATGAGAAATGAAGGAAATATCACTTATTAAATTGGTTAAAAGATTAATTATTGATTACATACGGACAATAGACTGCCAGTGTAGATTAACCAAATTAGAAATACTACACAGAAACTGCGGACAGACAATCACGCAATAATGTTTTCACTAAGTGAATTTTGGCGTGGTACGAGAATAACTACTGTAATTATCAATTCACAATTACTACTCAATTAGTTTTGATATTTGATGTTAGCTTTTCCAACTCACGCAAGCACTAAACAATATGACGTAAGTACCTACCTACAAAATGAAATGTAAGTACACGAAAAGTTCATAATTTTTACTTCCTCTAAATGACAGAAATTCCATAATAAGCGTATGATCTGAATCCTTTCAACTTTTCAATCATTCTTCAACACCTTTGAACTTCAACCTACATCCAACATTTTTGTCATCGGTGACTTTCAACTACTGACAACGCTCCTTTATGTTCGACTTAATTATTATTAATTACTACTACAAAAGATACACGAAGAATACAACTTGTTACTTGTATTTTACTCATTTCTAGCAAATCACAAGTATAATAAGTAAGTCACAAGTTGGAACATCTGATTGTGTACATAGCATAAATCAATAATTGTGAAAATCTCCAAACTCGCAGCAGCGTCGGGGTCTGTAATAAGCCCACAAAACATAAAAATGGTGAATGGAGTTCAAGCTACATACATTGTACATTCAGCAACCAACAGCTTTAAATTTGTAATTTTAACGTTGAAAGTAACCATTATTTACCACACTTGACACTAACCCTACATTATTGTTTTTCCTGATAGTTCAAGTCACAAGTCACATTTTTCACATTTCTGATTGTGTACAACAGTAACAATAATAAGTGTGACAAACAAGGTTTATCAACTGGAAATCCAAAATCTTTCAAATTCGGATTCCAAACTTTGAACTTAACAATGTTAAATGTCAACTCTACAATTCACAATTTTGAATTCCAATTTCAATCTAGTTTAAAGTCAAACATACAAAATATCCGTTTAATCAGTATCTGTATCGAACAATTCCAAGTTCCGTACGTTTTTGTTTGACGTATAAGTAAAAGGGGGGTAAAAGGTAAAAAGGACATAGACGGAAGTTCTGTCTGTGGTTCTGCTATATGAATTCTGTGTTCTCTGACTACTACTGTTCTGAGAGATACCTACAAGTTTGTGTGTTGGATAGCAGTAACCTTTTTTTCGTCGTCAAGTTTGTTTGAGGATTCGAGTAATACTTGAGGAATAAAGGGAATTTAGTGGAGTTAATTGAATAATTATAGAAAAAGCGGATGTAAGATATTTAAAGATAACAATATGTAAAATCAATCAGACCAGAGAAATTCCTCTCGCACGTCAATCAATCAAAACATCACGAACTCACAGTCTCCCAACCACTCGCCATATTTGAAGACTATCGCTCAGAAGTCTCAGGGCAAACTTTTATATACAACTTTTACACTTCTCTATTTTACTCTCTAACCAGTCCCAGGGAGTCGTCCACAAATGATGTCATTGGTAGGGTCACTGGGTCTAGTCGGGTATTGATGGCTTCCCATGTTAATGACAGCCGTTTAAATAGACAATGTTAAAGTGATGACATGGGGGTGAGGGGGTTTCAAAAACGTGAAAATTTGAAAGACATTATTTATGGACCATTCTTAGTGCCACTATAAAAATACAAAAACTACGCAAACTTCTACATATAGAAATTCCACTTCATACACTTGTTATACTATACCTATATGCACTCAATCCCATCTCCCATCTCTTTCAGTTTAAATCCCATGTACATAAGGCGGCAGCTTTCGTACTAATTACTTCATGAGGTTAAGGGCAAAAGAGGGAGGGGTGCAAAAGAGGTACTACCGGAATGGTCTGAAAAAGGGGGATCCCAAAATCTTGAACATTTTTACTAAGCATTGTATAAAAGCCCTCAATTCTCAAAGTACAGTAGTACAGTTCAGTACGTACTGTGCGTACCGTGTCGTCTGGTTCTGGTTCTGGTATCATATACATACGAACGTATTAGGGATCGTCAGAAAATGACGTCATTGACACGGTCAATGGGTTTACTTGGAGACTGGTGACACCCCATGTAAAGCATAGCCTTTTACGCAACCGTTAAGCTGATGACAGAGGGTTCATAGGAAGATCTAAAAATTGCAATTTTTCGATATCGTCATTTATGGACGTTTTTTATGTAGTAGGAAGGTGAGCAGCCCAGTGCCAGTGCCGGTGCCAGTGCCATTGAGATCTTTAACTAGCAAAGTAGGACTTTCTGGTTCTTCGTTCTCTCAGTCAGTCAGTGTTCAACAGCTTTGGGGAGCTTCCATAAATTCGTATGGAAGCGTTCGTAAGTGATGTCGTCGGTACGGTCAGTGGGTCTAGTGGAGTATTCATGATATTATGCCATGTTAAAGATAGCCGATTACTTAATGTTAAAGTGGTGACATGAGCGTGGGGTGGTCCTAAAGGAGTGTTAATTTGGAGGACATCATTTACGGAGCATTCTTTATATGCATAAGGTCACAAGTTCGAAACTAAATCTTCGAAAGTCCATATATTTTGTAGTAAAATCAATTATTGATATCGAAATCGAAAGTTCAATCCTTTAAATAAGAAAGTGGCAATCACCAAGGATGAAGTTTCCATTTGTTTCCATGTAAACTTTTGAATGCATATTTACAGTCAGTATAGCCTGTAGTAAATTTAAAATGTAGATTTGGCGGGAAATTCAAATTTGTCAACTTTTTGAACTATTTCCAAAAAAATCTACGATTTATGTGTTTGAGTAATAAATTAAATACAAAAAGATGCAGTCATACTTCCTCCCGTTCGGCGTTTTTGGTGCTGCCTCATCTTGACTGCTACATCTTTAAACTATACTCTTGTATATCTACCTAGATACTACAGTGAAGGAATTGGAATTGGAAGGAATTTTGGAAAAGCAATTTTTAATTCCTACACTACCCGCTGAAAATACGTGCCGCGAAACATAAATCTATCGTTTTGCCGGATCAAAGTTAAAGTCATTATTTTTGATTTCAACTTTGCTCCTGCTGGATGAAACTGGCCGGATGAGGAGGCCGACCGGAGACGGAGGATGATCAATGTGATAGGTGCTGCCGGATACGGATCAAATTTTGGTCGGAGGAGGAATCCGTACGTCCGTCAAAGTCTATGTGATACCTCCTTAAGACATTTCATTCCGTTAGCTTTCCTTGCGGTTTGTCTTAATCTGTATAGACCGTCTCTGTAATCCGTATAAACCATGAGTAAAGTACATGTAAAGGGGCTATCCCATTGACTCATCCGGCTTGACGGATTCCTCCTCCGTACAAGTTTTCGTCCGTATCCGTTAGCACCTATCACATTGGTCATCCTCCGTATCCGCAGGACTCATCATCCGTACATTTTCATCCGTGTGGAGCAAAGTTGAACTCACAAATATTGAATTCAACTTTGATCCGTGCAACGGGTGTAATTTAAATTTCGCCGCTCGTAAACTTTGACTTGTTCATTCCTTGTATTATACTCTAACGTTGGAGTCCTTGCAATTTTTGCTTGGTTCTTCAATGTCTGCAAGTTTACTTAAGTATAGTATACTAATTATTAATATTAAAATAGTAGTTGTAGTGTAGTCTAACAACGCCATGTATGCATGACGAGTATTGTAACTTTTGTTGAGTGTGAACAACTTTTACGAGAATTATTTTGTTGTTTGGGATTTAACAAAAGCATAATATCAAGTAGGTTCACAAACACAAAAAACCACACTCCACACTACTTATGTCGATTCATTAAGGATTTGTGTTGCCCATAAGTGTAGCGTTGAATTTTGAGCTTTCCAGTTATGTATCTATTAAAATTAAAACTGATAGCGTGCTTCTGGGATATTATTATTTTTAAGGGGAAAATAAATAGCATAAACGAAACTTACATTTTTTTGTACTGGATTAATATGTAGGTTTAATATTATATTTCCATTGTAGAGCTATCAGCTAACTACCAGCTGTCTATTAGCCATAAGCAACCATTATTGTTGCAAATTGCCAGCATAGATTTAATAACTGTCGTTGTTTCCAATTTGTTTTTTAAATTATGAGTTTGATTTTGGGCAGACTATGACTGAATTATAGGTGTTAGTAAATATTATAAGAACTACTTTGCACTGTATTGCTGATTTAACGTGCCACATTGACTATATATTTTCTATCCACATACATTATTTAAAATCTGTAGTCTCCAGTAATTTCGAAGCTTATATCGTAGTTAGAAACCCCGATATTTTAAATTAATAAGTTGGATTCGGTGATTGGGGAAATGTGCTACACTTCTTTCACAATTCAAAATCATATTCAACTTTCAGCCTCAAATACTAAGAGTCTACAAATAATCCCCAAAAATCAAGCTCAATACTGTTAGAACTGAACATAAAATAAGGCTTTGAAAATATTTTAAAGCCAGTTGAATAAGGACTCGTATAATTATTAATTACTTAAGATTTTATTTTATTTAATCAATCACAATTATATTACTGCTACTTAATATGCCCGCATTTTGAATGTCACATGGCACTTTCCTTGGTTGCTACTTTATTTTTACTTTTCGTCCGTGTCCGTAGTG
Organism: Dicyrtomina minuta; assembly: GCA_949802685.1. Classification (NCBI taxonomy): domain Eukaryota; kingdom Metazoa; phylum Arthropoda; class Collembola; order Symphypleona; family Dicyrtomidae; genus Dicyrtomina; species Dicyrtomina minuta. The sequence continues at coordinate 34,099,240 of OX461808.1, forward strand.
TCCAATGTGATAGGGTTTTATTTAAAACGGATGGAAATTATAAGACGGATGATGTGATCCGTCATCCGTAAAAATTAAGGTCGTCCGTACGGAAAATATAACGTTATGAGATCGCTCCTTAAGGATACACATCTGATTAATTTTTTAAAGCCTTTTTTCAGTTCCTTCCTATATACCGGACTGCCGGACTCAACAACTACATGACTCGGACAACTCTACGTAATTTTTGCAAGCGCTCTCTTTTGTTTTTAAGGGCTGACAGACAGATTGGTTTTGCGTTTGGAAGTTTGGGATGAACTTGGACTTTATGTGAAGAAAATCGTATATTTTTATATTTATAATATTTTTAAGCGCATATGAGAGACAGAGGAGAGTAGCACAGCACCAGTACAGGACGCCTTATATTATGGGGATCAGGAATTCTAAAATCCTATTCCATATTCTCGGAAATAATCTCTACTTCCTAAAGAACTCTCTGGGACTAAAGGACTAAACTCCTATAAAGTCAAATTTAAAGATGTGAATGTACAAAATAGTATACAGGAAGTGAAGAAAATGAAAATACAAGGATAAAAAACTTACCTACGGCTACGGCTACACTACACTTGGCTATACAAACATAAAATGGTAGAAACAACAAAAAAGAAGTTCTTTACAGATTATTTTAAATGCATATAAAAAAGCATAAAATAATTTCGATGTTGGTATGAAAGTTACGTTTATTTACTTTACATTAGTATATTACGTTTTGCCAGTTTTGCTTAATTCGGATAGTTTATGCGTATTTATATGCTTTTAATAAACCTATAGAAATTTCCTGTAACCATAAGTCCAAAAAGATTTATAATTGTTTTAATTTTTAGTTTGCATAATTCGTATAAAATGCGTATGTATGTAATTATGTACAGTGCATATACACATATTTTCGTTCGCCTTTTTTAAAAATAATTTTCATGATTTTCCATTCCATTCATTGACATTCACTGGCACTGGTTTACTGGTAGTGTGTCTAACTTATACACACAGAGAAATAATCGTAAGAATTTGCCGTGGATCCTTCAAATATTTACCGTTTCTCTCGTTCAAAAACGTTTTGTATTTTCGGCTTCAAATAGTGTTGCCGTAACAAATGGTAACAATAATTACCGTGGAAACTGCAAATAAAATGTTTGCAGTAACCTACGGTAACCACATATTTGATAGGTAAACGTCAAAAAGTTTGAACGAAATATGGACAAAATATATTGCTGTAGAACTGCATTTAATTTTGCGGGGTATCTTACAAAACCAGATGACATATTTTATGCAAATTAATTTCCTGGCTCCCCTACTTTAAAATTAGACATTTAGAATGCTTAGTGAATTGTATCGTATCTTGCAAAAACAATTGTTTATTTTGTACACACTTTTTCACTTTATTTACTACATTACAAAGTCAAATTTTGCAACTACTAATTTCAAAAATTATTAAACATAAATCATAATGTGAAAAAATTCTAAATAATACCAACTAAATAGTTTACACGTTGTAGAACAATTTTAGCAAGGGATACGGATACTGCGAGGAATTCCAAACACACGGGATGGAACAAATTGTGAGATAGAAAGGTTATAGCCTAAGTGCTCGTACTCGAAGTATCCTCAAAACTGACAAACGCGTCCACATTCCACCTGCTACAACAAGAATGCAATACTTTGCTTTGAAAAATTCAGTTTTTTAGTTGATTCTAGAAATGAAAAAATCTCTAAACAAACAAAATGAATGATTATTTCCTTGACCCTTTACGATAAATAAAGTAGGAGTTAATGAGTAATATATAGAATACCTAAAGTAATAATATTGGTAAGTAAAATTATTGAATCCATTGACTGTAAAGTACCAGCAGATATCCCGCAATCCCGATTTTCAAAGTATATATAACAACCCCGATCTAGAAAAGCTGACCTTCAAAATTAGTCCAACAATCCTAATATATTAGGTGTACTATGCAGTTATAATAGCCTAGCACAATGACCCTTCTAAAATAAGATAATATCAATTAACTAACAAGACTTGAGATAAAACGCCCGATAAAACGACGAAAATTTCCAATTAATGACTGAGATGAGCAGTCAGCACACTAGTGAGTCTAAATGAGATCGAAACCACTGCAACTGTAGTATAATATTTGTTGATTGCTTCATTGCGTCACTACAGCACTGCAATCAATGCTGCCATGGCAATAAACTAATATTCTCTGTCGCTAACAATTTGCAATCTATTTTGATAAGCATGCGTCTTTTGAAATTACTATTCCCCATTGCAAATGCTAGTGTCTTATGCACAACATCAAAGTTTACCACACATACGTCATTTTATCATTTGCAGTGAAATACAGTAAACTTTTGCAGCATAGCTTGCAACTTTAATGTGATCCCCAACAACGGAAAGGGACAGTTTGACTGCTGAATTAAATTACCAGGGCAGTGCAAAATTTGCAGAAATACCGTCATTTGCGAACATTGCCGTTGGGTACGTCAAAACTTGTAGTTGAAAGCGACAAATTTTGAGAGATCCCCGGCAATCAAAATTTTGCAATATTTAACCGTAAAACGAAACCAACTTATTTCTCTGTGTGTAGTAAGTCTATTAAAATAAGCACTAATGTAGTACGTATGTATGCGGCTATGTGGCTTTTAATCCAAGACATTTAATACATATGGGAAGGTATGTATTCTATGGGCAACCTTGGTTGGGCTTGGGATTGGGATTTAAATGTGTTTTCGTTCGTCACTGATTTTTGTACATTTACTATATACAATTTCTGATGGTTATATGGTTAGCTATATAAAAGTTGAGGATGATATGATGTTGTTCCACACCGTCGTCGTCGTCTCAAGAGTTCACTTTTCATCCTCTCCTTAACCATTTAACATTAAAATACCTATCTATCTTGTGCTTCACTATCTTCACTGTTTTATTACTTTTATTCTCTGAATTCTGTATTTTATAAAGTAGCGTATCTGTGTCTCGTGCTTATATGTAGTATGTAGTATTAGGCCTATTAGTGCTTGCGTACGTGTTACTTTTACGTATATAGCACTAAAACTACCTATATCTAGTGAGATTTGAATGCCATGATGAAATGAATGAAGATGAGCATTTTAGTACCTTAATATTACTTACATGTTTAATTTAATCAAATTATTCATGTTTAACGGGACGGAATGTAGGTAGTAAGGTAGGTAGATAGATTTCAGCTTCAGTATTAATTCAGAGGATTTTTAGATGTGCACTGTTCACTGTGCAGTCAAGTCGCTACACATGCACGACATTACACTAGGGAACTGGAGCCGTCCGCAAATGACGTGAATACATTATTGGCGTAATTTTTATTTCAAGAATATTTTGAGGTGGGTGTAAATTTTGCTAAACATAACCATACAAGATTCTACCCATCCTCATTATTATTTTATGGATGGCGATGACGTTGGTTATGAGTGACTTCTTGTTTAGTATGGTCAATGTAATGGATTTATAATACGGTATGGCAAGAGCTCTGATTTTAGTTAGTAGTTACTAGTAGTTAGTTCTGACAAAATTAATAAAGGTACACCTGTGCTGTGCTGTAATCTCTGAAAGCGTGCGTAAAATACGTAATCCAAAATTCGGAGATTTTTAACCCCTACCCTCCCACTTTTTGCTATATAATTATGCGTCACGTGAAAGGATAAGATGCTTGAGCCTATATCCCCTCCCGTACATATACGACGTAATTTATGGATGCTTTCTTCTGAAGTCTCTAATAATAAGATACTTGTTGGAGGTATGTGCGTTAAGCAGGTACTGTTAGCCAATTGAGGAGCGTGCAAAAATTACGCCACGGGATGTAGACGAGGAGGGGTTCCAGCAGCCAAATCTTTAAAATTGGCGTAAAATTATTTTGATATTTAAATGGGAGTTAAAATTTTGAATCTCCGTTTTTTGATTGACATACGGGAGCGTTCACAAATGATTGCAATCAAATTTGGTCAATTTTCTGACTTAACCTACCCCTCATCAAGCACAGCACAGGGTGATCGTCTTTTCACTCACCCACCTACCCAAATGACGACATCATTTGTGAACGCTCCCTAATGGTTCGCACGTTTCCCCATACGATGTATTAAATACATCGGCAGGTACATACGGCAGCGGCCGGCGGGAAACTGACTAGTGAGATCTTCTTTTCCTTTATTTGTTGCAGACTGGGCAAATGTAATTCCCTATCATTCTCCTATCACTCCTATCACTCCTACTACTCTGCTGTGTTGCCGTTCTGCTCCTACTACTTTCTCGATTCTCCTAACCCACTGGCGGGTCTTCAAAACAAAAACAATTTTCTTACCATTCTTCGAAATTCTTCTGGACTTGTCATAACTTTCCTACACCCTCCAAACTTTGAACTTTCCAATTTTATTTTTTCTTTTCCTCCCAGAACTGACGTATGATAATCAGGATGATCCTACTATTATTTAAAATGGAACTTAAAGTTTCAGAAAATCCTACTGTCAATACAAATGCCATTTATTGGTAATATTATCCCACTAAACCTATTATAAGCGCTAATTGCATATATTTTCCTACTATGCAAAATAAAAGTACGCATAGTGAGTAAGCTCCTACTTTCCCCGTAATTATGTCATATATATATGAGATGTATTTTCCTACTACCTGCGTAATTAATGCGTATGCTCAGTATTCTCCTACCACCCCCGTCATTATTGCGTATAGCTGTTATTTTCCTGCTATCTCTGTAATTAATACGTACGGTCAGTATTTTCCTACCACCGCCGGAGTGAATGGGTATGGACAGTACTGATATTTTCCTATTCCTTTGTAAACATTTCGTGTAGCTGGTATTTTTCTATTCTGTAAATAATACGTATAGTTTGCATTTTCATACCCGTATTTAATGCATATAATTTTTATAAATTTTCCTACCACCCCCGTAGTAACGTATAGACTGAATTTTTCTTTTACTCTCGTAATTAATCACGGTATTGGCCTACTTCTGGCACAAGTAATGCGTGAGCGTAATTTCTTTTTAAATTAGTACTTTTATTAAAATTAATTTAACCCTACGACTCTACGGTGACGCCCATCGGTTATCTCTACTCGAACTGCCAGTGAAAATGATGTTAAACGGACATTTCCCTCCTCGGGTAGTTTCCTCCCGGACATTTTCCTCCCATTATCAAAATAGCTCCACTAAAAAAAACTAGTGTATCGATCCACAAAATTTATATTTATGTACTCGTAAACGATCGCATGAAAATTTCTAATCTAAATTATGACGTAAAAATAGTAGCATTTCCTTAAAAATTACGTATTCAATTGAATGCTGAACACTATTAGCCATTATTTCATAAAACTTGGGAAAAGATGCATTTTAGTTCTTCAGGTGCGGTAGGTATGAATGCATATTTTTTGGAATGTCTTCGAACGTATTTTTGTGGAAAGAAACACTCGTCGAAACATGGATGTGCTTAATTGCTTGACAGAAGTCATTTTGATACTGGGAGGAAATGGTATGTCTCGGTATGCTTTCGGAGGAAAATGTTTGGGAGAATAATGTCCTGGGGGAAATGTATGGGAGGAAAATGTCCTACAGCCGAAAATAATTTCACACAAAATATTGTTGAAGCGTACAAATAAATAAAAATATTAAATACTTTTTTATTGTGTAATGAATGTTAGGCAAGCATGGTTTAACAGATTGAGAACAGCTAGTCTGTGTTAAGGCCTTTGATTCCATTGGATCTTCCACGCTTTGGGTTTCCCTTCAAGAAAAACTTAAATTTTGAAATGCCTATAAATGTTGTTTGTTGTTTCGCGAATACTGTTGGTGGTTAATACCTTACACTGCGAAATAGTCTTCAGTATCTGGCAAAGTCCATCTTTTCCTAAACACTGCACCACTACTTATATTTATTAATTCATTTTGCTAAAACAGCTAATATCAAAAACTCATAATAATAATTTTTTTAAATTGTCTGCTAAGCAAAGTATGTAAGCGCATGTTGTCTCTAAATAATATACTACCTAGATTAAAAAGTATGAACATGAAGAATTTGTCACATGGAAGAGCAATAACAATCGCTGGATAATCTGGATTAACAAGTTAACTCGGTTTAGGCCTTCCCAACCCGTTTTCAAAAATCACACTCATGCACTTAGCAATTTGAACCACCTCCTCATGACGTACCGTATATTCTATAATAGTACGCCCCGCGTACTATTCAAATTTGGACCTGTCAGGCCCGCGTACTATTAAAGACCTGCGTACTGCCATTTAATACTGTGTTAAATAGACCCGCGTATTATTCAAACTGAGACCCCGCAGACCCGCGTACTATTACAGACCCGCGCATTATTGTTTAATATACGGTACCTAATGATTATATTTGGTATCTTCCTTATACAGCTGTAATTAATGTATAACATATGTTCTCTTACTACCCTTATAATAATTAACAAGTTAGTATTTTTCTATATTCATAATTATACTATGGGGGGTTCGGGGGGTATAATCAGGGAAGGCATGAAACTGCACATTGTGATATAGTTAATGTTAATTCTGGAACTCGAGTAGTAGAAAAATACCGACCATCAGCACCGCATGAATTACGGGGGTAATAAGATAATACTGACGTAATTATTTCGAGGATTGTAGGAAAAACCCGACCTTACGCTTTAATTTCCGGGGGTGGTGGGAAAATACTGTCTAAGTATACGCACCAATTATGGGGGTAGTAGTAGGAAAATGCAGACTATACATATTAATTACAGCGGTAGTAGAAAAATACCGGCTGTAGGATTATTCCTACCCGGGCTGTTTTTACCTGACGTTTTTCCTACCAGGAGTACTCCTACCTAGACTTTTCGTACCCGGACTTTTCCTACCTACGACCAAACCTAGGACTTTTTTTACTCATGTAAAACAAATGAAACTACACATCGCGCAGATATGCCCACAACTTTTGTATTGTATTATAACCTTGAGTTATTTTAAATATTATAGACTTGCTAGTAAAATAATGTTTTTTTACTTTATTACCGCAGCAATTGCTAATAAGGCTAAAAATGAATATTTGCGACTTCGTTAAATGCTACCTAATTTAAACAGATTTCACTGCATGAAATTCAGCTACCTTTGGTATTATAGTTAATCGAACCAACTCTATATTGGTAGCGTTATCATTTGAGAGAATCGTTTTTACTTTTTAAATAGCACGCAAACTGACGCGTGCTTGAACCTACACTTACAGTGACCTTTATTTATTTTACTTTATATTAGAAATACAACTTAATCATGTTCCTTAGGCTGTATTTTTTGTCTATTATCAATTCATGTAGTTTATATGATATGTAATACTTTTGAATGTTATCTTACACCATCTGTTTCAGTTTTAATGTTAGGGAAAGTTTACGTGAATTAACATAATTAAATATAGAAAATCGTCGTCAATATTTATGAAAACTTATTCACAATTGAGTATTCATTATGAATAGTAATAATTTAATGAACTCATTTGAAACTGCCGTCTTTATTACACTACACTCATGGCTCATAAATAGTTATACTTGTTTTTTTATATTTCTACATTAGTCATGAGAATGGGTAGGAAAAGTCCTGGGTGTGGTCGTGGGTAGCAAAAGTCTGGGTGGAAAAAATCTGGGTAGGAAAAGCTCAGGTAGGAAAAGTCCGGGGGGTAGAAATAGTCTGCTCACCAAAATTACCAGCTATACGCAATAACTGCAGGGGTGGTAGATAAATAGTAATAAATACTCACAAACTGACAATACGCATTAATTTTGTTTTGGGGTATAGAAAAATACTTGCTAAGTAGTAGGGGAGTGCGTATGTGTGATCGGGTTCATTTTTTATCAACTTTGAAAATCTGTATCTTTTTCCACAGACAACGTACAATAACGAAGAAGCTATCATTGTACTTCTCTATTAATACTGTATGTACAAAAAAATGATCAGTGTCGAAAATTAAAAGTTGCAAGAGATACACGTCATTGTACGAAAAAACTGCGGAAAGTCTTACAACGGCCCAAGTGCCCTTAATGTGATCAATACATTTAAAGTTAATGGTAAAGTAGGGTCTTAAATGTGACCAATTCAAAAAAGTACTCAAAACTTTCATAATTTTACATAACCAGAGTTTTCAAGGAAAGAAGCTGAAATCAGTAGTGAAGATAGTTGAGACTATAGGTTGTATGAATATTAGATGGACAGATTTTTAAAGGCGGTAATATTTGAACGGCGGCCACTGATCACACATAATCACATAAGGGGTGATCACACATACGCACACTACTACTATGTATACGCAATAATTACGGGGTTATAAGAAAAATGCTGACCATACTCATTACATTCCTGCGGTGGTTCGAAAATGCTGACTATACGGCTTAATCACGGAGAAGATAGTAGGAAACTACCAGCTATACGCAATAATTACGGGGGTAATAGGAAAATTCCGACTATATGCTTTACTTAATTACTGAAGTGGCAGCAAAATGCCGACTATACGTATTAATTGCAGAGGAATCAGGAAAATAACAGCTATACGCAATAATGACGGGGGTAGTAGGAGAATACTGAGCATACGCATTAATTACGCAGGTAGTAGGAAAATACATCCCATATATATATGACATAATTACGGGGAAAGTAGGAGTTTACCCACTATGCGTACTTTTATTTTGCATAGTAGGAAAATACATGCAATTCGCGTTTATAATAGGTTTAGTGGGATAATATTACCAATAAATGGCATTTGTATTGACAGTAGGATTTTCTGAAACTTTAAGTTTCATTTTAAATAATAGTAGGATCATCCTGATTATCATACGTCAGTTCTGGGAGGAAAAGAAAAAATAAAATTGGAAAGTTCAAAGTTTGGAGGGTGTAGGAAAGTTATGACAATTCCAGAAGAATTTTGAAGAATGGTAGGAAAATTGTTTTTGTTTTGAAGACCCGCCAGTGGGTTAGGAGAATCGAGAAAGTAGTAGGAGCAGAACGGCAACACAGCAGAGTAGTAGGAGTGATATGAGTGATAGGAGAATGATAGGGAATTACATTTGCCCTTGCAGACTTGTAGGTAGATTCTGCACTGCCGAACATAAACTTTTAGTGCGAGAGCTGTTTTAAAAGACTACGGATCAGCAGATCGTGAATCTTCAGATGATCTCCTTAATTCTGTCTGCTTAACTGCTTGAATTTAAAATAGAAACTACTACATTACATTTTACATGCCTATAGCCTATAGTTAACTGTCAGTAATTGAGTAATAAGCGGAAATACCGATTCTTTGCTGTTTTGCGAAATAGTCAAAGTTCTCAAAGTTGTATTAAAGCCATTACATGTCACACACTAAAGGTGATACTCGAAAGTGATGTGATTAATGTGATAGGAGCCTACGTATGACGTATACCTAGTAGTAACTATTATTAAATATATTTTTATAATTGAACTGTTTTGCACGCACTCATCATTTTTTTAAACTACAGGAAGCTCACTAGTCAGTTCGCCACCGCCAGTAATCCCCTTCGTTTTAAGTTTTACTTTCGTTTAGTCACTAAATCAATTTTTTCTCATATTTTCTGGAATGTTGAGTGTAGACTCGTAGAGTGCGAGTTTAAGTTGTTTTATTTAAGTCATAAGTGGAGCACCCACCGGTACCGGTGACCGGACCCGGGCGACCTGCAACCAACCTGTGCTCTGAATTTTGAATGTGTATTGATTTGTATGTTGAGTACTGATTTTGAGTTCCTGATCCTGGGCCCTGGGAATCTGATCCACATTCAAATTAAAACGATATAAATTTGGTCAGCATGGACCACTCATCAATTACTCAGGTACATTTAAATATTGTGATGTATTTTGTATTTGTTTTGCAAATATTTATTTGAGCATGTTGGAATTATAAAGTAAGAAGCAAATACTGTCAACTGGTTGAAGACTGTTTTGCCCATCCATTATATTCATCGAATTTAAATTTTTGAATCAACAGGGCATTTTTTTCCATAAGCCAAAGAAGACTAGTAAGAAATCATCGGTGAGTGCTAACGTATTTCTAGATGCGAAATACTTTGAAGGATATGCTCCACCTGTAGACACTGTGGCGATGCGCACGGAGTTCTACAGAAAGCATGTGTTTAGGGTGAAAATGATTTCTTCGGTAAGATGAATGTAGTATTAAATAGTCTTTGTTACATTCCTTACTATTAGTAATTAATTAAAGCAGATGAGTAGTAGCGTTGAATGCGGAATGCTTGGTGCAGTTTTTAATAATTATAAATATCATGCTGTGTTCTGTAGACAGCTGTGTTGATGTATCGTGACTGTCATTTAATCAAGTAATGGGTATTTTATTAATTAATAATGCATTTTATTTGATTTCAGGAGTTAAAAAAAGTATGGCACAAAGATTTAATAGATAACGTTTATGAATACGTAAAAGGCTCAAAGAGTTCAATTTCGGATTTTCAGGGGGCAATCACTCCTTTGGCTTTTATAATTACAGGTAAGAACAAATAGGAAGCTATTTTGGTGTGCTAGCATTAATCATAATTGAATGGTTTGTAATCCGTGTTCCTGTCAACCAGTTTGTAATTTTTTTAACTTATTTCTCAGGAATGCTTCAGGATGAAAACAAAGAACTCATCGACAGTATTTTACTGAGGATCAAGGAATACACACCGCATGTTGCTTCCATATCTTCAAAGGCATGTGCGAATGTCAAAACTGCATTTCAGTTTTTGTGTCATCAAATTATGGAAGATCGCATGGTAATCATTCATACTTGTATGGTTTTTAGTATTACCTTGCTGACTCTGCGTTTTTATTATTTGTAACGTGTGCTATTAATAAATTGAAAACTATAGCATTTTTTTTCTCAAACCTCAACCAGGGCCAAGAGGAGGATGAACACGAGACATTCTCTAGTAGTGAACTCGATGAAGAGCTTATAGACTCTGCTACTTCTCCTCAAAAACTTTTATCACGGAATTCTAGGCGTAAAGTACGGAATATAAGTGCCAACGACCTACAGGGCTGGTTCCGAAAAAGCTCAACAAAGGCTCTTCCCATTGTGATCTGTATAGAAGATATCGATTTATTCCCCGTGAACACTGTCCAAAATTTGATTATGGCTTTTGGGTATGTTGAATTCCAAGATCTTTCCGTGACTTATCGAATTACCTAAGTTAAAAATACTACATATATTGTAATATCAATGTTTTTATTATTTAATTTTACTTGTCCACTTTTTTAGTTGTATCAAATTACCAGTGATTTTCATTGCGGGTATAACAAGCTACTGCGAGACGTTCGATACGTACGTCCCTCAGAAATGTCCCACAACTTTTGTTTACCGGACGTTCACAACTATTTCTCCGGATGAAAGACTCACTCAGTTTATGGAGCGGGTAATTTTACATGATGAATCAATAGTCGTAAGCTTTAAAGTACGTAAGGCATATTTAATATGTACCATGCTTTTTTTATTTGTGGTAAAACTTTTAATATCTTTCTTTAGGTTTTATTTGAGCGTGCTTCTCCTTTTCAACTAAGCGGACCAGTCCTTCGTTACTTGTCCGATATTTTTTTTATCCAAGAATTCTCCATATCGCGACTGGAACAGATCCTACATGTAAGACGTGTATATTTAACTGAATCTTTTAATTTTTCATCCATTTTAAAATGTTAACATTTAGCATAAAATTGTTACCGTTTGCTTAAGTAAAGCTTTATAATTTTAACAAGTGTGATATTTTTAATTTGTTTTAAACTAGTTGTGCCTCTTAGAACATTTTCGTCTTGCCGAGTCAGTGCTGTGTGCAGAATTTTCAATTCTGCGTGATAAAGTTCTAACCAGTGACACACTAACTCCTGAAGTTATAACCGAAACATTTTCAGAACCAGGAGAAATTGATGCTGCTTCAAAAAGGGCTCCCAAAATTAAGATTGCTAAAACATTGAATGGTAAATTTGGAAATTTTAAAGTCACATCTATTCAGAGCTCTCCGAGAAAAAAGACAGCGCGCCAAGCATGTGTGCAAATTAAAGAAGTGGAAGATCGCGTGCTGGATTTTATTTGCAAGCAATTAGATTGGTTTGCTTTTACGGAATTTTTGTACGCCATTACTCGAGGGCTACCTGGAGTTCCTACTGCATTTCAGGTGATTTTACCAACTTCTTCATCAAAATAGTTTTTAAAATATTCAGTAATTGCAGTAGTATAATCAAATTAATTAGTTTGTAACTTAATACTAGTTTTGGTTGAATTTTTATTCTTTAGAGCATCCGAAGCCTTTACACCCTCTGCTGGGGCGGAGGAATCTTTAACGCACGTTCTGAAGAGGATTGCATGAATAGTGCCTTAGATGTAGTAACAGCAATTTTTAATACAATGGCAAGGTTAGAGCTACAGACGAGGCTGAGAAACGGATTACAAGTATTAAAGCGTAAGTTGCGCAACTACACTACTATTTTCACTTATATAGGCATAGCAGTACTACCTTGTCTTATATTTGACACGATTATTGTGCTGCACACATAATAATAATAAAGTAGTTAAAAAGCTAAATTATATTGTAGTTATTATTATTTGGAGAGAGAACGTAAAAATTTTATTTACACTGGTACACAATCGTACTTGCCTAAACGACACAGTAACAAACACATTGTTTTACAAAAAATATTTACACATAAATGCAATGTAATATAGTACATCATGGATAAAAATTCTAAGATGGAGTTATGGCATATAAATGATGATGTGCAATCCTGTTTGATCCTCGGACAGCAGCCAAAATAACTTCTTTGACCATAGAATGTGGCAATATAAAAGATTTCCTAAAGTCTTCAAAAAACTTAGTGATAGTACCCCTGGCACCGACAAACAATCCTATAACTTCCAGTTTATATAACTATATACTCTTATTCATAATGTCTTGATGCGATTATTCTAGGCTATCAAGAGGATTTAAAGGACCAAGAGTTTTTACTGGATAAAACACGGATAAATTACCTAGATCAAAAAATCCAAGATTTTATAGCGAAGCTAGAAAATATAGAGGAAGAGGAACGAAAACTTTTAGAATCAGCAAAGGAAGTCAAGAAAAAAACAAAACCAAAAACTCACGCAGAATGGATTCAGGTAAAACATAGTTTCGTCTTTAAGTATATTGCGATCCCTTTTAAATGCACAAGCTGATACTTGTGTGATTACTATCTATCTCCACTCCAGGAAATGAAAACGAAGGCACAAAACTCTGGACAATTACTCCCAAAATTGCGGGAGAGTATTGTAATGAGTTTGAATAGGGAAGCTAAGAGATTCCTCTCGTCTCTTGGAGATCATCCGTACAGCAAAGCATTTATCTTCGATGACGTAGAATTTCTTGAGGAAATGATTACACCGAATACAGCTAAGAGAATCCATGCTGCCTTACTGGAACCGGAGAAATTTTTAAATGTAAGCGAGGGATAGTGAATAGTTTTAAAAATTATCATATTCAATAAAGAAAAAGCAGCATTCTGGAATTTAATAAAAAAAATTTAGTACTTTGTTAATATATATTTGTATGCTTCATACTAATTTAAATTTATCTCAATTGTTTCAGTGTTCATCATGTGCGAATCCCGACACAACAGCTTTGGATGACACCAGTCATTCACGGGCTGATATATCTGTCGTCTACAATGTAATCCTTGAACAGCAGATGAGGAATGTGAATCTTAATGTTATCTTTGAGGTAATAGCAATTAACAATAAACCACACAATCACTAACAATGATCACAGAAATTGTTAATGGATACTTGTAGGAAAATGTATTATCTGAAATAGTACTATATACTATTTAGTTTTTGATTTTTTTTTCAAACTGCAGAGCTTTAAAGCACAAGTGGAAGATATACCAGCGGTCCTTACTCCCAAAAAGAGACGTACTGCTGTGAGTAAACAAAAGAAGAATGAAAATTTCTTGTGAGTCAGTTTTTCTATCTAACTTTTATGCGTCACCGAGTCAGCGTATAAGTAGTTGTAACTATTACTTCATGTCTTGTATTGATATTGCTTGATCTAAAATTTCGATTTCGCAGTTCAAAATATTTTATGCTGCCTTGACGTTTTTAACGGGGGATTGGTATTTTTATCCGATGACCAAATATTTTTTCAATTTTCCTTTTTTCCCGTCTTTATTGTAGAATCCGGTTCCGTCATGTAATTGCAGAACTTCAGCAAATGGGATTTATTAAGCAGTCAAAGTCCAGGGTTCACACTGATGAAGTATCTAGACTCAATTTTGGGTTTTAATTTTCAACATGTAAATAGTACCATACCGATTTTATTAAGACTGCTGTGGATTCAACGTGGTAGTTTAATTCTGACTTGTTTGCATACGGGCTGCAGCTTTTATGGATTCAAATTAAATTAATGCCTCCGTCGCTCTCATTTGTCCTCCAAAGTATTTAGTATTTACGCATGTCAATAATTATTATTATATCTTTTTTACATTTATATTGCAATACTGTTTATTATCATTACTTTATAATTGCAGTAGAATGATAATTGAATAAAAATCCATGATTAAAATGACATTTTCTTGAACGCAGAACACATTATGTGCAGTTATTATTATGACATAGCGAATGCATGATGAGCATGGGATGAAAATGCAAAACAAAGTAAATATGTCCCTGTTGAATCTGCATCATAATTATTTGTAAACTTTTATTTTTATTTTATAACTCACATTACTCACAATCATATTATATATTATAGTAAAATTGTATTGTATTGTAATATTGTATTCATTGTATTTCTTTCTTTCATTGTATTGTATTGTAATCATGTATGTAGGTAATTTGTAATTGTATGGATTTAATTTTGTTTTTCGTTTTGTTATTGTTATTCAGTTATCTTCTGTTATCTTTTGTATATGAGTGACTGAAGATGCTCAAGCAAGTTAATTTATATAAATTTGTTTGCTCAGCAAACCTGTCAATTTTATACATTGTTTTTATCGGTATGGATAATTATCATAATATATTCGTATATCTTTTGCTTTTGATTTTAATTTTGACCTTCTTTTGCTAACTATTGTTTTGTTGTTTGGAAACAGACGTTTATTTATTAGTGTACTATGCTATACTATTCGGAGTAACTGCTTCGGATTTAAATTAAATTAATCGTCATCCTTTTATAATACCTACATATATTTTTCTTCGTCTCTCAACTAAGTTCAAAATTTGGAAAAGGAACTTCCAAAACAAAAAGTCAAATTATCCATAAAAAGCATCAGAAAATTGAGGAATACCAGATACATAGCATGCATTAAATTACTAACTACATCATAATTATTCTGATTTCCATGTTTTGAGTAACAATTAACTGGGACTACCATAAAATGTTGTTACTTTCTTTTCCTTTTTTACTACAGCCCAAATTCAAATAATATGCTCAAATCAATATACCGTCACCCGTAACAGTAAAAGTAAAAAGTACAACAACACATGCAGTAACATTTTTGTAATATAGTAAATTGTAAAGTTACTTAAATATAACGTAGTATGTAATTAGTACAGTGTAATGATATATAAATGTAATGTAATGTATTATCCGTACAAGTTATAAAGTATTGTAGGTATATAGTGTATGCAGATATAATATGTACGCACACATATAACATGTATCGTCGTGCCTAACTAAAAATTTAAAATTCTTCAAGTATTTTCAAAATCGTAAAGTAAAACCGTAAACCAGTGTAGTAAATAGTAAATGTATTACACATATATATAAAGTAATATTATTATATAATAATGCTAATTATTTTACAACTCATTTTTTTTAGTTAAAAGTTTAAAAGTTATTATGTGATAATATAAGGTTTTTCCTAGTGTAAAATCATCATAAAGATATTTTCAAAAAAAACCTTGTGTATGTAATGTAAATTGCTAAAAAAGGAAAAGTACTTGTACAACCTTTCTTTCATATTTTGTGTACAGTCTAATATTATTACATATAGTCATACTCAATCAAAAGCCACCACACTTTCCCTCCTATGGACACACATATTTAAATGTAAAATTTAAATTCAGAATACTTACTTTAAACCTTTCAAAATTTGTAAATGTCAAATATGCCTACATATTTTTCTGAATTCTGGTTTAAACAATGAGACTGGAATGTTTAATCTTTTTTTCCTTCTTCAAATTCAAGATATAATTAATTAAAATATTTAAATGTAATTGCTACAATAATGTGTAATTATTACGTATAATATTTTTGACTAATAATACATTGTGTCATCTTTTCTATGAGTTTCAATCAAATTAAGATCAAAATTTTTTGTGATTAAAAAAAAATACATAATGGTTATAATAATCGTGTCACCACAGGCAGACCACCATCACCACACACACCACTACACTCTTTTCCCCGCATTCCCTCGCCATTATTTTGTGATATTTTTGTATATTGTAAATGTATTGTGTTTTGTTGTTGTTGTTCTTGTACCGTAACTTGTATATATGTATTATTATTTATAGAGAAAAAAAATAAGTATTCAAATAAAAACGAGTCTCCAGTTGTTTTTTTTTCTTCTTCATAATATAATAATAACAATATTTTTGGACTTTCATAAAAATAACAAATTGACCAACCATAATAGAAAGTACATAATAATTTTCCCACGAACAAAAAAAGTTCCTATACATTATGTATAATCATTAATCATATATACCTTGTCGTCTTGGTCGCTCAAATGTTACATACATATATAATTATATATAGCCTTTGCCGTCTAATGGCTGTCGTCTCTCTACTTGTGCTTGTCTTCATTAAAATTCAATTGAAAAATTCACAATTTTAATATGTACATCTGTTTATACTGTTCTTTGTGGACTTTTTGTGTGTGTTATCGTATCGTAAATTGTTTGGTGTGTACTGTAGATTGGAGTAGATTCTAATTCTAATTAATAATATTGTTTGCAAAATAACACTTTTCTATTGTAAATTGTAAAGTTGTGTATGTTTTGTTTTACGTTATTATATTACACGTTGTAATTTTCATATTTAAGTTTTAGTTTTACATGTTATTATTTACTCTACGACATAATTAATGATAATAGAATAGAACAAGTCTCAAGAAAACAAACAAAAAAAGAGCTCCGTAAAATGTAAATGTACTTAATAATACCTATATTATATAATAATTAAAAAAAAACGAGGACGACGACGGTCAACGGTTGACACCAGCGACGGTGAACAGAACAAACAAAGTACTTAATACATATTACAATTACAATATTACATCACTATTAATAATTTTTTTTCATGAATCAACTTTTTCATGAAACAGGACTTGGGCATCATATATAATTGGACGCCTATAATTAAATACTACACAGCTAAATTTATTTAACAGTAAAATTATTTTTTTTATATCTAATATACATAGTTTTAAATATGTCTATATGTACAGAACAAAAACTTGACAATAATAATATTATTTAATTATTACATTTCTCCAGTTTCAAGTTTTAAACTTGTATTGTTCCTTTGCTTCACATGTCCCTTTTATTACACTCTCAAATTTCTCTCCAATATATACTTACGTAGGTATACCTACCTAATTATACATGTATAGCTGTCAAGTATAAACTATATAATTTAATATTACAACATTATAATTAATTACAATACGATTATCTATTTATTATTTAGAGACTATATGAAGCCATCTGAAGCCACATTCATTTCTTTCTTCTACCACAACTTCGTTTATATATCTTTGGACAAATTGTATACAAGTATTGTATGACAATATAACTATGAAACATAAACAACAACAACAACAACAAGAAAAAAATAATTTTGGAAATTTAAATCCGTTTACAAGGAAGTCTTGTCAAATATTCGTCTCAAATTTTTTCTATAATCTGCATGCTATACAGAATTACACATAATATTATTACAATACCAATATTAGCAATACAAAACATACGATCAATGATTGTTTCACTAATGGGCTTTAAAATACTTCATTTTTGTATTTGTTTTCTTGATTTGGTTTTGATTGCACGTTCGTATGTTAAGAGATTAATTTTTTTCTCGTAATAGCATCAGTAATTATATATAATAACTACAATATAAGTAATTCATATATTGTATATGTACTATTATAATTATCAGCTATGCATAATGCTGTATTACATATTATTAATGGGAATAAAAAAATGTAATTTCTTTGAATGTACACACTTTGTGTTCATTCAAATTTTACAACAAAAGCAACACAAAATCATTTTTCAAAGCATGTCATACATAGTAGTAAGTATTTAAGTAAGTATGTCAGTAGTTATCGATATCGATGTGCTGTCTATACTTCCTGTCATACTTGAAATTTCCATTCAATTTTTCAATAGTTACATATGACTACACTGTAAAAGAGTAATAGCCTGTCTTTTACTTACATACTGTGAACATAATAAGACTAACTAAAAGGTATAATGGAGAGATTACAAGGTAGTACAGTACTTCACAAACAAACAACAATTTTTGTCAATACACAATGCACACATATAAGTAATGACACATATTATGTGTGGTTAGTAGTATAGCGTTATAGTAATTATTATAATAGTTTCAATAGTATGTAATGTATATATTATAGTAAATTGTAATTAATTCATTGGCCGGAAATCGTAAGCTTTCTTCGTTGATAATTCCATTGTATTAATTTTCTTCATTTTTTTTTGCCCTCTAACTTTATATTATGTACAGTCTAGAGTCAAAGACTACACCGTATGCACTAACAATTATTACATAATTATTCTATACTTATTAGTTATTATCATCATTCAAAAGTCACGTCACCCTCCGTAGGTTATTCATGTTTTCACTTTCTATATACCTATTTTTAATAAGTTTCGTTCCCATTTCATCAGCGTCAACACTCTCCAAAACAAATCCAATCTCAACTCTGCCCTTCTTTCCATACTAATAAGAAATTCATGAAGTTTAAATAATTATATATAAGTCTAAACCTGTGTCCATTTCAATATCTATATTAAGAGTTCAAATCACCTATGTCCCCCATGTATTTATATGTCGGTCCTATAATTTGAAGTGCATACCTGAATCCAATCTCAAATTATTTTAATACATTATTTTATGTCTGCTCGTTTGCGGATCGGCTATAGGTCAAAGTTTCAATGTTTTTTCCCTTCTTCAGTTAGGTAGGTTAAGTTGTTTTTTGTAAATGAGGCATAATAAAAATATTCTCAAAAATCAAAATATTTGGTACTAGAATAATATATGTAGTAATTACGTGTACATCTTCTCTTATACAATAATTAAAATAAAATATGAACAGAACTGGAAGGAACAACATTGTTTATATGTACGTGAACTATTAAATAATAAAGTTAAAGAGCTTGGGAAAAGAGTCACAAAATATAATAATAGTTAAAGGCAAGCCGTATGTATGTAATGTAATGGATGCATATGTGTAATTATGTGTTTCTGTGTAAATATATATACCTACCTATATATATATAAATATTGTTAAAACTGTAAATCTCATTACAAAAACAAATACAACGGAATGTACAAATGATATTTGATAATACATATTATAGTGATTACTGATTAATATAAATTCTTATTGCTGTTTTGCATATAAGCTCTCTGGTGTACTAATAACAAAAATATGAATACTTAAAATATTATAGATTTATAATATTTTTTTTATTGCTAAGTATATAGTAAGTACATAATTTGATATTATTAAATAGATTGTGTGTGCTGGAAACGGAAACAACGAACAAAAAGGGAACGTTGACTATAAACTGTCTGTCTGAAAAATAATGAATTATTAGAAATTAATATTATTATTACTATTTTTTTTTAACTCTCATCATTTATCATCAATAATATTATAATATTCAAGACTAGTTTCTGCCCTTGAAAAATATTTATGAAAAATACATGTATGTATGTAATGTAGTACGAATACGAATTATGATACGAAGAAATATCTAATTAAATAAAGGTCACAATTATAATAATATAATGATTATCAATTCATGCAAGCAACCTTCTATTAAAATATTTTCAACTACAATAAATGATCAATTCTCAACCCCCATTATAAAAGTAAACATAACGAAATGTGAAGTAAAAGGTATAATATAGCAGTTGTATAACAATATGCTTGCGGACCTATACAAAAACTTACAATTTTCACATTCTCTGGCATTTCATGGATTAAATTTCTGTCCGCGCGTCAAATACAATTTCAATATTTCAAATACTACATATAGAATTATAAGGAAGTTCAACTTTTCTCGTATTATTATGTTTTTTCGTTCTAAGAAATAAAATTAATTCGATCGTATTTTTTTTAGTTTCGTATTCGTTTCAAGTTAGTTAAGTTGGGTGTAATTTTTTGTTTTTCAGTTCTCTCATCAGTTTCAGTTTGGAGTTATTTCAGTTTTCAGTATTGAGTTTTAGCAGTGTAATAGGGTGATAATAGGACATTTCAAGAATAAAAGAGAAATTTAAATCATTGTATTCCTATTTCATAAAAAATAGAAATAACTGAAGTAATTCTATTTCCTTGCTTCTCCATTTTAACTTCCTGTGTATATAGGTATCATATAATTCATAAAAATGTAAAACAATCATTAAGAAACCAATCAAATTGAAATACCAACCAAAAACCAAATTTAAATAAATCTTTAAAATATAAATGAATATTTCTTAAAATTTTATAAACTTCTAAACGTAAATTCTATTTTCTTTTTAAATCACATTACAAATTGTATTCAAATAAAGAATGTACTGGTCATTCTACTACTAACAAAACTAATATATATTATAACTTTCTACTAATTTATGTTACAACAGATGTGTGACTACCATGCATAATTCAAAATACTATATATATACTGGACACTATAGGTCTTTTAGTTATTAGTTCATTGGGGGTCATGACTTTTAGTTATATAAATTTTTAGGTTATAGTTTTTGGTTTGTTTTGACTTTCAACTTTTGGTTCGCTTTAGTTTTTTTAGATTCGGACTTGTTCATAATTTTCAATCTTTTAAATTCCTCCTACATATTATATAATTAGGTAATATAGGTTCAGCCTATTGTATAGCATGAAATTGTAGTATTTTGTTTTTCTTCAAAATATTAATATATATATATATATAATCCTTATCCTTATCGTGTATGTAATGTGTACATGTAAATACTAAATTATTAATTAATTCAACACGTAATTAGCAATGAAACAGATAGCTATATAGATAGACTAGAGTTTAGATAGAAAGATAGTTATAGACAGATAATGTAGAAAGAGAGAGAGAGGGGAGTCAAAAGGTAGTTTAAGTTTTGTTATGTTCTTTTTTGTAGTTTGTAGTTTTGTATAGTTGGTATTAGTATTGGTAATTTTTTTTAGTAGTAGTATAGTTGTTTTTCGTTCTATAAGTAGGTAGGTAGTAGGTAGTTTTTTTTGTGTTTGTAGAAAATTTTATTTGTTACGTCACAAAAGTGGTTGTCACGTTCTTTTTGTTTGATCCTCATTCCAAGATTATATTGTCCCAGTCCCATCAAATTTCCATTCTCATCAATGTCATCATCATTTCATCATATCTAGAGAGGTCAGAGAAAAACAAACATGTCAATTGGTCAAAAAAATATCGTATTATTCGTTATTATTTTAAGAATATTAAGTTTTTTTCCTTTTTTAAAAACAAATTCGTCATCTAATGTGTAGCAATTAACTACCAGTGTACCAGTATATCGTATATGTTATACTTCGTTCAATTTTTGTTTGCACAGAACCTATAGCTATATTTTTTACACATGATTGTTATTATTACTAAGAATACATAACAGTGAAAAAATATAGCTATTGATATTCTAGAAAGGATCCTTATTATAACACAGCGTAGTGTTTTGTATTTTTGTTTCTCTCTGTAATAGTAATACCACGGTCGTAATATAATGGGGCTGCCGCGCATACCATCATCACATTTTCGTCAAAAAATTTGCTGTAACTACTGTACCGTCATAAAGTACTGTACTTTGCCCTTGGCATAGGTAATGCTGTAGTTCTTTTGTATTGGTTTGATAGTGTCGTAACATAACAAAGATTTAATTGAGTTTTACGAGTGATTTTGTAACTATATAAGATCATGCAAGCATAATGTAATTGTGCGATTATTATTAATAGCAACGAATACCACCATTCCAACCAAAATAAAAAGGAAGTAAAGCAAACAAGTTGGGGCGTGTGTGGGAATTACCTGAACAACTTTTATATATAAAAACAACCTTCCAAACTTTCAACCTTTCGAGTTTTACTTTTTTTAAGACTTTTAGAATATCGTGTAGTAGCATTACTAGTTACCTAACCTATATAATAATTATGATAAAATATATTAAAGCTATAAAACTTTGGCTTTTGGATGGCCAGCATTATTTTTGAAAATATGGTCATATTATTACTATAAGTACATATTACAAATATAAACCATCTTTGACTTCTGGCTATATGCGACCGACTACTACATCCCCCCCCCCCCCCCATTTCTAATGTTAATTAATAATTAGTTAAGTAACTTTGAATTCAAATATTAACGCTTACACGACTTTTTGAGCACGTATTATGTTTTAAAGCTTCATTTTTGTGCATATCAGAAAAATGAGTTTTTTTAATGAACTTTTAAAATACAACAACCCACATAATAATAATTATTTATATATCTTTAATAATTATATTTTACCTTTTTAGATTATATAATTATCAATTTCTATAACATGTTATTCATTATTGTCAATAATATTAATATTCGATAATTATCTTGTATTTTAACTTAAAAAGCACTCTCATAGTATATTCTATACATTGTAATATTTAAATTCCGACTTAAACAATGGATGAATGACAATAACTATTTATTTTTAGTTACGTAATATATAACTAAAAACTCAAATAAAGGATTGTATTCAGTAACAGTACTCGTAATAGTATAGTAATCACGTAGACCTAATAAATTAAATTAAAGCTTAAAAGAGTATTACTGACTGTTTTCAAAATTATTATACAATATATTATAGTTTGCCTCCTTGAGCTTAAAGCTTTTTTGCAAATGCATCCATTTTCACTATTACTATTATTAATCATATAGCTTAAAATCTTATTTAATCTCTACTATATAACTAAATTGTAAGTTAGTTTTGTTCATAGTTAACAAATAAAGCGACCCGTACTACGGATACGGACGGCGTACTTAATAACTGAATTTCATAAATACATAATTTTAAAATTATTTCAACCATTATAAATTACATGCGTAATAAGTACGTTACATAGTATGTATATGCACATGCTTATATCTCATTGGACTCACAAGATTATAATCGTTTTTCCTGCGCTGTTTTGCAATATAGTAATTATAATTATCTACCTAACTAGGCATACATATTTTATAACTATCTGTATTTTCTTTACAATATGTATTAACTCTACAACTGTACTACTACTCTACCTTCCTAAAATTAATCTAGGAAATATAATAAAACTAATACGCATGCACTTACAATGTAAGTGCTTCTCCCTACTAACATAATATAGTTATTATATACTTTTCTTACAACTAAAACTAAATGCCTATAGTAAGTAATTAATTATTTTTTAAGAACACTTGATAAGTAACCTGCGTAATTCATTTTGGAATTTTTTTAAACACAGTCATCATTATTTTTTGGGCACTCTTTGACTTGGACATCCAGCACTTACATAATATATAATTTATAATAATATATTAAAAATACATTTTAATATGACATCTCCATTACAAATTATAAAGCTAAAATGGCAAAAAATACATAAAAATGTTTAACAAAGTTTAGCTGTATACGTACTAATCTATGTAGGTGCGTATATTTACGTAGTATTTTATTGTCTTATATACTATATACTTAAATTGGAAGATTCTCGCCGCCTCGCTTCGAATTGACAATTCAATTGATTAAACCTTGTAAAATACTATAGCAGAAGCTCCAAATAACTCCAGGGGGTCCCTAATATATTCCTGGATCTTTATAGAGCATCGAATCAGATATAGGGATGATTTTGTTTTTATACTCTAATAGCTCTTAATTACTCCCGGGTCTATAAAGTAAAATTTGAAGTAACTCCCACCGGAAGTTATTTGGATCTGTACTGACTGTATGTAAGGTGCATACTTAACTCAGGCCGCCAATGTAATATAATGTATCTAATTAATACCTTAGAATATCAGATCACTTTTGTTCAGTAGATCTATAGAG
The DNA here is from genome assembly GCA_949802685.1 of Dicyrtomina minuta. Classification (NCBI taxonomy): domain Eukaryota; kingdom Metazoa; phylum Arthropoda; class Collembola; order Symphypleona; family Dicyrtomidae; genus Dicyrtomina; species Dicyrtomina minuta. Next base: position 34,123,628 of record OX461808.1, read on the forward strand.
ACAGTCATGTCGTCGTCTTCCTTAACTTATATAATTCAAAAACAACATCCACAAAATATACTCAAAATTGTGATTGTACGCCTCTGTGTTGTAAGAAAACTTATAAAATAATAACATTTTTGACGCAGGCCAGGCCAAAATCCACGTCCAGTCCAGAGAATACCTCTTACGAAAGTTACGATATTAGATTAAAATTATTTTTCTATTTTTGTATACACTAAAGTCATCAATCAAAAGTCTGAGTGTAGAGAATTTGAAAAAAAATTGAGGCTCAGTAAAAATTAAAATTGTCTTGTGCTGTATTCATGTAACAATGTATACAATGATGTCCTCTGTCTGTGTGTATCTTTTCATTGTTTTTTGCTATTTTTTTTCATATATATATAATATTAATACTATTCTGTACTGTAGATAGTAAAATGGGCTGTAATTTTAGCTGTGTCGTAGAGTATAGCACACAAGGATGAGTTTACAAAAATTTCACATCCAATTTATAATATTATTTTTACAAGGCCGCAAAGTTTTAATATTGAAGTAACCAGTAATTTTTGTAACTTGTAATTTTGTAAATATTATTTGTCATAAATATCACTGTAATTTCATTGTAGTAGATCCCGTTTATCTGTAGGTACTGCGTAATAGTAGTAAAAAAGAAAAGTTTTAGAAGGTTTTAGTTCCTTTGTTTTTACTAATGTTTTTGTTTTTTGTAAAAATTTTGCTTTCGTTATAATAAAAAAAATCAAATTTTAAACAGCCTAGTTAATAGTAGATACAAGAGTTTTGCTTCTGCTTTATATAACAATATATGTACTAATTCTATATAATTAGAAGATAGTTACATAGAAATTGGTTTTTAAATATATAATAACATGGTTTCAAAAATATATAATCCCATTTTTCATATTTAACATTATATAAAATATAGAATCTCTGCTTTACAATTTCATTGTATGTATTAAAATCTATTCTCTGTGGATATTGTAAGAAATTGTATAAATGTTTATATTGATACAAAAAAAATGAGCAACTGACACAAAACAAAAACAAAAAGGATTGAAATTGAAGTTTAAAAACACAGAAGACGAAGATAAATTTTGTTGTTTCCTTTTCCCGGTTATTTTTTTTCTTTAAACTTGGGACTTACGATTATTAGACACAGTAAAACATTTAAGTAAGTTTGGATTTGCTAGTAGCTTCCTAATTGGTTCAGTGACACTATAATTTCTAATAAAGATTTACTGAACCCGTTTGTAATAAATTGTAATTAATCAACGTTATAGCTATTGCTATATAGCTACTATAATCTGTATTATATTAGCCATATTTATCTGTTTAAAGTTGATTAATTCTTTATAACCTTGTTACTTACAATCATCATTAGTTAGGCCTGGAATGCTCAACGTTAATTGCTCGAATAATAATATAATAGCATATAACAACTATAACAAAAACAAATATTTTTAATTACTACAAATGCAAGTTGTACAACAAGACGTATATAAAATTGGACGGATCATATACTACTCACTCATTAAAAGTTTCAGTAATAGTGTTAATACTTTGTAATAGTTTTATACAGACAAGAATACTTATGGATGTCGATTCGATTCGATGTTTCTATCAGTTTTTTTTTCTTTTTTACTATTTTTTAAACTCGATACAATGAATATACTTATATCTTAACATTTTTATATAATATATCTGTTACTATATACCTATTTTTAGTATTGCACTTTTTTCAGAGTAAATGACTCAAAATATAAATCAATTTCCACACTCAATTTACCTACTTACACAACGTGATAATTATAGTATACAACTAATGACGCTCTGGCTCGCGTTTGTATGTGTAGCTCCTGCCCAGGCAATTATTAACCATGCCAGCAACAACAGCATAATAGCAAAACAATAATAATAATAAAAAAGAAACAAAAAACTTTCTAATGTATATAGCCTATATGTAATATTAGATCTTCGACCATAAATCATTAAAAAAAAACATACAGACTTGGAAGTAGACAGCTACTATACTACAGCTACAAGATGTACTTTTTTTAACAGTAACACAGCAGCTTGCTGTTATGTTATGTTAGCTGACATAGGCTTTGAATGAATGTACATATAGGTAGGTACTACATGGCTTTCCTATATTATTATGTACTATATTATATTGTGAGCTTTACGTATGCAATATTATAATTAGAATAAAATTACACAGACACAAAAACATACGCCATTCTATTTTTGCGTAGCCTGCTGCACTAAACCTTTTCTATAAGGTTCTAAAATAGTATAGTGCATGTAATATAATTACTTTTACTTTTAATCTTATCATTTTAAACATCGTTACTCCCTTTTTTTATAAGACTTGCGGGCAATACACGAACGAGGTAATTGTTTCATAATCTATCTCAAAAAATATTAAGGACCACATGACGTCGTCGTCATCATCATCATCATCATCGTCGTTGTTCTAATCCTATATAGCCGCTCTCATTTACTAGTTATTTCATTATAAATTCTAATACTTAATACCTCTACATATACACAACAATATACTGCATTGAATTGTTTAGAAAATACATAACTAATATATATGTATGAACAATGAACCACATTCTCAACGTATGTGTCAACATTTTTACAAAAATTCGAGGCCTAACATAATATTATATATCTCTCAATTCTCAATTCTGGTATTGTCTATCATACTCGTAGTAGTTATATCATGGTATGATAATGTCAATGGAACTGGTATAACTATATAGGCAGCTGTACATTCCTGGTCCTGGACCAGGCACACCACCTCATGTGATATGGTTTTGTTTTGTTTTTGTTGGTGAAAAATGGAATGTTAAAGTGTTTGCTTAAAATATTGCTAGTAGTAAGTAGGCATTTTGTTTTTGCGTAGCTACATTGTTTAAAATGCAATTCTACAATCTCGGTATTATTTTTATACGACTTGTAGGTCACACACGATTGACGAGAGTGTCAGTCATCATATCATCCACATCCAATACGACAAAGAGACAACATCAGAATCAGAGTCGTAGACTGGCAGCCAAATTGGGGAGGGTGCAGTTTTTTTGTTTCATTTCGAACAAAACGAGAACGTTTTTGTTTGTATTTTTGGACCTTGACCTTTACACATCATCATCATCCTAAATCATGGGCGGGCAAAGAAAAAGTAAAAAAGAAAATTAATAAATTATATAGAGAAATAAAACTTTTACTAACCTTTTTAATTAAGTTACGAAGAATCATTCATTCATTCAATTTTTTGTTTCAAATTGGATTTCGACTCTATTTTCGAGATTTTGATCATGTTTTTTTTTTGTAATTAGATTGTTTTTTTTGTGTTTTTTGTTTGTTTGGTTCTAGTGGACGGTTAGAGTCAGTCAAGCAAATTGGCTTCCTCTTCATCCGTATCTATTTTAATACGCTTACATTGTTGATCAATGGTTCCACCGCTACTACCCTTCGAATGAACCGCACCACTCCCACCCCCTCCGGACGTTTTTGAATCTTGTGGCTCAGCTGGAAATACTTTCAACCTCATTCCACAAATCTCCTGACCATGAAGCGTCTAAATAAAACAGAAAAACAACACACTGATATGAAAAAACGTGCGAATTTTAATGTAAATACTTAAAAAAAAACAATACATTCTCGTGCACATGTTTTTTCTAGTAGTACATAAAAACATATTGCACTTCCAAAGATGACACAATCACGTTACGCAGTTACATAAAAGAATGAGAAGGGCGAAAAATCTAACTCAACAATATTAAATAAGTAATTAGCTAATAGATTTTTTTTATATCCATGATGACTACAAAAATTTTGACTTGGACTTACAACTCTGGCTTCATCAGCAGAATTCTTGCTTGCGTACTTGGCATAGCCAAAATTCTTCCCATTGAGCATAAATATGTCAATTAAATTTCCAAAACGACCAAAGGTATCTTTGAGAGCGTAAATTGGAGGTGGACTTGGATGGCACACAACGAACAACCTAGAGACATAAAACGGTATATAAAATGCACGCAAAGGGGTAGAAAATAGAATTTTAACCATCATTCTCGCTAAGCATTACTCCGACTAGAACTTCTTTTATTCCAAAAAAATTATGTTCCTGTTCAAAATTAATCTATAAAGATTACATGCTTAGATAAATGTAAAGAACGGGTGGTACGGTACACCTCAGTCTTGACTCACAGCAGTTTTCCAAATTTTACTATAATTTAAGATGGCTATCTGTGCACAAGACAAGATCAAAAAGACAAGCCGTTCGTTTTCCTTCAATGGTTTTTAACTTGACACACTTGAATGCTTTTTCCCTGCAATACTTTGCAGCAGTAAAAAGCATTGTAGGGAGAAAATGTGCACTGTATTGAGTTCAGAATGAGCATACAAAAATACTATCTATAAAATCAATCTCTAGTATCTAAAATTCTCTCATGTACAACCATGGTTGGTAGAGCATTAGCTCCGAGCGTGGATCCTACTTGATTTCGACGAGCAAACATTATTATGACGCCATTGAAGAATGAAAACAAGCCATAAGTTATGTAATTATTTGTACACTAGACTTACATAAAACACACTATCATCAAATGGTAAAATTCTGCAAAAAAATTGCTTCCTTTGTAAATCTACTTTATAAAACAATAATATCATCCTGTTAGCACTACCAAAAAGATGTAAACAGCACTTTTTGTTATTTTTTTCAAGAAAGCATTAAATAGAGTGTATTAATTAATAATAAAGATAATAATAATAATGATTTATTGTCAGGAAAGCATATACGTGAAACCATCACCATAGATTACAAAATATTAGAGTAGGTAGAAAATAAAAGGTCTGAAAGATAGCAGACAAAACGAAGTTTTCTTAATGTTAGTTTTAACAATTCAGCATTAATAAGTGAAACTAACCTATTGTAGACTGTGTGCATTGCCATTATTTAGATTATTTAGGAAGACAGTTAAGTTAAGAAAGAATAACTAATTCAGTACAGCTTGTTTTCGTTCTTCAACGACGGTATTTGAGAATCTGTTCCAAGACACTCTGATGAATCGTGAGATAATTATCAGGATTCGAGCGAGTATTATCGATTGGCGGCTATGATGTTAATTCTATTTCAAGACCTCAAAACTTGAACAAGAAGATGTGTGATGGTTTTCATGTTTAACTCATTTAATACCTTTCCATGACAGAAGAATCGATAGGAGCAAGTGGTTGAGGAGCAGGGAGTTTGACAGAACAGTAAGAAGGATCGTATGATTCGCCTTGTTGGGCGTGGGAAATGTGATGAGAAGAGGGTCCACCGAGCCCAGCAGCTTGAATAATGGACGTAGCTTGTGCAATAGTCTCAGCCAAAGTAGCCAAGTCTGGAGGAATTGAAGAGCCGGATCTCTGAACGGGTAACAATGGACTTCCATTCCCTCCACTCATCGATCCATTGTGATTCATATTACTCTGTCCTTGAATACTGTAGCGGCCACCCCCACTAGACTGTCCAGGGGATGCGACACCCCCAGGTCCAGCCGGACCAAGGAGCCCTGAACGATTATGATGAGCATGATGTGAGGACATGTGAGACTGTTGATCAGATCCTCCCGCTTCAAATTTAACAATTAGTCTATGACCAGGTGGATACTCAAATCCATGTAGTTTCTCCCTGGCGTAGGCAGCAGACTGTGAGGAATTGTACACAACCGTTGCATAGCATTGTCGGGTCTTTGGATCATGTCGGGTATTACAGTAGTCCAGACCAGGGAAGAAGTCGCATAACCTCCACAACTGATCTTGATTCAAAGATCCATGAGCAATGACAGTTAGACGATTTGAAACACCACCACCCATCTGTGAGCCTGAACCTCCGGATAAATTAAGCTGCATCGATGACTCCATGTTTAATGAATGATGATGATGATGATTACCGATGGCCGGATAGGGTTGATCCAACGCATAATCATGTAAATCATCTGAAATAGTATCAAGGAAAGAAAACAAGAAATTAAACATCGAATCTAAGTAGAGTATTGTATTGTTGTGTGCATTTTTGAAGGTCATTGAATTGCTAAGGAAAAAGCATGAAATCTTCGTTGTGTCGCAGAATGAAAATAAGCAAAACTTCTCTGCTAAAATCAACACACTGGAGATCTAACTGAATGCCGAGCTACATACTTTGAAAAGCAACTTTAACAACAAAAGCGTTACTGAAAGTTCAAAATTCAAGACTCACTTCCCTTTTATACAACACTAACCATGATATTTATATACATTTACTGTGTAAATAACAGTTTTCGAAGTTTACAATTCATGATTCATTTTTTGCAATGTGTAACGTTTTCTTGTTTTATAAAGAGTCAAACACAATAAACACAATACTTATATGAAAAGGTGAATTAGCGTGGAATGAACTTTCCCAACCTTAAAGTTAGATAGTGGGTTTTGAATCTAACAATAATAAAGCAATGGCTGGTTTCAATTCTTGAACTAGATACGCTATATTTAAAATTTTTCAAAAAATACTAGGCGCCGTTTAAAATTTGAAATTCACGAAACAGTAACGAATTCCTTTTTTTTTCCTTTCATAGTTTCGCTTGAAACTTTAGAAAAAATCTACACGGACTGTACACGTTTTCCATAGTCTCTATAAATCTGTCATCTTGTAATTTTTCGGAGTGATTAGACACGGTTTATCCTTGAATTTTTGCATGTTTTCACACCCTCATATAAATAGAATACTGGCTTCACATATACTTTTTGAAAAATGTAGCTGGCGCTATTTATTTTTTCCCCTTCTTTTCTGAATACATGCATTATGCATCTACTTATATGTATTATTATAATTTACATTTCATAGAGAATGACCAAAAAAAATCGAAATTTGCGGTTTACATACATGGACCAGTCGTTGAACCATGAGCACTGCTGTAACGATCGTCAAGAGATTGTTTCTGCGGACGTGGGTCTGCAAAAACTGGCTTAAAGCTTCGGTCACAGCCTTCGTATGCTTTGGCTGCGTGGGAAATTCTATTGTAATACACAGAAAAAAATCCATTTTACGATTATATCTACTTCAATTTACACCAATTAAAATAGGATGTCTTGACTTGATTGGATCAAAAATCAAAACCCCTCAAACACGCCGCTATACCTATCTTCTATATGCATTAAAACGCTGTTTTCGAGTTACAATTTTTAGGATGTAGAGTTTACACCGGTGCCGGTATCTATATTTGAATTTTACAGATAGTATTATATATATATATATACTATACACTGTGACGTACCTATGAAATTTGACGTATGCATAACCTTTACTTTCTTTGGTATTTCTATCCCGTACTACGTTGCAATGTTCCACGTCACCAAATTGAGCAAATTGCTCTTTTAAATCAGACTCAGACATGGATTTGGGCACAATGATGAAGAGTCTGAGGAGACGCTCTTCTTCATTCGTCTCTCTGCGTGACCCTTGGTCCCGACTATTTGCTATTAGCACCTTTAAAGACTTAGCATTGTTGCCGATAAATTTCCCATTCATCTCTTCCATGGCGCAAGCTGCCTCGGATGTTTTTGAGAACTTGATGTATGCCACTCCTGCGTTTCACAAAATTCAAACAAAAACATACAAATTAATACACAACTAAAAGCAACATACACATGATTAATTAACTTTAAAATACGGTTTTGTTATAGAATCTAATAATTAGGTCCCATTGTCCAGGCAACCGAGAGTTATTAGCAAGGATAAGTTTACGTATAAAGTGAAAAGGAACTCATTCTTGCCCGTTCTAAAACCCTCGCGATTGCCGCAGTAGTACCTTTTCTTACAAGATAACAGTCTCAAACGGAACAACAATAATAAAAAATAAGCTGCAAACTCCTGACTTCAAATTATTTCCTACTCCCGTTCTTACAGATTTCCAGAAGATACAAACAAATAGGTGTATTAGTTGATTTATACACAGTATAAATACGTGAAACACGATGAGTTTTAAGTGTGAAAACTTGAACTCAAATTATGAAAAAGATTAAAAGATCAACTATCACGTTAAGCAGTGAAGAGCTCCCATATTCCATTAAAAATTGATTTTTTTCGTTTTCGCTCTCTAGCTTCTCAGCTTTCAACTTCCAGCGTGGCGGTGGAGTGGGAACGGATTAAGTGGGTATTATTGCAATTTAACTCCACCCACTACCGGGACGATGTTTAACAACATACATACACAAGCGACAGCAGCCGTAGCTGTCTCCATGGCAATCTCTTTGCATCCTAACAATAATGATTTATCAAGTTTCTATTATTAAGGCCTAAAAGCTATAGTTTCCCTTTTCATAACAAATTAATACATATATTCCGCAGCGTCACCTTAGGTTGTATTATTCATAGAAGTATGTACAATGAATATCACATATTTACAAAAGTAAGTCATTTAAGGTAGACGAAAACAATTTCGTCGATGTCAATTTAACTTTTGAAAAACAGGATTTTCAAAAATAGTACAGCGATTAGTAGTACCTAGGTAACTAGGTACTCACGTGTGTATAAAACTATAAATAAAAAATAGGTAGTAACTACAATTTTTCAAAGAGTTGTGTAGAAGACATTTTCAAATGTCAAATAGTCAAGACTATTTATGACGTAATTTAGATAGCAAATTTTGCGCCTCCAACAGCTCCCACAATACAACCCCCCACAAAATATTTTACAATTATTATCCTAAAATTTGTCGTTCTTGTTGTTCTCGATTTTTCTTTGGCTTAATAAGCCTTTGTTTATTTGGCTGTGATAAAATCATCAGAATTAAAATCAAATCAAATCATTAAATTAAAGAATTCAGAAAGAGAGAAACTATGAAATATTATGACCATGCTCATAATATGCTTCATATACATAGGCCGGCGCGGCGACACACAAAAACAAATTTCCACCAATAAAAATAAAAAGAACTTGTCTATAAACTGTTCAGTAAAATGTTTGTCTTTGTCATTTAAGCATGTTCACTCTTCATTTACATATACCTATACATATGTTTTATGGATTCTATATTATATGCTAAACATATCCATAAAAAAATCTAGTATCATATTGCAATTTGCAATCTTAGATCTTTTGTAATAAAAAAAAATTGTTACAGTTTTTTTACAGTTATTATTTCCCATACACGACCATGTAAGAGAATATAAATTCAGATCATAAAATAATGTCGTCATATAATATAATGTCATCAGATATATATATATAACCTCACATATGATTTTAAATTTCTGAAAAAAGTAGGTCTTAAAAATTTAGTACACACAGTTACCAACAGTGAAAAATGAAACGAAACCAACTTTGCATTTTTGACATGTAAGAAGACAGAAGACTCAGTTTCAGTTTCAATTTTTTTTCAAATCAAATCTGAGCTGTGTAAGTAATGCCTATAATTATATGTATTCTGCTTTGTATTATAAAAATAATTACTATACCTAATACCTAGGTATACGGTAGGTACTTACAAAGCAAAGGTATATAAGTAGGTATCTAGATAGTACATTCGGAAATGTGTAACACACTTTCATTCTCATTGCACTCTATTATACGCGGTGATAAGGCTCCTTTTGCTTTTACTTTTATAACAAGCCACGATTTTATTCTCTATGCCTCCATAATATGTAGGCACACCTACAACTACAACTACTTGAGAGACATAAACTATTTTAATATACGTGTGGATACATATACACGCCAAGATTAATTTCTCTTTCTATTTCTACACAGTCTACATATTTTGATGACGATTTTGATTTCATTCATTTGATTCTAAAGAAACTTCTGTAATCCAAACGTCAAACGTGCCCTTACCAACCACCTACCTACAATATATATGCTTCTTTTGCAAGTTTTGCCACTCCAACTCCACTGCTACAATATTAGTCAGGAGCGACCGAGGCAAGGTATGGAATTTTGAATTACTTTCCTATATTACAAATTAGGATATCAAAGGGACCTGACTTCTGACTATCTGACTGAGCTGATCTGAACCAAATAAACGGAACTGGAAAACAACGAAATCAAAGTGGCTACGGGTACCCGTTAAACTAACCAACTAATACCAAATTACTGAAGCAAGACTAAATGGCAGGGAAAAATAAAAGAGTACAAAGTGGTAGCCCAGAGAAAAAAAAGAAAAAAATGGAAATAACAACTGAGGATGGAGAAGTAATAACACTTACACAGGAGGAATACAGAATGCAGCAAATCCAAGCAATAACACTAGAAAAGGTTATGCAAACAGTACAGGACCACCTGGAAAAAATTATGAAAGACTATGAAGAGCTGAGGAAAAAAGTGGAAAAGCTAGAAAACGAAAACGACCGCCTGAGCCTGGAAATCAAAAGAAACAACCTAGTGTTCACTGGAGTCCCAGAGGAAGTACAGGAATCGGAGTCCAAACTAATCCAAAAGGTACAAACTATCCTAAAAGAATTAAAAACTAATGCTGAAATTGACACTGTTCGCAGAATTGGAACAAAAACTGACGGAACCAAAACTCGTCCTCTAGTCGTCAGATTTGTCAAGCTAAGAGAAAGACAAGAAGTGTACACACGGCGAAAAGAACTGCGTAATACTAAAACGGAAAACCACAAAAAAGTGTACATCAATGTTGACCTCCCAGCAAGAATATTCAAGATCAAATTACTCGAACGACTGGAAAGAGCCAAGAACAAAAATAATGAACCCAGCAACAGCAGCAAAATCAACACCGCGATACCACCAGGTCCGTTACAGCGAGATCAAGAGTCAAGAACAAGTCACAAGAAGAACAATAATACGACAAACAATAAAAACTTGTAAATATTGGTACCTAATAGATGTGTAGGATTAATTTTTTGTGATATGAAATATTTAGAAAAAAATATGTCCTCCAAGTTAATAGGTACCTATAACTATAACTCAATTTATTTCAACTTAATGTACCCATATATTACCGCTCAATATGTCATGCCTTACACGTATAATCACCGATGTCACTAACCCCCCCCCCCCCCCTCCTTATACTATTTACTCAAACTATTTACTTATTTATATATATATATCTACTTATTCATTTAATCCTGTTAAATTCGAAATTGCAGGCCGAGAGGCCATATCTAATCATTATGTCATTTATCATTGTAAAATCAACAAGTTGTGTAGACCATACGGTCATATCGACTTTGAATAAATTATTATTATTAAATAAACGGAACTGAACTGACTGATTAATTATTTAGTAAGAGCCGTGCCAGAAGACTAAAAGTCAGTCTCGCACTATCATCAGACAGAACAGAGTCACTAATAAACGAGCAGAAGCAAGGAAGGTATATTAGTATATACGAAATTCCAACAACAACACACACTCACACACAACCTACCTACTACGTACTACACTTTACTTACTTCTGAGGATTGGGAAAAGTCATTAGTTTAAGACTTTTTGAGACTTAGAACATTTTCGTACGGTCCATTTAATTTTAGTTTTATTCAAAGTACCGGTACCTACCTACTAATACCTAACCTACGAAAAACTATGCATGCCATCCTACCATGAAAACTAGGAAAACACGGAACAATTATATACATGTGCCATGTAGATAATTATTACATATTTTATAGATTTAGCGTTTATACATATAGAAATGTCAATGTAGGGAGTAGATATACTACTAATTATTTCTTGATGGAAGTACGTAGCGTGGTCCGATCCGACTCCGAATGTACAGGGAAAGCTATTATCTATTATCTCTACAATTCTTGAAAAACATTCAAAATAGGCAATGTAAGGACGGACATGTACACTGCAGGAAGACGGCGACGGCACTCCACACTCCATATACGCGGTTTATAAATTGCAATTATTTCTTGTTTTCTACTTTCCAAAAATATATAATTACTATGTATGTACCTACATACTGATTGCTTCCTCGGCACTTTTACAAACAATAAAGTCGGCAGCAAATATTCTGTACAGGTTTTTTTTTAATATGTGTAAATAAATAGATGTCGACTTCGACTTCGACGTCGACGTCCTGCTTTTGTTTTGTTTTCTGTTTTTGCTGCTGTACTTTTTATAATAAAATCTCATTCATGCAAAGAAGTAAGGCAACAAGAATAGAAGGTATCAAGTTTTACATTATCCATTGCCGTTTCGATATAAACAACAATTGTTAAAATGCTATATATATAAATTGGCTATATACAAAACCAAACCATATCGCATAAAAAAAGCACTGTACTATATACTATACTACATCTATATGCTATGAATACACGAGAATTATAAATTAAAACGGAAACGACGGAAACTTGGAACATGATCTCGATTGAAAGACTCTCTCAATGAAATAGAAAACAAGGTGATGTTCGCTCGCTCGTTCGAGAGCATTCGAGCTGGAATTGCTTTGGCATCACCAATAATTATTTCAGTCTCAGTCCCAAAACATCCAACTTCTAAATTGAATCGAGATTCGAGATTCGGAGAATCTCTCTCTCTCTCTCTCTTTCGCAATTTCCATTTCTATTCACTTCCCCCTTTTCGTCCTTGTCCCATGCATAAAAATAAAACTCGGCTCAAATTCGAATTCAAACCCCAACCGAACCGAACCGAAACCTCGAAGACTGGAGTAATGAAACTGGAGGAGGGAGAAATAGAAAATGTAATAATATAAGCTTATTTGGCATTCTTACGACCTTAATAATCCAATGAAAACGATATATAACCCTTCACCCATCCTATGGCATATTATATGGTCCCAACCTTTCACCATGGTAATTTTCAATACGCGCGTGAACAAAACCCAGGAAATTAAGGAGCTCTGTATACGAGCCTATTCATTACCGTCCAAGTCAAAAGGTATTTATTTTCCATTCTCTCGGAGTTTCAGAGTTTCGCCGGAGTCGACCATTCACACTCCACTCCACCAACCAATATTGCAAAAATTCCATTCCAGACCGTTTATTAGCTACTAAAACGTCGTAGGCACTCGGTATCGGTATCGATATAATATGTGTGTACAATATAATGTAGTGGACCAGGACCAGGACCAGTACCAGTACCAGTGGACGTCCATGTCGATAATGTATAATGTGTCGACATCGCCTCGTGTATTTCGTTGCTCATAGAAACGAAAGGGAATCAAATCAATACGATATGCGATACGATACGAGTAGACGAAAATACCATGTGAAAAACGAAACCATTGATTCCTTTATAATATTGTAGCTATTGGCAACAACAATAGCAAGAAAAAAATAGAGACATAAGAGATACTAAAAGACTAAAAGGAAAGGTAAAGAGTGGAATGGACACCACAAATTGCTTCTCGGCAATTTCCACTCCACCAAAAAACATCGTCATCCACATCGACCATCATCACCATTCCCGTATATTATACCATTACCATCATCACCATGTTTATTCAGTAATTCAGTGATACTAGGTGATGGAGCGGCAACTTTAACATATATATACCCCCACCCAAGTATAAACCCATCTACTTTTTAAAGCAAACAAAATGATACCATCGCCAAATCACCACCACATCATAATATCACCCCTATTATACACACAAACAACTCGAAGAAAACGGAGCTCTATATGAGGAATTAACATGGAAAATTCAACTTCATCCCCGCCTTCGTCATTACTCATTATCATTATATTATTTTTATTACCTACCACCGCGTCTTCGATAAGAGCGCAGAGGGCCGAAGCCGAAGCCGAAAATGAGGAAAAATTGGAAAACAAAGCGAATTGGAGATTAATAAAAATATTATTCCACACCGATGCGATTTGAATCTTGCCGATACCGATACCGATGCCAATTCTTCTACTCCTCATAATAATCATAATACTTTGACACTCTACAATTCAATTCAGGAAAATACCAGTAAAACAAGTACAGCTATCATAGCCATCAACCACCACCTTTTTCACATTTACACATTGATGACATATCCAATCTATTTCTATTGAATTGATGGTGAGAAAATTCACAGCAGAAGCTGAGAGCAGCAGAGTATGCTGCTATCAAGCTATACTGCTGCTGCTGCTGGTGCTACTAGCTGGGGAGATGAATAATAATGATCGAAATCGAAAATAAAGTTTACTCCATCCATTATTATGACACTGTGTTTAGAGTTTAGAACACGCTCTGCGTTTTCGAGTTTACAGCACACACACACTACAATTCACTCCGAAAACGTGCAGATTGAAGAAAATGGTTTGAAGACGACTATTGATTTTCTCAATTCTCACACACAGAATTTGCACTCTAGAATTTATCAGTCAGTGTATATAATTACATGATATATGTATTGTACTTTTGATGATAGTGTGCACTGGACTGTGTATAGTTTTGTCGGGAGATATATAGGTCCCATAACTGAACCGAACCATCATCATCATTTTCATCATGTACTTAAGCAATACACTAGATATAAGTATTTCCATTTAATAATTAGGAACCACATATTTCCATTTCCAGAAGCAAGGGCCTATCTATGACCTATAGATTATAGCTACATGCGTACCTATATATATGCAAATGCGCTGTATATAGTATTTCCTGTGGTTTCCATTTCAGAGTTTCGAAATTTCATTTTCGTAATTCGTATATTGCTTCTCTGGCCTCTGGCTTCGAATGGATAAGCGATAAAATGTACAATATTAAAAATATATACAGAAAAATAAAATAAAGCCAACGCTGTAGCGCTAACGTTTTAACGATAATAGCACTGTTCGAATGTACTCATTATTCACCTGACCTATAGGCCTTAAGCTAGAGCGAAAAAAATGACTCCTTATTTCCTATATTCTAAATGCTTTTGAGTAGAAATGCTTAATCATTATTTGATTTCATACTTTTCTTTTTAGCTTTTTGGTTTGGAAAATAATCGATTCCTACATTTTTACCGGTACCGGCACCCGCACCGGCACCGGAGTCCTTCAGCCGGAAGTGTAAAAATATCGACATCGATTTCGACTTGGACGATAATACCAGGACCAGGAGCCCTACGTCTGCTAAACTAAACACAGAACTTGAAAAACACATTCAATATTGACGCAAAGTGTTATTTGTTATCCGCTTGACGTGACTAAGACCATTTTCGGGAACACTAGCTGTAGACAATGTTGACGGGGTGGAAAATGAATTACCCTACTTCATTATTGGTACGAGAGTTAACCAAGTAAGTGTATATACCTATAAGTAATTCCTTTATTTTTGTTCCATTTTTGTTTGTTCAGTTATAATATGAGAATGAACCCTTTGAAAACTAAACTAGAATTTCGAATTCTTCTATTTTCATTCCATTCCATAGTTTTCAAACAATTTAATTGTTAGTAGAGCTAGAGCAGCTAGAGCATGTTATTATTACAAAGTTACACAAACAAACTTGGAATATATAATTTAGGTTACCTCCATGTCATTTGGTATTCTCTCATGGAAATGTTTTAAAATTTACGTGTGTTCATTGTTCATTCATATCATAACACTATGAGAACATAAGGTTATTATTATGCAATTTAGTTAAAGGCTATAGAATTTTAGAATTCTAGAATTTCCGCATGCCCGTAAGTTCTTCGGGCATGTCGTCTCGTCTCATTAGTTTTCATTCCGTATTCCGTCTATGTGGTGTGGGTGTGTGTATTTTCAATATTGTACATTTCAGTCCGAGTTTAAGAACACACAAAAAAAAATATGGAAGTTAAATGAATTAAAATGAAGTCCGTCCGTAGTAATGCGAATAAAATACACAGTCCGCCTGCACATCCCATAGGTATTATGTAGTTCTACACTTATATGACTAATGACCCGCCAAGAACGATGCGCTTTGAGTTATTCAGCCATATCGATTTTCAATTTAAATGTAGGTACCTATTTTTTTCTTATCCTTTAAAAGTAAATTTAACTCTCAAACTAAAAAAGGATACTACTACTCTGGATAATTTCGTTTCAATTTCCAACAACATGTTACACAATTATTTTACAACTGCCTTGACCATACCTATTTCATTTTTGATTGCGTCGATAAAATTTATCAATTACTCACCGAACTACTCTGCCACTGTATGAATACAAAATAAAAACACTGTGTTGGTACATGGTGTTAATTTTAAAACCTCCGATGAAAATAAAATTTTATATTGAAATTACTATAAAAATGTAACTCTGTCAAATTGTTTAGCTTACTAACATTCCAACTCCAACGAAATAACTATTCAAACTAGATCAAAAATTTACTTTTTTTAATTTACTAGATTCTCTATTTCGAAATTGAAAAAAGCACTGACTGTGCACAGTTTTTGATTTTAAGTTGGGATTTTAACGAAAACAAAAATTAAACTTGACAATAAGTTTAATTTAAAAACTAAATCAGTTACTCTCTGACCTGTGATTGGCTAAATACCTTTTAACTTTTTACCTCGACAGTACCACAAACAATACCGCAATATACCACTCGTTTAAATTTGACAGTTCTGTCTGATATTTATTTACGTATAAAATTACATGCAGCAGGACAGTCGTGTGATTATGATCGTGACTCAATGCCACACGAACCACGAAGAAAATCAAAGACCCCAAAATATATGTAACACGATTATTGTAATCAATAATCCATATAATCTGAAAAATACAGTATTCCGAATCGATTTAACTTTTACTTCCAACTGTTGACAGCAAAACTATGAAAGGAAACGTCAAAAGAGAGAGAGAGAGAGAGAGAGAGAGAGAGAACTGTTGACTGCACTTGCACTTAATTCATTTTTGTGTAGTCTCTCAAAACTGATTTGAACTTTCAAAAAAAAGCACTCCACATATGGCTTCATTTGGCTTTCAGTCAACATTTTGTGTAATAAAAGGGAATTAAACGAAAAACTATTTTTAATCAAATCGCAATCAGTATGAAAATTTGTAGAAAACATTCCCGGACTCAACAAATTTCAACATTCCAAGAATTTCAACGAGCAACAATAATAATCCCTAAACAGACCAACACGATCGAGCAAAAATGATGAATTGCAAACTCGGCATTTCAACAAAATAGCAACCAGGGCAGAGAACCGACGACCATATTCAATATTCAACATTTTTGAGATATTTGACGACTCAGAATTCAGAAGAATGTATGTGATTCACCACCCCATATGAGGTATATATGATTACGATTTAAGATTGGAATTTGACATCATTCAGTCAGGAGGAATGAATGGGAATGGGAAAATCTAATACAACAATGTGGGTTTTCACTCTCACACTCTCCTCGCATCGCATCGCATCGGTCTACGCGAAAACGGCATCGCATAACATTTTATTATTACAAACTTGGTTTCATTTTATTAGCAGAAGTGGACGTCGCCCTTTTGCCTTTACACATCGTTTCGTTGATAACTTTTGACTTGAATAAAAAAAACACAGCTCACACTCTCAAAAATTCTACTTTTAAAAATGAATAGCACTGCACTCGTCTTCACTAACTAACTGACCGACCGAAGGCAGTCAAGCCTGTCCACCATCACCAATCTGAGTCCAAATCAACTTATGTCTTACCACCACTACCACCCTCCTTCATGGTTTTCTCACGGACATTTTTTTTTGTAAATATTATATTATATACGCTCGAATTTTCCCTTCATTTTCACTTATAATTCTCAAAATATATGTTCAAACTTGAGGAGTATATTACAGTCTCCTTTTTGTTCCCAAGCTCAAAAACACAAGAAGAACCAAGAACCAACAACTGACAACATGAATATCATTAAAACATGTTTAATTTTAATGTCCTTATTACACATTTTTGTAACTTCATAAGATTTTAACTTTAACATTCCTCGATGGAATCATAAACTATTCGATACTAAGCAGTATTCATTTTCGAATTAATTCTGGCCAAATAAGTAGGTGCTTTAAACAAAAATCCCCACACTACTGCTTCATAAATAATTTCTCCTTATAATATAATATGTTTGATGTTGTAATTATTTATACCGAGAACAGATCCAACAACAAACAGTATAAACGATATTTAATAATGACCAATAACAAATAAATCTGAAATCATCTTCAATCATAATCAATCATCATTGATCATCAGTAAAAACGGAGAATTTGTATCGGTCGCGGCACTGATTGCATCCAGTTCAGTACAAATTAGCTGACAATTTGCGTGTCATTTTATTTTAGAGGTAAAATGCGAGGACTGACTTTGGACATTGGACATGTTCGAAGTTTCGAAGTTGGAATTGGAATGAAAACAGAAAAAAATTGCGTATATATATATGATTGATATTATTTATTGTGTGTGTAAGTTACCCTTGGATTCTCCAGAAGCCTTATCTTTGACTATCCATAGTTCCTTGATGGTTCCAAATTTCCCAAAAGCTTCCCGTAATTCATCTTCTGAGACATTTCGTCCACACAAAATAAAAAGTCGAGAATTTGGGGGGTCATCATACTGATGTTCCTTCGAGTGACGACTGGATTCGGAAAAATTGAGACTATTTGCAGCCTCTTTTTCTCTGGAGTCGCGCTCGAAGTACCTTCGCTTATCGGCCATCTTGCTCTGTCTATCATACATAGAACTGAATAGCGAGAGCGAGAGAGAGAGAGAAAGAGAGAGAGAGAGGAAAAAAATATATCTTTTTTTTTCTTCTTCGTCTTCTTCAGAGCAGAGTCTCTCTCACTCACACACACAACTCACACTCACAAACACCACTGAGACTGAACCCACAGGAGAGGCAGGAGACTGAGCAACATAGAGCAGTGAGTATAGGAGAATAGGGAAGACAGACGGACAAGCCACACACGGCAGAAAACACAGTCAGAAGCACTAAAGGCTTTATATTTTATTTTATTTTCTATTACGTTTATCTTCTACGCTCACAATCCACACGCGCACATATATACAACTCACACACACAACACACAGGAAAGGAAACTTTGCAATTTTGCTCACGGGCTCCCTTTTATTATACTTTCGTCGTTTAGTATTCTTCTTCTCTTGGTAAATGGGAAATGTAAAAACTTAAATGTAATGATGTCAAATATTGGACTGGAAAACTGGAAAATTGTAATATATTCTTCACGTCGAAATCGAAAAGGAGAAGTTCTGTATTATGGAATCTTCTTTTCTTGTGTCTTTTATGTGTTGTGTGTAATAAGAGAGAAAACGGAAAACTCGAAACAATCCTCCACAACCGAGAAACAACCTTTTGAAAATGTTGTTGAATAATAATATAATATTGCTCGTCCAAAAAGTTTGAGAGGAAATTATTGTGGAAAAGGCAGGAGACACTGCGAGCATTTTCTGTAACTCTCAACTCGACAGCATGAGGATGTGGACTAGAGAGGCTCACTCCTTCGCCAGCTTTTCATTTTCCTACACAGTATTTTCCACACACATACTTTTCCCAATAATAAAATTCCTACCACCATACCACCACCATACATTCACTTGGAGGAGCTCCGCATAAATGAAGGTGGAGTAATGTGGGGTCAATGAGGGGGGTGTGGGACTAGAGCATAGGGCATAGGGGTCTCTTCAAACTTTTCCATGATGTCATGGCAACGTTTATGAGTTTGTTTTGGAGGAGGTTAAACAAATGCATTAAGTGCAATACAAAGTCCATTAGTCACAGCTTTGTACAGTTTGTAAGAACATTTTTGATTATGGAATTAGATATGGTGAGCAAGCAATATTTTAATTTGTAATTTATCTAGGATGATAGCGGGTAATTGTGGCCAGCATTCTAATGGTTAGAGTAGTATTTTTTCTAGGTTCTAGTATTTTAAAGTATCTTAGTTGAAAACCTTTGAAACTCAGTGTTGTAAATTCAGATTGAAATTCGAACTTTATGCAAAAATTATTAATTATGAATTGAAAATTATAATCAAAAATATACAATTACGTGGTCTCGTTCCAAATATAATTACAGTCGGTGGCGACCATTAGAAAACCGGATTGATGAAAACATAGTCAATGCTTAGCTGAAGGGTTATTTTTAAAATACCTCTAAAATATGACATTTCTATATTTTTCAGAAGAAATTAAAAATTTTAAGCTTTCAAAACCCCATAATTTACTTTTTAGATCATGTTGTTAGTAATTACGATCAAAAGACTTCAAAGTTTTTCAAAATCGGATCAAAAGTGTAGCTTCTATAATAACAATTGAAGGCCTAAAAAGGTATATTTAAGTGTGGCGTCCATTTAATTATTATTTATTTTCCCAAAAATTATGTAGCAAATCAAAAGGCCCATTCTAAAATATGATTTTCGCTAATATTACGTAATTTTTACACACTCTTCAAACAAAAATAAATTGGGTGATTTCAGCCTACCCACTTGAAAACATTTCCTCGTAATTTAGATTGCCGGTGGGCTATCATCGCGTTATTGGAGGACAGGGTTTCAAGTATATTTTTTAGTTTATTTTTATTTTTTATTTTTTAGTAAATAAAATTTCTTTTTTTAAGTTAAACTATTTTAGCAGCAATTAACACTATCTTAATTATTTAAAATGAAAATTCTCAAACTTTTTAGAAATTATAGCAATTTAGTGAAGTACCAATTTCAAAAAGGTAGTACCGTATTTGCCTGATGCTGGGCGTCGATTTGCCATCGGTGTCGGTACCGGAAGCCAAGAATAGGAACAGTTTCCGGGTCTCAAATAATAGCTTCCGGGTATATTAAATTCAGAATTTGCAAGGACTTGCTTTAAAAAATTGTTTAAACTGATATCTAGACCTTATAGTACTTACTTCGCATTTAGCTATATATACCCAACGTTGCCGAGTCACTATATAGGGCAGTAATACATTCTTCAAAATTACAATTGCATATAAAAAAACTGTAAAGCATTGTGAAATAAATACAATTATTTGAATGCTGTAACCCAAATAATTCAACGCTAAACAATTTGTATGACAGCAGTGTAAATTATTTTAAAGTTTAAATCCAATTAAGGATACGATTTAAATATAAATTACACACCAAATTTTTGAGATCGCATTAAATCACCAATGAATTTTAAAAATATATTCGTAGTACATAGAATCGTAGCATACAATATTAACAATATTAAATGGGATTAATTCAGGTTTTAATTCCTACTAAAAACACTACCTAAATTTTGCTGCCTATATAAAATATTACATTGAGAATAACCACCGGGCTAAAATACCCACCGCGTGTCTCGGACCGACCATTGAGCGGTTAGCTTACAGGGGGGTGTATCGGTCAAATAAACTATCGGTAGAGACTATGCCCATTATTGCCATGAAAACATTACAAAAATTACGTAATGTTATTAGAAGAGTAAATAAAGTGAACGTGCGAACCTCATGAGCAACTTTTGAGCACGAGTAATTTATGAATATCTCTCATCTCATCCCCCTGCCCCTGCCATGGCAACGGCGAATAAAATACCGTGCATAATATAATGAAGGCGCAGCTATAAGTTACATTCACATTGCCTGTAAATAACAGTGTAAAGTTTGTGAGTCCGTTCCTGTTTAGTAGTAGGTATAGTATAGGAGAGAATTGAGAGAGAGAGAGGGAGAGGAGAGATGGGGAGATACAACAACACACAGCAGAAAACTTTCCAAGAGACTGACGACGACGTTTTAGTTAGAAAGCTTCTTCATAATAATATTTCGTTTCGTATGATGATTAAAACTTGACTTGGGCTTTTGCTTCTTGGCCATTTCATTGGTTTGGTTTTCTTCAAAAGTTTTGGTGTACACATACAGGTATGCAAGGTTCCTCTTTAAATGCACTGTATTCTGTATTACCTATTTGTATTTCTACTATTACTTACTTAACAATGCAGTCAGGACTTTTGAGAGAGAGAGAGAGAAGAGAAGTCTCCGTCGATCCTATAGTAAAAGTAAGTCTATCGCATCTGGCTGAATTTCTGAATCTGAATTGTTAAATCTGCAGACAGCAAAAGGCAAGGCTCGAAATTGCAATCTATCTATTCTATATAATTCTATTCAATATTTTGCATTGCATTATTGGATTGCATTCCATTCCATCTCCACCATCCGCCTATATATGCCGCCAATTCTTGTTGGCAATTATTGTTCGACTTCTTTATAGCCATTTCCTCAAGGGCCCTTCATCTGTCTTCTTCGTGTAGTGCAGTGTACTATTTTAAACTATTTTGAAAAATCTACTTTAATTACACTTGTACCTACATGTCTTATTGTTCGTTCAAGATGACTTGGAAAGCTTGAGTTGGGTATACTTGTTGGTATGACGTGTATACATACAGTGTGCATTTTATTATTATTACAAGAGTTACATAGAATACATAAGCGTCCATGTATTTGTCTTTGCACAGTTAACTTTTAAATTATACAACTATAAACATTTTTTTCATGATGCTATAATTATAATTAAATAATAGTAACGCTACAAGGCGGAGAGTTGGATTTGGATTTGGACGGAGTTGTTGGGCCGCTATGGGCGACGGAGCTATAAATTGGCAGCAATTTTCACAGTTGAGAGAATGACGATTGACGATGACGCTGCCGATGTGGATCCGCTCCTTGACGACGACGACGACGACGACGACCAAGCGAAGCTATCTCTCCCCATGTCTTATTCTTCCTTAGCTAAATCCTGTGAATGTTCTTCCATTAATGCAATTAACTACGGATGGATAATAAAACAATTCAATATTATGCATAAATATTTCTATAACGTTAATACTGAAGACAAATATACACACGCATCACAATATGATACGCATGTAGGGAGTCAGATATACACAACTTTAAGACTATTTTTTTTTAAATCTATAATACATTGTATTTCTACACCTTTTCAAAGCTCTAGTACAAATTACAAATCACAAAATATACTACTTTACTGATTTTCATAAATTGAAAAATGTCCAATTTGCAATTTTCAAACACACTACACACGTTCAACATCATCTATTTTAATTTTCACTACGTGATATGAAGCAGCTTTTTGGTAGCCTTTCAAATAAATAATTTCATTGAAAGTAAAAAGGAAAAAATTTCCAACTTTAGCAATACTGAACGTAATACTATACCATAAACTATGGTGCAAAATTTCAAATTCAAAATTCTTGGAAAATGTGAAATACTGTACATATTTTGTTCCTTGTACGCATATACTTCCAAAATACATATAGCGACTTGCATTTGTCGCCCTTGGAGACTGGAACTTGACTAAAAATTCAATACACATCAAACAAACAAATTAAACACCATGTTCAAACCTGCATCTCGTCTGTGAAGAACCAAAACGACCCATATCCATTTCTAGCTAAAAACAATATCCTTTATCTACAAAATTATTGTAACATGTCTTGAAATCATTTAAATAAAACATTTTACACTTTTAAAAAACATGTAAATAGAATATTTTGCACTTTTCAAAAGCATTTAAATAAAACATTTTGCACTTTTCAAAAACATCTAAATGGAGCATTTTGCACTTTTAAAAAACTCGAAACTCATAGCTCGATTTGATTTTAGCTTAAATTGGATATGGGTCATTTTGGTTCTTCACAGACGATATTTAATTTAATATGCAATATTTCGTACTTATGGTAACGCAAAACAAACTACAAATATTGCTTTACAAGCTGGTACCTTCAAAATTCTAGATGACTTTCGTGGCATATTGCGAAACAATTTAAAGCGAAGACAAAAAATAGTTATCTGTATAGTGGAAACATTACTCAATGCATTAACCGTACGTACGTGCATTTACGTACATGTACTCGTCTTTTATCTAAAAGCCAAAAACCGCATACCTATTGCAGATACTGTATGCTGAGGGATAATACTTGCAAGTAATCAAATAAACTTAAAGCATCATTCTCAAATCCTTACTCCTGATCTGATCTGATGCATTTACATAAGGTTATTATTAGCAATAAACATGCATCGCGGTATCTCGACCCATTGTCAGTCAGCCAGATCGACGACATCTGCAACCTCAGATTTATCCCCACGAGTGCTCAGGAGGACTACTAATAAACCAAATACTAATAATTTCAATTATACTGCATTAACATTATATTAACCCTATAATATATTTTATTACTATTCCCACCACTGCACTGACAGTGCCAGTGCCAATGCCAGCACATCACCACAATAGCAAAAGGAATTTAAACCTCAGTAGTAGAAATAATATCAATGGTGTTTATCAGTCCCAGTCCCAATGCCCAGTGCAACTGCCAATATAATAGTGTCTATAAACAATATCCTCACCGTCCCATATATTAATGTCGTACATTATTGTTCAGCTATATTCATAGCTTTAGAATTTAGTCAGAAGTATATTGGACATTGGACTGTTGTCTATAATATGTAGTACAGTATACTATACACAGTTGGTAATGTCAGTATAATTGTAATTATTACAATCCTAAAGTCCATTGAATTGAGGTGTGGGCGCGTTATTACAGGGTTCCGGCCCGGCATCGGCATCGGCATCGGCACCGGTACCGGTACCGGTAGCGGTACCGGCACAAGGCACAAGACATACCGTACCGTTCCCAGTCCCATATAGCCCTCCAGTTAAATCTAATAATGCCAAATTACCTATTGGAATCTAATATAGAAGAATATGTGAGAGAGGATGATGGGAAAAGGGGATATCTGACAGTTTATAATGCCTACACGTAAGAAGTAATGGTGGAGGAGATAGCAAAAGATACGAGAGAAAGACCAAGTTGGAACGAAGGAAGCTTTTAGGATGGGGAGAGAGATCGATGAGTCCTGTCTTCATCCTGGCTTTGACTCTGGTTCTGGCTAAATCCTAATTGTAATATCATGGTATGGTCATGGTATCAAGCTTTTGGCTCACATATTAAGCTTCTATAATATAGATAGGTAATATTTTAATATGTATTATGCAGGTCCATCCATTAATACTCCATTTCATATCATGTCATATGACATGACGTAGACGTAAGACCAAAGACGACGACGAGGTCCTACCCAATATAATAGGTATAGCTGTATCTACCATATAGCTGTATATCCATTTAGTCCTGGTTCTGGTTCGGGTTCTGGTTCTGGTTCTGGTTAAAAGATAGAGAATCTGATGATCGTGAATCGTTTTCGTCAGTAGCTACTACTACTCACTTGCAACAACTCCTCAAAGTTCCCTCAAAGGTTTTGGCTTTGGACACCTTGCCTTGGTTGAGGTTAAGTTTCTAGAATAAAATCAAATATCAGCGTTTACTCTATGATGCATACATAGGTATAGCCGTTGCCGTTGCCGTAATGCCGTAGCCACGCATTAATGCACCTCATACTTCATACCTAAAATGCCTAATACTTACTAGTTAGTTTTTTTTTACAAGTTTGCCGAATAGTTTATAGAACACTTTGAACATTAGATTTTTTTTATCATTGTATATTGTCTCGCTTCCCATTTCCCATTGAATTGAATGGTAGTACCTAAGTAGATATGCCTATACCTATATACTACTTTACCTTATAGGACTGACTTGTTTGTAGTTTGTAGTTTGTAATTTTGTAGTTTTGTAGTTTGTAGAATAGTATAGTAGGCCATGCCTTCATAATATCAATACTTTTATTGCCATTAAAATAATTATGTATGGAATATTATTATCAATATGTAGACTAATGGTGAATAAAGTTTTTTGTCACTACATAAACAACCCATACAACTCTATATACTACTATATATCTTCTTATGCCTGCTACAATAACTCTACAAAATCCAAATAAGCTTCGTCGTCCTCGTCGTCCTATACTGATATCTCCTGCGCTACTGATATTCCTTATACTTTTTGACTCACCTGAATACCTTAATCTAGAATCTACAATCAGACCCTTGCTTTTCCACTTGCATTACACTTGGCTACATACGGGGATGATCGACGGACAGACAACTTCACACTCGGCCTCGGCTCTATATCCCCATACCATATAGCATATTATATACGACGGCAGAAACTGCACTGTAAGCAACTTTTAAGCTACCACAACATTACAGCAACAGCTCAGCCGCAGACCAGGTGCAATTTGCCATCTTCGACCAAGACTAAGAGACGAAGACGAACCACTTACTTACTTACATACAATCAACCATTCTTCTGCTCTGTCTCTGTCTCTGGCTATCTCTACTTGTTAGGTATTTAGTAGGCTCCGGCTAGCGGCACCGGCTCCGGCTCTGGTTCTATAATAGTATAATATAGGCTATGCTATGTGTAAAAGATGGGTACGTAGTAATATTTGATAGGATTAGTAGAATCTGGAATGTAGAATGTATTATTATTGTTATTATTATTATGTAGTATACAATAATAATTTTAATCCGTATCAGAATCATGTTCTAATGTGGTGTTGTTGTTATAGTTATGGTGTTATAAGGTTAGAGAGTTATAGTTTTATAGGGAAAAAGATTCTTATTCTTACTTATGTACCTACATTTTCATTGGCACATAACCAGGGAGTATTTTACTATAAGTATGAGTGATTCCAGGTTTGTGTACTGGTACTGCAGTGCATGTGGTGGACATGGATAGATTGAGACAGGTGAGGTACCTACCTACATAATTAAATAAGGAGTGAGTATAATGGTGGGCTGTCTTTTATATATGATGGTGCTGGTGTGGCTTCTTCTTTGAGTTCTGTAAGGCTCTTTCCTTAGTTTCAGGCTTATGGAGTTGGCTCGTTGGGTTTAGTGGTAGTAGTGGTGTGGTGTGGTGTCTTAGTGTCTTTGAGCTTCTTTCTTGGCAAGTTTTAAGTATTTTGAGCTGAGCTGAAACGAAACCTCATATGACTTCATACTATATAATGCATAATTAAACACACATATAGATATATAGCTACGCTCATATATCTCATCGGCAGTGGCAGTACAGATACACTTTTGCTTGTTCATGTTCTTCGTATTTCGTATTTCGTATATCGTAATTTGTTTTTCATATATTTTATAGTATGCCTATATGTAATATTTCGCAATTCAATTTTGATCTCATGCTCAAATGGTATGGTAAACTTATGTGCAGCGTGTAGTGTATTGGGAATTGGGATACAAGAGATTTTTAAACGTGAACGTTAAGAGTTTGTGAGTTGTTGTGTGTAAAATGTAGTGATAAATTGTAAAATAATATCATCTGTATATACAGGGAATATCTTTGTATGTAGAAAAATATTGTTAAAATCGTGGAGCCGTACCGTAGCCGTAGCCGTAGCCGTAGCCGTCGTCGTATTCGTATTCGTAGTCGTAGTTTAGTTAAGTCAGACGTGAGTAGTATATAGTATTTAGTATTTTTCACGATTTAAAATCCAGACACTCACTCCATTCACCTTTTCAAGATGAGACGCTCGATGGAAATGCTGCGCTGGTGCTTCAAACTCAAATATCTGAGACCAAGACCAAGAAGAAGACGACGGGAAAAAAATTACAAGTGAGACTGACTCTGAGAAGGGATGAGGGAAGGAATGGATGGAAGTGTATACCTATAGATGTAGCATACTATCTGTTTGTGTGTGTGGTTTCCTATATGATTTTCGTATGCAGAATACTGACAGAATTTGCAAGAATAATAATAAGACAGTTGAGAGAGATGAGCTTACTGCATAGTCATCCCATTCATACTTACAACTTAAAGCAGAAGGTATGTAAGTAAGTCTTACGTGTACGTCTTACGTCTTACGTGGATACGACAGAAATTTTGGAATCCTCTCCAATCTTTAACATTGATAAGCTCCGGCTCTACACGTTTACACCTTCCAACTTCCATGCCTTTCAGACAGACAGATGTTATGTACCTACCACCAGTCACCAGTCACCAGTACCAGCATAACATAGCATGTAGGTACGTTGAGTTATTCAACAGATTTGAAAGAACAGATTCAATTCTGCGTCAGTATACACTTTTGCAATATGGTCCTGGTTCTGGTTCGTAGTAGTAGTAAGTAGTAGCGTTGTATAAAAAGCTATATACATATATTATTATGGGGCATATAGGATAAGCGCTGAAACTTGAAGGAATTTTATTTTGTTATATAGAATATTTTGCAGTTGTCGTTGTCATTGTATTTGACGTTGAAGTTGACGTCGACGTCGCGTATAGCAAAAAGCAGCCACACTTTCCAGATATTTTGTCTTTCATCTTTTATTACAAAACTACAAGTTGAGAGCATGAATTTACATGTACCTTTATGTAAGTATGGAGAATGGAGGTAGAGACCTGTTTTCTCCATAGCGGATGAGTGTCTCCACACTTAATGCTGCTCCAGCATGAGACAGACTACAAACTACTACAATCTTGTATAAACGCCCATTTCATTTTCTAGGAAATTCAATTTTCTCCTTTTTTGAGTAGTTCATGCTCGCACGCAGTCACAATATAGTTGCTGAAATTCAAGAGTTAAAATTCAATATTGAAGGTTCAAAATTGAAAATTGAATTAAATGGAATTGCAATTTGTTTCAGAGAAGTTACACACTACAAAGGTACATATTATAGTGTGTATTTGAATTTGGATTTTGCTTTGGAATTTTGAGACTGGACTTGCGGACTTGGTGGTGTTGGCTTTGACTTTTGACGCTATAAAGTTTTGAATGGAGGTAGACTGGGATTGGGACCGGCTCTGTTCTGTGAGAGAGACTCCTGGCAGACTTTCAGAAGAATTTGAATTGGGAATTGAGAGAGAGAGACTGGGAATGAGACTGGGTGTGCTCGGCTTTGAAGAAGTATGTTCACAGATATTATTCTGCAGAGAAGAAGACGAAAACACATCACATCACATCAGAGGAGATCATTCTTCGTCGGCATTCGGCATTCATAGTCTCCGTCATCGTCTCCGCATCAACATCCCTCTCTCAAGATCGAATCCCCAGCACCATAGCACATCAACAGGCATCAAGTATGAATGTAGTATATTATGGAGAATGGAGAGGCAATTGTTTTAGTTGTTGAGAAGACTTATTTATTTAATAGCTTGTCTGCCGGTTTCATCTTTGTAAATATTATATTATACAGCCCTTATGTAGGTAGGTTGGTTCGACGGTCGTTCGTTCGTCGGTGGGATGAGAGATTTATACTGTTTACACTTTATACTCTCGGCACAGGTGAGTTTTAAAAAGACTAGACTTGAGGGATGTACAGTTCCTGGTTGGACTAGTTTCAGTTCCGAATGGTTCAACTCGGCGAAATTAAATGAGGCAGTCAGTAGACAAGTTCTCTACTGCTGCTATAATTTACTATCTTTATGTTATAAGTCTCAGGTAGTACCAGTTCCTTATTAGTTCCGCAAAAAAAGTTATACCAAACGTTGAACCTATCTTTCTTAAAATGGCGCCTAATTTCTAACTAGTGATGCAATGTTGGCGCTATTTAAATAAAGCAAAAATGCGTATTAAAATGCTTACAACAGGAATAGCAAAATCTAAAAATGCAATTTTCATAAAAACTTGCATATTGAATAGGACACAAGTTTTGAAAATTACTACTCTCAAAACTGGTGTACTTTTAAAAAAAGTTAAATGTTGTCTTTTTAAGAATAAAATGGCGTCATTTTTAGCTTTATGGAGCTAAATGTGGGTAGGCATATTAGTTTCGTGCCCTACTTTTAGGATTTTCGACCAGTTCCAACTTTTTTAATTTTCTATCAGTTCCAGTTCCTACGTTTTGAATTTCCGATCCGTTCAAGCTCTTACTTTTTGAATTTTCTATCAGCTCCAGTTCCTAGTTTTTGAATTTTTGACCAGATCCAGTTCCTAATTTGGGAAATGGCGACCAGTTTCAGTTCCTACTTTTGGAATTTTCAATCAGAACCAGTTCCTAATAATTGAATTTTCTATCAGTTTCAGTTCCTACTTTTGGGATTTCCGACCAGTTCCAGTTCCTACTTTTGAAAGTTTTGATCAGTTCCTACACTTGGAATTTTCGATCAGTTCCAGTCCCTAATTTTTGAGTTTTTGATCAGTTTTAGTGTCTACTTTTGGAAGTCTCCTTCAGTTCCAGTTTCCACTTTTGGAAGTTTCGATCAGTTCCAGTTTCTACTTTTTGAGTTTCCGGTCAGTTCCAGTTCCTACTTTTTGAGTTTCCGATCAGTTCCAGTTCCTACTTTTTGAAGTTTCGATCATTTTCAGCTCCTACTTTTAGAATTTTCGATCAGTTCCAGTTCCTAATTTTTGAATTTTCGATCAGTTCGAGTTAGTTCCAAGTGCCAGTTCTCCCATAGTTCCTATTTTATAATTTTCTATTTACCATTAACCGTACAGCATAATCAAAGTTCTCAGTCCCAACGGGTCTGACAACGAGAACTTGACAGCGCTAGACCAGTCCCAGACCAGTGACCATTGCCAGTGCCAGTGCCAGACCCAGACTATATCAGTATATAGACTTTACCGGCACTCACACACTCGTTTCGTTTCGTTTCGTTCCTACGATTTAGATTGAGTAAGTGTAAGTAAAATATATATAAATGAATTTGGAATGTATCCCATCACATGCACACCATGTGCATGTAAGTAGAATTGAAGAGAGTTTTAGTGATGCTCTTTATGTAAGGCACCTATTTAACTTTATAGTGTGTACTGTTTAGAGTTAAAGTTATTACGCATACCTTTACCTGGCCAGGGTAGGGAGTGAGTAGTAGGTAGGTTGGTAGGTACATTAAGTCTGGTCTGGTCTCTGTCTCTGACTCTGGTTCTACTTCTACTTCTACTTGCTTCTTTTTATTTACTATATCGTGTAGTCGGACTCTCAAGTCTCTGACTCGGCCGTCATTCTCAAGAAAATTTAGTAGGAATTTTATGTACTGATGATAGTATAAGAAAACAAGAGTCAAACGAGAGGGGAGAGAGGAACAGGAAAAAGCAGCAAATGTTGGAGGAGCCCAGCAGTACGTTGTGAAGTTGTGAGTGTGTGATGTGTGCAAATGCAAAATGACACTGCACCTGCCAACTGCCGGCCGACTTCCACTTCCAATTCCAACGCCAACAACATCGTCAGCTTTAAACGTAAACCAAAGCCAATAAAAACCATCCCTCTCCCTGGGGAATGTGCATAAATTATGTATGTACATTTTCAATGTGCTTTTAGTTTTATTTCACAATGTATGGAGTAGTAGTGGAGGTTTACACATTCACATTATGTATGTAGCCTGAACATAAACCACCATCTCCCGGTCCCGGTTCCCCAGACTCCCGGGCCGGGTACCGGCACCTGTACCGGTACCGGTACCTGGACCAGTCCATGATATAGCTTTTTCAGCTCCACACTACATAACTTGGAGAAGTGTTACGCCATGATGAAATACAATAAAATAAAGACATTCAAAAATGTAGAATGAAATGGAGCGACGATTAAGATAAGGGCTTTGTCAGTAAATCGAAACGGAAAAGGATACAAAAGATTTTGTTGTTCCGTATTTTTCGTACATTCTATTTTTGGAATGTGTATTGTACTGACGAAAAAAAAGGATCGAATTCAAAAATTTATACAAAACCTCATAGAGTTAGTGGGTATAGAGTATATAGATAGTTACAAAAATAAGTATGCATTTGGGGGATATATTTATACTGGTTAGAAATGCCTATGATTAAAATTA
Source organism: Dicyrtomina minuta (assembly GCA_949802685.1). Lineage (NCBI taxonomy): Eukaryota > Metazoa > Arthropoda > Collembola > Symphypleona > Dicyrtomidae > Dicyrtomina > Dicyrtomina minuta. The sequence goes on from OX461808.1 coordinate 34,155,258, forward strand.
TGCTCTCGGTAAAAATGAGTGCTATCTACACAATGGGATATTTTTTTTAAATTCAAAAATTACTCTCAACTATCAAAAATATTTTGATAAGTTTAATATAGTTCAAAATCGTGTAAATGCAGCATTCAAACAGCATTTTACAAATAGTATTTAGAGTATTTTGCAATTTAATAAAGGATTGGATAGGAAATCTTGCACCTTTAAAAATTTAACTTAATTTAAACATTAAATCTGGGATTTAATGGAACTGGGGTTGCACAAAGGGCCTCGGGAAAACTTGTTTTAGGGCTTCCAACATGGCGGCACGGCCATCTTGAAAAACGTTGTATGCTTTATCATTAAAATTAGTCGGACATCTTACTTACAAACAAGATCTCTGCTTGGGTCCAGATCCAGATGACCAGGGGCCTTTGGGGTTTGTCCTATGTGGATTTGCCCGCCCCTGCATAAAGGTAAAAGCCATTTTGCATTGATCCTTAAAAAATTTGATTACAGAATTTCGCATCTTTAAAAAAATTTGCTAATTAAATTATGAAGTTTGAATTAAGTTGTATAAATATTACATACAATTAGATCATTTCGCACTACTTAAGACTCATAAAACGGGAACCAAAAATTTGCATATTGAAAAGACTTATCGTTAGCTTTTGTCGCTTTTGCAACTTATAAAATGGACACCCTGTAATATGCCATTAGCCCTTCTCTGTAATAAATGGTAAATAAATAATGCATATACATGTTATAGGTAAAGCTAAGTATGTAGATGCGTAAAATTTTAAATTCGAGTTTTTTGAAAAGTGCAAAATGTTCCATTTACATGTTTTTAAAAAGTTCAAAATGTTCAATTTACATGCTTTTGAAAAGTGCAAAATATTCTATTTACCTGTTTTTGAAAAGTGCAAAATATTCTATTTACCGCTATGTTTTTGAAAAGTACAAAATGTTTAATTTCCATGTTTTTAAAATGTTTAAAATATTCCACTTACATATTTTTCGAATAGTGCAAAACGTTCTATTTACATTTTTTTTGAAAAGCACTAAACGTTCTATTTACATTTTTTTGATTAGTGCAAAACGCACTATTTACATGTTTCAAATTCCAAGTATTTATTATATTATGTACATGTTCCCCACAAAAATTGTCCAAGTTTTAGCTTCAACTCCCTCTACATATAAGTACATGGGACATGGATGTAAATGTAAAATTTGTGCTTAATGCTTAATAGGGATTAACAACTAAAAGGAGAGAAAGAGATGAAACAGATGATGTTCAAGATTTAAGACAAGAAGATGAAATTTGTACCTCAAGAATCACGACTTTGAAATCGACTTTACGTCCATTGCATTTCACTGTCTGTATATTTTGATTGTGTAGTACTCGGCTTTGGCTCTGTACGATTAAAAACAAAGTCCTATATGCATATATCAGAAAGACAGAATGCAACCACTTATGTACCTACACACAGGCAAATGAGGGTAGAAATGTATATGAAAAACGAGTAACGATTACGAGTAGGAGATGAAATGATCTTCACGATGATGATTATGATGCTCATGAAGATGATGATGAGGAGGATGATGATGATGGAGCCATTCTCTTTCTCATTCTTAAAACTTTTCAGTTTTCATTTTCCTTTCGCATTTTCTTTTGACGCGGAGCTTTTTCCTTTCTTGACGTTTTGAGACAGACTCGATCACGGACTCCTGAAACGGCGAACAAACACAGAGAGCAGATTTAATACTGAATTTTGTACGAGTGTTTAAACAAACATACGCAGACGCGGACGGACAGATTCATACATAACGTCAAAGGAAGAAAAGAACTATACCTAACTATACATGTAAAGCCGTCAGTGAAGAATCAAAATGGTCCCTTTATTTAAGCTAGAATTAAAATGAGCTATGTATGTAAGTCAAAAAGATAAATAATGGAATAGATGCGTCAAATGTTAATTACCAGTTTTTGAAATGTGTAAAATGTTCTATTATTTGCATGTTTTTTTAAAGGAGCAAAATATTCTATTCTATTTTTTTTTGTATATTTCAAGATGTTTTATTTTATGTTTTCTTAACGTTCAAAAGGGTATATTCGTATGTGTTTTAAATGTGTAAAATGGTGTTTTTACATTTTTTTTAAATGTGCAAAATGTTCTATTTGCATGTTTTTTTTAAATGTGCAAAATTTTCTTTTTGCATGTATTTTTAAACGTGGAACATGTTCTATTTGCATGTTGTTTAAAATGTGGAAAATGTGCTATTTGTATCTTTTTTTAAATGTGCAAAATGTTCTATTTGCATGTTTTTTAAATGTGCAAAATGTTCTATTTGCATGTTTTTTAAATGTGCAAAATGTTCTATTTCTGTTTTTGAAAAGTCCAAAATGTTCTAGTTTAAGTATTTTAAATGTGCAAAATGTTATATTAGCATGTTTTTAAAATTTGCAAAATGTTCTGTTCACGTGTTTTTTTAATGTGGAAAATGTTCTGTTCACGTGTTTTTTAAATGTGGAAAATGTTCTGTTCACGTGTTTTTTAAATGTGGAAAATGTTCTATTTGCATGTTTTTTAAATGTGGAAAATGTTCTATTTGCATGTTGTTTAAAATGTGGAAAATGTTCTATTTGTATTTTTTTTAAATGTGGGAAATGTTCTATTTGCATGTTTTTGTAAATGTGCAAAATGTTCTATTTGCATTTTGGTAAACGTACAAAATTTTCTGTTCCTTTGTTTTTGCAAAGTGCAAAAGGCTACATATATTTGCATGTTTTTGAAACGTGCAAAAAATTCTGTTCACATATTTTTTAAAATACCTAAAACGTTCTATTTACATGCGTTTAGGTATTAGGAACAAGATATTTTAATTTTGCTTTGTAGATAGTGCATTTTGTTAGTAGCCAAAAATTATTTTATGGGTCATTTTGAGTCTTCGCCACCGGTGCGGTGATTTGTTTTATCAGTATTTCGTTTTATGGGTTTTAAAGTTTTAAGTCATGCCTTCACAATATAACCTACTACATACATTTTTTCCGTCTATGTACACGTCACATTTGGATTTATTTGTATATTCCAACGAGAGCCTTCTTTTAATTTTCAATCAAAATCAACATTCAACGCTCCGTGTTTGTTGTTATATTCTGTCTTTATTAGTTATTCTCTTCCCTCTGCATTTTGCATTATACAGTCCTTATGGGCTTTTGTATTTCCTTTTTCAAGTCGTCTTCGTCTTTGTAATCGTCAATCGTATCGTAATTCGTAATCGTAATTCTCTTTGGAGGATTCAATTCACAAGGGAAGAAAACATGTGCGTTGAATTGTACTCAACTCAACAACCTGCCTGTTGCTTGTTCCTGTAGCTAACGTACTTTTTATTGGTCATAATAAAGTTTTTACATGTATGTGTACGGGGCTGGGATTGGTGCCAGTGGGCTTTATGACAGTGGTTTACATTTTATTGGAATGTATGAATGTATGTAATATATGTGTAACTACCACCACCTACATACATAATACCACATACTTATAGAACATATTATATGGAAATGCAATGCAGTCATATGGCATAATATCTAGGTAGGTATATAGTTTTAGAATTAATATCGACGGAAATTCAAAACAAAACAAACTATCTACGAGTATCGTACAATTTTCCAAAATTATCTATACTATGTTCGTAAATCATACTATTAACTGGCAAATGACAATTTGCTATATATGTAGTATAGTGTAGCACTCACGTATATCTGTCGTTTGTCATAGATATACCGACTTAATTACTGCAGAAATAGCTTACCAGCAATGTAGTAAGTAGGATTAGGGTAGGCCCATTCAAAATTCCCTGGGAATTTGGGAACTTTAGGAGGGAGGAACTTAGGAAATTTTGGGAATTTTGAAAATAGGGAATTTTGGCAAAATTCCCTGTGTATGGAGTAGTCAGGAGTAGTGAGAATTTTCAATATTCCGGGAATTTTAAAACAGGGAATTTTGGGAACTTTGGGAATTTTTAATATTCTGGCAATTTTCAAACAGGGAATTTTGGGAACTTTGGGAATTTTAAATATTCCGGCAATTTTCTAACAGGGAATGTTTAAATTATTAAATAAAAATTTCCAAAATTCCCAAAATTATCAAAATTCCCAAAATTCCTTAAGGAGTTTTGGGAATTTAAGGGAATTTTGAAAACTGGGAATTTAACTGGGAATTTTGCCAAAATTCCCTTTCCTTGGGAACTTTGAATCGGGAGGGAATGAAACGCAGGGAATTTTGAATTAGCCATCCCTAAGTAGGATATTAAAGTTTAAAATAAAAGTTTTATTATAGAATGCGTGGAAATTCCAAGAGGGAGTTTTTAATTATAGTAAAAGTTATTTTTAAAAGTTTAAAAAAAGTTCGAGAATTTCATTGCTTTCACTTGAAAAATACACTTATTTAGAATTTATTGAAATATTCAATTGATAGAATTACACTTTGAAAAGCGCAAAATTTTCTGTATACATGTTTTCTAAATGTGCAAAATGTTATATTACATGTTTTTCTAAATGTGCAAAATGTTATATTTGCAGTGTTTTTTAAATGTGCAAAATGTTTTATTTGGATATGTTTTCTGAACGTGCAAAATGTTATATTTACATGTTTTTTTAAATGTGCAAAATGTTCTGTTTACATGTTTTCTAAATGTGAAAAATGCTATATTTGCATTTTTTTTTAAATGTGCAGAACGTTTTATTTGGATATGTTTGGAATTACAAAAAATGCGAGAATTCCATTGTCTTCAACTGCAAAATACACTTGCTTTCAGGTTTTTTAAAAATAGACAATGGACATAAGTAGAATTTAGCTGTGCAAAATTTTCTATTTGGAGGTGTTTCAAATTGCAAAAAATGCTACAATTTCATTATTTCCAGCTTGCAAAATATACTTGTTTTTTGAAAATGTTATTAAAATAGTCAACTGATTTAATTAGAATTTGGGTAAGTACAAAATTTTCCATTTATGTATATGTTTTTGAAACCACAAAATTCTGAATTCTGTATGAAAACCTTAAAAACACTTCAAGCTACCGTCGTTCCTGTGATAGCAGACGGGCCTGTAATAGTAGACGGGTCTGCAATGTAAATAGATGTGGGGATGTAGGGATTAAATGGCAGTAGACGGGACTGGGAGGTCCGAGTTTGAATACATAGTAGACGGGGCCCATTATTACAGAAAATATGTATTTTTGTTAAAGGAGTTTGTGAGAGAATTGCATTTTTATTACAAGTGCAAAAGGTTCTACAAGTAATTACCAATTTTTTAAAAAAGTCGTACTATATTTGAGAATACATTTTTTTTTGAAAAACTCCTTTAGAAATAAATGCTGTAAAAAAACGTCCTGTAATCATGCATGTTTTAAATAGAAAAGTTTCATTTTAATTTTTAACCTAATATTATAAGCATTAAAAAGTCCAAAATTTAATCACACTACATACCACACGTTTGGAAACTGCCTACTGCTTTAAAAAATTGCAAAATATAAAAAATTACAAAGGTACCAGTACCAGTACCAGCCTACCACAAGCACAGATAAACACTTCCATTTTGAACAGACAAAGAAGATGATAGATAATAGATAATAGCTATAGAAATGCAATGAATGACATATCAATATACAGGTTATGATCTCGATATTATGATGTGATGGGACGCGCAAACACACGCTCAACAAAAAATATGCCATACAAAATAAAAAATCCGAACTTATTACATTTTTTTTAAATCTGAAAATCACGTGTGGAACATTAAGCCACATTAAAAAAAACGCTAATTTCTATTTTTTTTATAACTTTGTGAACTGTGCTTTGTCATTTTTTCATGATGTACGGGTATATTTATAGATACCTAGGTGGTACTTCAATTTCTTATAATTTGCAAACTTATGCTGTTGATCGTTGGTGGGATGTGGGACGCAAAGCTGTCTATCTACAACAGTAATGACCCATCATACTGTATGATACCAGTAATTTGCAAAGCTCATACAACAGAATACTCCCTTTGATTGATTAAACGCCGCACTTATTAACTCTTTGAGGCCACACATTAAGGATCGACTTTATGCTCAGCGAGATAAGCCGAGGAGCCCGCGGTGACTGTGGTTATTAATAATCCCCAGGGTTTAATCGATACTCTCACATACCAATACCGATATCGATCAAATACGCGGTCTATATGTATGTCCTACTAATATTTTGGATACTATTTTAAGCTTTATGGAAATGCACAAAGGTAGTCAGATAATTTTAGTATGCATGCATATCTGTATATTGGCAGCTATACTTATAAAGTACGATTTCTTATTTTCATTTTTCGAAAATCTTCAGTGACTTTTGAACTTTGATAAAATGCAGACAGTATAATATATTATGTAGATCTGCTGATATCTCATTCTGCAATATGAAAGCTTCCCAAAACTATTACTCATTTTTACTCAACTGAAAAAATAAAAATAAACTATTACACATTTTTTATTTCGTTCTTTAACAGCTGCACAAAATCCTATGTTTTTTCAGCTTTGAAAGTATAGCGTTTTGAATTACGAAAAAATATAGCTATATTGAATGTTTTCAAATTTAAAAATAGCTAAAATAGAACCTTTTTGTTTGATCAAAAATTGACTACTAAAAATAGCTCATGCAGAATTTGTTTTTAGTAAAAATTTAACGCATGCACATACAGTCATTACGTTTTTTAACTGCATCATTAGTATGCCAAAAAAACTAAATATCCACTATCTAGAAAATGCATATCGTCTGCGAAGAACCAAAATGACCCATATTCCCTTTTAGCTAAAAAAAACAATATCCCTTTATCTACAAAAATACTGAAATATCTTGTGATCATTTAAATAGAACATTTTACACATTCAAAAACATGTAAATAGAACATTTTGAAGTTTAAAAAAATATGCAAGTCGAACATTTTACGCATTTCAAAAACATGTCAATAAAATATTTTACGCTTTTCAAAACCTCTTAATTAACATTTCACGCATGTTTCTCATTTTATTTTTATGACATCGATCATTTTAATTCTAGCTTAAATTGGATATGGGTCATTTTGGTTCTTCACAGACGAGATAGTAGTACTTAATACATAATGCTGATGTATGTAGTTCATTTTTATCGAGATCGAGGCTATATTCATTATACCAGTACCAGTATATAAATATTGCTTATTAAAAAAATGCTGCATTATATATCGGTCATTGGTATTTCAAAAAATTTCAAAATTGTGACTGTACTGATATTGTTTTCAATCTTTGAAAAACAAAATTGTATTGTAAGCAGTACTATAAGCAGATAGAATATTTTGCTTTTGAATTATACCCTGCCCTCGTGCCCTGTAAAGTGTACTGTAGCATATCTACTGATATACCTATTACTGATAAGTATACTATATCCAACCTACCTACCTATCGCTGACGACTACGACGACGAGTCGGCTGGGCACTGCGAATACAATACATTATATGTTAATGGTAAATAATGATAATTATATGTATCTGTCTCCATTTCCATAAGATTTGACGTTGACGGCTTTTTTTTCTTCTTCTCCTTCATCTTACTTTTGATCTCATCTTCACTTATTTTGCTGCCTATGTTTCCACTATACTGTGTCTGTTTTTGCCTTCTGTCTGTTGTTTGTCTGTCCGTCTGACTCCTGACTACTACACTATACTAGTGAGTTGTCTGTCCACAACTCAGTCAGCTCACTTACTTACCTCCTTTTCCACGATTTTTATTGCTCAGTTTTACTATGACAGGAGGATATAATATGTAGGTGTAGAGCCATAGTACTATATATCCTAAGCATAATTACACTACTATATCTGTACTTATGCACACAGAATGAAAAGGACGGCCGAGGAGATTGAGGAGATCGGAGACACAGCTGTGGATCGTTAAATAGTTAAATAGTTTTGACATGTGTAAGAATTAGAATATGTAAGTACAGGTATTATATTACTATTACCATTACCATTGTTATTACTTATTCGAATTCCCAGGAAGTCTCCGTCTCTATAGAATTGTTTTTTTTCTGTGCAATTTCAAAATAAAAATTATTATATTTATATAAATTATACTATATCGCATATAATTAAATCCCTATAGCTTCCTATATACAATCATGCTCATAATTCATAATCTTAATCCATGTTCATGTCAATATACGCTACAAACAAGAACGCGACGGCGGACATAAAAATATCAGCTCATTATGAGACATATAGGACAATGCAGCGCAACGACAACGGACGACGGACAACGGACTCGGACAGCTGGGGAGGTAGATGGTAGTAGATTTATGATTATTACAATATTATTATTACTACTATACTTATATACTCTTATCATAACGTATCCTATCCTATTCTATAGCGTTGTTTGTGGTTGGGTTTGGGGTTGAGACTCTATGCGATTATTGTGTACTGCTGAGTGTTTGAGTTTGACAGGAGACAGGAGAGTTAGTACATATTGTGATTTCAAAATAAATTATTTTATAAATGCTTTTTTTATGAGCAAATAAATACTGATAGAAAAAAAACATAGGGCACACACACACATCAGACAGCGATTTTTTTCTTTTCCATTTCCAAATTACTATTGCTGTAATAATTATTGCTATATCTATAAGTACGGCCGGTACCAGTAATAATGTTATTTTAATAATGGTTTAAATACTTATGGATGCGCACGAGTAAAAGCAGTGGTTTCAGCACATATTAGAGATCTATGTACTGATAATAATGGCAAATTATATTGAGAATTGCAGACTATGGGATTTTTAGATGGCAAAATGGAATTATAATGATTTGCAGTACTAGTTATATAGCGGTGCTATAATATGATATAAGGTGCAATGCAGTTCTTGGTGCAAATTAATTGCTATATACCATCACCACATCACATGCACTGGCAATGGCACTGGTACTGACACTGACATCCAGAGGTGCCTATATACAGATATATATGTATCTCATATATGCGAATTTTAAATTATGATAAATTACAAAAAAGATATTTCTTTTTTTTTACAAAATGTTATGTGCTGTATGTTATTTTATTAGAATCCACATTCTCTGCGTGTGCTAATTAGTGTAATGATGCTTGTAATTGACCATTTTATAAAAAATTAAAAACAATTCAATTAGAAAATTGTACACTTTTTAAAATCATGTAAGTAGTTTACGGCATTTTGTTATGAAATTTTTAAAAACAGCACGAAAATGGACACTTTTACATATTTGAAAAAGACAATATCTAACATGAAATATCTGCATTATTTGAAAAAAAAATGAAAAAATATGTGCCTACTAGATTAGGGATCGTCCATAAGTGGTGTCGTATGCGCCTTTTTTAAATTCATACAAATTATTACACTGTTTTGAAATTTTTGAAAGGAATTCTGTAGTTATAGTACGATACGAATACCTACATATCGTGAGTGAAGAAGCAAAATGACCCAAATCCAATTTACGTAGTATCAAAATGAGTTATGTCATAATAACACTAAATGTAAGTGAGAAAGATGAGTAAACTGTTAATGACGCGTTGTTTGAAAGGTGCAAAATGTCCTATTTACTTGTTTTTTAAGCAGTGCCATATTTTTTAATGATTTTTTTTTAAAAAGTGCAAAATGTGACGTGTTTTTCAAAATTAGAAAAAGTTTCAGTTTACTTATTTTTTAAAAGTACAAAATGTTCTGTTTACATGTTATTGAAAATTGCAAAATTTCATATTTAACTTTTTTTTAAAAAGGTGTGTAAAATTTAATATTTTATTTAAACGCTTTCAAGTTTGTGACATTTCAATAATTTTGTAGATAGTGGATATTTTTTTTTAGCAAAAATTGGATATGGGTCATTTTGGTTCTTCACAGACGATATAGAAAATTATGCAACTTTAATTAAATGAATATCCTTCAATCTTCAAAAAAATAAAATTCTGTTTTTTTTATTTGCATAAACTTCCTAATGCGTAAAACCAAAGCAAATTTTTAATTAGAGTATTTTGTATGCGTTTAAAGGAGAATTCTGTGTTCTAATTTTTATAATGTCATGTTATACTGCTGCTTAATTAGATAATTACATTCCGGAAACATGAAATAAGACCATTTTTTTAACATTTAAAAAAAACCTGTCATTAAAAAGCATTAGCATCTTAACCATTTAAGTTACGAAACGAGAATATCTCCCTTCAAAACTACTTACACAATACTAAGAGTATTAAAATATAAATAATAATCACAAAAATGAGGAGACAGTGATGTGCCAGTACCAGTGCCAGTACCTACTTACTTACTTATGTGTACTTACGTCTTTTAAAGTAGACTTATAGTTAGTATTTAGTATATACTAATATATGTGCAAATCATCAAAATGCATATATGACTTCTACTCCTATTGAATTGTTCTACACCCCCTCCCCATCCCCACTCTAACCAACGCCAACAACCAAAACCGGCAACCCCTTCACAACCACAACACACAGAATATACGTGTAGGAAAGAATGGATGGGATAAGTCAGTTTAAACTGTTTTGTGTATTTGAATCTTTTGTAGTTTTAAATTGATTACAGGATACAGAAAAATTATACAGAGGGGCGATTAACATATCTACTATACATCCACACTATGTAATTTAATTGGCGTATATGTATAGACCAGACTGCAGACTGCACTACTTAACTTACTAGACTATATAGCTATAGGTATATCCTCTCTCGTCTCTCTCCTTTATTGTGTTTTATACTGTACTGTGTGTATGAATTAAAGGTGCCATTACGTGAACATTACGAATATGAATACGACTATAACGAACGGCCAAAAGGATACGATTAAAGAATATGAAAGGCTCAGGAGAAGAAAAAGAAGAAGAAGAAGAAGAAGTCCAAGTCGTCGTCATAGTCGTCGTCGTAGAAAAAAAAAAGAATTTTTTAGACACTGCTGCGCTACTTTAGTGCTCCTTTGAATTTCAATTTTAAATCTGAATATGAATTCAATTCCTTATCCAACACCAAATTCTTCATCATCATCATCATAAGAAAAAGAATAAGGCTCAGGCTCACTCACAACAAGTATTAAGTCTGAATCTGAATCTGAATCTGAGCGAAGAAGTCTCGTCGTCGTTTCTATAAGACTCGCCAGGCACTAGGCACAGACTTTGATTGAGATTAAGTATTTTATATTATTCCAAGTGTATCCTAATTCAACTGTACAGGTAGTACGCGTGGTACCTACCTACCTGGCTGCCTTACCTTTTATTCCCGAACTTACCTACAACTACTACTACTATACACAGCAGCTATATGGCATATGGTTAAGGTTATGGTAATATTGGTAAAATGGTGAATAAATGCGGACCGAGTGAGTGAGTACATACTTATTACACTGCCTCACTCATATTAAGTCAAATTCTAATTTAAATTCAAAAAATTTTCTTATATTCAAAAGTAAAGTAGTGAATAAGGAATATCGAATGGAATGGCGAATGGGCCAGTTTCATAGTTTGAACATTTGCTTTTACTTACGCTTCTTGTGTACTGTTTTATTGTGTGGTATATCTTACATCCGTATATCTCATACGCATATATCTACAGGCACATATGGTTTAAGTGTATGGTTGGATTTGGATCTGATCTTGGTGGTACTGGTGTTGGTCTCGGCAATGGTATGGTTTACTGACGAGATTCAGATTCAAGAATCAAGAATCAACACAATTACGAATATATGACGACGACGAATGAATGCGATTACGATTACAATTCACAATGAGTTTAGTTTTTTTTCCATTTTCTCGCTCTCTCTCTCGCTCTCTCGCCATTTTATTAAGGCTGTGTTCATTTAATTCTGAGCTTGTTTACTATGGCCATAGGCTACAACACACAAACATAATAGAAGTAGAAGAGTCGTAAGAAAAAGAGAGACTGCTATGCAATTTCATCTCAATTCTCAAATATTGCAGGGAGCAGTGAGTGTGTGCTCAACGGCAACGGGTACCGACTGACTGATTCTGGCATTTAAATATCCTAAAAACTTATTGCTTATTCTTTTATATATAGAGAGTTACTACACTTTAAAATTGCCTAATGTAAGTACTATAGAGCAAAATCTAAAATAATAATCAGATGCAAAAAAAATATTATTTTAATACAAAAAATGACATATGTATAGCTAAAACGTTTTTTTTTAATTGTGACTGTTTTTACAGTATATAGCATAGTTTAATTATACCTGTAGGGCCATAGGTATATATCTCCATACTGAAGAAGCAAAATTGCTCATCTCAGGACCAGCACATAGGCTGCCCCCGCTGCCTGAATTTTCAAAAAACGTGTAAATGGAACATTTAGCACTTTTCAAAAATATGTAAATAGAACAATTTGAGTTTTCAAAATCATGCAAAATAATTTTTTTGTACATTTCAAAAACATGAAAATAAAACAATTAACACTTTTCTCAAAACATGTAAATAGAACATTTTGCACTTTTCAGAATCAAATAAATAGAATCTTTTAAACTTTCTTAAAACATGTAAATACAACATTTTGCTTTACCAAAGAAAACCGTCAATAAAATCCAAATGGTGGTTTTTGTATGGAAACAAATTGCTATGCCTAAAAGCAATTCCTTCGTCCGGCCCTGGCCCATCTCCATTTTTTCATCTAAATAGTGTATATAATTTGGTTTTCCAGCACAATAAAGCGATAGGGAATATCTACTGGCTTGGATTTTGTTGAAAACAAATGACACGTAGTTAAATACATTAAGAAATGGAGATAGGCAATTTTGCATCTTCAGGAGCGATATGTAGTCTACCTAGAGGAGGATATGGCATGTCAGTTCTGTTCATGTTACTATTATTCATATTTATTCTCTGTTTGTTATTGCTAATTATATAGTAATCGTGAGATATGTAATCGTAAATAGAATTTTGTAGCCTGGATGATGATTGTCTATTAATTTTTAACTGCTTCCCTCGCAGCCCCATTGCCTCCCTGTCTATCTCACTCTCTCGGATCATCATCTCGTCATCAAGTTGAGGATTGTGTGTGTTGTGTTTATTATATTTTGTAATTATTTTAAACAACAAGAGCCACGGGAACCAGCGAGCAACAATCAAAGCATTAAAGTGCATTAGAGCCCAGGAGACAGTAGGCAAGAACAGCAAATATAGAAAGGAAAACAAACCACAAAGATTATGTATAGTTACATACGTCAAAAAAGACTTTATTATCTATATATTCTCGCTGTTTTTATTCAGCATACATGTAGTATTGGTATAAGGAAAATCCAAAGCTAATCTTTATCGTAAGTGCGCCAACGCCAAGTAAAAAGTAAGCTAAAGGCATATATATAGTCATAAAAATATATTATTAAAAAACTATCAGATAATACACATACACACAGGATATACGATATAGGATTGGATTGGATGGACGGACTGACGAGGAGAGGATGTATAATTAATATAAATATGATATATGAATGTATATAGCAACGTAAGTAGATTTTGCTATCAGTATACACATAATGTGCCGTGCTGTCTGTTTATTAGCTCGAGCATAATACAGCAAGACGACCAGCACCGGCACCGGCACCGGTACCGACACCGACACCGGCTCAAGACGTGGACTTGGAATTAGTAGAGGGATATAAAAAAAAGTAAAGATAATATGCGAGACCTACACGCATACTTTAATAACCAGAAAAACCATAGCCCTACTACTACAGTACTACGCGGCATCATAATTCATTATTATTTGATTGATAATTTTAATTACACTCACTATCAACTCTGAAGAGCACAGACAGAGACTACAGATTATAAAAGTTTGTATGCTATGTGTGGCTTTGACTTCCATACTACCACCACCGGACCGCACCGCACCACATGAGCTCACTCACGCGTCATTATGAATTTCTATAAAAGAAAATTAAATGAGCCGATATATATCGTCTGTGAAGAACCAAAATTACCCATATCCAATTTAAGCTAGAATCAAAATTAGCTATGTCATGAAAACAAAGTGAGAAACATGCGTAAATTGCTAAATAGGAGTTTTTGAAAAGCGTAAAATTTTCTATTTTCATGTTTTTCAGCAATGTAAAATGTCCTATTTACATGTTTCTGAAAAGGTGCAAAATGTTCTAATTCCACTTTTTCGAAAAGGTGCAAAATTTTCTAATTCTATGTTTCCAAAAAGGTGCAAGATGTTCTAATTTCATGTTTTCAAAAAGGTGCAAGATGTTCTACTTTCAAGTGTTTGAAAAGTGCAAAATGTTCTATTTAAATGCTGTCAAGACATATTTGAATATTTTTGTAGATATTTGATATTGTTTTTAGCTAAAAATGGATATGGGTCATTTCGGTTCTTCGCAGACGATATGTACTTTTATAGGTAGTAGTCTTATAATAGAAGGTGGACGAGTGTCATGGTAAATCATAAATTCGTTCGTAGTGATATCTGAACGGTGGTAGTGGTTGGTGGTGGTGATGGTGGCAGGAGTTTTATCATTACAATTAATTCACATCTTTGAATTCACATTTAGAATTTGAATTCGATATGGTTTATACACAGTTCTGTAAATTATGAGTTTGACAGTGTATATAGGTACGTAGGTACCTGGGTAGATATAGGTATGTGTAATTATTATGAAACCTTTATAAACGTAGGCGGCAGTATAGTAGGTATAGGATCTGTAGGGGTTTAATTTTAGCTCAAGAAAATTAAAAAGATTGAAATAAATTACCCCAATGGAAAGATATGCGTACTAATTATTTACATGGGAGAATGCAAGTCACGCACAGATATTCATATATAGCTGTCCAAGTACTACATTGGTATGTGTATGTGCATATAATTAGCGAGCTTCTCTTGGATGGAGGGCCATTTTCATCCAGTTTTCTTTTCTTGAGTCAGCCGGCTTACTATTACTTGGTCACTAACTAATAAGCATACTATAAAGTTTGACTTTGAGAGGATATATGCATAGCGCTGTGAGACCCCACTATATACCACTGGGCTGATACTATGTTGATTTTTGGTTCGTGAATATTAAATTAGTAATTAGTGCACTAATTATGATTAATTTTGTAGAGATAGTAGATAAGTAGTTTCACTATTGCACAATATGATTTATTTTATCAAAAACAAAAGTATACAAAGTAGGAATCCGTGTAAGTAATTATTTTACAAGTATGTTTCGAGTACTATTTTTGATATACCTGTACAAAATGGAGCTAATGCGCCGCAAAGATAAAGTTTCTGTAACTCTAGTTTTTGTAGATATAATAATTTAAAAATAACTATTACGTACTTGCACGTTATGTCGTTAAGTGCTTTAAGTATTTCTAGAGCACTGCGTAGGTTTCGTTAAATCAGAATTAAATGCTGACATGTTGGTGAGTTGGTGTGTATGATGTAGTAATGAAATAACTTTATTGGAAGCACACAGTATACTTACAAGAATAGAAAAATACATGTGTGATTTACATATATACACGGATTAAAAAATAAAATACAGGGACGTGCCCGTGTTGCGACTAATAGCACAGGAAGACAGGAACTTTATGTAGTGTAAATTTAATTATAAATGTAATTTTAAATCATGTTTACTTTTTATAACGGGCTTGTTTAATGGGGAACATTTGAACGTAGCGATTCCGCCCATTTAGTTTTTCCCGAGTTTCTTCTATTGTTTCCATCTCGGGTGCATAACATAAATGAATAAGTCCTCCATAGAATGCTCGATTGTCCAGTCTTATTTTGGCATACCTGGGTACAGAAAAGAATACATAGAAGTACACGAGTGATCGATTGCTGGCTAATACTATACATACTTAACCTAACTAGGTATTTACTTATGTATTGTATTACTAATTGTCTTTGTTACTGTTTAGGGTTTATTACTACATTGCTAAAAATTAGGAATGCATTTCCTACATAAACATCATTAGTTTGAATGAGACCAAACCGCAGAAGCATACAACACAAAATATCTTAAAATCATGGATGGGTTTTAAAACCACATTTATTTATCTAATTTTAATTTTTCGAAATTGATTCGAATACCTAGGTTTACAGTGCTTTGAATAACTACTTCACATTGTATTACACCTACTTGCGTTTTCGAAGAACATCCCTACTTTTACTACCAGAGATAAGATTAAGTTGAGACACTTGCAGTGCAGTACATAAAACGCTAGTAATTACATTTCCCCAAAAATTTGCGAATTTTCCACTTGAACTTAAATACCAATACCGTATACAGTGTTGATTTGCATAGATTTATACAAAAATCTGCAAAATAATTAAAAAACAAATAAATTTTGCATCAGTTTAATTTTTAATATACACAGAAAAAACATACCTAGCCAGATGCAAAGTAGCATACTTGACATAATATGTGGCAGTAAATGGATTACAAGGCGGGTACTCCCCCGGATTTACTAATCGAAATTCTTCCACCGACCCGAAGCGTTGACACAAATTTTTGAGCTCATTTTCCAGGCCAATAGCTGGTATATCTTGAATTATGACATGCTTCGATTCATCATTTATTGTGTAAACCTTCAAAAACAATAAATATTAGAATTAGTATCATAAACCAATTTAGTTTAATACAATTACCTATAAGCCATATTTAGATGTCTAATACGAGGTACATAAAACAATTTTTCTTTCTCTTTCAGCAACCATATCATACAGATATGTGTATGCTCTACTTTACACACCATACGATACTTAATATGACTAAATCACTACTATAATTGTGTACGCTTAATTGTACAGTTAATTTTTGATGCTATCAGTAGCTCTACCTTAACAGCTTTAAATTCTTTCCCTTGCCGATATTTTGCCCGGGTGTGGCACAAATCTTGCTGCACATGATGATCCTTGTGCTTGATTACTACAGATTCGGTTGAAGAAACGTCAGCTTTACTTCGTTTACTTGAGGAACAACCCGCCATTTCAGAGTCTCGGTCTCGGTCACCTAAGGCCTCGGATTCCACCTTCCGCTTGAGCTTGTTTTGTTCCATTGTTTTCTGCTCCTAAACTAAAACTTTTGAATTAAAAAACTAACGAATTAACAAAGTAAACTACAAACGAAAAAGGTATTACTATAAACTTTATTAATTTTGATCTCCCCTACATATTATATGCTCTAATATAGTCCCAATACCCACTTTGCCACTTCACTTTCCGTCGTCAGAAATAACAATTGTTTACTTAATTGTATGTCTGCACTATAAATCAATAAATATTGGTTAAGGAATCGTATCGTCAGTTGTTGGCTTTACCTTGCAAAATTCAAATTCTTTTTCATTTATGACAGCGAAGATTTAATGGTGACTGATAAATTCGATACTGATTACAGATGAACAATGAAGATGATCTGGCTTACTAGATGATGAATGGTGAATCAGATGACCTGATCATTTCCCGATCTGCTGCAAATAATTATTATCTTTTGACTTTTGATTCTATATTTTACCGCCCCAATTTGAAGTCATAGATTTTTCTCTTTAGTTTAGGAATGATTCTTAAGTAACGTCATCTAAATTGCCACTCTTTTAGGACCTACCTACCCACCCCCATGTCACCACTTCAATATTAGTTGAAGGGCTATTTTTAACATGGCATGTCATCAATACTCGGCTAGATCCACCCACACTACCCATGACATTCTTTATGGACGATTTTTTAATCTTCTCGTTCTTTTCTATGAAGTCCGTGCTCACTCACATACACATACATAGTGTTGTGGTGCGGAGTGCGGACCACCCGCACTAAAAAAGTGAAAGAGATGAAGAAGAAGATGCAGTTTTCAGTGCCAACCCGTTGCATTGGAGATTGGAGCCGGTTGACTGTCGTCCGAACTAAACATTAGGTTGGATATTTCCATGTCGAATGTGACCAATTGTGTGTGGGGTTGGACGTTGGACTTAGGTTGTTGACGACGCTAACGAACAAATAATGCAAATCTCCTTTAAGTAGTCGTTTCTCTGGTTCTGGTCCAATTGCCGAAAAGAATTTGTAGCTTATTAGAATACATAAATACATTACAAACTGCAACTACTTACTGTACACGATTATAATTCTTGAGCAAATACAAATTAGAAACATTTAACTATAAGCTGTAAAGTGTAGCTAACTGCGAAATACCCTAACCAATATCACGTAACAATAATAGACCAACAGGGGTAAGTAAAGAATATAATCTTTTATAGTTTGAAATAATGACTACTGATACAGCTGACGACGTTGCCCTTCCTTGAATAAAAATAAACAATAAAGTTGAATAAAAGGAAAAGGACAAAATAAAAGTTGAAGGTATAATATTTTGGAAGTAACAACTGGCAAGTACAATGCAAACCTATGACTTATTACCTATATGTTGTAATGCATTTGTGAATTTCTGGACAGAGTAACTAACTACATTCAACATTTGCCTAACTGAATATTTTAACTTGAACATTATTTAAATATTGACGCCGCGTCTAATTGCTACTAGCTATTCGCTATTAGAAAGCAAAGTAATAATTAGGAACTACTGCACAGTGAGCAAAATCATTAAAATAGCCAGTAACTAAAAAATTAAAATAAGTAGGTGCATTATATATGATTATTGGTCGTATTATGTGAATCACATAATTATTATACCATATAAATGATCGGCTATTGACGGCTATGCTACAAAAATACAGTCAGTACCAACTAAAATAATGACTAAGCATATAACAACAACTATATTAACCAATCAAATAACTGCTCAAGTTAAAAAGGTTTTGATAAAATGTTCAAGGATCTTTATAGGGTTCAAAATATTGAAGTATTTAGTAGTATTTTATAGGTATATTAGATTTGTAAGCAAGTAGCATTAAAGTGAAATAAATATAACTCTGCTACCTATATCATCTAAGCTGGAATCTATCTCTCATTTGTTTAGTAACTAGCTTGAATTTTGTGTTTAAGTTAAATTGTGTTATTGATCAGCAGTTCAAGTGGGAAGTATATAGACCTTTATTATTTTGAATGTAAGTCATTCCTATTTTGTAAACATTCTAAATAATTATGTAACTGACTGAATGACTGTCAGCTGTCACGTACACTCATTTTCTTATTACTGTGTAAAGTTGTAAAGCCAAAAGTTTAAACTGAAAAAAGTAAGTGAAAATAATACAGCCATGCCACTATACTTACTCAAGATATACTTAAAATGAAGGTGACATTTCAATTTTAAGTTTGCATAAAAAAAGTCAAAAGTTGGTCTCGGTCATTTCTTGAAGTCTTTATTTAATTTCTTGGATTGTATTTATCAGTCCATCAGTTTTTGTGTTGCATTTGTAAATCTTTCCCCTTCCTTTCGTATTATTAGATACTAGTTAGTTTTTGTTTTAGTTTTCTTGCGAATAATAAACCTCCCAAAAAAACTTGGGTAAACCGTGCGTGATAATTCATCATTAATTGCAAATCAAAGTAAATCAGGGCTTTACCAGTACCAGCAGATGAGATTATTTCATAAGATATTATGACAGAAATATTTATACATACAAGCTAACTTTGATAATAATTGTAGAAACAAAGCTATTTATTTCTTGTATAGTTTCTTCTAGTTGTAAGCCTTTTGTTTTCAGTTTTGTTAATCGTATAGGTATGTGTATATAGGCTACATTTATATATCTCCTATCAACTCTGCTTTACGTCATTTTGTCCTATCTTTTCATTCGCTCTAAAAATGTCAAAGTTAAAAAAAATGTTGTAAACAAAAGTGTTCTCGAAAATATAGTAGTATATTTATTCTAATTTTTGTTTTATTTTTTTTAGCTTGGTCATTCTTTCTGTTTCTCTTCGCAGTTTGTGCCTTCGTGACAACTCAAAATAAAAAGGGTGGATCGAATTGTAACCTGTTTCCCTCGTACTTGCTCAAGCAAGTAACAAAAACAAATCAGAATCTGCTATATAGTTTTGGAGGAAAGATTTTCTGCTATCTAGAATCTTGATAGTCATTTTCGAAATTCCGAATCGTCGAAATTATCCGAAATCCAAAAATAATAATAGTTCTTTTGTTTTCATTTCCATCCTTGTCTGTCACGTCATCAAGTTATTACATTGTACACACTACTTAAAACAACTACAGTAAGAAGAAAGAAATCCTGGACCTACCTACTATACTATAGTGCTAAAACTGCTGGAACCGGAATACCGGATTGACTCACTCTCACTAGCACTACTGAAGCCAGCGGGAATCGGAAAGGTGTTGGCATTAAAGAGAAATGTTCCTTATCGGCCTGACTGGTGGTATAGCCACGGGTAAAAGTACTGTGTCCCAGATTTTCAGTGAAAAGTATGGTGTTCCAATCATTGATTCGGATAAAATTGCTCGGAAAGGTACCCCGAACCTATATCATTACAAACATCATCGTGATTTCCTTTATGCTTATATTTCTGTTTTTCCTTTGCGAATAAATGAGAATGTTTTTTTATCTTTTGTTATACTTTTGTTTCTGTTTAGTTCTTTATGATGTTTACGTTTAGGTATATGCGTTTTGGTTTTCATATTTTACATTTTCTATAGATAATAATGAGGTACTTATACCAGTCATTTTCTTGTAGTATTTTCGATAAATATATTATTATTAAGAAAGTGAAGTTTCTTGATATGATTTTCTTACAAATAAGTCTATTGTTTTTGCTTATGTATGACATGGTGTATATTAATAATCTAATAAGTATAGAATGTTTATACGTATAAGATTAGCATTACTATTTTTGTTTTCGAAAATGTACTATTCCATATAATTATATTATATGCAATTAGGCATATGTATTAATATTTTGTACTTTTGTTTAGTCGTACAACCCGGGCGCAAGGCATGGAAGGAAATAAAGAAAGCCTTTGGAGATGAAGTTATGGAATTAGATGGACAAATTAATCGGGATTTACTCGGGCGTATCATTTTTAGTGATCCACAGAAAAGACTTCAACTTAACTCTATTACTCATCCTGAAATTTACAAGGAAATTTACTGGCTTTTAGTGTGGTATTTTGTGCGAGGTAGGAAATTTACAAAATTTCAGAGATATGTTAGAATAATTTTATTGTAGTTGTTTTCAATCGCTGCTGTCGTATATTGTTATCATGAATGTGTTGATTGTAACCTTTTGTCTTGTAATCACAATTAATTTCAGGCTACCAGTTCGTAATAATAGAGTCTCCCCTGTTATTTGAAACCAGGATTTGGACTAAATACGTTCATAAGATTATAACCGTTACCTGGTGAGTGAAAACTTTTGAAATATAATAATATTGTTCCATTTCCTTTTTGCGTATTATATTGCCTTTTTATCTGTATTGTTTTACCTTATCTCAATGTCAAATGCTTGTATGTAACTTATCTTCAATTATTTAACTTTTATAACATACACGTACTCCGACTCCGTCTATACTATCTGTATTTTTGTAATTTTATACTGTTTGTATATGACACAGTGAGGACGATCTTCAGTTACAACGTTTGATGGATAGGAGCAATTTACTGGAATCCGAGGCAAAAGTCCGTGTCGCCTCTCAAATGTCAAATGATGAAAAGTGCTCTCGTGCTGACTTTGTGATAGAGAATTCGGGAAATTTGGAAGACACGGAGCGTCAAGTTCAAATCATCTATGAATCGATCCGACAAAGTCGTATGCACTGGAAGATCCGATGTATCTTCGGACTTTTAGGAGTTTGCACCACTGGCCTCATCGGTGCTCTTTACTGGATTCTCCGGAAACGAGTGACTTCCAGTACTGTCAAAAGACTTCGGTACTGAAAAACTAATTAAAACATTTTGTAAAGAAAAGACTCAACTTACTTCAAACATCCATGTCACACACATTCATGAAATCTTGGGTCGCATTCGCATATATAGGAGTTTCAATTAATGTTAATGTTCCAATTCTCAATATTCCAATCCCATGAATTTAGTTGTTTAGCTTTCAATTTTCCCTTAATTAATACGTACAAGAGGTCTCCATTACTATTATTCGAATTATATTAACACGATAACGATATTGACCTGATTCTCCAATTTTGTTTTGGTTTAATTTCGTTGTAATTTTCAATTCCATATTATGATTGAATTGCAGCTCAGTTTACAGCAGTAACACTCTGAAAAAAAGGCAGCCATATTTTACTTGTTTTGAATTCTAACAATAGTAATATATGGAAAATGTTTGATTTTGATTTTGTATGAGAAATGAAAGCCAATGAAATCAATAATTATTCCCTATATAACTATCATGTATTATGTAGGGCGTAGGGAAAGGAGCCAGACCAGAGCTGTATTACATTTATATTTCATTTCACGCAGTTTATTTCATTACAATATTTACTTAGTATTTTAAGGTAAGTTTAAGTTAAATATATTACACAATAATAATAAAACTTGTAACCTTGTCCATGATTTTCCTTGTCCTTACTTATCATAAATAAAATGTCTTCCCCATATATTAAATACTCCTCCTACGTCGTATTATTTTACAGTTACACACAGTACAGTTAGTACAGTATATCAGTATACATATATACCTATATTATATTATGTAATAATATAAATATTACAAGTGCAGTTTGTAATAGTATTATAGATTTTGAATCGTACTCAGTATACACGTAGAAATGCAGGAGCAGCTGTGTTTTATAATCCCGGTTCGCCGATACATGCTACACAAAATTCCATGCGTTAGTATGTGATAATTTGTCTGATAAATATGGATTACTGATAAGTATCTTTTGTCTCAGAATTTGTTTTAATTACTAATTAATTATAACCGTAAGTAATGCACTCATGTAGTGCACAATGTATTAAATGAAATGGAAGTCTGTCCCATAGTAATAGTAATTTCCCCATTAATAATCAATATAGGAGTTCCATTCGATGGTATTATATGGTCAATCGCTTTCGTCTTCAACAACAATCATAATCATTATTTAGCATAATAATTATATAATAATAATTATTACATTGAACATGAACATTTTATATAATGATTAATCATGATTAATAAATAATCTAGATTACGAGTCTATAATATAGTAATATTATAAACAATTACATTACTACCTACATACTTTCGTTTTACAAATATCCTAAAAATTCTGAATAAAATCAATACAGCTGTAGTAGTTTCTTTAATTAATTATAAATCCTTACCAACATTCTACATTACAAGAAAGTATTTAAGAATTGATGTTTTTGCTTCCACCCATGAAGTACGAATACCTACGCATAATACATGTAACCTATGTCAGTAATATTTCTAGGCAATTACGGACAAAACACTTTCGTCTTCGACAAAGCACCATACACACTCCTATACATAATTGAAAACATTTACCGGAAGCCAAAGATTGGGAAAGATGGACGAATAGATGATTCATAGTTAATTATTGGAATTTGGAATTACATACCACATGGATTATACAAGACACGTTTACTTTATTATAATGTTTGAATCATGAATAAGGACGATGCACACTTTATATTTTATGTTTGGATATACCTTTCATACCGATTCTAATAGCATTAAGTAATTAAAATGTATAGACGTATTTACGAGGAAATATTATTTAAGAGTTTGTGCAATAATATATTGGGAAATAAGTTATTAACCTACTCTCTCTCTCTCACTCTCGCTGGAACTGCGGTCTCGGGTCGTCCGGAATTTCACTCGACGAATTGGAATTGACATGTAAATTTTTTTCAGTCCTACACCTACATCTCTTATACAAAACCCGCGAATGGAGGAGTATTACCTTTAAATTCGACCCGGCTAGAGAGCAGGTCACCGCGAAACAAAAATAGTTTGTTAACACAATGTAAAATGCCACATAATCTTAAATTAAAAATTGCGGGACCTACCTACTGTTCAACAAAATTCATTACAATGTACGTACCTGTATTGTACAACATATCAGAATCAGACACATCTCTTGAACGTAATTATTATAATGCAAAAAAAATCATAACTAAATTCATGATTAAATAAAAAGGAGAGAGCAATACTAAAACAGAAAAAATGAGTGAAAGTTGCCTAGTATAATAATAATTATATGTTATTACACTTTGCGCTAGCTTTGACGACAAGACTGGAGTCCAACCACGAATAACGCAGGTGACAAGTATTTAATTTTAACTATTATATAATTAAACATTAACAATAAAGCTTAACATTTTTATATTGAACGCATTAAAAATATATACAATGGAATTATGATGAGATAAATACAATAGCTAATTACTAAATTATTAACTTAAATACATAAAATCCATTCAACTAATCGCCGGATGAATTAGTTTAGATGACTCTGCATGGTTCAATCCAATCCACGTAAAAGTTCGACAACGTACTCACAAATTAAATAATTATACAGACATCTTAGGTGTGGTCTCTATTTAGTTTAACATTTTAAACCTTATGATGAACATCAACTGATTAATAATTAACTAATTGGTTTTAATTTTATTGACATAATAATATTATAATCATATTAAATACAAAAAGTTGTCGTAAAAACGAACTAATCAAAAATGTAAAATGTAAGTAACTAATAATTATTATAACCACAAAATTTGATCGTTGCTTGATTATTTGTATCGTAAGTAAACATATTATCATGATACAATTTCGTAGTAGTCTTTCTTGGGCGTTTACAATACCGCATCAGCGGACACACAGTGATTATTCATTTTATTAATTAATAATAATCATTTAAAATTAAATCGTGGTTTTTTTACACTATAACTAATTATATACCCTACAGTACTCCTGAATAATCTATACGTATATATATAGGACTCACTATTAGTCATCAACTCATAATAATTAGTTACATTTCAACTAGGCATACTGGATATGATTTTCTGGGAATTTTGATACTAACAATATGATACAAAACTACGGTATATATAATATTATGTTTACAATGTAATAACCGAAAAGTTCAAAAACTTTTAATTTCAAGAATGTAATATCTCTCCTCGTTCGCACAATAACATGTGACATACATTATATGAACTATGAACCTACCTACCTAAATAGGTGCATTCTTGAACCACTAATCACTAGTTTAATTACTTAAGGATTCGAAGTCCACAACTTGAACAGTCAAAATTCCAGAAAATAAACATAAATATTGCAAGTAATATATACGTATTGATAAATTACCCAGCCTAAAACCTCCTTAAATCTTACTACCTACATACATAGATTAGTTAATTCTAACTTTTCTTGATTAATTATTACATAAAATAAAAATATGTTAGCGAATGATTCGCGATCTAGACAATTTTTCTTTTTAAGTGACAGCCTACAGCTATATGTAAATTCGAATTTTATTAAAACAAAAAAAAACTCTCAATTTTCGACTTGGACAAATGCGAAAATTAAGTCATTGTCATCCAGATAAAACTACTTAAAATTCGTCAAGCATACATGTTTTTTCAGTCAAACTTTGGTGCATAATTTGGCGGGATTCACATAGCAAGAATTTACATAATTAATTTATCATAGTTATTACAACTAACAAAGAAAACCAACTTTCTACTTTAGAATAAAACACTTTGTTTTCTGCAGTGTAGTTTGATCAGTAGTGGGGTATAAACATAAGAGGTATAGGTAGTATACACAACCTATCATACAGCATATTAAGTAAACTGGAAATAAGTACCGGAAAAAAGGCAAAGTCAACAAATGTACGAATAACTCTGAAAACGGGAAATAATTTAATATGAGACTCAAGGGGACAAGAAAGGAAAAGGCGAGAGCGTTAAAAATAAGGAAAAGAAAACACGAAGAAGAACATAAAGATGAGGCTGAAGATGAAGTTTTTGGCTTTGTGGAGAAACAAAAGTGTAGACGTGCAGAGTAGCGGAGCAGACGTAGTCATGCATACATAATATAATTTTACGTGCTGGGAAAACGAAATCATTCAAGCAATAAGAAACGAAAACCCGAAGCAGAAACTTGTGAACTCAAACTCAACACTCAAAAATTCGGAGTTCATATTCGGAAGTTTAGACTAGAAAGGAAATTCGATGTCACGCTTATTACACTGTAGGAAAATAGGATTTTTAAAAGAATACAAAAAGAAAAAAAAGGTAATACAACTAACACTTGCAAAAGGAAACACAATTTAAGATACAAGAAGTAAGGGTCTACATACAAAATATTTAACTATATTGCGTGATTAAAGAGATACGTGGCACAAACAAAGTACTAAATTTACATTATTCTACTTCTATATTCACATTCTAACAGTAGTAACAACTAAACTAGCAACCTCTGAAAATTTGATTTGCATATTCGAATTGCACCTGCATAATGGTAATGAGTTTCGTTTAGACACGTAAACATTCTCATAAAATATAAATTCCCTTTGAGATGTCTATATAGTACCGTGCCCGTTACAACGAAATGGAAGTACGGAAACCTACAAAAGGTTATAAATAGTTAATTTTTTATTCGCTCTCGCCCTGGCTATTGCAATTAAACTGAAAGTCGCCAAAAATAACTGCCATTAAATAAGTCTAGAATCAATGTAAAAGTTGTTTGCCCCAACAAAAAAATTACTAAGTTATTATGTAGGTTCAGTGGACACAACAGTTACTACACAGCTACCTCCTTAAAATAGGAACAGTACAATACAATCTCCCTTGACATTCAACCTAAAGTCCAAACCTTGATCTAATCAAAGATTTTAAAACTCGACTGTACAGTGTCAGTGTAATTCGCTTTACATAATGATAATATCTTACGTAATACGGTATTTTCTATGTTCGCTGAATACAAAATGACACGACGACACGACATAATATAGAGATGGACTTCAAAGTAGCTCGAATTGTACATGTATTCTATTTTTATAGGATAAGGTCATGTAGATCTATTGCAACAATTATAGCTATGTTAATTGTAATTAATTATTAATTTATTACACGTAACGCATTTATATTCATGATTACACACTCGCAATGCAATGGAACAATACTATGTACTAAGGTTCCACAACAGTAATAACTACAACAACAACGCACATATTCATAATTCAATTAAATGATCATTAAAATTACGATAATTTGAATGAATGTTTACTATCTATTTGGTAAATGTACTTTTTAACTTAACTAGCACTTAACAGAATAATTAATTTTATATTGAAACTGAAGGAAGTATCATTATTAATAATTTTCAAATTTTAATAGCCATATATATATAATTTACTTGATTAGTTTGGAGGAGGAAGAACGCCTTGTGTTGTGACGAGAGGATAGACACTTTGAGGTTGTTGGGATGGATGTTGGGCCATGCTGACCACAGGGAGAGACTGACTGATGCTGACAGGAGTCATAGAGACGGTCGGAAGTGATGTGATTGTGGACAAGGGCTGAGTAGCTGCCACGCTCAAAGACGGATTGATGACCATGGGCTGAGCCATGGAAACTAGAGTCTGAACAACGCTGGCCGCCTGTCCAGTGGCCGAAACTCCTTGGACTTGTACTTCTTTTGTAATGTTCATGTTATTGATTCGCAAATGAGCATTTTGCGAGAGTAAGTACTCATTCGTAGCCACTAAGTCACTCACTTGCTTCTTGAGTTCTTCAATCCGCCTTTTCAACATGAAATTTTCATCTTCCAACGCTTTCATAGCAGCTGCCGTGTTTGCATTCGATGTGACCGGGGTGGCAAAGGATGTGATTGCGGAAGAAATGTCATTCATTTGTGATCCCTGCATGTGCTGCTGGTGTTGGTTTTGGTGTTGAGGTGCATATCCATTCCGATTGGCTATACCACCACCCCCACCCCCACCACAGCCATAAGAAGCATTCACTTGAGGACTATTTTGATGTGTCAGACCCCCACCACCATGACTATGGCTGTGGGTATGAGAAGATCCTGTGTCATGATACATTGAATAGTTTGACTGCGGTGGTGGTGGCGGTGGGGGTGGGGTGTAATCATTTGAACTTCCAAAGTCATCATAGTCGGTGGAATAATGATTTCTTTTAGCTTCTGGTCCAGCATCATAATAATTTTGATTCCCACCCCGTCTACGATTTTGCATTCCACCACCCCCACCATATGACTCAACTGGATTCATATGACGAAACTTACAACCACCAGGAGGACGGTCGCACAAGCCTTTTAAATTGTCCTTACAGACTGGAATATCGGTATCACCACCACCACCACCACCCCCGTGACCCTGGCTCCCATTCATATTTCCATTTCGACCATTCCCAAAACCATTACGTCCACCACCACCACCCCCACGATTTCCTGAGGGTCCCCCCCGACTAGGCTTTCTCCCCCCTGAACCAACATTTGACCCACCTCTTCCTTTTCCACCACTCCCACCACCTCTAACTGGTTTGGGTTCATAGTACTCAACTCCACTTGCTCCTTCCGGCAATTCACCTGTTTGTTTGTAATGATCCTCATCTTCTCTTGAACAGTGAATAAACTTGCATGTGCTGCGGAAACATTTACTTTGTTGATAATCATGACAAAATATAGGCTCCGTTCGGATTTTCACATTTTCCGGATGGATGAACTTGCAATTTTTTCCTCGATTGCAGACGTTCCTTACGAAATCCCTACAGACTTTTGTATCTCCATTCTGAGAGTTGTCGGAGTCACCCCCATTATGACTTCCACCGTTTTCGCTCATCTTCAATTAGTCAGAGTAGTTTCAAGTCAATTATCTGCGGAAAGGAATATGGGATCATTAACTAGTTCATATAGCTTCTATGCAATGCGTACCAACAAGGAGATAAATTCCCTATGCAATGTTATGTGATACAAAATTAAATCATGATTTTACGTAAAATTGATAATGTTATACCCTACCGACTTCAATTGATCCCGACAAGTGCTGCGAATGATCGCCTCACAAAATACAGGAAGCTGTTTTCTAAATGTTGCGCTCCTTCGAATCAAATTAAACGCTAACCTATACGGGGTGCAAGCCCGAAAATTTTCTTGACAATTATTAAAATATGTTCGTTCAGCATCTGAAAATAGACAATTAAAATATGCACAGGTTAGTTATGGCATAAATTATTGTAACAAGTACTAACAAGAATTAAATAATGAAACAGCGATGAAACAAAATATAAAACTACAATCGGAGATTGTATTGGACTACCAACTATATATTCACGATAGTGCGTTTGGCAATTTATTTTAAGCAATTTCTACTTTTTCAATCTTAAATATGTTGTTGGCTGACAACATTCAACAATGCGTCTAGCAGTACTTTGTATGTATCTTTTGGGTATCATATCAGGCACGCTCACAGATTCGCACCCGATAATCATTGGACCAAGCCGTTGCCGTTACCGACCCATTTCCTTCCCAACTAGAAAATTTAATTTAAAGAATTCACCTAGGACTAGCAGTACTTTAATTAAGGCTGTATAGCTGTATAATTCCTAACATTTTCCGACAAGTGGACAATATTGTACTATATGAATATTTGGCATATAAAAGCCATAGCTGAAATATTAATACCAATGACCCAGTAAAATGCAATCCTACACCATTTATGGAAATTTTGAATATGTTACAGAGTGAATTGTAGCTTGTAGCCTTCAATCAAATAATTTGGCCACCGATTTCGCATATTTAAAAACCACTTTTTACAGTTGACACCACATATTTCTCACTGCTATAACTGCACCAGTCATTAATATCGTGGTAATCAAAACGGGAAAACTATTGATCGTATCGAAATACAGCTTAATTAAGAAATGAGAAATGTTACTGATTTGACAAATAACCAAATTATCTCAATTTTGGTGATAGCTCTTCAAATTATTATCAATTGACAAATCAATATATATATATATAAATAGATGAATAATCACTCCCTCATTTCCGGCATCTAACAAACTTCGAGGAAAAAACACAAACAAAACAAACAAAAATACGGTCAGACGGTTTCTCATTGATTGTTGATGGTCAGGTGTCAGGTGTATATAACATATAAAAAGTATAAAACACGAGCAGCCAGCAATTCGCAGTAATCAGTAACCAACCGTCAACGATGTACCACTGTTGACTGACAGTTTTTCATATTTTATTGTTGCGTAATATCGCCATCCCTTCAGAAGATCGATTCTTAAAAAAAACGTAGCACTCTCAACTATCGATCCCCGTATAGTTATTATTAAGACGAATTACTATTCGGTTCGGATTCACAAATAAGTTTGGAGATATTTCCCTCTTTCACCATTACTTAAAACTTCCAAATGTATTATAATATAATATCACCTCACACTCACTCACCTCAGTCCTATTCCTATTGTCCTATACAGAATCCAGGATCCCAGCAAAATCAACCATGAAGAATGATAAATGGAAGAGTCAGAAGTCGTCTTTTAAGTCTTTTGTACTTGTCTCCTAGTCTCCTCTCCTATATGCTATCAGATATATGACAACTTTTACTCTCTTCTTATTTTTCTATAGGAAAATAGCAAACTATTCGATCTGTGAAATTCCTAACTCTTTGATGACTGCACTGGAATTTCCGCTCGTTTTTTGTCCTCTTTTTGGCCGTCTCCGTCCGTCTCCGTGTGTGCGAGATTTCTTTTATAGCTTCCGTCCGTCCTTGTTACCGACCGACAGATACTCTACTACTGCAAAATGGAAATACCGCTGGAGCTGACTGAACGCTCGCTGGAGAATAAGGATTACGGGGATGATAGTCCGCAACTTCAAACTTACAACTTAATACTGCAAACAACAAAAACCGATGAGACCACCGATACTCGACGGAGAACCGAGAAACTGGACGATGAAAAGGAGATATGCTCCTGGATTTGGTTTGGATTCGGATTTGAAAGGATGTAATTTATAATTGATGGTAGTAGAGGTATAGCGCGAGGATGGAGATGGAGATGGAGAAACTACTACTCACTTTTACGTAATACTTATTACGTCCACTGTTTACGGCGGTAAGACGGACGGACTGTATTTTGTAGTAACTATATAAAGTTGCTCTCGGATTTACAGATACGGACAGTACTTTACTTACTACGTGATCTACGATATGAATGATGAGGACGAGGGCATGAGCACAAACAAACAAGTAGAATTTCACCTTCGTTCGCCACTTTACAAATCCAAACTTCCAACACTACTCACTACTGCAATATAGCCTAACTAACCGAGTACCGTACCGACACATTCGCCGACAGAACGGAAGGGAAGATGAGAAAATAATAGATCACTGAGATTACATAATAAGAAAAACTCAAAGAGCTAAAGCATCCAAGATCAACCCGACAAATCCAAAACGAGCAAATTCTTTTTCTACACTACATGCCCATATAATAACTGTATTACAAACCTATGCGCTACCTATTAAATCCACCTACACCTACAACCTAGCACCTATAAATACAAAAACTTTACGGTACGTACGTAATAAAAGTACCAAGAAGCGAAACACAAGTGGAACCAAAACCCATGGGGATGCAAAATGGCACTCTCCTCTATTTACTCCTTCATACTATTTTTTTTTATTATTTTTACTTTTATTACTGTGTCCGTTGCCGTTCCGTGGCCGTCCCGCACTATACATTAAAGACGCGGCAAAAAGTAATATATATAACACGGCATATTATTTTGTAGGGAAAGTAAAAGTATGTAAAAGTAGAACTCTATTGACCGAATATAGCAGTGTAAAAAATTCCATAAAAGAATTATTATTTTACTACTTTCTTTCTGCTCTCATCTGAGCCTCGCCTCAACCTGCAGTTTGAAATCTTTGGGTGAGAGCTTCTACTACTTATAATAATGCTTTCTTCTACATTCTACAACACCAACGCCGAGATCGGATCCGGATCCTACTCATTTTATTTTACATATTTAACATTTTACGTCTACAATCACAATATTATTATAATTCATAAGTTTTCCATTTCCAACAAAAATTAATGATGTACCTATGACCTACGCCTAAAACTAATTAATCATGCTACTGCTAGCAAAATAAATGAATTAAGCAAGCTGCGGCATCGGCTATATTTATTGTCATTGACGTCAACCTTTACGGCGCCCGCCTATCAAAGGTAAGTCCAGTCCACATCACATGGATTGCACATAATATGTCATGGGAGTTGGGAAACCGGATACTTTTGCTGATGCGGATGCGGATGCGGGTGAAGCTCCTTTTAACTAAAATAGCAGAGTGAAAATTACCGCGAAGTGCATCTTGTAGAAAGGAGAAAGAGTGACAGCGAGTCACGCATGTACAAGAAAATAATAAAATTAGTTTGGTCCAGTACTTACAGCGTGCTGGCGTGTTTCAAAGGAATCGTCCATAAATAATGTCATTGGTATGGTCAATGAGTCATTGATGACATAGCCGTTTATGCACTGCACTGTTGTTGAAGTGACGCGTTGGGGTGGGTGTGTCTTAAAAGAGTTATAATTTGGGTGGCATTACTTATGGACCATTTTTTATTTATCAGCACTGGTTGAAAGGTTGACTGTTGGCCTGCCTGTGAGCGTGAGCTCTTCTTTGGCTCTAGAAAACCTGCCTCAATTAAGGCTTTCAACTCATTATTCAGAGATGGTGAGATGGTCGCGTGGGAGAGAGTGACGTGAAACAGGTTGAAAGCGCCTCCAAGACCTCCCTTACCAAAAAGTTAGCCTCTAAAATGCTGTCAAGTGTACTGCCTTTCAGCTACTAAGCCCCTCAGTGGCAATAATCCTGTCCTTGTCTGCTATCTATCAGTGGAAGCTGCCCATAAACGAAGCGAAGGTATCAGAATGAACTTAATTGGAGGCTCACCCATCCCCTAAAACTCAGTTTAAAAAATTTCATGAATTGCTTTTAAGTTTATCCCATCCCAAACAAACTACTAAAACTACAAGTATTTAAAAGACTCGACACTCGACTGTATGTGGGATTTGCTTCAATCAAGCTAGTAAGAAATTAATAGTGATACTTAATCTGAACAGTCGACCTACATTTTTGCAATGAGCGTCGAAAAATTCCTAGAATATGTGTGTACGTAATTTATAAACGGCCCCATCCATCCATATGCAACCCTCTAGATAAATTACTAGCTGAAGAAGGAAAACCACGAACACCATTCAAAGCAGTGAAGTGCCATAAAAATCAACCGAATCAACCCCAACCACCTGCAACAAACTTCGACTGACCGATTCAGCCAGTCAGCACTTGGCCCCTACCCCAGAGGGTACTTACCTGCTGGTTGGTTATGGTTGGAAGTCTTGAAAATATTAAATAATTTACTTAAGTAGCATTGAACAAACTTGGATGCAGGCGCAGGCAGCCTTTGTTGGGTTGCGTTGTCATTAGTCGTTTCGTTAGTAATAAAAGTTAATATACGGCTATTAAAATTCCGATGGTTATGGTGTGTTAAAAGGTTGGCTGACTAGTGCGACTGACTGAAGTTATTATGAGCTAACTGTAAGTTAAAAATGTTAGCCGTAGCGTTGAGCGTAATTTGTAATTACGTAATTACACGATAGCGTCGAGTAGTCGAATGAGTGTGGTACTACTATGACCATAATATTCATAATTGGCAATTTAATTTAATTCTTAATTGGCTGTAGTCGTAGTTAGGCTTCCATTACGCCATGCCAGGCAGGAAGGACTCCAGTCAGTGTCACTGTTGAGTCTCTGTCCACTGATTATTAAATGTCGCATATGTCATAGACAATAGATGTGCAGTCAGGAGTTATTTAAAATTAATTTATTTCGATCTCCAACGAGTAGCAGGAGGGTGGAGCTGGAGATGAAGACAGTTGGGTAAGAGTTTTTTTATAATTACGATTTACGATTTTTGGTTATTGAATTCTTGATTCTAAATTTTAATAAATTAACGTCACGGTGGTGTAAGGATGAAGGATGAGGGGTAAAAACTGATAAATATGATTGCTGACTCCGTTGATGGTTGACTGACTGTTTCCACGTGGTTGTGTATGTAGTTCAACTATTCAACAAATGGCTAAAAGATAAAGCATATTTTAAGTGTTCAAAAGTGTGTTAAGTTTTTATAAGTGCATATTTGCATATGAGTCTTATTTAACATTTAATTTTAATCACTGACTGCGGTTGGCGGTTAACCAATGTAGTGGTAATGGCCAAAGTTTCTAGAATTGGACTTCATTCATATCAATGAGTGTAATAAGTTGTATGGCAAGGCAAGATCCTTCGTTCTTTTTGCCTTTCATCCTTTTTCCTACATCCTAAAATCGGGATCCATGATCTGGCATTGGGTCTTTCATCTTTGGTTGGATGGTCTGATGGTCTCAGGGCAGGTAGCATATTATTATTATTATTATTTATTTATTTCCGACAGGCCAGAGCCCAAAGCAGCAAATACAGACAAAGGTCAAAGGTCATATCAGTACGTCTTTTATCATTGTCAACTTATCGGTGGAAGCAAATTTCAATTTCGAAGTCTGATCTCTGACATTTGACATTTTATCTGTAACCTTAACCTGTACCGTCAACTGTAATGTTTTACCTACGTAATAACGTCAAACATAAAATAGTAATCTAGAATTAATAATTTTAATAAATTGCGTTCCTAGCGTAGTGGTAACTTGCTTCTTTTGTGTTTGGCCTTAATCCTTTAATTTTTAATACAATCGTTAAGGTGATTGATGTTTTTTGTGGTTAACGAATGACAATGCAATGGCTGAACCCAAAGATTGCCAGTTTGCATCAAGTCGTTCATTGATTGTGTTTGTATATATTATCACGCAGTTATCAAGTTTGGGTTAATACTTACTGCGACATCAGTCCTATTTAAATGATTTGTAGTCAGTAATAATTCCACTAAGTAAGTGGTAATTTTGGATGATAATATTAATAACTACTAAGAACTATTGATGGTAGACTAAATCCGTTTTGTTTGTTAAATCTTTTAGATATGAACTGACTGTAACTTATGAGTGAAATCAATTTTGCGTGATTAATGTCTTCGAGAGACTGTTGGTGTACACTGTATTCAACCCATTAACAGTCCAAATGGATAATTTACTAGTAGCAATTAAAGGCTATCAATGGACGTTGCCTCGGGCTGGAAAACTGGGCATTAGCTTGTCAATTGTTGTAGCGGTGCTATTCGGATTTGAGTACCTGGTGGGAGCCATTGCAGCGGTTTTGGCTTTCTTTTTAGGGTAAGTTGAAATAATGCTCCATTACTGTTTTATGTGACGAAAGACGAACAAGCTCGTGATTCGTCACATGCCATAGGTTCAGCCAAACGTTAGTATCATATTTTGAATGATGAAAATATCTCTCATTGTCTGAAACCAGTCGGAATCCGTGAACTTTTAATGTCCTCTTGAAGGAAAAATGTGTAGTTTCCATTGTTTGGAGTCCGAAAGGGCTGAACCCACTGAACAATGAGTTGATCTGACTGTTAATGTTGCTATATGCTTGAGAGGCGTCTGACAAAATACATGATACTTATTAGATGCAATTAAAATGGAATATCTACTAGTGTACTAGTTGGTAGACATTCGATTTGAAACTATGTATTGACTATTTTCACTTAAACAAAGTTAGTTGAATAAAGTGAATTAAATTTTTGAATCTTAAATTTTCCCATTTAATATCACAGGGCGAGTTACAGGCTTTACCAGAAATCAATAAACGAGTCCAAAGAAGATGTTGACAAGCGAAGAGTACAGGTCCTTCGAAGAATTATACAAGAGGCGGCAGCAACTTCAGCAAATAGGAAAGATAGTCCTTCCAAAAGTCAAAGTTCAGTCGCTTATTCGGCGGAGGACACTTCGGAACCAGAAAACATCTTTAAGTCGTGTTCGTTTGTCAAACCATCTCGTAGTAAAATGGATATGCGGTTAACAGGGTCTGCAATAATAGATGAAACTCTGCACGAAATGATCGATTATATTATGAGAGACTACGTTCATTCTTGGTATGATCACATAAGTGAGGACGATGAATTCATCCACGAGTTGAGAAAAACCATGCAAGAAACTTTAGTCAATTTGTCATCCAGGTATGCTGTGTCACTTTAGTGTAAGTAAATGTTGTGTAGGTAGTTAGTAGATTTTAGTAATTCATTACTAAAATGTTTAGACATTTCCTTGTTTATAATTTTGGTAAAGTTACGCATAAAATCGTAAGTCCTTGCGTTTTCATTTGGTTGATTTCTTTTTCTGAACAGAGTTAAGGAGATAGACTGGATTCCTTATTTAACAACTCAGTTGGTTGATGACGCGGCGTCACACTTACGCCTTTACCGTACAGCACTGACTAAAACTAAGGAAAATCCAAATAGCGACTTAATATCTGTTTTTTTTGACATTGAAGCTGCAATGGAGAAAAATTTGTGTCGCGATATGGTGTGCACGGATGATACTCATCTACAAGGTG
This sequence comes from Dicyrtomina minuta, assembly GCA_949802685.1. Classification (NCBI taxonomy): domain Eukaryota; kingdom Metazoa; phylum Arthropoda; class Collembola; order Symphypleona; family Dicyrtomidae; genus Dicyrtomina; species Dicyrtomina minuta. Next base: position 34,191,729 of record OX461808.1, read on the forward strand.
GACATTGCATTTTATTTTTAAAGATGTATTCCTATTAATATCGTGAAATATATGAATTTATTTTATTTATTTTTTAATAAATATTTTTTCGTAAAGATTATTTACAGGGTATAAGCGAAACCCTTCTCTACCTCCTGTTACCACAAGATACTTACTCTTGCACTCCGGTGGGTGCTCTAGGTCAAGATTTACTCGTCAACTATGTATTAATCCCAGTTTTGCAGCTTCTGTCAGATCCAGATTTTGTGAATCAACATATTATTTGGCTGGTATTCGAATTTCAATAATTAAAATAAAATTTTGAAAAAATTAAAAACAAATGATGTATGTCTTGTGAAATAATGCTATTTTATCTAACGTAGTCTAATGATTATTTTATCCAAATTAGTGCCAGAGCTTTTCCATTACATCAGATATTCTACTTACTGTAATTCGGATGTGTGACAATATGGATGAAATTTCTGCCGTCAGCTACTTTTTTGACCAGCAAGTGACTGACACGGTAAAGCTCATTTATTAGTCATCAAGATTCATTGGTATTATTCGCTAGAGAATTACGTAGACCAGATCCCTGAAATATACACTTAAGTAGCCGTTGTTTTGAGCTTCTTTATCCTAATTTGAGATATTTATGAACGAAACAGAGAGATGCCCTTGAACATCATCGACAGCCGTCGCCTGACCAAGCTGCTCTTACTGTCCAGCTGAAACGCATAAGTGGAATGAGTAAGCTGATTAAACAACGATTGAGTCAACTAAAAGAAGGAAAAAAGACTGATTGGGCAGACGATGGAGATCAATGGCAAAATTATTTTATGACTCCTGGAATGAAACTTCATAGCCTGTCGCTAGAGGAAATCATAAAGAATAGTGTGGCCTTGTCGTATTTTATCGATTACATGAACTCGGTCAATGGGAATCACTACATTCTTATGTACCTCAACGCCGATGGTAGGACACAGCATACATTAGATATTTAATTACATGTAACTCTTGATTTTACATGGATAATGAAGGAAATGAATTCCGATTAATGTGCATGAAATTGAGAAACATTATACAGATACTAATTTTTAATTGAAATTGTTAGCTTGGAAAGCATCGGCTGAGCAGCAGCTTGGTGCTATAGCGGAATCTATTAACAAAGGCATTAAGCTGACGGTTGACCAGAGTGAGAATAATCAAGCAATGTTAGATTGTATGAGGGATGCAGCTATTAACATCCATGATCAGTACTTATCAGAAAAAGCCGTGCCAAGAGTGAAGCTCCCCGAAAATGTTGTCAGAAGATTTTATATACAAGTCAGAACAGAGCCTACAATCAGTACAGCATTATTTGATGAAGTGCAAGAATCTCTTATTGAACTCATGAAGACAACTGAGAAATTCTACCCATCCTTCCTGCGGCACAAACTTTATGTAAAATGTCTCATGGAACTGGACCTGTTAAAAGCTGAGTCTGTGAACACGAATGTGTCCGATGACGAGGATGAAGAAGATGGTGTTATGGTTGAAGAATATGATGATATTGCTGAAACCATGTCGAGACAATCCAACTGCAGTTCAGGATCATCCACGGATTTGGAAGGACCACTTCGAGATGACTTCCAGATGTGCCGGGATTGCATGAAACAACATAGGTTAAAATCATCCTCGTTTGCTTCAGGGGATGAACTAAATTGGGAGAAGAATGTATGGTCCAAGAAGTACAAATTAAATGCCGAAATAATTGAAGCGGGTTTAGCTAGTGAGAAAGGGAAGCAGTACGGGGTGTATGCTGTTCAAGTCAGTCGCTGGGATGAAAATGATAAGAAAGAAAAGAAGTGGCATATTTATCGACGATATTCGGATTTCTATGATTTTCATCAATGGATTAAGTCCAAGTGGTCAATGTTGAATCGCATAGAATTCCCGGGAAAGCACACTTTTAGAACGACAGATAGAATGTTTTTGGAGAAGAGGATGGTTGGTCTGAATAAGTATATTTGTAGTGTTCTCACCATGACTGTGGAGCCGGTAATGGCCAAAATAGTTTGTTTTTTAATATTTCATTATATTCATTTTTCATCCTAATCTTAACCAGTAACATAGAGTTACGATTTCAAATATAATTTGCCTTTTATATTTTCTTTTAGTGTTTCGGTGATTCTCTTCAAGACAGTTTATTACATTTCTTAGAACCAGGAAATTATGTCATCAAGAAAAAGCATTTTAGTGAAAAGGTGAGTTTCTGGTCAATTTTAACGGTATAGCATTTCATGTTGTTATAACCGTATATCGTATTTGATTGATATTCATGCGTTTTTGTACAGATTGATACCTTAGTAAATCCTCTGAAGCAGTCAGTAAGAAGTGTTACAGATGTTGTCAAAAGTGTTCCGGACACAGTTATCAGTACAGTTGATGGATTTGCAAAAATTTTTCAATCTAAACCTGTTTCAGCGGGTTTTATAGAAGCAAACAAAGTTGGAGCTTCGATTGACGAGGTTAATATTGATAAAATAGATATCTCTAAACTTGAATCATAACAATCCGTCTGTAAAAAACGAACAATTTTATTTAGTCGGCTGTCAGCAATCTAGTCAATTCTCGTCTTAACGTCTTCTGCTTTCTATATTAAAATTGCAGGCTGATGATAATATTCCCTTAAGAATTATTCTTTTACTCATGGATGAAGTATTTGATCTTAAATCTCGAAATCAGTGGCTCAGAAGACGAATCGTTTCTATCATTAGGCAGGTTCTCAAGGTAATTTTCAAAACCGTATTGTAGAAGAGCTACTTTTACTTGTGTTAGTTTTCTTTCGAAAAGACGTGATAAACACAGTTTAATTGTATATTTTGTTATTATTTAAAGGCTATGCTGGGAGATACAATCAATAGGAGAATAGTGGATTACGTCGCTTACCTTACTAGTCCTGTTCGGGTTTCCGGATACCTCCAAACCTTACAGTGAGTTTAATGCTTAAATATTTATATGTGTGAGTAAGTGATCGAGAAAAGTCGTAGTATGAAGTTATTGTATTATAACTTTGTGTAAGAATATATTTTATGGCTAAAAATGGTGAAAAAGTTCTGTCAAAGTCTTAGAACAGTTGGAATCCGTAAACATGAAAAATGTCCTGAGAAGGAAAGTTGTGTTGTTTCCATTATTTGGAGTCCGAAAGGGCTGAACCCACCGAGTAATGTGTTGATCCAACTGGTTCTGCTGTTGCTTCGAGAGATAGTCTGATTTATGGCTCCAAAAATTGGGAAAGTATCGATATTTCTAAAATAGTTTTGATATGAAAGTTTTCGTTACTTTATAGAAAAACTTTATGGCCTGGAGGGTGCCGTATTTCTTCTCGATCTTCCAGAGATTCGGAAACGAAAATGAGGACAAGATTTGCTGCCAAATTATCTTTACTTGCTTCACTGTCAGGTCAGTTATGAAATTTTCATTGAATTGAATTGTAATAAATTAAATCAATAATTGTGTTGCAAGTTGGTGAAGTTAAAATAATTTAAACCTTTTAAAATGTTAAACATGATATTTTGATTATTGCAGACGAGCTGAAACATTTAATAGGAAGTGACACGACACGCCGAGGTCTCTTATGTGTGTTTGACCTTTGCCAAGATCCAGTTTTGAATCGAAGATTTATTCTCGTATTATTTGAAGGGATTTTGAAAACGCTTTTTCCGGACAAACCATTCGCAGCTGTTATTCAAAGGCTTCACTATCGTTCAAATCGTGTTGGAAGAAATCGTCCCTTCCTCGTCCCCTCACCGAGCGCATCTTCTCTTTCTACAGGGGGCTCATCTACGTTAACCAGATCTGCGTCTTCAAATGCGACATCTATTGCTGGACCCTATGTTTCCCCCAGGAGTAGTCGGAGAACAAAAAAATAGTTACTATTATAATATACCTTATAATTAATCTCGATACGGTACCGAGATCGTAGGCAACATCGAGAGAATATAAAGTATTTTTAATTTAGATATTTATCGGTAAAATGAATGGTATTATTCTGTACAGACTTACATTCCATGGTAGCATTGCCACGTTGTAATATCAACACTTACATGACTTCACCGCATCACATTTATCGTGAAAAAAAAGGTATGGTACTCCAATTGGCCCAGTTGTTTTCCACGATTCTCACTGGGTACAAATACCTTCATACAACTTTAACAACAAGAACGAGAATTCTGGGGAGACGGGATTAAAATAGTCCCTTAACTTCGAAAATCTACTTTAAAATGAAAAATCAATTTAGAAGTACAGTACATCTTGGACGTAATTTAATGGTCGGGTTGCATAATTTTCGAAGGTGGTATGACATTCGCTGGCCAGTAAGAATTTGATATTTAATAAAACTAGATTTTTTTCGGCTGGGAGTATTTATAGTCTAAAGTTGACAGGGGTAGGGCTAGGTCTCCACACAGCGTCACCAGAAATTTCAAGATCGGATTCTCTTTTTTGCATTTTGTATGTGTTATAATCGGAAAATAACGTTGGTATTCATAACCAGTTAGAATCGTAGGAAACAATTGGTCCACCCCGTGGTACCTCTTGGAATAGATTTACTATGTGACTGCTACAAACCTCAAACCTCTAATTTTAATACGTATGGTTTCTAAAATATTTTAATAATTATACCAGTGAAGAATTACTATTATTACTAACTACTTAAATCTGTTTCAAAAGCCTATGAAGACAAATTGTTGGCCTTAAAAACATTATAAGAACTGACTAGTGAGGTGCATTTGCGTTGCTTGTGATTCCCAGTAATTAATAATAAAAAATAAAATGCTAGTTCAAACTTTTAACTTGAAAGCTCATCCTCATTTTTGAGTCATCGAATCTAACAACCTTACAATATTTTTTTATGTAAGTGAATAATTACAAAATAGTTCTTTAATCGTTCCGTTACAGAAATGCTTGCTTTTATATTTTGTTTGTACGTTGATAGAATGATTAATATTAAATCATATTAGGTAAATGTTTGGTTAGCAGCATAATATGCTGTGTGTATCAGTACCTGTGTTTGTTACATTATTACCTATTACTTTACGACCTTAAAAAAGTGTGAACATAATATGCGATTTAAAATAAATGTGTTTAATTACTTTTAAGTTTGGTAGAGTGCATATTATGGATGTATTATTGCTGATGTTTTTTTGGTTTATTATGTATTTATTAATTTATATTGTTCATTTCCTATTATTTAATCATAGATCTGCTCTATGGCACAATAAGTAATGACGTTTCCTTTCATTTGTAATCAAAGCTAAATTAATTAAAATTTTGTAGCTTCTATGAACAATAAAAACAAAATTTTTCGAAATACGTTTTCGTTTTGATTTATTTCAAGAAGGAAATTGCATTATGTAGGTATATATAACTTGATATTTGATATGAACTTGAACACAATTTTGAGCAATACATGGCATAACTTGTAATTTAAGCATGCTGCGCATGTCACACATATTAAAAAAATTTAATTAATATTAGTGAAATATATACTTTTATATAGTATGTAGGTGCCTGCCGAAACAAGTACAGTGCAGTGTATATAATATAATGATGTTATATTTTGATAAAAAAAACAATGTTCGAAAACTAATTACGTATTCACTAGGTTAAGCTTATGTAGAATACTACATAAGCTTAACCTAGTGAATACGTAGTGCAATGCAATGCAATGCAATATAATATTTTGGAAAATGAAAATACTATGAATAATATGTTTACACAATAATTATAATCGTGCATGGTCGATGAAATTGCGCATGCATTATTTCTTCCTACAAACTGAAATGACCGGCGTGTACAAGTACAACCTTTCCATCAAGGTGAAAGAGTGTTGATTGGGAGAGAGCTAAACATTCAGGGGAAAAATCTCCAGAGGTCTTACAGGGCGAACTTGTTTCAGCGAATTTTAAGATGAGACAGAGGGGAAAAATTAGTTCAATAAAAGAATGGATGGGATTGGGAGAGGTCAGTCAAATCCCGATCTACCTACTTGTATATTACAATCATTAGCATCTTTTGAATTTAAAAAAAATATTTGAAGCTTCCACAAAAAAGAACCCCACATTCACGACACGACAATTATTAGCGATGACAAAAGTGCACTGTAGAAAAATAACGATATATCTTTATAAGTAATTGGTCCTTAAGCATAATTTCCATAATGATTGATTTTAGATTCAGACATATTAAGGTATGTACTACTGCTGTTAAATTATTATTTACAAGTTTTGAAGGAAGTTCGTTGCCGTGTATTTCACATTACTTCAATTTTACCACAACATGCTACAGACTAAGTATCGGTTAATATTTTTTTGACACACAATATATATGATAATCACGGAATTAGGAAAACCAAACATCCAAAAACACAGAACTCTCATGAAACCAAAATATGCTATACAGCTAAATACTTTCCTATCAGCAACTTCAACATAATAACAAAAATACAATTAATGTTGAATCCCATATGAATGCTTGTAAAAAGTTAAGGCAATGAATGCCTATATAGTCTATTCCTACATACTATATAACACTATATACGTAAATAAAGTAGGTAATAAAGATAATTTTATACCTTAAATCATAACTACATGCATTAGTCATCTTTATATTACTTTGAAAGAGCATAATTTTCTCTCTGTGTACTTATTTTTTAAGCATATGTGAGCTTTTCCCTTGTTGGACTTAGACATGGATAATAATAGGATTGCAAAATGATGCTCAATCATGCGCCATTAAATTTCGGATTTCTAATCCACTCCTGTTGTTCCAGTCCATCTTTGACGACTTTCTTCTTCTTACCGATGGGCACAGGCATGGGATTCTTACTAGTCCTCTTTTTGCTTTTTGGGCCTGGGCGTCTTGAGGGGCTTGAAGGAGGGGGAGTTGATGGAGCGGATGCTATTTCCTCAGTCTCTTCGTCCGCCGGTTCTTCGACCGGAGGCTGAACCACTGGCACTGGTCTTTTTTTACTTCTTGGACCTGGTTTTACAAACTGAGGTGTAGATGTTGATGGCCCCCCTCTGAAAATTAATTGTAATAATTATTATTACTTCACTCAAAACAAATTTTCTTTGAAGAGTGAATACTATTCATTCTTTATTAATTAAAATCAGCAAAACACATATAATGTGATTGACTAATTCATTATTGACAGCAAGCTCACGCGAGAACAGAAGAACTAATGTTACAAAAAACATAATCAACACACCCCACTACCTCATTAAACGTTTTCGAACAGGCAAAATATACTATTTAAAATACTATTTACACTTTACTGAAAGTGATACATGGTTCACTACTATGCTTGTAAAGTTTTAAACTACACACAATACTTATAAAAATTTTCTACATGCTTAAAATCGACTTATCCAAAAACGCGACAAGAATAGCATTCAAATTTGTACAATATTCAGCCAAGATATTTATACGTTTTCTCCTTATCGTTAGTGTGTTCATAATTTTCGACAATATAAATTCTAAAATAACTTTTGTTTATTTTTAAAAAGTTACATACCTAGTAGTTCGTCTTGAAGGTGGTGATCGGACTGCACTAGTGGAAGGCATGGACGATACACTCGAAGCAGTTGTCGACATATGATCAGCATGCTCATCTTTCTTGTGTTGAGCAAACTCTTTTTTATTAGTGTAGTACTTTTGGCAGTACTTGCACTTAAATGCTACCGCGTCAGACATTGTTTCGGAAATTGAATTCCTTCTTGCTTTGATAAATGAACTCACAGGGTTAAACTAAAATAATTGTTGAAAAAAAAGTTTTCAAATCGTCACAACGCCCGGTACATTCCTAAGTCGTTTCTTTAGATGTGATCCTTCGACTTAGACTCCTTCCAGTTGCGATATTATTTGGAACTGGTGGCAAGAAAAAAAAACAAAAATATATTAAAATTTAGCAATTTCAAATTATTTGGTAGTATCACAGCATGAGCCCAGCCTTCCGAAGTCAATACTTACCTAATTGCATAACTTAACTATAAATGCGTTGGGCTATCACAATTATGATGGTTAATTTATTAGGGATGTGTGAAACATCCCTACTGTTTTAACAATTGAAACAAACGCTACTTAGTTATTACTTTTGACAGCTGAGACAAGGGTATCGCCTTTTATTTATATGATGGCGCATTCAATATGAAACACGTGTAATTATGCAACCTTAATACTTTACATATAATACGTATCAGTGCTTGATATACGTACGTAAATGTATATAGTATATAGCTATAAATACATAAGTACCTACCTAATATATTTTTAATTATGCATGTCAATTTTATAAAGCAATGTCAATTGTAAACGCACTAAAGCCGAAATTAGGTTATTTAGGGCTTACTTATTTTCGGCCTGGCTCCAAAATTTACCTTCAATAATTTTGTATTCATTTATATTATTTGACAGGGGCGGATCCAGGAATTGTATATGGAGGGGGCTAATGGCCTCCTGGAGGGGGCTTACAATGTTAAGAAGATAGGAGCAGCCATCTTGAAAAATGGCCGCTCCTATGTTCGCAATGTTAAAAAATTCGCTTCTAGGGGGGGCTAAAGCACCATAGCCCCCCCCCCCTTGGATCCGCCCTTGTTATTTGACATCATAATATCATTAATTTAAAGTACCGTAAAGCTTCAAATAGCTCCCAGGTACCTTGTAACTCCCGGGGTTTGGGGAAACGTTTGAATAACTCCCGGGGTCACTATTAACTCATGGGGTCTCTATTAACTCCTGGGGTCCCTAGTAACTCCTCTGTCTTTGTATAGCACAGTATTTTTTTTGTAGTACCGCCTCCTCGATACTACAATAATTTTACTTGACCCTGCTTTAACTTTCACGTAAGTCCCGGGTCCCTAGCAACTCCCGGGCCCCTTGTAACTCCCAGGTTTTGAGGCAAAGTTTCAGCTAACTCTCGGGGGAGCTGTTTGAAGCTTTACGGTACCTAGGTACTTAATAAGTTACTGTCCATCATAAAAATCAATAAATCGTTTTTGGATGTTTCTTCATTTATACAGTTTTGAATATATTATAGCCAATACTAGAAACTAGAATACAGTAACAGAATTAAAACAGAAATCCGTAGCACCAATGCAGTAAATGCTTTATTTATTATTCAGCATGCGATAATTAACCCTATGATTAAAATATCACAGTCATAGCTGTCATTTGCTTATTGGCTTCTAAATCGTTAACCTTAGTTGCTACACTGCTATTGCAAAATCAAACACACGCATGTGCTTTTCTAATACACCTAGGTACCTATAGAAATTACAGTCGCTCAAATCGAATTTCTTTGTTAGCACTTTATCGATCGGACTATATCAGATTTTCATACCAATTTTCAGTTTCAAGTTGAATCTAAAAGCCGAAGAAATTCAGCCTCATTATTCAAGGTAAATTATGAACTGCATATTTAAATAACAGGTTGGAATTCTTCTCAAATATTGGCGATGTAGGAATTTCGATATTTAAACTAAATTAAACTTCAAACATTACAGTTACAGTTAACTCCATTATTTTCATAATTTTAATCAACATAAGTAACACGTCTGTTTAATACTGTCGGTTGATCAATAGCTTCTACGAGTATACAAATCGCGTGAATGACAACGAAATCCATTAAGGTTCATATAGTACCCTCAACGTCAATTATGCCAAGAACTATTAGTATTCAAAGAATTCTGCTGAATTTCAACAATTTTCCCCCTGCCCATCGTTAAAATCGAGGTGAAGATTTTATGACTAATTATATTCCTCAATAATGCTAGACTACACTGCATTGGACGGTTTTCGTTTTTACGGCATTCGTAATTATAAGTAAACAAAACTATAACTTTTTCTTATTTAGGTTCCCTCGTGGCATTCAGTTTTATGAATTATATAGATAAGTCAGGAGTAATATTACCCCTGTATCTTCGGATTGCAATGCCAATAACTATTTTTTTAAGCCATGATATTTCCACAAAACTTTCAGTCGGAATGACAACATGAAGATACATGCATAACACCTCATGCATGTCATGAATTACAAAACCTAAACCACCCCCAACCATACTAAAGACTGGCTCAACTTGCATCGACTAATCAAACATTTTGAATAAATATGTATTTAACAAATAAATTCTCTCGATTCAGCTTGTTTACGATTAGATAACAAGATAATCACAAAAATAAATTTAATCAACTTACAATCAGAGGCAGGCAGGATAACGGACAGTCAGACAGTCAACTAACAGTCACCACCGCAGTCACAATCACCCCAGTAGTCGCCGCTGTCAATACTCTTTAAACTTCCTCACGGCAAGTCACAAGTTGTATAAGGTTTCGATTGTTTTAGCATTTATAGTTTAAAGTATTCACTTTTAAAAACCTGTCAATTGTGCAATAGAATAATCGATAATTAAAAATTGTTTTGGTGTATGTAACAAAATAATATGGTGATAACAATAAAATACATTATTAATTTAAAACAAAATTGATCAAACACGAGTACATTAAGTATTTTTTAAATAACAGACTTACGATAGTCACCAAGTGTCGAAATCGAAGGACATACACGATCCTTGAACAAGAAGAACGCCAATGAATATAGATTTGGTGTTATAAGGAATGCGTACTACTTAACCCAAAAGAGGCAATTTAACGAACAAACATATTTAAGAAAAGGGACAACAACAAAATTGGGGATACTGGGGACTGCTCTACAGTAGTACATATGTTTAACTTGTAGCGTTTTTTTTATCACTGACTGACTGAGAGGGGCTGGTTTTAAGTTTTAAGGATACTTTAAAATGCGAACGATGCAAGCCACATATATGCACCGTATGCACTTTTAAGGGGTCCAAGGGTTGACTTACTTTTTTTGCTTTACTTTACACGCTACATTTACATGGCTTGAGAGCTATTCCTCCTTTCTCCTTTCCAATTGGCTGCTCTTGAGCGCGCTTTTTGTTTAACTGTAACACGAAAGGGTATGATAATATTACAAAGTAATCAGGGGGCATCCATAAATAAAGTACAAGTATGAGGGTGGGTTGGTTGAGCCTTTTTCCCAAAATTTGCTTCCATCAAAAAACTGTATAATCATAATGTGTAATCATAATTATGGGATGCAAGGTTGATTTCTACGAATGATACATGACATTATTTAAGGGTCACCCTTTTTATAATGTACGACCATTGGTTTTGCTTCTCCTTATTTTCATGGCCGGGTTTTATGATACCCTCGGAACCCTCACTCACTAGTCACTAGTCAGCACAATTGCCACATCACTGTTGACAATTTTTATCACAAAATTTTCTGTATTTTGTCGGCTACTTCTCCTTATAGCTGTTTGGTATTGTTTACAACGGCAGTGGTTTTCATCCTCAATACCGTGTTTAAAAAAAAATGATGGCAACAAAAAAGTGTAGTGGCCTGTTTTCAGTAGCTCAAAAAAAATAGTGTATTCATTCAGTGCAGGAATCAGCAGGAGTTTTGACTCATTGAGAACTGACAGGCAGCAGCATCAGAGGAATAAAAGTTGAGGTGAATGTCTCTGTAACAAGATGCAAGTGGGCTGTGGAATTGACTGACAGCAACAGGGATTTTCTTAAGATAGTTTTTAATAATTATTATTTAATCTAGTCAGCGTAATCATAAACACTAGTTGCTAGTTCACAGGAAATTAAAATTAAGTTTATGTAGAGTTAATTACAAGTGCAAAATTGATTTGGAACTGGTGCACATAACGAAAGAAGATACGATTACTTACACGATACGAATCTCTAATAGGCTAGGGAATACATCGTACAAAAATTCCCACTGACACTGAAATACTCAAATAAATTGACCTGGCTTCGTGCTAAAATATTGAGGATAGTGATGGAAAACGTGTACGAAAATGTAAGGAAGGAAATAAGTGCGGAGCAGATCAAAGGTATGTTTGGGGTGGTTTAGAGTAAATATGAAATTTTTTTGAAGCACATTAAATTACGTAATAATTACTAATGTTAATTAAATAATAATTCTGTAACTAACATGCTCGCAAATTATGCTTTGAATTTCACTGAACTCTTTGAGTATGTTGTCTATGTCATGTGTATTATATATGTGTATTATGGCAATTATGACATAAAGATGAATTCTTGTTTGAATTTCAGAATGTTTACAAACAATGTTGGCGACTCTTCAGTCCCCAGAATTTTCCCGGAAAGTAGCACAAGTAAAATCGGAGAGTTCAAATGACATGATTCAATTAATGCGAGTTTTATTTCCAATGGTGGTAGAAGTACAAACTCAAGTTGTAGCATCTATTGGATTACCATCTAGTCGAGAAGGTATTACTTAAATATAATATTTTAAAGTACTTTATTGAAATAAATTTTTCAATAAAGTGGATAAATCAATGCCACGTACAAAATGATTGTGTTCAATGTTGAGCTTAATTTTACCTAATACCTTCATTTTATTTATTACTTTCCCAATATATAGGTTTAAAAGAGTTTTTAATGCGAACAAATCAAATTTCACAGGAAGATGAAGAAATAAGAAATCTGTTCCTGGAAATTAAAAGCATTTATTTACCATCTTCTGTTTATATGTAATTTACCTATAATATGTGTAAGGTACAAATTATAGACTTTTAGATAGATACTTAAATAGTTATACTCGCATAGCCATATTATAGCCATAGATAACAAACTAAAAGATTGTATACGCCATGGACTGACGTTCAAATGCATTTTTAACAGCATTAATGTCTAATCCGACTTCGATCGTGTTTGCTTCTTGCTTTGTTTCGTTTTAGTTTTTAACTTTTGTAGCAAGCAATAATAACATTGTTATTACTGATTATAACCTAATAGCTGTATTCAAATTTGCAATGGCAATGACATACATTCTTTTGTATTTGTATTTTGTAATTCAAATATAAACAGCGGATAAATTAAAACGATGAAGAGCAACTAAAAAAATACTTGCGCTGTTATTTATTGTGTACCACATTAAAGTACGTTAGTAGCATTTATTAATTCGTAACAGTAGTGATCGACAGCAGTGTTCTTTAAATCTGAATATTTAGGGATTTATTATGGTTTCAGGATGCTTTTCTTTTTCTTGTGTATAGTTAGTTAACTTATACATGCAGTTCCAAAAAGGAATTTTCTTTAAGGAAAGAAACCAAAATCGGTTACTGCGGAAGGAGCATCGATTCCAATTGTTTAATAATCGTATAAACGAAAGCTGCATACTTTTTGACCCTGTAAATACATAACTAAAAGCCTTTTATGGTGCCTTAATTTCTTTCCCGACATACACAGCCCTAGCTGTACAAATATAGAACGTGGACATTTGGAGATAGGATCGGATTTATTGTATTACTCGGAAAACCCAAAATATTATGAATCAAATATTAATCTTTTCCTTTTGTCCTTTCGTGGCGTGGTAGGCAAGATAATAACCCAAAGCCCACAACCAAAATCTCAAGCTTGACGTTACATTTCTTGGAACATGATTAAGAAGTCACAATCCGTTTTCATGGCTATACATGCATATCGTCTGTGAAGAATCAAAATTACCCATATCCAGCTTTAGCTAAAAACAAAATGTACTATCTACAAAAAAAAATGAAACATCATTGAGAAAGGAATCGAAATCACGACACGTCCTCCCACAGATTCTCCTCAATTTCTCCAGACAGCATCGGCCATCTGACAGAGAGTGAGGAAGATCCATGGAAGGAGATAATAAAATAAATGAAACTCGCAGCCCTCCACCACACAGCGTCTATGAGCCACAAAAGGAATTAAATGATGCTTCCCGAGGCGACAGGAGACGAAGCGAGGAAGGAGCGGAGGCGAACTAGCTAAGGCAGAAACAATCACGCCGCGAAGAAGAGAGGGTCTCCGACACGAATCCTTCAAAGACATCCTTCGAAATCTTTAATTTCTTTTTCCATTTTCCCTTCTGGAAAATCGGTAGAAAAATGAATAGAAGGGAATTGCGGAACATGGAGACTCCGAAAGGAATAAGAACAGCAAAAGGGGATTGTCCATGTGACTCCTGTTGGTGCCATCAAAAAGATACTAAAATTAAGAAAGAGAGAAAATCTGATAATTTTTATATATTCCTATTTTTATTCATGGTGTTCACCGTGTTCGCGATTCCTCTCTACGAATTCTTCCTTAGTTTGTTGTAATTTAAAATCGAGGTCAATTGGACCAAATTGTATAAATTATAAAATATCAAAATTTATATTGTGAATTACCTGAAATTAATCTGGACCTGGAATCGGAAATCTCAGGTGCCACACCCGTGGCACCCGTAAGCGTATCATTTATAAATTATTATATTGTAATCCATTCTATTGTAAATCATTTGGACGAAAACCTGAAAACAAAACAAAAACATGAAATAATAATTATCATTCAGTTGTGGCCCTCGACCTTACGTCGATTGGGAAATCTTGCATTTGAAATATGAATTATCTTTTCCTTTTTGATTTAATAATTAATATAAATACTTATCCTTAAACTTACCTTCTCATCTTCGATCGTTGAGTGTTCTCATTTATAATTGGCAACCGTCCGTTGATTCTCATATTATCCATCATGGAACCTAGAATTAAGAAATACAAAATAACGTTAACATAATTTGCATCATAATTAATTGGAAAACATATTAGTCGTCAGCAGTGGTTCCATGAACCCGCTCGACGTAATTTAGGGACTTCGGTTCATACAACAAAATAGGCAAAAATCAATGAAAATAAAGTCAAAATTGAGGGGAGACTGGAAGGATCGAACCCGCAGCACATGCTGTATTTTGCGGGTTTGTCCTCCAAGTTGGAGTGGACGGTGGAGCATGGACACTGTTCGCCATCCCCTGCAACATGGCTTTGCCATCGTCCGCCCAACCTCCCCGACTAACTTAATTGGCAGAATTAAATAAACTAAAATAAAAACTAAAGACTAATTAAAATAAAATGTAAAATGATGAAATTTACCTGATTGGCATCAAAAATTCAGGGTCGTTGGTCGGCCTGAACTGATGGTGATGGTGCGGTGTGTGTCTGTCGCATGCCTTCCTCGGTTCGGCAGACACTCTCCACCGCACCTCTCCGTCCTTTCTGGGCTGGATGTGGTTGCTGGGCACGGAGTCAGCACCACTTCCCCAACGACCCTCCTGAAAAATAAACAAAATAAAATTAACCTAAATAAATAAAAATAAAACTTACTTTCAATTGGATCAAAATTCAGGACAAGTCGTTGCTGCTGAACTGGAAGGTCGGGAACGACAAGCGATTGCCGTCTGGAATGCTCGGCAACCCAACCGCTTCGTTGTGTCCCTTGTCCGTCCCGTCCAGTGGCGTTGGAGCTGGGGGCCATGGGAGGATGTCAAGCGTCCTCCAGGCCTTCGACCTTCACGCCGGCTTGTCCTCCTGAAATGAGAAGCAAAATAAGTCAGTCTTCTCTCTCTCCGCTCCCCTTTACCATTGGCAATAAAAATATAATTGGCAAAATTTCCCGAGCAGACCGAATTTCCATCGGTGGGACCTGGAACCATTCGACCGTGGACATGCTCCGTTTGCCGTCAACGGTCGATGTGGTTCCGTAGTCCCTCAGGAAGTCGGGAGCTCGTGGTGGCGAAGCCGGAGCTGTGGATGACATTATCCACAGCCTTGACCTCAGCCACCGAGCTACACTGCTCTTGGAATTCTCACATCTAAAAATAAAGCAGAAAACCTAGCTAAATAAATTATTCAGTAAAATTAAAATAAATAAAATTAGCATTCTTACCATCTGTAGCTATGCTGGAGTGCTTCATCTGGAGTTTCAGTTGAGCCTCCCTCCCCCATCTTCATAGGTCTCCGGCCTCCTCCGGAGTGGTGGAACACCCCCTTCATTAACTTAAATACTACCATCTGACTCTTACCATCTTTCACACCCTCATATTCGTTATTTATTCGGCATATTATATCATCAAAAATTTAAAAAGGGATTAATATTATCCCCATTTTACAGGGGTTTCATAGTTGCCTATGGTGAAGGGATGTGGTAAACTCAGGTATGGCTTCCCACCCTCACTATTATTTGGGGAGGAAATACCATACTCGTTTTACAAGGTGCGGGGTAGGCTTAGCCCTACCCCCCCGTCACCAAACTCATCAAAAACTCCGAAAAATTCTGATCCGGAAATTGTTTTTTTTACCTAGAATAAATAAAAGCTTAAAATTAGTATGTACGTGCAGGGAAAGAATCGTACGCCAATCTCGCACGAAAACATAAATCATTATAGACCTATAGGGAAATTAATACATACCATTCCCGCATGAAAATAAATAAATATGTATATATAGGTATTGTAGGGATCACCCACAGCTATTCCCTGAAATAAGACATCAAATAATGGCAGGATTCGAGGTTGCAAACTCGAAATCCAACGCCGCCTATCCGAATCTCGAATAAGTTGCCCTTTGGCTTCTTAAATAGTGCATGGATATCATCTAAATATCCATAGCCCCGTCCAAAACAGCAAGTCGACCATAATAGAAGACCGCTATTTGCCGGGATGCTGCGGTGGGCTCGGCCAAGTCCGCCACGTTGCCGTTCTTACGAACGGTAACATCAGCATCTCCCGTGCGGCTGAACTCCCCGTAAATACATATGCCATCAGCACCATTACGTACTGGGCCATGTATTTGCTATGCCGGAGAGTGAACGAGAGGCAACCAAGGCGCCGTCTCCGTTCACCCGTATAAACTTGGCAACATCGCGAACCATGACCATGCCACTGCCAAGTGAATTTCGTCAGCTCATAGTAAAATCGCCAGCACCATTCACTATTCAGTTTGCCTTTATGCGATTCTGAGCTTCCTAAAAATTCATCCGAATTTTCATTTCGAAATCTTTCATCATTTTCGAAAATTTTCTTTTTCAAGTTTTGAAAAGTTAACATCCTATTGAAGAAAAGTTTATCTTCATTATTTTCACTGTTTTAAGTGATTTTCGTAGAAATTTCACCTTGGAAAAATCGTGCAAGAATTTCCAAGAAAAAGTGAAATCCGTAGCTTAGGCTTAGTCGCCTAGTCTTGTTAAAAGCGGGCAGCTACTTATCAGTAAGTCAAAAGGTCAAAATATCAAATTAAACAGCATAAAGTTTGACCTCATCAGTGCGTAGAAGGAATTGTGAGTTCAAATTCCATCCGGGGACATCCCAGATTCCCTGATTTCAATCTACCAAGAGCAGCCGTCTTGCACAAAGGTAAATTACATCTTCCTTTTCATTTTGCATTTCCTGGAAAACCCATAGTGTCAAATCTCTTCTTATAAAACAGGGGAATTTAACCCGGGCGATTCACACGTATGTGGGGTAGGTTGGCGAATCTACATGCCGGTATTAGCATGCCGGGTGGGTTCACTGACCCAGGCCATGCTTCCCTCATCATAGTGGCGCATGGTGAAAGGGAACATGGATGCAAACGCATGGGCAGTGCATTGGTACGGTTGGATATTGGGGATAATTAAATTGATTAAATACTAATTAATGTGCTTACCGAAACTTTTCAGCACTTAATCAGAACCTTAGTCAATACCAGGGACTTTCCTCAAGGGACTCCATTCCCATAAAAAGGAACCGGACCAACGGTAAAACATCGCCGGATCCAGTGGAAATTTCTTCAGTACCGTCGTTGAGGACCTCAGCATCTTAATCCTCAGATCAGGAGAAAGAAGAAATTACCGAAAAAACAGGCAACTTCACATCAACCCAGGGGTGAAGAACCACCTCTCCGGAATAATCGTAAGTTGGCTTGTTACAAATTAAGTTGAGCATTAATAACCATAGGCTCATATTGCCCTCATAAAATTTTCATTTCCCATTAATATTTTTCTTAAAGAGAAAGTTGAAGTTGTAAGGTCCAAGACCTTCCTTCAAAACCTATTCTCAATTTATTTTCTAATTCCCATTCCCTCATTTTTCCTTCAGAAGGAAAATTCTACGAACTTAAAAAGTTTAAATAGTGTATGTCTGATCACGGTCAGGCTATTATAGTAAATAACGTAGATAGATCAATCAGATATTGGTACCAGGTCACAGGACACAAGTACCTATCTGAATTACAAGTTGCCGTCTTAATAAATTTTGTGTGCGACGGTTTGGGACTCACACCGGTAACCGAATTCCCTCTTAATTTACCTGAAATAAAAATTATTCTCCCCCATTTCGAAGAGAGAATCCATCACATTGCTATTAATTGGCATACTGAGATTGGATATCTCTATCTTTCCGCTTCTCAATTAAAATCTTTTGTGGAGACAATCATCAGTTTTCATCGTGCATTAGAATCGTAAAAGTTAGTTCGAATTTACATTCAATTTTCATTAAGAAAAGTCCATTCGTTAATGTCAAACTTAAATCACCTCATTGAATTCTTGCCTAATAGAGCGGATTATAATTTCTTTAATAAAGTTAATCAAGCTCTCAAGCTTTGGCATCAGGCTGAAGGTAGGGCACATCTCACAAAACCTCAATTAACTTCCTTCATTAATTTCGTCATTAATGACATCTGCTTAACTCTTCACATTCTTCCTGAAAATCTTCAGTATCAACCTATCACTGTTGAACTTTTGCGTCATTTCGTCAACGGCATAATTAGTTGGCATAACGACGTTGGCAAAGCATACATCAGTAAACCACAACTCTTCGGCGTAATCCGCATCACCTTGAAATTTTTCAAGGACCGTAATTATCCCGAATTTCCTCATTTTTGGTGGATTAGTACCTTTTCCCATTCCTTTCCTTCAGTGACTTATTAAATTCAGCATTGGAAATTGATGTCTAGTATTGTCCGAAATCTAGTTGCTTCCAGTGTGACTCAGGCAATTCGACGTTGGTACCAAGTTGAAGGTAATCAACTCATAAACGAAAGCCAAGTTACTCAACTCATTGATTACATATTAAAGGCATTAAGCCTTGACCAAGTTGCATCAACTTCCAATACCGAATTCTTACTTCCAGGTGCACCCGGATTCAGTGACCAGTTAATATCAAGTTTCATTGGTTGGTGGTCTGAATTCGGATATATTAGAGAAGTTCATTTAGGAAAATTAATGCATGTTGTTTTACAGATCGTTAATGACGACAAAGAATTTTTAGGAAAAGAATATCAGGGAAAATTATGATTTCATGAGTCAATTTATTTCTAATTCAGCTTTAATTTTCCGCATCAAATTAGAAATAGGTGGTTGGTACGATAACGTAGGTCTTCAGTATATGAATTTACCCCAAGCTCGAGGTTTAATTACTCACGTTCTAGAACTTTTAGGTCTGGTAGACATTCCTCAAGCTATACCTATCCATTATCCCACTCCCCATTCTTTTGAAAATTTTTCTCAAAGATTTAGAGACGCTGTTTGGGGCTGGCATAACGAGATAGGCTTTCAATATCTGACCCCAGCTCAAGTTCACGAATTATTCGCAATTGTCTTCGCCAGGGACGATCACGAATCGTCCAAATTTAACGTGCAAAGAGCATTTCGCCACGACCTCGATCGGTAATACATCTCAACGATTGAATACCATTTTTCCTCCTTTATATTTTCATAATTTTGTGAATGTCATTTGTAGAAAATATTGAATTAAATTTTCGAATAAAAGCTGCCATAACCAACTGGGAAAGCCTATACGGTCATCAATATTTAAATCTACAGCAGGTAGACGATTTAATCAATTATATTTTCATTAAGTTAGTTATTACTGGATTACCAAGTCCACCAATTAGTGAATTTTCATCTCCCCATACTTACCTTAACTTCATAGTTCGTTTTCACATCTCTGTAACGGGTTGGTACCAAGAGATTGGACACCTCCATTTGTCCACTCATCAATTGGAACAATTCTTTGTAGAGGTGATTCAGTTTGATAAACTCAATGCAACTATTTATAATGCTATAGAAATTTTCAATATTAATTCAAATTAAATTAATCCCGTATGTCATTTCTTTTATCTACTATTTTGATTCACCGTATAGTCACATCAGTCCGTTATTGGTTTGCGCTCACAGGATATCAATATTTATCCCAAGACCAAACTAATCACTTAATTGAATTTGTGACCGAGTATTTAGGCCTTCGGTCACCCGTCACAAATTCAATAGCAGCATTGATTCCCCATCTAACTTTATCAAACTTTCCAGAAAAATTAAGGTATTCTATTCTGAGTTGGTACTACGTATTTGGCTTCCAATATCTCACTGATTTTGAGATCAGTCAACTTCTTGCCATAATAGCCATCTACGATCAAGGTAGTGTTGATAACGCCGCCGCGACTTCTGATCATTCATATTAAAGTTATAATAATATATGTCTTTGGTCATACCTGTAATATTAATAGCTCGAAGTGAACAAGCCTTGCAATATTGGCATCGATTTGTCAATTATCAAGTCATCACTTCTCAACAACTAGGTACTCTCATCGCCTTCATTCATCATCATTTAGGTTTAAGAGAGACTTCCACATCTTCCATTGTTAGTCCAATCACATATCAACCTTCTACTGACTTTGTCCTTGTATTTAATCAGGGTATTCAGTGTTGGTATACTACATTGGGTCGACATCTTATCACTCCACACCAGTTGAAAATATTGTTAGCTGTCACCAATCAGTATCTCAACACGACCCCATTTGTGGCATAATTTTGTATTGAAATTCTCTTATGTCAAATCTCAGCCCATATTGGGCAATTGAACGTGTAGACAAAAGCATTCGTCGTTGGTATAAAATCCTTGGCCAGTTTCAAAGTACTAAAGCACAACTCAAGGATCTTATTGTGTTTATAATTAACAAATTAGAAATCCCACACGGTTTCGGTTCTTTATTCAACGAGGAAATTCCTCATCTGAATTTAATCAATTTCAACAATAAAATAAAACTTGCTCTAGTGGATTGGTACTTTGTCATCGGTCATAAGCATCTTTCCATAGACCAGACCAAGGTTCTCATCAGTGTTGTCCTTAGTTACGACGAATTAACCTCGATCAACCTAAATCATCCTACTCATTCATCAGAATTGAATTTATCTTCCTTTGAATAATCCTATGAATCATATCCCACGTATAGACTTACGAACCTTACTCATTCATTCGATTCTCGAGTGGCACGAAGAGGAAGGTTTCCTTTTCCTTGAAGATCAATAACTCAGAGGTTTCATTACTTTCTTAAGTTGTTATATTGATTTCCTTTTTCCACATTAATAAATCCTTGAATGCCCTTCCTTAACCCCATTGTCCTAATTCAACGCATTACCGATTCAATTAGATATTGGCATTTGATTATTGCCCATAAATATCTCCCTGAATCTGAACTAGATTTATTTATTGAGTTTATCCTTAATCAATTAAACCTTCAATCATCTCCTACCGACTCAATCCAGGCAAATCCGCTCCTTCAAAATACAAATTTCTTGAAGGAACTATTGAAGGCGGTATTCCTTTGGTATTTTGGTGGAGGTTACAATTATTTGTCAACCGTTCAATTAGACGAACTTATTGGCATCCTTACAGCATATGATAAATACGACTGTATTAACTTGTAAGACTCCATAATTTGTGTAATGAAAATTGAATGAATTCTTGGGATCCTGTTCTATTAGCAAAGCGAATTACGGATTCAACGAAATACTGGCATACCACTATTGGTTACCAATTTCTTCCCGAATCCGAACTTAGCTTCTTAAACACATTCATATTGAACTACCTAGGCATTCAACACCATCCATCTGGCCCGATCGAAACTGATATCTCCCATCTAACGATCACGACCTTTCCTATGAAATTTCGGCACGCCGTATACACATGGTATTTAAGTCTTGGTCATCATCATTTGACTTTTGACCAATTAGAAGAATTCCACACCACCGTTAATTTCTTTGATGAACACGGTGGATCTTTAAATTATCAGCTTGCTTCAGTCATAAATAATTAAATAAATGTACTTCGGCACCCCGATTGAGTTTAAATTCCAAATCCAAGCACACATCAACGACTGGTATACTAACGTAGGTCACCAAACCCATACCCCATTTTCGAAGAATATATTCCTCGAATTCGTTCTTGCCCGTTTGGAAATCCAGGAGGACAAGGATTCTCCGGTAGAAACCACCCATACACGATTAACTCAGCAAAATTACATACGTTTTTACGCTGAATCGGTGTATTGTTGGTTTCGTACCCGTTGCGAGGAACCTGAAGCAACCCAAAGCGCATATCAATATCTTTTCATGGCAGCTGCTCATGATCAAGCTTTAGAAAGTTTGGATTCATAAGCAGTCGGAAAAGATAGTACACGTTTGTCTATGAACTTCGATAATCCCCATAAATTAATTAAAAGAATCGAGTCAGAAATAATTTATTGGCACATCATCGAGGGTCATAAACATTTCTCAACGATTAGCACTGAGAACTTTCGTGATTTCGTCTTAAATTATTTGGGACTGCGCGAGAATAACAATTCTCCCATTTATCTTCCCAAGTGTAATTCCCAATCCTTTAGTAGGAAATACCAAGCCGCGGTATTCCACTGGTTTCTTAGCTTAGATCCCATTCCCATCGTAAGTTGTCAACAACAACTTTTCTTTTCCATAATAGAAAAAGTTAACATCATTGAATGAGTGATCCCACTCCTACAGAATTGGTTACTCGAACCGAAGCCGCCATAAGATTCTGGTTTGCACAGGAGGGAAAACACATCATTACTAAAGCCCAATTAACTTCTTTTATTAATTTTGTTTTCCATAAATTAAAGCTTCGGACAGGTTTAAACGGTCCAATAGCTACGTCAATCCCACATCTAAACGCAGAAAATTGGTTTCCCCAGCTCAAAGAAGCAGTATTCATATATTTCATAGCCATAAATCGTCCAAGTTTGTCTTACCCACAAGCTCAAAAGTTTTTTCAATTGTGTATGGCATATGATAACTACGGTTGTAGTGACCCAAGAGTGAATGCAGCGAATCAACTCGATTAGAGAATCAAATTTTCCTCGTAAGTTCGTAGAATCAGTAGTTATTTGGCATAGACGCGTAGGTTATAGGCATTTGACAAAAGTACAACTTCTTGGCTTCATCGTATTTGTACTTAATCACATAAGAGAATTCTGCATCGGCAGGGCACAATCCAATCTTTTTATTAGGACTCATTGGAAAGTCATTTGGAATCGTATTAAGCACAAAATCCTTAGGTCTTAGACCATTACGCCGTCAACTCAGTTGATAAAGGCGTCCCTCTCATAATATTGATTTCATTAACAATTAATTGTGAATCTTGTAGTTGCAGACTTGGTGGATTGGGAGACGAACAGCTTCTCGATCTACAACTACACAAATTCTTCGTAGAGATCATTTAGCGAGAATTCGGGACGCAAACCGTGACTCGAATTCCTTAAAAACAAACTAGTGGTCATACATAGAAAAACAATAAAATAAAATTACCTACGCCAATTAAATAAAAATCAATTATTTTGAGGTCTAATATCGAAATTTATTTCTGAGTCACATTTATTTAGAAATCTATGTCAATTGTTCCACCCGAACAATTCTACGCCTTTGCTAAAGACGCATTCACTTGGTTCTTCTCGGGAGGTCACTCTACAATCGATTTTGATCAGCTGTGTGTACTCATCATATTTGCCCTCTACGCTTTTGAAACCATCAATTTATTCTTCCCGGAATTGGAGCAGCAAGAACTGAATAAATCTTTGGCTTTCCTCGGACTGTGGTATTAAGTATTAAGGAGAGCTTCGCGCCCCATAAAATCGCCACCGAGACACCAAAGATTTGCACAGGTATTCCTGCATCCCTACGGGAGAACAAAAATAAAGCTATACATATTTTTATAAAATATAAAGAATTCCCATATTTTGTACATTGAACTTTTCACTAATCTCACCCTTACAACTGGAGAACAGGTGGTGGTCCGCGTAAAGCTGAAAAGCCGTCTCCGACCTCTACACAAGCCAGCGAGTTCTCACAAGTTTCACCCACCTACAACTTCAAATTGTTCTCAAAATTTAAAGGTGAATTGGAGAAAGTTCAGTCTACAAAACCACCTGGAGAAAACAGCCCGAAGCGCACGGATATACTCCTTTTGAAATCCGACACTAACGGACTGATTCTCCCATACTTCATTCCCTCATAAAGAATTAAAGTCTCCGAGGTCTCCGACCAAAATTAAAGTTAGCTAGTTAGAACTAAGCATAATTATAGATATTTTCTTTTTCGATAGTTTTATTACTTGGTATGATTTAAAATATCTACCATTATAAAAGGATAAGAACCGCGGGGATAAATAGAAAATCGGAGAAAGCTCGCTTTCACCAATTTTCGACATTAGTTAAGCCATAATATTAAAATATATAGATAGGTTTAAAGTTTCTCAAAACTCCAAGGAGTTCAGTAAATCAGTGTATGCATTCCAATCTGTCAAGAGTTGGAATTATTCAAAGTTTTTCTATTACACTTACTTCAATTAAAATTTTAAGAATGAGTCAACAAGGTGACGCCAACATTCCTGTAGTAAACATCGAGGATACCGACGCCTGTGGTACCTCCAGCGGTGCATCCGACATGGATAATACCGTGGTACCGAAAACACCTGGCCCTAACGGTAAACCTCCTAGCAATTCAAACAAGAAGAAGGGAACTTCCAGTAAATCTCCTTCCAAACATACCAACAAAACCCACAAAGCTGGAAGTTCTTCGTATTCCAAGTCGCACTCGACTTTCAAATCGAGATTGACAAGGAAAAAGAAGATTCCAGGGGTTGATCAGAATCAGGATTGTGAGACATCTTCATATCAAACCATTCCCTCCGGGGATGACCAAGGTTCGGTCCAAACAGATCAGAATCCCAGAGATTCCGATCTTGATGACCCCAACCAGTCCGCATTAGATGCGCACATAGATCAACATAGTAGCGATATTACCCACTATGCATTAGAAGCATATGGTCCCCATGAAAATTACTTAATTTTCAATGGCAGACGAATCTCTATTCCCATAAATCCTCAGCGGATTCTTTTGCGTGATGGTGTAACTCCAGGATACATAATTAAAGTGAATAGATCTCGTTCCATAATCGATCCGGATATTCGAGTTCTACTCGATCATGAGGATATTTCTGAACTTGATCCATTCTTTCATAGACGTTCTATTGAGGAGGGGCCTCCACCAAGAGCCAGTGGCTTAAGTCTTTTACAAATGGAACGTCCCCAAACCTCATCTTCGTCCACACGTCCATTACCAATCTTGAAGTATGCCGACGATCCGGAGGGAAATTCACTTCCTACCGTGATCACATCTCGCACTAGACAACAAATAAATTTACATATGCAACGATGGTATGACGATCGTCACATCCCGTTGTCTCATAGTGAGCTTATGGTTCGTGCATTAGACGAAGACTTCTACAAGGGAATAGTGGATTTTGCTAGAGAAAACAATACCACGTTGGAAGTTGCCGTATGGTCCTTTATGAGCTTTCCACACGGTGAAAATCCTTTGGTGGAGACCCCATCAACTGGGGAAGCTTACAACTTCCAATCTAAAGGGAGATCAAGTAGCAATCCTCCAACATCGAACCGATCACGTTCTCCATTCCTAATTCTAAATTCTATTGCTCAAACTTCAAATCAACATTTGACTCAAGGAGGGGGAAATCGGCGCGTCATTCCAGCTCCTTCTCCCACTCCTCCTGTCTCGCAACAGCAGCTTCGAGCCGCACTTGCGTCTGTCCATTTAGACGAGGAGAAACATCATAAATCTAAGAACAATAGACCTTCTCATTTTCAAAATCCTCCATTCCGTAGCGTGAACCAACCTCAACGGGCAAATCATACAGGCAATCTTCTCGTGCCACCTCCCCTCACTGCCCTGGTACAGAGCCGCGAAGCTGATCATACCCATTATACCGTCCAAACTCCATCCTCTGGACTAGGTTCGTTACCACCGGTTCCTCCTGGAGCCGACATAAGGGTATATATGGCACATGCTCCAACACGTGAGATTCTTCCACCAGGGAGACATCCACAACGCCCAACTGTGGGTATTAATGTTGAACCCCTTACTTATGAAGGAAGATTTGATCGATCAAGGGAACCTACCCCATGGGTGGATCCTTTCCCTAGTATTCCTCAACGTGCAACTCACGTGAACTTTGATAATGCGTACCCACAAATTGACTTGCGAAGACATCGAGAAACTGATGCTTCTCCGCGCCAATATTTATCAAGGGATCCATTTCCATCTTCAACAAGTCAATCCCATAGGGAAAGATCAAATCCAGCACCACCTACTACAGGTCCTCTTCCTACTTACAACACAAGATCATCTCGACAGTCTACACCGCCTAGACATTCTCAATCAAGGAGGCCAGAGAGTCCTCCGAATCGCTACCGCAGCGAGAGACCAGGCACTCCGCCCAGATCTTCACGATCTCATCGAGCTGAGACTCCACCTGTTCATCATCGCGATGATAGAAGGTCCACTCCACCTCGAACTTCTCGTTCTAGACAACCCGATAGTCCACCCCATCGCCCTCACCGTGAAACTAGAACTCCAACTCCACCACTGGCATCGCGTCCTAGGGAGGACAGGAGTCATTCGCGTAGGAGTCAACATCGTGATGAGGGTAGACAATCTTATCCTACATCGAGACAGAATTCGGCACGTAGGGAACGAGAACCTACAAGAGATCAGGAAGATCATCGATCTCAAAGGGATCATTCACAGTCTCAACGACACTCGAGTCATAGTAACAGATCCCCTAGAGATCATTCACCATCTCCACGACGATCTAACAGAAATAGCCGCTCTCATAGAGATCATTCACAGTCTTCTCGACGCTCCAGTAGGCATAGCAGGTCTCATGAAGATGATTCTTCGCCGCCACGACGATCCAGTCGTAGCAGCCGTAGTCATAGATCAAATCGATCCCCTCATAGTGGTGATGAGTCTCGTCGTTCTGATGAAGAGCTCCCATCATCCCCTTGGGGACGACCAGGTCATAGACGTATGCCTTCACCTCCGGCCATACCTCCTCCAAGAGGGAGAAGCACAGATAGGCATATGAACCCTGCTGCATATGATCACTACAAATTAACCAAATACGTAGATCTCTTGCCAAAATTTAACGGTGAAATGTTAGCTCGCAAATGGGTAATTGATACTAATTCCTTAGTATGCCTATATGGCCTGCCACCATCCGCCATAATCACTAGACTTGACAGTGTCTTCACTCATCAAGCAGCTCAATGGTGGCGCAATAATAAAAATCGATTTACATCCCGCATGGATTATGACGATTTCGATCACTGCGCGGACAAATGGGATGAAATTACAAGATCTCTTGTTCATTATTTTGATCGAAATTATGTTGCAGACCGTGCTGAGGCTAATCTTCCAACCACTGCTTATAAAACTGATCAAAGCGCTCGTGATTACTTAGCCATTCGTGGCGAATGTTTGGATCTCATTGATCCCCACATGGATCCCGAAAAACGGATGCGCGAATTAATTAAGGGATTGCCACCAGACATTGCTGAAAAAGCGAAGCAGTGCACAACTGAAAAGAGCCTCCGCATTGTCATGCAGCGTCATATTGCAGAAAAACAAGAAGCCAAACTAAATCAGCCCAGTACACAGAGTAACTCGGCGGTGGCATCCATCCCTAAAGCTTATCTTAGAGGACTCGAAACCGAAGTCCAACATCCTTATCAAAAGAAACCTACCGATGTCCTTCACCGAGATTACTATGTGGCCTGGGATGGTTTAGAATATCAAACGGCTGATACTTCTAAATTCACATCTGCACAGCGTGAAGCTGCTAAAAACTCCAAAGGTCGCATGAATTGCATGGAATGTGGTAAGGAGAACCATGGAGCTCGCAAATGCCTAATCCTCCTAAAGGAACAAGGTCGCGTTGCTCCCCCTCCGAAACCACGTTCCGCTCCTACCAAAGCGACGAATGGAAATACATCTGCAGGAGGAAATAAATCCAATAATAATAACCCTCCACCGGCTCCGGCCACGGCAGATCCTAACATGGTACAGCTCTTACATGATTTAGCTCAGTCTGTTCAACAGTTAAAACAACAGCAGATTCAACCCATGCAGTACGCACCAGCACCCATGCAATATCTCGCTCCTCAACAACAACCTAATTATCAACAGACATATCCCATGCAACCACCTTATAGAGATTATAATCAAAATCCTCCACCAGATGAATATCATCCTTCTAGTGGGGCACCGCTCAGAGGTTTGAATACTCGTGGAACTTCCTCAGTAACTTCCAGTGACCAACCTTCACCTGAGCGACAGGGCACTTCGGCATCTTTCGGTTATTCCTCAATTCAGAATTCTTTAAACTCGAAAGGGGGGGCATAGATCGTTCTGAACCCCCCCAATCGCCTCTCACCGACATTGCCTTAGAACCTGAACCTCCTAGTTATATCCTAAATAAATCAGTAAAATTAGTGCCTTTCCTCAACATTCCTTCACTTCCCTATCTTTTACCTGAAATAGCTGAATCAATACAAGTCTCACCATATAACTCAGCACCCACATCTCCTATCAATGACGGCTCCGACACTGACTCTGCCTTTGATTTCAATATAGAAAACTCGGACGATATCATCACTAATGATGACATCTTCAAAGTTCCCGATGCGGGATCACTTCAACATGTTAGAACATTCTCGCGCGCCGAGATGGAAATTAGGCGTTCTTTTCCAGTTAAAAATAAATACGGCGGAGAAATCACAATCGAGGCCCTCATTGATACTGGAGCTACAATTAGCACCATTGGTCACCGTACATTAATAAGATTAGAACTTCAAAAACGAGTTCAACCATGTGCTCCCATTAGGGCTATCTTATCCATCGACGATGGCAAGGAGCACATTCTAAAGAAATTTGTATTTCTCATTTTATACATAGAGGAATTCCATAAGTGGATCAAGTGGGGATTTTTCGTCATGGACAAAGCAAATGACCAATTGGTATTTGGCATGGATCTCCTTAGGGAAAATCATGCTTATGTTTTATGTCATGAAGGCCTTTTGACCTTCCTGCCTCCTGAACATGACGAAAACAAACCACCTCCACGAAAAAGCTTAAAACGTGCAGCTGGAACTTGCCTTCATCTTCGAAAAACTAACGTGAAGAAATTGAAGGTGAAAGATGAAATAACTCGAACAGATAGCATAGATCCTGAATCAAACATTAATGCTGATCTTCAATTTGCTTTCAATCCCTTAATTGATGATCCATTTTATAATCTAATTATTAAAACTGAAATTACCCCTGTGGACGGGGATGACTCGGACACAGAATCCGTGGTTCACACCATCCGCCCTTCATATGGCTCAGAAAGCTCCTCCGACGATGATGTACAAACAATATCAACCACCAGTATGTCATCTCGTGCTGAGCATCTTTTACCTCAATATAAATTACGTTTGTGCACCGTCACCCCACTTTCCATTGAGGCATACCGTCCTAATCCCATCAACGTGTATGTAGAAGATAGGCATTTTAATGGGGACATCCTTTTGGAACCCAATAATCAATTATTCCAAAAATTTGGGCTTCAAGTTCTTGAACCCGCCTTAAGAATAGAAAACGGTCATGGCATATGCCACCTCATTAATTCAGATCCTGAAGATATCATTCTCCCGATTCAGCCTTCTCTAACTACATATCGAGTTATTCCACCCGGTCATCATAAATTACGCATGCTTCATTTAAATACTGATCAACAGCAGTTTCCAAGCACTCCGAAAATAACTCCAGTGCCGTCCTCCGTCGAAGGGAGCAAAGCCCTCACCGATGAGGAATTTCAACAATTCAAAATTTATGAAAAATTGGCACCTGAGGAGAAAGACCAACTTAGGGATCTCCTCAGCAAATTTCATAAGGTCTTCGGGTGGCAACCTGAAGATTTTCATGAAACCGTAAAGGATCCCTTAACAGGTCAGATATTAGAAGCTAGTATAGAAATGTTAGACAAATCTCCGATGATACATAATCCGACAGTCATGTCTCAAAAATTCATAGAGGTAGTCGAACGCGAAACTTTGGCAGGGATCGCACGCAAAAGCATTGAGCCGTGTCAAAGCTCTACAGTATCTAGAATGTTAGTGGTAAAGAAAGGTGTAAATGATTGGCGACCAGTAATAGATTATCGGGACATCAATAAAAGGGTAAAACCCATTGCAGCTCCCATACCTAATTTAATGAGTTTATTTGCAAAATTTTTCGGTTGTACCCACTTCTGCAACGTTGATATGGCCAATTCATATCAGCAAATTGGGCTCGATAAAGCTTCTCAAAACCTTCTCGCCTATATAAACCATATGGGAGTATTTAGACCCCTTAGTCTTCCATTTGGATTCTTAAATTCTGGAACCTTGTTCCAGCAAATAATGAATAAAATTTGGTTTCCACTTCTTTGTGACTTTTTAGCCTCTTACGTCGACGACACAAGCTTCGGTGGCTCCAGCTTTAGCCAGATGCTTGAGAGGTTAGAACAGGTTTTATTTACTTGCTTGAAAGCCAATATTAAGTTGAAGCCTACCAAATGCTTCTTTGGCTTCCCCTCCATTATTTTCTTGGGTCACCGGGTTAGTGCAGAAGGCATAGGAATCGACAGTGAGAGAGTTAAGGCTATTGTCGAGTATCCGTATCCTAGGAACACTACCGAGATTAGGAGGTTTATAGGGATTTCCAACTTTTTCCGTAGAATGATAAATGGATATTCTCATGTGGCTCGTCCGCTTTTCAAACTGCTTATGAAAAATGCTCCATTCAACTTTGATGATGCTTGTCGCAATGCTATTGACACGCTTAAACAGCTCATAATCGGAGCTCCGCTATTAGCTTTTCCAGTCCCCCATGGTCAATTAGAACTATGGTCGGACGCCAGCGAATTTTGCATTGGCTCTTGCCTCGTACAGAACATCGATGGTTTTCGAAGGCCACTTGCCTTTCATTTGCATCTACTCACCGGTCCGCAGCTAAAATGGTCCACTCCAGAAAAGGAGTGCTATGCGATCATCCATGGTCTTGCTAAACAACACAGCTTGGTGTTGGGCAGTACAATACATGTCTACACTGACCATTCTGCATTGACATCCATCCTCAAGACGTCAGAAGTAAACTCAAGACTCATTCGTTGGAGTCTCAAATTGAGCTCCTACGACATCAAGATTTACCATATCAAAGGCAAGAATAATGAAATGGCCGATGGTTTAAGCAGACCACCAAGAGATATCCCTACTCAAGCATGGAAAAATCCGGAAGAACCTGAAACCACCGTTCACCTCCGTAGTCTCCGGGATGCTGAGATCGTTCATCCGAACCTCGCTACCCTTGACTTAGACCACGAGATCGTCGCTAGCCAGAAGCTCGATCCCAGACTATTAAAGATTATAAAATCATTAGAAAAAGATAGGGCAAATAAATATGAAGGCGAAAATAAATACAGAAAAGATTATCAGCTCACAGAAGAAGGGCTTCTACAACACATCAACTACGACCCCTTAGGTCCGATGTGGCTAACAGTACTTCCATATCCTTTGTCGGAGGAAGCAGCCCAGGATTTCCACAAGCAATCTCACCTAGGTAGTGACAAGATTTCTCAAATACTCAAGAACAAATTCTGGTTCTTCAATATGCACAGAATAATCTTGAACGTATGCCGCGCCTGTGAAACTTGCCAAAGGTTCGCGAAGATAAACCGAAAGAATAAGGGACCATTGCATGTGATGATCACACCTCAAGTCCCATTTCATCGAATATCAGTGGACCATATGGGTCCTCTGGACAAAACTTTTAGACAGCATGAATATATCCTAGCCATCATTGATCAATGCACTCGTTTTCTTTGGCTCTTTCCGTGTCGTTCCACTAGTTGGAAAGATTTTGCCAAGCATCTCATACCCTTCGTTCAACAACATCATCCGAAGAGCATTGTCTCTGACAATGGAGGTGCCTTCATAGCTAAAGAATATTTAAAATTTTGTCTAGAAAATAACATCACCCGCATCACCATTGCTCCATACCACGCATCATCCAACGCATTCTGTGAACGTGTTAATTCCACCTTCGGCAGCATACTCAAGAAGTTGCAATTCGAAGACAAGCGTTACTGGGATGAAAAACTCCCAGCAGTTCAAGATGCTTATAATAGTGCGCCTCATTCTAGTACTAAGTTCACTCCTTACTTTCTCCTTCATGGCATTAGCCTTCCTAATCGAAATTTAAATTTATTAGATGATCATCTGAGTCCCGAGTGGGACTTAGAACAACAACAGGTGCGCATAGGCGAAATGTTTCGCGTCCGTATGCAAGCCTTTCAGAACTCTTGCGAGAGTCAATTAAAGAGAAAATTAGCGTTTGATAAAAGGCATCCCGCTGTAAAATTTGAAATCGGTGACCTGGTTTGGAAGCGCAACTACACGCGGCCCGCCGGTACCAAATCAAAATTTATCATGAAATACACGGGGCCTTATAAAGTTTATAGTGTTAATGAAAATATACAT
The DNA here is from genome assembly GCA_949802685.1 of Dicyrtomina minuta. Classification (NCBI taxonomy): domain Eukaryota; kingdom Metazoa; phylum Arthropoda; class Collembola; order Symphypleona; family Dicyrtomidae; genus Dicyrtomina; species Dicyrtomina minuta. The sequence goes on from OX461808.1 coordinate 34,224,329, forward strand.
TCCTATTTCCTATGTCCTCATAACGTAGACATAAATGTTTTCTTGCCAGAGCGTCAGCTCCGCTTGACCCATGGCCATAATTTACGTAAATATGTTATAGGTGAGCCCCTGCCCGCCCCGGAGGAATCCGCCGTTGACTCCGACTGGTTGAACGACTTACGGCCCGTCCCAGCGGAAGAGGTCTTCCTCGCGGAGCCCCGTCTCGATCCCACTGAGGATCCACCTCAAATAAATGGAACCCCCATAGTAGATGTACTACCCCGTGGGGATTTCGATTATTCGGCAGATCCTCCTGTCGAAACCCCGGTGGAACATATTCCATCTTCAGAAAAATTACCGAGATGTGACGATACAGATGCGTCACACCCTCACCTACAAAGCATGAGAAGTACGGATGGTTCTCATTCCTCTTGGAATGTCCGTGCTCCTCCACCTGCCACACTTAATCCTGACATACACCTCCCTCAACATGGACCCTCACGTCCATCCTTTATTAATATGTCGGCGTTTAGTAAAACGCCTGGGGGTGATGTCGGGGATGGTCTGAATAATTCTCAAGATCCAGATGGATGTACACATCGGATCCAAACTTCAGACAAATCTTCAACATCTTCTTTACAATCTCCATCAGATCTGGAGAAAATTGTACAACCAGAGAGAGCTCCACTGAGCGACGCTTCGAGCTCTACTGGTCCAATCCGACTTCCCGGCGCTGTTAGTGGCTTGAGCAGTTCCGAGAGCTCGAGTCACGACAGCGCACCTGTCAATCATAATAGTGAGGTGAGCAGCCACAACATTCTTGCAAGCTCGACTCAGAATGATAGACAGGAAACTCAGGTCCTTGATGGCGAGATGAGCAGCCACAACATTCTTGCAGGCTCCAACCATCAGGACATTCCCACACAAAGGATCTCCGAAGGCGACTTCGAACCTCCTTATTCCGCTGAAATTCCTTCCCCCACCCGCATGGAGGGCACTTGCTCCTTCGCCGGTGTGGAAAGAAATAACAGCCCCCTAAATTTTTCGAGGAACGAACCACTTGGAACGCCTCACAGTTCAATAATTCAGCCTACAAAATTAAATTTAAATTATTCTTTCAATAAAAATACAGTTCAAAATATTAGAGAAAGATTTGAACGTATGCAAAATAATATAGAACTTGAAAATCAACTACTCCCGTGGAGTACTGAGAGTAGTCAAAATTCGAATCCACGCACAACTAGAGGGGAAGTTTTCCAACATACCCAAGGCAGAGAACCAAGAGCAATAACCTCGCCGGCAATTAGAAACAACCCCTCACCTCAAAATTCAGTAATCCCAAAGTCTCATCGTACCCCACAAAATCTTAGTCTTGCTGAAGAAATCCTGAGCCCCATGGCTCAGAGTCAAGCTAGTTCCAGGGTAGATCAAAATCAGTTTCCCAGGTGTCCCGAATATTCTTGGACTGGGGAAACTCAAAATATTCCACTTCCGCCTCAGAGCGCCGAAGATTCTTGCAATCACGGAAGTGCAAATATAAATTCGCCTTCTCACGTTGACCCCTCAGATTCGCGGGTCAGGGAAGATAGAATTCAGACTCAGTTAAGTAGTCAATCCCCTAGAGCTAGATTTCAGGAAAATCAGATTTCCACTCAACCTTCTCCAAGACAAGACATTAATTTGAACATAAATTTATCCCACAGGGATTACTCTTGTAGTGATCCAAATAGGAGTAGGGACAGGACTTCTTCATCCAAAAACTCCCCACCTACTAGAGTCAGCGGAGAAAGAACCCCATCCCCTCCTAACAACCCCGTTTCACAATTTGGTGAAGCTCGAAATTACACTCCACCAAGGAATACGTATCGCAGAAAAGAAAATACCAATTCTGCCCCAAGTAGGGAACCTCAGTCAAACTTTCGCCCAAATAAATCTCCTAAAAAGAAGCGAAATAGCGAAAGCTTTTGGGTTAATACAACCCCCACTCAGAGGAAATCTCGAACTGAATCTCCAAAAAGGGATGAAGCTCAACAGGTTTCCGAGAGTGAAACAGTAGAATCTCAGGTGGAAACGACCGAGGATCCCAGCTCATATACAGATGAAGAATCTGTAAGTCGTAAGAAAAAGAAAACTCGGCGAAAGAATCGCGAGGTAACCCCTCGCACCCTAACGGACAGTGATCGTCGACCTGGAGTGGCCACTCGATCGAGAAGAGCACTTTCAAAAGCCCCTGAACAAGGCACTAGCTCTGCCGCTCAAGGAAGATATCCCCCTCCGAAACCCCGTAAAAATAGGAATAAGGAATTAAGTTCCTCTCCCACCACCCGGAAGGAAAATACGAAATCCATACGATTAATCAACAGCATGATCAAGTGTATGGGAAGAATGCATGACAATATTTCACATTTCCTCCCATCACCATCAGATTCAGAATAAAGATTCGAATTCTCAAAGACTTTTTGATAAAATTTTCCTTCCAAACAATTCGAACCCTTAGTATAAAATTACGAGGGGATTCAGGATTGCGATTCCCATTGGAGCATTGGATCCCTGATTATTTCCAGCGCAATGCGTACTGGGTAAAGTATTTCACTGGGAAACTAATGCTCACATGCGGAATCCCACTCCTGAACCCCCATACATAATTATTATAAAGAAATTACCAAAAACAAAAATATAACAAAATTTAAATGATATCTCTAAAATTAGGTAGGATGTAAGATTAATTGAATGAAAATCCTATATCGCAGTAATGAATGGAGATATCACTCAGCGACAGTGACGAGGGAAACATTCCCTCCGATCAAGAAGATTTCTGGTTAGGACCAGATCCTCAGGAGCTCAGAATCTCACCACAGAGCCCCACTAATACCATAAATTGGGACCCTGATCCGGAATTCCCTTCGAAAGAAAACACGGACTCGGGAGCACCTTCAGCCTCCGCCTCCGCACAAAAAGAAAATAACTTGATCGCCGCAGGCCAAGCCCACGGGCGACCAAATAATTCTAATAATGTGGTCATTAAAAATAAATTTAGTTCGAAACTTAGGGAATGTCCGAATTGTAGGGAGCAATCAATAAAAGGGGACATTCGGCACATCTTTAGAGACTGCCCCCTTTTTAAGCCACCTAAAAAGAAAAGAGTTAGGCACTGTGGTCATTGCGGTGGTGGCCACCGCTACAAATTTTGCCGGTTCAAGAGCGAACCACCAAAACAGAGATCATAAAAATATGAGAGATCAATACAAATAAGTTATCAGATTTTCCTTTCTGATCCCTTCAGGATCAGAAATTCAGTTTAAGATAATTAAGACCAAAAGTAAAAAACATTAATTAAAATGCAAACGCCGATGAAACACCGACGTTTGAACTCATTTTAACACTAAAAATAATCAGTGCTTCATTTGAAGAGAAAAAAATTGACTTTCAAAAGTGATCAATTTAATCATTTCCAGTTCTCTTCCATTTTTCTTTTATGATTAGATGTCTTCATCATCTTCACGTTCATCTTCGTCTTCATCTTCATCTTCCTCATCGTCCAGCGACTCGGAAGAAACAAAAAGACAACGTTTAAAGCTAGCCACAAAACAATCTTACCACCTTAACAAACCGCGGAAATTGACTCCATCATCATCATCCTCCTCCGCGGAATCCACCGCTGATGACACTGATGAAGAAAAGAGAAAAATCGAAGCAGTAATAAGAAAGGCATACGATAGGCCTAAACAAGGCTTAGGCCGAAGATCACCAAGAGTCTCAATGGGCCCGAGAGTCCCCGTACCCTCAACTTCATCAAAAGCTCCGCCACCGCGTCCACGTCCTTCGCAAACTCCACCAAAACGTACAAGACGCGAGCGCTGGCGAACAAATAAAAATCGCCCCATCAGCACGGATCCTAATATGGAATACGTCCCGGTGCGTCCACTAAAGAAAAATTCGGAGGAAAAACGTCTACTCTGGAATAAACACGCCCGGATGAGGCAAAAGCAACCGGGATACCGAGCCAAAAATCAAGGACGACCCGGGTATCAATGGAAGTTAGTGCCAAAGTCTCCCAAAAATACTGTTATAATGGGAGGTCCGTCAAGCGCACGAAGATCCGTTGCTCCTCTATCGTCCCGCTCAACAATCAGAGCACCAAAGATCACGGCAGAAATAGCTAGAGCTGCCATCGCAACAGCAAAATCAGCTCTTCCTTCAAGCTCCGGCCCCCACCTTTTAAAATCTGGCTCAAAAGCTCCTCAGCCGCTTCCCATCTTTACGCCAAAACCATCCACCTCAAAGGGAAAGCCCAAGGTCATAGGCCGAAAATATGACTTAACTTCGACGGGAGGTCGTACTCCGACATCTAGAAAAACCCCGGATGCCTCCATCGAAGTAAGCCGACAACCAAGAGGTATTGCAGCATTGGGCGGGCGGCCACCTCAAAATTATTCGGAGCAAAGTAAATATCACCCCTACTCTAGAGGACCAAAGAAAATGTCATTGGCAGACCGACATAGAAGAGACAGGGATTTTGTTCGCCAACAGTACGAACGTGCTGGAATTCCCTTCCCTCCGCGTGGAGAGCTCATTCAACGCCCTACTCCCATGTCTCCTGCCTCACCTACCTCTTCAAACGATCAAGCGACGCGACGTCTGGCAACTTCTCAACCAGGGCCCTCGATCAACCCATCCGCCTCTACTAGTTACAAATTACCAACAGCGGCAGATGTAGCAGCCTTGAGGGTAAATATGAAGACGCAGGATAAAGCCACGCAGATCGGACACGGGGGACTGAACGTCCAAAATCCAAATCCCAGCACCATCACGGTTCCTGCGTTCGCAGACAACCCAAGACGCGTCATGCCCCACGTCCAGATGCAGGCAAAATCAGTAAGGACACTGGCACTCGCCATGGTATACCAGGTATACTTACAAAATCGCTTTCAGACACTGGTCAGAGATCCCAGGTCCAATTATCCGTATCGAATAGTGTTCGAAATCATTCCGGGGTTTGAACTATGGCTTGGACCCGGAAAAATTAATACAATCCTAAGACCAAATAATCCATACGGACTTAGAGATCTTTTGGCCATGCATGTTAACAACCTAAATGTGCGCCTGGAATACGAATTCCAATCGGGACCGGGAAGCTTTGCGCCAATACTTCCGCAGGAAACTTTAATCGTATTCCTGCCAGCAATCATTCCTCCAGTCCGATTATTAACTAACGAAGAAACTGAGTGGTATGGACCTTTGCGACTAGCCGCGATACAGGGGAATTTACACCTACCCATGCCGCAAGCATTGCCAGAAGCTCCTATCCAGCATGTCCTCCCTCTGGTTCACATTGAAGATCAGCATGGAGTACCAACTCCCGATCCCCGGGATCCCCAAGAACCGATTCCTGATCCTCAAGATCCCCAAGATCCAACAGCCGTGGATCCAGCTCCAAATCAGGAAGAACCCCAAATCGACGAGGAAGACATCCCTCCCCTGATGAGAATCCTTCGTCCAAATTAATTTTCCCTCTTAAAGAAAATAACTTCGAAAAATAATGAACTAAATCAAATACCCGGTGAAAATAAATAGTCTCAAGACCCGCGGTGTTCACTTTAAAGATAAAAATTTATCTCCGTTAATAAATATAAGATTAATCTCTACGTTAAAATTTTATTGTTAATGATCTCAACAAAAATTTATGACTTTGTTTTGGATGGCATTTGTATGAACTTAGGATCTCTACGTTAATCATTTAGAGAAGTAATAACAATAATTACATTTTCACTTACATTTTCCTATTATCTTTTTCGATTTTCGAAAATTTAGAAGTAGATGCCTAGAATAGTTGTATCACTACGCATTCGAAAGTTAGCCGTAGAATATTTCTTAGGCATATATAGAATAGCTTGTAGAACACAATTTAACTGACTAATTAAAATTTATTATTGCGTTTTCAAATGAAATATGAATTAACCAAGAAAACCAGATCGTTATGCATTAGTAATTAAGTCATAGGATCTTAAGATGAATTGCCAAGTTATTAATTACAAAAATTATTATTTCCGTTAGAGAAAGTCTTCGCTATGCATTTAAGTTAAGACATAGGAAGCTTATTAGATATTCTTATGATTCCCATTCCAAGTCCAGTAAAATTTTATATTGATGAATCTATGACATGAATGACTTTGCCAATATGACTAAATAAAGGTTATAAATGAATTAATTCCAAAATTCCATAGGTCCAGAGTTCAGAAATTTTATTCCTTCAGAAAAGAATCAAATCCAAATTCCAGAGTCCATTCAGAAATAATAAAAAGGTTAATATGTAATTGTGTGTCGTGTTTTCTATTCCAATCTTTTCAGATAGCCCCCTCCGTGAGGACACGGAGCCCTACGAGGGGATGATGAGAAAGGAATCGAAATCACGACACGTCCTCCCACAGATTCTCCTCAATTTCTCCAGACAGCATCGGCCATCTGACAGAGAGTGAGGAAGATCCATGGAAGGAGATAATAAAATAAATGAAACTCGCAGCCCTCCACCACACAGCGTCTATGAGCCACAAAAGGAATTAAATGATGCTTCCCGAGGCGACAGGAGACGAAGCGAGGAAGGAGCGGAGGCGAACTAGCTAAGGCAGAAACAATCACGCCGCGAAGAAGAGAGGGTCTCCGACACGAATCCTTCAAAGACATCCTTCGAAATCTTTAATTTCTTTTTCCATTTTCCCTTCTGGAAAATCGGTAGAAAAATGAATAGAAGGGAATTGCGGAACATGGAGACTCCGAAAGGAATAAGAACAGCAAAAGGGGATTGTCCATGTGACTCCTGTTGGTGCCATCAAAAAGATACTAAAATTAAGAAAAAGAGAAAATCTGATAATTTTTATATATTCCTATTTTTATTCATGGTGTTCACCGTGTTCGCGATTCCTCTCTACGAATTCTTCCTTAGTTTGTTGTAATTTAAAATCGAGGTCAATTGGACCAAATTGTATAAATTATAAAATATCAAAATTTATATTGTGAATTACCTGAAATTAATCTGGACCTGGAATCGGAAATCTCAGGTGCCACACCCGTGGCACCCGTAAGCGTATCATTTATAAATTATTATATTGTAATCCATTCTATTGTAAATCATTTGGACGAAAACCTGAAAACAAAACAAAAACATGAAATAATAATTATCATTCAGTTGTGGCCCTCGACCTTACGTCGATTGGGAAATCTTGCATTTGAAATATGAATTATCTTTTCCTTTTTGATTTAATAATTAATATAAATACTTATCCTTAAACTTACCTTCTCATCTTCGATCGTTGAGTGTTCTCATTTATAATTGGCAACCGTCCGTTGATTCTCATATTATCCATCATGGAACCTAGAATTAAGAAATACAAAATAACGTTAACATAATTTGCATCATAATTAATTGGAAAACATATTAGTCGTCAGCAGTGGTTCCATGAACCCGCTCGACGTAATTTAGGGACTTCGGTTCATACAACAAAATAGGCAAAAATCAATGAAAATAAAGTCAAAATTGAGGGGAGACTGGAAGGATCGAACCCGCAGCACATGCTGTATTTTGCGGGTTTGTCCTCCAAGTTGGAGTGGACGGTGGAGCATGGACACTGTTCGCCATCCCCTGCAACATGGCTTTGCCATCGTCCGCCCAACCTCCCCGACTAACTTAATTGGCAGAATTAAATAAACTAAAATAAAAACTAAAGACTAATTAAAATAAAATGTAAAATGATGAAATTTACCTGATTGGCATCAAAAATTCAGGGTCGTTGGTCGGCCTGAACTGATGGTGATGGTGCGGTGTGTGTCTGTCGCATGCCTTCCTCGGTTCGGCAGACACTCTCCACCGCACCTCTCCGTCCTTTCTGGGCTGGATGTGGTTGCTGGGCACGGAGTCAGCACCACTTCCCCAACGACCCTCCTGAAAAATAAACAAAATAAAATTAACCTAAATAAATAAAAATAAAACTTACTTTCAATTGGATCAAAATTCAGGACAAGTCGTTGCTGCTGAACTGGAAGGTCGGGAACGACAAGCGATTGCCTTCTGGAATGCTCGGCAACCCAACCGCTTCGTTGTGTCCCTTGTCCGTCCCGTCCAGTGGCGTTGGAGCTGGGGGCCATGGGAGGATGTCAAGCGTCCTCCAGGCCTCCGACCTTCACGCCGGCTTGTCCTCCTGAAATGAGAAGCAAAATAAGTCAGTCTTCTCTCTCTCCGCTCCCCTTTACCATTGGCAATAAAAATATAATTGGCAAAATTTCCCGAGCAGACCGAATTTCCATCGGTGGGACCTGGAACCATTCGACCGTGGACATGCTCCGTTTGCCGTCAACGGTCGATGTGGTTCCGTAGTCCCTCAGGAAGTCGGGAGCTCGTGGTGGCGAAGCCGGAGCTGTGGATGACATTATCCACAGCCTTGACCTCAGCCACCGAGCTACACTGCTCTTGGAATTCTCACATCTAAAAATAAAGCAGAAAACCTAGCTAAATAAATTATTCAGTAAAATTAAAATAAATAAAATTAGCATTCTTACCATCTGTAGCTATGCTGGAGTGCTTCATCTGGAGTTTCAGTTGAGCCTCCCTCCCCCATCTTCATAGGTCTCCGGCCTCCTCCGGAGTGGTGGAACACCCCCTTCATTAACTTAAATACTACCATCTGACTCTTACCATCTTTCACACCCTCATATTCGTTATTTATTCGGCATATTATATCATCAAAAATTTAAAAAGGGATTAATATTATCCCCATTTTACAGGGGTTTCATAGATGCCTATGGTGAAGGGATGTGGTAAACTCAGGTATGGCTTCCCACCCTCACTATTATTTGGGGAGGAAATACCATACTCGTTTTATCATGAATCATGATCCTGGAAGCATGTAAATGGAGCATTTTCAACTTTAAAAAAAAGTAAATAGAACAATTTTCACTTTACAATCCCACGTAAATAGAAAATTTCAGACTTTTAAAAAAATCGTAATTAACATTTTACGTGTCTAATAGAATATATCTAATAGAATTTTTTTAACATAGCTCATTTTAATTCCAGCTTAAATTGGATATGGGTCATTTCGGTTCTTCATAGACAATATTATAGTATGCATCATATCGTCTGTGAAGAACCAAAATGGCCCATATCCATTTTTAGCTAAAACCAGCATTGTCCACAAAAAATATTGAAATATGTGTTGAAAGCATTTAAATAGAACATTTTGCAATTTTCAAAAACATGCAAATCCAACATTTTGAACTTTTCAAAAAGATGCAAACGAAACATTTTGAACTTTTCAAAAATATGCAAATGGAAAATTTTGAACTTTTCAAAAACATGCGAATGGAACATTTTATACCATTCAAAAACTCCTAATTAACATTTTACGCATCTTCATTATTTCGTGTATTTTATGAGATAGCTCATTTTGATTCTAAGCTTAAATTGGATATGATCGAGTCATTTCGGTTCTTCACAGACGATATGTATTTATGTGCACAATTATTTCGTCGTATTTTAAAACTCTGAGTTTAACCTTACTTAATTAGTTCAAAAGGACGTCAGCGTCAACGCTATGCTGGTAATATTTGATATTTTATGGACAAATGGAGCTTCAGTAATGACAGGATGAATCATGCCTACAGACATGTACCGTACATCGTATGCCACTTAACTGGAAGGAACTGGATAAAGCTTACTTCCACTATATTCCACTTAAATACATTGAGCTAGGTCTTAGGCATGTATTTGCTGTGTAGTATAGTGTATAAGTAATTTATATTAAAACCTTTTCTATTTTTGGATGGATAATGATGGAGCCATTATGGAACAGAAAAAAAGGCACGTGGAAGACATTACACCGTTTGCCGTTTGCTCTGCAGAGTGTAGCTTCACAACAAAGATAAAGGCACAACTGCAACTGTGACTGTCAATTGCGGGTAATGCATAATTCAGTGATACAAGATAAGATAGGAACACGGTGCCGTATTTGGGACTTTTATAGAATAAATATGTATGTACAGCATATCCGTACAAATATAAAAGCCATACCTTTTAAACCAGAAATAAAAACTTTTATGGCTTTTGCAGTTGACAGTTTTGTATACTGAATGGTATGGTGTTAGCATTGGCATTGGGAATTGAGATTGTCACTGATGCTGTTGGCAAACAAACAATGAAATGTATTATTATACCATATACCACAACTGACACCGACATACCGGCAATTGTAGTCTACACGTACCACGACTGCACTTTGAACCAATTTATCTCAATCTATATGAATCTTCTCCTTCTGCCCACTTTCACAAGTAAATTTCGTCGCTCTTTAAATTCATAGGTAGCCAGGTAGGTTGAACAAAAATTCATGAATTTTGTTTGATTTCTTCATCCATGGTTCCGTATCCAACATAATATCGTCTGTGAAAAACCAAAATGACCCATATATCCATTTGTAGATAGAATCAAAATGAGCGTATATGTCATAAAACCAAGATGAGAAACATGCGGAAAATGTTAATTCAGAGTTTTTGAAAAGTTTAAAATGCTCTATGTGCATGTTTTTGAAAAGAGTAAAATGTTGTACTTACATGTTTTTGAAAAGTGTAAAATATTCTATTTATAAGTTTTTTAAAAGTGCAAAATATTCTATTTAAATATTTTCAAGACATTTTTTTATTATTTTTGTAGATAATGGATATTCTTTTTAGCCACAAAAATGGATATGGACCATTTTGGTTCTTCATAGACGATATTATGTACCAATGTACAAAAAGGCTACATAATATTTAACTATTGATTAAATTCTTTTGTCCACTTAAATAAAATCCAATAAGGAAATACACATATATGCATTATAATACAACTGAATTAATAGATAAAAAAATAGTGTACAAAATTACAATTTTACATACTTTACACCATGTCATGATCTTAATGATTTCTTTCATATTACGGGGCCGAGCCGAGGTACGGACGACGGACGGATTGCATCTAACAAATGATACATAATACATCCATGAGAAAATGCATCTGATACCGATACCGATACCGACACCGAACTGAGCAATAAAATAATGAATAGTTAAATGAAGGTAAACGTCATTTCATCTCATCATGCTTGACACAAGTCTTTTATAAATGCAATTTTTTTATACACAATTAAGACTGACTTAAGGAACTTAAAGGATTCCGTATTAAAAATGTGTAACAACAGTACAATATAGCTTCCCATTATTTTCAACTAAAGATCGAGCTTATTATATACACCATACATTCACATTACCATATAGAATGGCATATAATTAGCTATACCTACATAAATAGTACATACCTGTTAAAATAAACGTGAAAATTTTTTTAAAGAAAAGAAAGGCTATGCGAAGCTGAAGACCATGGAATTGAAATTTACTAAATTAAGATTCGGTGACAGACAACCTCAAGATCGGCATCACTTCTACGTTCTTTTTTAAAAGCAACTTCAGTGTCAGTATCAGTCTCATGTGACTGTATTTACTGTTTTTATTAGGCAGGTACCTTCCTACATAATAGAAGTTTAAATTATAACAAAACTGTATATGTAAGTAAAAGGTAAAATGGATTTACGCTTCCATTTCAATTCTCTGTAAATTACATATTATAAAGTTTAAAAATTCCTCATTTTTCTCAGTCATAAAGATGCAAGTCACGGAGGCAAATGAAAAGACAAGGCATATAAGAAGGACACACATTTCTGTTCTGTTTCTGTACCAGTATCAGTATCTGGCATCAGGCAGTTCAGTAAATAGGCAGCATAGCAGATAGCAGACTAACTTTTTAGGAAGTGAAGCATATCTCTGAATAAATATGCATGTAAAGCCAGAATTTCTGGGAAGTCCGCGACACTCTCACAACATAGACAACTATGTAATTGTATATAGAAGAAGCAAACAAAAATCTAAAATCCTTCCCTTAATTATTACGTAAGTACATATAGGCCAACAAATTGCTATGTGTTGCTTCATTATTAATCTTGAGATGTTGATGCTACAGAAGCAAAATATGGCATCTTAACTATAATAATTACTGCGTGTTAATTGTTTTTGAATTACATATAGAATGATTTGCATCTGTAGTTGTCCAAGTTAGAGATTTTACTGTATTAACTAAGTTACGAAATTGCCCAAGAACACAAAAGGAATATTTTAATTGTTCTCTGGTAACAGTAATAGTCAATGTGATTGTGATGGTTGCTGATACAGCGTACAAGCAATTTTGTCGACGTCGTAACCTTTTCATTTTCCGCGTGTGCCGTACTGCCGTATCCGTACAGACTATACAGCATACGGATATACAACCTTTACAAATTAATGTTGAAGGCATCGATCAACTACCCAAGCAACATTGTGAAGTTAAATAGTCGTTTATAATACGTTGCAAAATGTAAATACGATGGTTTATAAAACGTTTATATATGATTTAGATTTAGTAGAATGTTGGTTAAAATATGGTTTAGATGTCCGGGCAAAATAACGTTTATGATAAACCTTTATATAACGTTGATGGTAAACGTAATTTATAGTATGCGTTGATGCTAGCCCATATTTAAACGTTTACACTAAATCTTATTTAAACGTAGCAAACTAAAAATCGACGTTGTTTAAATGGTATTGCTTTTATTAAATACTGCAATTATACTAAATATAAACTATAAAAATATGGAAATAGGTGGAAACAAAAGCTTCATTACTCGTACAAAACAGTTATTAAATAAATGGACAACTTTGCGTTGTCAAGTTTTTATTTTTTAGACCCAAATAAGTTGTAGGAGTTAAATAAATATTTAATATTTAAATATAATAGTGACTGCAAAGTAAAATTGGTGGCAAATACCAGTATTTTCATATAAGCTCACACGTTTTTTCTGAAATTTAGTGTCGCAGTTGAAATGCTCGGGTTCGTAAATTTTTCTGTTTTCTAATCTTGCTAACCAACAAAGGTACCTACATGGAAAATTTGAAAGAAAGCAAGAATTCGATTTAGGTTTGGCAGAAATACTAATTGGTAGTTAATAAATCGTAAATGCTTTGAGAGAATGAAAACAATATACATTGACATTGTATGGCAAGTGTTTTTACTACTCAACTTACCATTGGTTTTCCGTCTTCAATAGTCTTCATATTAAAGAAACCGTAGCTAGAATTAGCTGAATTATTTTCCTGTACTCCATAAGTAAGTACCTACTAGGAGGTTGTAGAACCGCGACGATAAAACAGAAAAATTATCTAACAGCAGGCAGCACCAAAAAATGTCGAATGTCAATGTTTCTGCTATTGATATTTTGATATTGTTGGAGTTGTTGAAGATTAAATGAGTATGGAATATGTATAGCAGGTAGTGGCAGTGCTGGCAGTGGCAGTGCTGAAGTCACTAAAGCGGAAGGTTAACGTTAACTTTTAACTTAAAGCTTATAAGTTCAATTCAAAAACTTATAATTTAATAAACTATACTATACTCATTACACTGAAAGATTCAATCTTGAATCCGTATCCGTGCAGGGTGCTTTTCCGTACTTTAGTACAGTACATGATACGATAGAACTGAATGAGAATGAACTGACAGAAATGACAGAAATGCCACTCGCCTCTCCAGCACAAGAGAAAATTTTACCACTAAGAATGATCGACTCATCAGCATTGCCTTATTGTGTTGTCCAAAAATCATTGTCAGATTGCAGCTACTTTTATTTTTGAATTAGAAATCAAACAAGTCGCACATCGCACACACTTTGCCTCGTTGCCATGGACACCTGTAATACTTGAATACTTCGTTCATACTCATAAATAAAATTAATAGGAAATAGTTTCCATTCGAGGTTGATGATTGATAAACATCGTTTCTACGGTTAAAATTATATGTTGCCATGTGCAGAAATATTTTTCAAATGCAGTCGATTGTAAACGTTATTTCTCTAATTAATATACGTTTATCATTTACGTATTTCATGGCAACCAAATCTAAACGTATATTTACCTAGGCTATGTTTCTTGGGTATTAAAAAAGTTTTAAACTAAATACGCATTTAGTTTGGTATGCTCTTTGATTTTGCCTGATTAGACAATTATGTCGTCTGTGAAGAACCAAAATGACCCATATCCAATTTAAGCTACAATCAAAATGAGCTATATTAAAAACAAAATGAGAAACATGCGTAAAATGTTAATTAAGAGTTTTTGAAAAGCGTAAAATGTCTTATTTACATGTTTTTGAAAAGGTGCAAAATGTTCCATTGACATGTTTTTGAAAAGGTGCAAAATGTTTTAATTCCATGCTTTTGAAAAGGTACAAAATGTTCTAATTCCATGTTTTTGAAAAGGTGCAAAAATTTCGAATTCCATGTTTTCGAAGAGGTGCAAAATGTTGTATTTACATATTTTTGAAAAATGTAAAATGTTGTATTTAAATGCTCTCAAGACATATTTGAATATTTGTGTAGATAGTACACATTGTTTTTAGCTGAAAATGGATATGGGTCATTTTGGTTCATCACAGACGATATACGAATTATAAATATGCAGGTAACAAAAATAGTCAAAACGGAATCTTCGCTTCTCTTGACTTGTTCTTTTTTTTTACTCCAATAGCTATACACGGAAATACCGTAGTTTTCAATAGCTATATCTTTTAGATAATTATACTTAATTGTAATTCAAACTTGCAATGTTTATTACAGCTTTGTATAATAAGCTATACAGCTTGTCACTTTTTTAAAATAATATTGCATCCGTCATCATCTCACTATCAGGATCAGCTATTTAGATTCTACGAATTCTGAAAGAGATACATAAAACTCAAGATTTGTCCAAGGACCTTTCCCTCGTGCTTCTGTTCTGTTCACAGTCTCTTGAGTCTCTTTCGTCTTTTTTGGACTTTAGACAGTTGAGATTTTGACACCATCCTTGATTTTGTGTGATCCTGACAATCAGGGAACTCAGACTGACGGCGACGTGCCACCGGCAACCGCACACAATAACAACAACAGTGACCGATGAGTATTGAGTATGACAATAACTTAAATAAGTTTATGTCCTCTGTATATCTTTGTAGGTTTCTGTGCTTGGATTTGAAAGAATGTTTTGTTGCCATAGTCAGACTGCTGCCAGTCAGAAAATCAAATGGTTCCGACGTGCTGACCTGTCAAATTAAATATCAAACTATACAAAAGCAGCATCATGTATTACTCAAGCCTGGGTGAACTATATAGCTGTGTAATACATGTTTTACGCGTACTTGTAATTCGTAATTCCTTAGAGATAAGGTACCCTTATACTACTGGTATTTGGTATAAACTCATTCTGAATTACCAGTTATTTTTTTGGTTCCTCATTTCTCCATCCTTACGTAGTAGGCAGTCAATACACAAGAAAAACTTATATTGCATTTCCTTTATATTGTTATGTTCATTTAGGTAACATAGATACGCATAACATTAAACGATATGAATGAATTACAGATCGTTGGTGAAGAGGAAATATGGCATAAGTCCAGTCGATACTTAAGTACATAAAAGCAAGGCACAATATTCTTCCATTTCCGTAATAAAATCTTCTGGCTCAAGTCGACTAATTTTCAAAAATTGTTTTTAAACAAAAGTATTGTTATTTACACTTTTTTCAAAAAATTTGCAATTTTAAATTATTTATAATTTTGGAAATTTTGAAAACTTGCTGGGCGTGCCAGATTGCATTTAAGCATATGGACTGGACTTGTGCCATATCGTCTGTGAAGAACCAAAATGACCCATTTCAAATTTAAGCTAGAGTCAAAATGAGCTATGTCATAAAAAATACGAAATAAGGAAGATGCGTAAACTGTTAATTTAAGAGTTTTTGAGAAGCGTAAAATGTTCTTTTTGCATGTTTTGAAAAGCGCAAAATGTTTTATTTGCATGTATTTGAAAATATATTTCATTATTTTTGTAGATAGTAGTGGATAATGTTTTTGGCTAGAAATGGATATGGGTCATTTTGGTTCTTCACAGACAATATTGCCTCTTCAACAGCGATACTCGTTTATCGGAAGCGTTCTTCAAGCATAATGGCAGATGAACAAACTAATAAGTAATAAATCAAACTTACTAACAACTACCTTAATAGCACTACATAACATAATTCATTAAAATATTGCGTTGCGTAAAATAAAGGTTTCCTTCGCTTTAAAGCGAGCCTTGGGGTTGAATACCCCTCTGGTCCTTCTGGAAATATTTCCGGCAATGTTTCCCACCAGGAAATAATTGTGAGCGAAATACTTTTTAATTAAGTTACTTAAGTACAACCTAAGTAGTCTAAAGTAAACCCATGAGGAGTTCACATTTAACTCACGTACTATGCTTTCATATTTTTATTATGGATTAAATTTTTTGTTTTGTTTAAAAATATGTTATATTTTAAGTAAAAAATATTTTTCAAATCCAGATGTCACTAGTTTCATCGTTTCATGTCTAATAACTTAAGCAGATATGTAATTACCCCATCGCATCGGTTTGGTCATAATTGTTCTTTCGGCATGAGACCAAGGTACCTAGATAATTAATTTTAAAACTATATTACTTGTTTCTAATCTAAAAACATGACATATATCGTCTGTGAAGAACCAAATTGACCCATTTCCAATTTAAGCAAGAATCAATAGAATCAAAATGAGCTAAGTATGTCATAAAAACAAAATGAGAAACATGCGTAAAATGTTAATTAAGAGTTTTTGAAAAGTGTAAAATTTTCTATTTACATGTTTCTGAAAAGTGTAAAATATTCTATTTATATGTTTTTTAAAAGTGCAAAATATTCTATTTAAATGCTTTCAAGACATGTTTCAATATTTTTGTAGATCGTGGATATTGTTTGTAGCTGCAAATGGATATGGGTGTTTTTGGTTCTTCACAGTCGATATGGTATGTATGGTTATGATTTTAGTTTTAGTTAATACAGCTTAGTGAATACGAAGCTAGGCAAAAATTTAGCGCTGAATTTCTCTCTGAATTAGTACATAATATTGTGTAAAGGAAAATACCCGACCCTGAACATGTTTTCCGTCTGTCAAAGTTCAGGAAACCAGAAGACCATGATAGAACCAATAAAAGTTTGAAAATCTAAAGTCGAGTTAAGTAACATAATAATTGCAATTCTTCATAAATGTCTACAAATTCTAAACTCAAGAAAGTGAATGCATATTTATCATATAAGAATTACAAGTGCACATATTAAATGTCAATTACACTCGCTTTGCGACTTTAAGGCTGACAGGAGTATAATACAGTATGCATTATTCGCCACTAAATACAATTAAAAATGACACATATAATTATTACACTTTCATATATTTCCAGCTTAAAAAAATGACGCTGCAAAATTCGAATACCACATCAAATACCTATTTACACTTTTAGGAAAACAAAATAATTTGCGCGATGGTAAATCAGAAAAGAACATCAAAAGGGACAAAAATATAATATGTTCAAAAGCCTTTTTACTGTATATGACATATAAATGACATTTGTTTTTTCCCGTAGCCTTGGGACGACTGTGTGACTGTATAATAGTGATGTTTCCAATTCAATTCAATTCTCAACGCGTACTGCGTACTGATTCATACACCTTTGCGCCTTTGCCATGGTTTACTGATGTCCTACAGAAATAAAGAAGTGAAACAATTAAAAATTTTTAAACATTTACCACACGAGTATATGCGCATTTTTATCATTACCATTGTTACTATGTACTATGTGCCGCTGTCACTCTTCTGAGCTGGCTGGCGCTGGCCCAACTATGCAACCTACATAAAGTTATAGGGTTACAATTACAATTTTTAAGACTACGAAACTACGATGAGGATTTCGATTTCGATTTAGTATAATCCGTGACGCTTTTTCCTTGTCTTAAATTCTCAGCATCTCAACAATTTCATTACATTAAATGGAATTGCTTTGTCATCCGGAACTACTACACTATACCTACTATAGCACTAACTCCTTTACTTACTATATAAATATACAAAATAATCCGCAACAATTGATTTGATTCCCATTCAGTACAGCAGGCACAGGATATATATAGACTGTATACAGATATATTATATACTTTTGTTTTCCTACTATTGTAAAGGCTGTGAAGATTTTAGCAGAAAATTAGAGTCACGTCAAGCTAGACTGAGTCCATTAAATAACAAGAACATGTAACGTTACATCGCCGTTTGCAAAAATTGAATAAAAACGGTCTGTCCATAATACATTATGTAAGTATATATATGCTAACCTACATAACAATTATACATATAAGGTAGCTATTTACACCTGCATAATAGTCTGTAGTATGTAATTTTCAATGGGAAGATACCGAAAGGTGTATTAAGTATAGTGGTTACATGTTATTTACAAAAACATTTGCACTTGGAAAAACAAGTTTTTGACTGCACATTTTTAGTGTAGAATTACAGATCATATGAACCCAATCTGCAACTGCAAATTATAAAATCCTCAAATTTGCAAAAAGCTGCTTCTAGTGAGAATTGGAGAACAGAAATTTTCAGAGCCGGACGAAGGAACTTCTTTTAGGCAGCAATTTGTTTCCATACAAAAACCACCATTTTTATTTTATTCATGGTTTTCTTTGGTAAAGCAAAATGTTGTATTTTTGTATGTTTTGTATGTTTCAGAAAAGTTTAAACTGTTTATTTTACTTGATTCAGAAAAGTGTAAAATGTTCTATTTACACGTTTTTTGAAAAGTGTTAATTGTTTTATTTGCATGTCTTTGAAATGTTCAAAATTTTTTATTTGCATGTTTTTGTAAAGTCAAAATATTCTTGTTACATATTTTTGAAAACTTTAAAATGTTCCATCTACATGTTTTTTTGAAAATTCAAGCAGCGGAGGCTGCCTGTGCTGGCTGCATTAACCGGCCCTGGAAATTTTGTCAAAAGTGAGAACTGGAGATCAGCAATTTTGCTTCTTCAGTAGCGCAAAACTGCGTAGCCACTGTTGTGCTTTCCGATGTTGCAAAATATGATATTTGCAGACACAAGTTTTCAAAGGGCATGATGTAAATGTAGAATAAATAAAAGTCATGGGATGACTGATCATTCTTCATCTCTTGTCTCTTGTATAAGTTCATGTCCCTATCCCTTTTTCTTACTTTCGACTTAAATTAACTCTGCTCTGGCTACACACGCTTAAAAAGATTTGAAGGTATACTACTTTACATACATAATATTAGTATTCCATAGTCAGATAATATCAGTTCTATTATAGTATTGTCATCTATGCATTGTATTATTCAAAGACGTGAAAAGAGGAATTCAAATTCAAGGTACTACGCGAATACGAAGCGAATCCAGTCAAAGCAAAAAGGCAAGAGAACGACACAAAATGTCAAATCTCAAATTTATATACCTACAATTAGAATTTACAAGATTCTTTTTCTCCACGTTTACTTTTTACTTTACTCATACTCATGCGGCTCTCTCATACTATGATGATCTGTTAAAAGACTAAAAAACACGATGCGATGACGATTTATATTGTGAGAATACGATACATGGCAATGATAATATCACATAGATATAATGTATGTAATTCGAATCAACGCTTAACTTTTTTTTGTGTGTCTTTCTCACTTAATTTTAATAGATCAGACATAGATACACTTGATATTGACACAAAGAAGGATACACTTTTAGTTTTATAGACTATATTTCCCATTTAATCTGACTGAAAATGGGTTAAGGACGTTCTATTTTACTCTCTTGTTCTTAACTGTAGTGGGTACCTTTGTGTTACCTTTTAAGACGAGACTAAATGCTCAATTAAATCCTACTATAAGGAACGAATGGGGATTTTTTAAGATGATGATGACGATGCGAATGTGATGCTATGTGGCGATGTATTGTGATGTGTGATGATGGTCACCTTTTGAGATGTTTGGTTTTTCATATACGAGTCGAAATAAATTACTAAAACTTTACCACTTAACTATGCTTACTGGGTAATTACCACTTAAGACAATATACAAAAATGCTTTCATAATACATAATTAATAATTAATAATATAGAATATATAGAAGATCGAGTTAAGTTATAGTAAGCATTAAATATTAAAGTAGCAAATTAAAATGTCAACGTAATAAGTAAGCACACGTAAGTAAGTACGCCATTTAATAAATGCAATATGTTTTCTATTGGTGCCTACTCCATTAAACTCCATTTCGATATTTTCTATAAAGAAGCTGCATTTTAAGCCTGTGCGGTAAAATTAGTCTTCCAGGTCCCGTCGTCCCGTGTCATTTGGATCCAGTATTAAATTGTGGCGTGTCCTTTTCATTTTGCAGTCATCACTGTTCCGACTTTTAACAGCCATATAAGGGATCGTCCAAAAATGACGCTATCGAATATATGTACGATCGAAACCTATGACCCCTCTGTCATCAGCTTAACAAATTGCGTAAATGGCTATCTTTAACATTTGGGAAGCCATCAGTTGCCAAGTAAACCCACTGACCCAGCTGATGTGACGTCATTTATGGAGGATCCCTAGCCGTAGTGTTTCAGTTTAAATTTTTACAATTTTACTGGTGAGATAAATATCTAAAAGTTAGTTGTTTACTTGAACTGAGTGTAGAGAATTGTAATTAGAACTATATTATATAAAACTGTAAATGCGTTAGGCATTCATAATATAGGCAAGTTCTTTTCTTCTTTTTCAGTATTGATCATCTTTACCTTTACACTTACAAAAATGGACATATTAGTTTTTTTCCTCAATTTTGATTATTGTTACATCAAAGTCTCAGAGATAATTGATTACTTGTTTAAAAGTTTAGCTATGTGGTATGTGTATTTATTGTCATACCCTCCCTATAGCTATAATATGATCTGCATCCAGCATCTGGTTGTAACCTGACTACTGACTACCAACAACCAACTAGGTCAGTGTCAGCTGAATACATAATTAGCCGTTGGTTGGCGGTACAAGCAATAAATAACATCTTTATCGGATCAGTGATTCAGCTTCAGAGCTCACCAGTCAGAAGATGAGGAACAACTTAATTAGAATTATTAGAATATTACATAATCCAGGATCATGTTTCAGTTTCTACATATTAATTCCTTTCATTGCTGTTTCTGGCTCTTGTGAATGTTAATTTGTTGTTTCGTATGTATAGTTCCCCCTGCTGCTTGTTGCATTCATCGACTTTGACATTTAACTAGACAATTTTATTAAATACAAAGTTTTTATTACGTGTATGACGTAATGTACAGGTACATTAATTGAGGTAGGTTGCAGTTGGTAGCTTGGAGTGAGGAGGTGCTGCATTGAGTATTGTTGTAATAATATTTTGTAATTTTAAGTAGTGATATTGATATAGGTACACTATATAGTACTTCTAAGCTCATACTGTTGACTGTATATAACAACTTGCATCGAGTGGTAATATAGTTAGGTATTTCTACTTAAGTATTATATGTTTATGCAGATTTGTCTGTACTTTACATGAGAATCACATTAAGAAGATCTCTTTATTTCTTTATTTTGAATAATTTATTATGCGTGATCTCGACTTATATGAGGGGGTTAGGGTCTTGGAGTTGAAATTAAAATGAAGGTTTTTGTCTTCCATTTTTTTTTAGTTTCGTCATGATTAATTTGTGACATCAAGATTCAAGATCGGCATCCCTTGAAATTGAACTTATTATTCATCCAGCTAGAAGCGAAAACACAAGAAAAAACCCTGCCATCACATTCAAAGATGCGATATACAGATAGAGATTCCACATTAAGTACATGTGTCGGTACTTCCCTTCTGTCTGCTGTAGCTCAGTACACGTTGTAAAGTCAAAGCAATTCCAAAATCTATTACCATACTGATTACGAATTACATTTTTGTGATAGGTATATACGCCTATGTATGATGCCAACATATGCCTTCCGGTTCTGTTTCTATAAGTCATAATTTAGTTGTTAGTTGGTATCAGTAGTTTCTTCATCATCTGAATATTTTGTAATTGCAGCCGCTATTGGAACAACTTGAGGAGGCGATGCGATACGATGCGATAGGACTTCTAACTTTATATGAATGGTTATTTATTATTCCTTCAAAAACTGAAATTCAAAGCTGGAAGCGCTAACAACGAAATAAATGTGTAATTGTGGTGCTGTGGCATGACGAGGATTATATTATGATACAACAAGCATTCACATTTTACACAGGTATTAGTAGTTGCAGAAGCCAGGTATCAGGTAGCTTTATAACACAGGTTTTTTTGACGCAGTAGTTGTAATGTTGCTGTGTTGATATGACGCTATATGTTATAATGTTATTTAATACCTTGCGGCATATTGCTTTAACTTTATTTCAGATCCAGATTGGTCTGCACGTACTCGTGTGTGAGATTTTTCTTTACGATTATGATAGGAAGATACGAATACGACAGAGGATCCCTTGGAGGAAGTAAGATGAAAACCATATGTATAATGTCTTTGTAAAGTGTAAGTCAACTCACTAGTCTGTATCACTCCAGGGGCCAGGGATACGAAATATAGTAAAACTTTATACTGAATCGCGTATATGTTAAGTCTTGAGTGAATAAATACATTAAAATGCATTACACCGAATTTCTTCATTTTAGTTTTTACACTTTAAAAATGTAATGCTTTGATTGTTATTGTCTACACAGCACTCTGCATTCATTCAAGATGTAAGATATTGAAATTTAAACCGCACTCTTAATAAAAAGAAAATATGCCTAATTACTAATTATGTAAAAAGAAAAAAAAGTAAATGGTAAAATGTACATGACTTGAGGCTATAAGAATGTTGATGGTATGTTTATGTTGATTTCAGTCTCAAGTCTCAACAGTTAAAGCAGTTGTGCGGTGAGGTTTAGGAAAAAGTGCTCTCTCTCTGTCTGTTGTCAGTTTGTATTTAGTTAGTTATTATTAATCCTATCGTTGTTGTTGTCTTCTTTAAGCACATCACATCATCGTCAGACCTCGCTCATAGTGAGCATGTTTTTATTGTGTCAGTATTGTTTTACATCGAAAGTCCACTCATGTTTGTGAACGTCGTAAAAAAACAAAAGGATAGTGAAAAGTTTTTACTTTATTTTACCCGAAAACCAAAAAGACCTCTCGAATTCCACGAATGCACTTTAACACCAACAATTAACTCAATAAACCCTGAAGACACAAGTACGCCTACAGCAAAAAAGGAAAAGACAAACTTTGCATACCTTAAGTACTTGTAAAAGATGTGGATGACGACGTAAAGTCGTAGTAGTTTTAGTCTACAGATATAAAGATTTGGTATAAAATAGACCAGCACTTTGGCTTGGACTTTAAAGCTTAAAAATTTAAAAACAAAGCACGTAGCATCCATTTCATTTTATTCCAGTTTAAAATTCAGATTTTGGGAGCTTTTAGTTTTAAACACTTTTATTTTGAAGCTTTATGCTGAAAGTTTTACCAATGTAAGTGTACGTTTCTTATAGCTTTGCTTTCCTATGCCTATAAGCACATTTAATCGTACAACGTCAGTGTAATGTAATTGTGAAGTAATGTTAGTAACGTAGCTACAGGATATCGTGAAATTTAGATCACAACAGTCAAATGTGGAATGTGAGAAATATCTTTGTGCTTATAATATAGTTTTGAAGACGAGTTTAAGTGAAGTCACATTTACCTTTTCGTAGTTTTCCTTAAAAATATGAAGCGTAGTATGAGAGCCGTTGTGTTAGAGTTTTTGTTTTTAATATTTCGGTTTTGCTATGCAATTTTGTAAGCATGTAGTATTATTATAACAACTACAACGCAAGTAACCTAAATAATTTAATCCAACTAATAAGGATATTCTATATGCTCAGAATGTATTATTATTACAAAAATTTGAGAGGTTATAAGAGCCATGACCAATATACATCTAATCGTAATATGAAAACAATTATTTACCGTAAATGACCGAATAAGCGCCCGGACGCTTTATACGTATGTAGGTATGCACCTATATCTTGTATCGCTGCTTGATTGTATTTTTCAATCAAAATCAATAACTCCTGAAATTTCTGACACAACAAGTGTTAAGGGATATATATTTATGATAGGCCAGTTTTGGTTTTACAAGTTTACACCACAAAGCATAAGTTAATAATATTTTAGTGACTTTATGGGCGCTGGTTTTTACCCAAAAATAAAATTCTAGTTTTAAATTAGAGCACAACGCCATTTGACACATACAAACAACCATAAACCAAATCAACACATAGTATAAGTTGACCTGCTCAAAAATATAGGTATATCTCGGTAAAGGTAACCTATACCTAGTGCAATTTTACAACACGCATTTTACGCAGCTTATAATATAGGTATTAATTTGTTGACAACTAGGGTCATAAAAATCGCAATTCTTTTTCCAAGAATCAGTAAAGGTGCAATTAGGGTGGTATGTAGTAATATAATTGCAGTTTTTAGCAAATTCTCGATTTCTCATATATCCTCGGTGCTAAGTGCACTTCAATTTTCTGTGTGGAAGTGCATGCATGTCCAAAAAACAGGTAGGTAAGTACCTTTGTGCACACACAAGAAGTAACTCCTCGAAGATGTGATAATTGCAATGATTACGCTGCTATAAAAACGAAAATGAGAAAAGGTTCAAAACTTCAAGTAGTTCAAGTGATTTTTTGTTTGATATTTCCAATTCTAAGAAATGTAAAAAGAAACATTTTTTGAGTACATACGATTAATTTGTGTCACATCTTAAAGTCAATATAATTTCGCCATATTGCCGTAAAAATGTTGCAACTAAAAATGCGCATTTTCTCCAAGCACTAATCAGTACCCCATGATGAGAAACAACAACAAACGATCAACTATAGGGTTACATTGACGACTGCCCTAACTTTGATCACTTTACTCATTTGACATTAAACCAGGGTTCGGGTTTAACCACCTGGGCCATAGGTTTTGCCATGCCAAGCGGGAGAAACCATGTTATAACATGGCAAAAGGTGTATTAACATGGTAAAACATGGCAAAACTGCAAAAATAGTCATATTTAGACTAAAGCCAATATATTTTGCTATATTTCTAGCATTTATTGATTTCTCAGCATTTAAGATAATTTTGTTGTAATATAAAATATTATATATAACTGTAAAAAAAAACAAAAACTAATTTAAAAAACAAAATAACTTCAATCAGATCTAATATAAACCATGTTTCAAGATTTGGCAAATTTTAAAGTGAAAAATTCGATTTAAATTAAATTTAAAAGAAGTTAAATATTTTGTATTTAACCTAATAACATTGCCCAGTTTTACCACCTGGCAATTTCCTTACCTGTATTAACATGTTATTACAGTGGTTTAACCATGGTTTTGTCCAAGGGTGTTAATACCACCTCCGAACCCTGCATTAAACAAGCGATGACTTTCCAGGCAACTTAAAGTAATAAGCCAAAGTGATCAGAAAAATAGGGCAATCTATTAATACAAGGCACATAGCTGAGAAAATCACAGCCTCGCTACAGAAAATTACGCACGTGTGAGGTATGATAAATATCCTATGTTTTAACCCATGATATCTCCACTACGACCGACCGTACCCGTTGACTAACTATGGCAACTGCTAAAATAACACAATTTTCTATTTTTGGAAAATCGTACAAAAAGTTAGCATTAAAATTACGATACTTCTTGTTACATGATCAGAGGGTGTTAAAGCTGACAGAATACAATGTTTTTTGCAGTTTTGAAAAAATGCAGACATGATGTTTTCTGCCTCCTATAACAACAATAATGATGACATGTAAAAGTGATAAGTCTTAAGCATATGTACTATAATAACCAGCTTGCTTCAAAATCTACAAATTCTACTTGAAAGTGTCAAAATTTGATTTTATACTTTATATCCAAAACTCTCACAAATTTTTATGACTTATGCCCCACGTCTCGGCGGCATTTTATCTTGTATTGAACAACAAATGTGAAAAGTCGTACACGTCTGGTTTTTCCAGTGGTGATGAGAGAATCAGCAATGTAGTAAATTCTTCGAAGATGAGTCGAACTTTTTGTGTGAAAAGATTAATTCACTTTTGTTCAGATCAAACTCAGAGATCACACACATGCACTTGCGATAATTATGTGATTTGACTCTGTAATAATTGAGAAACACATTTAAGAATCCTTTGTAATTGCTGGTGCCGGTACCGGTACAGGTGTATAATATGACAACTTTAATAATTATAAGTACTTGGGCTTTACACCAAAAGTTAATACATTTAAATATTTTTTCATATTAATCATAATTTGTGTTTTACATTACAGCGCTGAGCCAAGTTGACAATAAAACAATTACAATATTACGACATGGAATCATAAATCGGAAACAACCATTTGTTTTTCTGTGCCATCGCCATCCGCCTGCCCTTACGCTTATGTCTGCCTACTATAGCAAAATTCAAAGTGCCTATACCTAAGTGCATAACTAAGTAGTTGCTTAATCAATAGGTATTTACTTACATGTTTGTAGAATTAAATCATTGAAGAAGACGTTTATAAGTCGAAATCGAAAACTTTTTTTTATTTCCTACCAGTAGTAAAGTGAATGTCGAATTTCAATTCCAATAATTCATTAGGCCTCATTCTCATATAGGTCTGGTTAGTCAGCACTCACTCAGCAATATATAGTTATAGAACATTAATCACCATAATCAAGCCCGACGTGAAAATGGGATAATTATATGGTTGATCAAAAAATCCACACAATTTCATTTCACTTGCCGGAGCCGGAACCAACTTATTCAGTAAACAACGCCATACAATCATCATAGTCGTAGATCTTTTAAAGTTCTTACTACAGTCAGTGGTCTTGGAACGATGACGATATCTTTTAACTCCTATTCCTAATCCAAGCGACTTTTCTTTTCTGGGAACAATATAAACCATACGATTTTTTTATATTATCGAACCAAGAAAATGGCAGCTGACGAATCGACAATTAACATAGGTACTATACCTCCCTCCCATTAAGCAAACTTATGCCATACTGATTAACACATACTTATGTATTGGTCTTAAATTTTGTATCAATTGTTATATAGAGCCCGAGAGTGGAAACATAAATACATATTATATAGGCGCAGACGAAATGATTCACACAGGTAAAAATTACTGTTTGTTCAATTTATTGGCAAATGACGACCATTTTGAATTGTGAATTTTTTTGTGTGCAAACTGCAATACTGCTCGTAAACATTGACTATATGGTTTCAAAATCCAAAGATTCCCACTAAACGTCTCACAAATTATTTAACACACAAAAAATCTCGTATAGAATAGACCGCAGGACAAGGAGACGCAAGGACCACACAAAAACAAAATCAATACATATACCTGTAGGGAATCAAAATTGTTATATAGCCAATACCAATCCTCAATTCACTATACATACAAAACCAGCATTATTCAAAAAGGTTCTGAAAAAAAATGATGAAATAATATCAAATTGTGTGAATTGAAGTGCATTGCATCTTTGTTTAAACTCTGTCTGCAATTCTATTCTACGCATGTTTCGATTGTCGATGTCGACATTAAACAGTTTTTTAATCGGAATCGATAGGAAATGCCAAATGGGAATAAAAGTGCAAGCTTTTATGTGTATATATATGTCAGATTTCACTGACTAGTGACTAAAGTAAATGGCAATCTTAAAAAATCTGAGAATCGCTGATTTTACCATATAATACATATTCTAATACCTATATCCTCAATCTGTTATTTAGTGGTTCTCTCTCAAGTTTTTGTGTCCCAAATATTTCTACGCTACGATTTTAAAATTGAGATTGTTGTTGGGGTTGGGAAAGATTCATATAGAGGAATTTAGAATCAGAAATCTAAAAATTATGTGGCGTGTTAAAACCACAAAGCCGTGGCCACATTAGTTAGCATCATCGCATATTGAAGCGTCAGCATCCGCATATGCATTCAGTATTCAGTCAGTCATACAGATCAATCAGAAATAATAAGCAAGCATAGCATAGCACCAAAGCTAAAACGATACAAATGGGGGTACATTGGTACATTACATGAAAAACGCCAAGAATCAGTCAAAAACAAAGCCATCCGTTTTTTATCTCTGAAACTTCAACAACAAGCATAGCTACTGATCCTGCTGATGATTTTGATTCCCTTAAATATGAGGAAAAAAAAACAAAAACAAAAACGTGCAATTATCTGACAACACAAAGTCTGAAATCTGAATCTATGGATGTCTTTTACTTGTCTACGAAATGTCTACCAAAACCAAAAAGTAATTTCAACGTGCCTATGTACAATACCACAAAAGCAAAAGCTACATTATATTTGTGTTGAATTCGGACAATTACAGAAGATCATATACAGAACATGGATCTACCATCAACTATCAACGAGACTGTAAGGATTTAACGATGCGAGTGAGAAGACCGAGATGGTATAATGGTATAGAAAACTTTGTTGAATCTTGAGTGATTCGATGATAGGATAGCTTCACATATTCGTCATTCCCAAATCCACAACCCACAATAATAATTATTATTAAATTACACTCTGGTTTTCGTTTTCGTAATTTTTATAAGACTTTTGGTATTTTTTCAAGCAAAACCAACAAACATGAACATGATGTTCAACGTCGACCAGACCAATAACCAACATTCTTCTCAACATCATCAACACACACAAACACACACACACTTCAAAAATATTCAGTTTCAATTTTCAGAGAAGTAACTAGTAACCTACATTTTATATAAATTGTTAAAAGGTAAGCTACCTACCTACCTACATATAATTTGATGAGATGAGAGAGTGAGTAACTAACGCCTGTTTTTGTTTGTATACATTTTTCTAGATTATATAAAACGTATCATGCATTGCTAATAAAGTTACTATGAGCAAAGGTGTATCACACTAGTACCTTAACGTTGATGCCGTTGTTCTTCATGATGCGATGATGAGGATGAAGTTCCTAAACCGTCTTTCTTGGTTGTTGGTTTAGGTTTTGCTGTAAAATCCATAAAAAATATGAAATACATATAAATAATATTAATGAAAAAATAAAGAAGGGGTCAACGTTTTCTTACGATTACATGTCTGATTCTGTACGATATTATTTATCCTTGTGAATTAGAATTGTTGTTAAAACCAAAAACCATGAAACCATACCAAAAAGAAATTATATTTTTCACGGTGGAACCTTTAAGCTCATTCATATATTGTAACGAAACTAAAACACTAACACACCCACAACGATGAACACCAAACGTTGGTGTAATATAATAAGGGGATGGATGATGAACTTAATACTAGCTTCTGACTTGTCCTGACTTACGAGGAAATGGTCACAACCTATAAGTTCAAATTTTCACGCCGTATTTTTTTTTAAAAAGAGCATGTCAAAAAAGTAGGAATGGCTTAAGAACTTGTGTCGAATGGGCATCTTTGCTCGCTAAAAGATTTTTTTGAAAACATTAAATTCCCTATGTTAATTAAATGGACGCTTTGTTTAAATGACTATTTAGGTCTTTAAATGTGTCTCCAAGCTACATTTTTCATCTTATTTCAGTAAAATTTGAGTTTCTTGATTGTTATGATATCCTCTTAAAAGTGATTATTGGGATTTTAAAAATTCGAAATTTTGAAAGTTTTTCAAAAATACGTTCTTTTATAAGGGCTTCCAAAGTTTAAAAAAACACTTTTAAGTTTTTTCTATAACTCCATACCTTCTTAAATTTTCATCTGATTTTCGAAAAATTTGAAGGGTTTTGATTTGCATCTAGAGTGCAATACCTGAAAAAATTAAAACCTTCAAATTTTTCGAAAATCGGATGAAAATTTAAGAAGGTATGGGGTTATAGAAAAAACTTAAAAGTGTTTTTTTAAACTTTGGAAGCCCTTATAAAAGAACGTGTAATTGAAAAACTTTCAAAATTTCGAATTTTTAAAATCCCAATAATCACTTTTAAGAGGATATCCTAACAATCAAGAAACTCAAATTTTACTGAAATAAGATGAAAAATAGCTTGGAGACACATTTAAAGACCTAAATAGTCATTTAAACAAAGCTTCCATTTAATTAACATGGGGAATTTAATGTTTTCAAAAAGTCTTTTAGCGAGCAAAGATGCCCATTCGACACAAGTTCTTAAGCCATTCCTACTTTTTTGACATGCTCTTTTCAAAAAAAAATACGGCGTGAAAATTTGAACTTATAGGTTGGGACCATTTCCTCGTTAGTACCTTACTGACATTATCTTCACAATAATATTACAAAGTACTACTTACTTCAGCTTCATTCATAAGCTTCAAGCCATAACTAACTAAAAACTAACTTTAAACAACTTACATACACTATGTGAAGACTTGAAGACTTTGAAATTCAAATTCAAGATTCTCTTATTTCTGGTACTCACTAGTCAGCCTCAGATTTCATATCCAACATCACATATAACTATAACCATAAAAATAGGATGTGCTGTGTGTATACACACAATAATTTATCGTAATTAAATTTCTTGATTGTTGATGCTCAATGCCCAACAGCCCAATTTCATATTATGTTCAAAGGAGAATTAAAATGATAGTGAAAACTATATTATAGGCAGAGCAGAGACCATCATCTTAAAAACATCAACAGTTTTGAAGAGTGAAAACGAAACCTAAAAACAAAAGTTTCATAAAGGTTAACGTCCTTTCAATGCTAAATCTGAATCATATGCTATTTTAACATTTTTTTAATACTAGTCAAAGTACGATGTACGATGATATTGTGACGCTACATCCTCTTATTCTGTAACTTTAATTTTCTTAGTTCTTCTAAAATAGTTAAAAAAACAACGGTGAATTGTAAAGTAACTAAAGTCGATTAAATGTTGCTACCCTCTTCTTATAGGAACTCCTAATTATACAAATATACTACTAATGAATTATCGAATCATATAAAAGGACACAATGAAATAACGATTTACCGGCTTCATTTTCTTAGCTGCTGGAAAAGCTAAGACTTTCGAATGTAAGTACTGACTTCAAATAATCACACAGAATAACCGAATTTCACCACCTACTATTTAACAAAAACCGACGAAAATTAAATCGAAGGTGTTTAATGTGGCATTCGGCATCTCAATGACGAATCAACAATCAATATCACGACAAAAATGAATTTAAGATTAAGGTGAATTAAAATGCGGCTAACTATTTATTCTTAACCTCATTCATCACTTATATTTTAAGTCTGTATTAAATAGCATTGACGTATTAACTACATTAAATTATGATCGAGTTCGGAAGAGCCTTATTTAAATTATTCGTCGAATATCACAGCACCAATAACTAATACCTACATATTTCCGAATTTGCAATGCTAAGTAACTAGCTTATTTAATTTTATAAATGCAGCAAAGTACACTATTGTGTTTCATTTCACCCATAAATTACAAAATTGTGTAATTATTTCCTTGTTTTGGAGAAGCAAAAAATACGCATTCCACCCGGCACCGTAATGTGTTAAGTTCTGCGAATTGAACCTGTCGCGTCGGTTTACTCGTTTGATGCTTTCGCTTGCTTGTGTGGCAGATTCTCATCTTTTTCATAAATATTTCAGCAGATGGCTTCCATCATCATTGTAGGGAAAATCAGACGATCTGTCTACTGTTGACTGTCTACTGTATGGAGTATGGGGCTCTGTGCGATCCCAAAGGGAAAACTATAGAAGAACAATTCACTTATTTTTTTAGCTTTTACTTTACTGTTTTTTTTACTATACTGAAAGATTAAATACTGCACGAGCAACGAGAGCTTCTATATCTAATAATCCAACAATTCTTGAGATGTTGGACAAGTCATCATCTTCCACAATCAAACCATAATCTTTTTACATCAAACTGAAGATAAAGACATAATTAATAATTATATTATCTGTATCTGTAGTGCTATGCTGCTATTATTATTATCTTTCAATCCCCATTCCCCATTCGAATGACACTACATACTATATAGCAGAGGTGTATCCTTAGTTCACAGTTAATTATACTTCTTGTTTTAGCTTTTATATCAGGATTACATTCTGATTCTGAATTTGAAATTGAAAGTTTTCCTAAGTAAAAACTCACTTCTTTCCCGTAATACGTGTCTTCAGTAGCCTAAGTACACCGTATATCTCTCTGTATAAAATGATTGCAAACTATTATTGCGATTGCAAAATTGAACTCACACAGTCATTAAAGTCATGTAGCATACACATATAGATATTAGATTATTAGACGCACCTACCTAAGTATACGGCATCATATGACACGGCAATGGGATGCTGCCTCTTGAACCCAATAATGAGTTTAAACTTCTTCAACTGTAATCTGTAATCATAATTAAATGAAAAAACAATGCAAGACGATATATAAGAAGGAAATTAAAGGATGAAAATGAAAACATTAAATTGTCCTACCAACAACACGTACATATATGTATACATATAAGTACTGTATAACAATTGAAGAAAAACATTTTTTGTACTTAAGACACAAAAAAAGCAGAAAACCCAATCCACGGATTATTAAGTAAGTTTATGAGATATAATCAGAGCGGACTTTTGGCCATTTGCCGACAGCTATTACAATTGAATCCCATATGTGATTGTTGTACAAAATTACCACCAGGACCAGAACCAGAACCAGACAGAATCACAGAAGCATATACACAGAACAGACTATTGAGACAGCTGCAATTAGAGCTTCAATCACGAGAGTGTATTTACCTGTCTAATTATAATCTTAATCTTAAGTCGGCACTCAATATCTCCTTCTCTGCTTGTCTCTATAGTCTATGCCACACTTCTTAACTGCCATGCACTATACACGATTACTGTTATCATTGCTATTATTAGTACACGTCTGGTTTCCGTAGAATATTTAATAGTCCATGTCCATATATATTTTCATTCATAGTTCATATTCATATTGCAGAAAATACTACAGAATATTGCAGAAAATACTACAGACTGATTTAATAATACACAGACAACGAGTCACAGTTATGCTTCTGTATGGCGATCCGGATGGGCTTAATTACTCTATAGCGCAGCCAGCGGTCGGTCAGTTTCTTCTCTCCTTTTTATCTTGGATTGACTTTATTTTCAATATATTTTTAATTTCTTAAATGTTTACTCAATCTCACACCCTCTACAACACTGCTCATCCATAAACGGAACCGAAAAAACTCAAAATTACATCATTTACTATGTAGCTGAAGACAGAGATTGTTATTAATATATTTAACGGCATTACTATTCAGAGAGTTTTTTGGCAAAACGAGCCAAGTCCGTTTTTTTCAAAATGAGATTATTTGCGTTGCAGCAGATACTTA
This sequence comes from Dicyrtomina minuta, assembly GCA_949802685.1. Lineage (NCBI taxonomy): Eukaryota > Metazoa > Arthropoda > Collembola > Symphypleona > Dicyrtomidae > Dicyrtomina > Dicyrtomina minuta. The sequence goes on from OX461808.1 coordinate 34,257,735, forward strand.
CGTTACTCTGTTGAATGCTAAAGGTCAAAGTTCAACCAAAGCAATTTTTAAAAATAGCCAAAACAGCAACGGCAACGGTAACGGTAACGAATTTTGGCAAAGTGGTATATAAGTCTATCAAATGATTTTTGGCAAAATGGGACAAGTCCACCTAAAACATACATTTCAGATTTAAATTTAGTTTCTGAGTGTTTTCGTAGTTTGTAGAAGACAGTTGCAGTGCGTAAATTTTTTTAAGCAAAAAAAAAGTTTAAAAGTATAAAAAAGTTTGGTTTCATTCGAAACGATTAAAATTTCATCTCACGGACTTTTTCCTTCATGTTAAGTTATTGGTTTTGAGACAAAACGGGAAAAGTTCACAAATTAAAAGTTTTGGAAATTTTCTAAAAAATTCCAGAGTCAGTCTATACATTTATGAAATTGCTTGTAATAACGCTTCGTCAGTTGCAGTACCTGTTAATGTTTGGTAGTACAATAATGTTGATTAACTAAAAAATAACGAAAGAAAGGAAAAGTTCTTCCTATTGCAGTGCAGTGATACTAAGATGGCCAAATTTAAACCCCAGTGGCCAGTGATGTCTTAATTACTTGAGTATATGAATATCCACTGCTATCAGCATTAACCCTTCCTTCTCTTGCCTAACATAATTTGCATATTATTGCAGTGAACGTAACGTGGAACGTGAACCGCGAAACTGTGCAGAAACTATGCCGCTCTCAATAAGCAAGTTAACTTTGTACGTCCATGTAGATATAATATTTATGTACTCCTGTGACTGGGAACATATCATCATCACATAATTAAATCGCCTATCTCTATCGAAATTGAAATGGAATTGAAACTGAAATGATCTTAATAATTATATACCTGTGCAAAGTAAAATGTGGGTACGGGTTCAGTAGAGCATATAGTAAGGATTTGGAGAACCAGATGTTTGTGAATGTTTGAATGTAAGTAGGTAAATGATGCATCATTGTCTCGCCTCAGACTTCCCCATCCACGTCCACAACCACTTTATAATGTTGTGTGATTATTCTCAATAGTAATAAGCATAACAATAACAACAACAATAACACACACAAAAAAACAAGAACTCCTGCTCAAGACTTAGAATTGACTTAAATACGGGAACTTTGTGATACTCTGTCTGCTATGATCCAGCTGATGCTGGTCATAACAGTAACAGACAGTGCTGTTGCCTTAAATAATTACTAGCGCACAACGTCCTTTAAATACTGATAATAAACAGTCAACGATTCAGCAGTATCGTTATCGTTATCAGGAGTGGATCTACAAAACTATTTATGGAGTGGGCCATACGTATAGTCAGTGAAGAATCAAAAAGGTCCAAATCCAATTTAAGCTAGAATTAAAACGAGCTATATATAAAAAAACTAAATGAGATATTTGCAAAATGTTAATTACTAGTTTTTGAAAAGTTCAAAACAATCTATTTGCATTCTTTTGAAAAGTGTAAAATGTTCTATTTGCATTCTTTTGAAAAGTGTAATATGTTCTATTTACATGCTTTTAAAAAGTGTAAAATGTTCTATTTACGCACGCTTTTTAAAAGTTCAAAATATTCTATTTACGTTCTTTTGAAAAGTGTAAAATGTTCTATTCATGTGCCTTAGAAATGTGGAAACTATTTTATATTTTACATGTTTCTTGAAAAGTTCACGTTCTATATTTCCATATTTTTAGGATCGTGATATTTTATTTTTTAAAGTATAAATCATCTCGATTTAAATACCCTTATATGTTAGCCTATGTTAAAAATTTCATTTTGGGAAGGCAACTGCCCTGTTGCTGTTGCCCATATCCCGTGGATCCGCTCCTGATCGTTATCGTTTTACTATTATTGTTTTGTTTGGACCGTCTATATACCGTCTTAATATTTTCTAAGACGTCAATCAAGGAATCAACTTGCTTTAGCAATACTAGAAATTAATTCGAATTCATATATATTATACGTATGATTATACCGTATGCCTAATACCTGTACCTTACACACGTGTAGGATTGTGGGATATTATGGGATTTTGTCTGAAATTCTGAAATTTTTTTTACTCTAAAAATGTGTGCCGTTTGCTTCTTAATTGAGCATTGAATTGAGCTATGCTACAGATACAGATAGCACCACAGTATATAAGTATAGTGTCAGCCTCCTACATATAATATAATAGAATCAGATCTCCTGCACGTATTATATATATACTGCGTAATATGTATAGGCTATAGACAGATGTATTTATGCAGTATGTATGTTGCATTCTATAATTGTTGGATGATTATGATTATGATCATGATTATATACATTATACGCTTTTATTGTTATTGTTCTTATATACTGCTCCACTATACCTATATATCCCTGCCTCCACAAACTATATAGCAAAATACCTTGTTGATGTTATTATATGTATATTGCTTAAAGTTTCATGTGTGTGTGTGTGTGTGTGTGAGTGAGGAGACAGCTTGTCATGGTTTATCAGTATGACACGGACATTTGCCCGCCGCAACCTCAAGCCAGTGTCACTAATTACCTCAGAAAACACGAGAGAAGAAAACAAAACAATAATTTAATAATTTCACTTTTCATCCGCTCCTTCTCGTTCCTGTTCCTTTTTACTTCTTCATCTCTTCTCTCATTATTATCATTATTATTACGCTCATTTATTTCTCAACAATTCTACACAACTCCGCACACAATTCATCTCCAACCTACCGAGACCAATGAGTCCATACTTCTATATTCTTTTGGTTATAATCTTACTTTTTGGTTTTCCTACAAAATTTATAAAAAAATCTACAGTTTTTCCATGAGTACAGTAATTACATTACACACATCACTACTGTAGAGTGTAGAGATATGAGGACACACTTTATAAAAGTAGGTACTTCCAAACATTGCGGACAGTAATCGAATAATTATGAATCACAACAAAGTAATAGTGGGTATATAGTATAATGTAGTATAGTACGAATACCGTTATAAGCAATGCGTCATAATATATAGTAACATACATGTCAATCATCCGTGCCGATGTTTGTCGGTCAAGTGCCACTGTTTGTGATAAATGGTGTCGTGTGCTGACGTTGAAGTGGAAGCGTTGGTCAGTATTATGGCCAGCTAAGAATACATACTTACCTACATGTGCAATTATTGCAAATAATGATTTTCCCAATTTTTAAAATTTTGCAATAATTCTTATTACAAACTTAATAATTAGGATTAGCGAGCAATATGCGCGTATCATCGCCGTCGTTTTTAATAAGGCAAGATTCAAACTTAACTTGTCTTAAATACTTAAAAATAGTATGAAATTTTTAAACCTTTCAAAAAATATCATATCGTCTGTGAAGAACCAAAATGACCCATACCCAACTTTAGCTAGAATCAAAATGAGCTATGTCATAAAAACAAAATGAGAAATATGCGTAAAATGTTAATTAACAGTTTTTGAAAAGTGTAAAATGTTCTATTTGCATGTTTTTGAAAATTGTAAAATGTTCTATTTACATGTTTTTTTTTGAAAAAGCAAAATTTTCTATTTACATGTTTTTGAAAAGCGTAAAATGTTCTAATTCCATGATGTCAAAAAGTGAAAAATATTCTATTTAGATGTTTTTGAAAATTTCAAAATGTTCGATTTACATGTTTCAATATTTTTGTAGATATTGGATATTTTTTTTAGCTACAAATGGATATATATGGGTCATTTTGGTTCGTCACAGATTATATAGCGCGCAGCCATATTTACATTTTTTTTAAATTACTTACTAAAAATGGTTTAGCCACCCATACCTTCTAAACGATAACCCAACAGAACACCAAAGACGAAGACGATTCTTTCTGTACTTCCACAAACGGTCATGATTAATTTCTTTCCCTTTCACATGCCTTTTTGAAGACAAGCTGAAGGCACCCAAATCCACGAGAGTGACAAGGTGTGAGGACAATATTATGCTAGAAGCTAAATGATACAGTCAACATAGTGAAGGATGCTGGAATTTATTCTCACACTTGTTTGTATTTTGTATGTAGTTCATACATTGCATTGTAAAATTTAAGCATTTTCAGATTTTCCATGTCTACTATTACACGTAATTACCCAGGAAACATCATTATAAAAATGCTTATTTTGTAGGTAGGGAAAGGACCACATCTTCACTTCTAACAATATAAGCTCCAGGCGGACAGAAACAGCACCTCACCACACCACACCACGCTATCAAAATTTGTCAGTATGCGTCACGGATGACCATTTATATGGATATATACCACCTTAGAGAACAGAAGGGAAAACTGACTACTGACACTGACTACCTACAAAAGACTCCACGGATTTTGAAGATGTAATTATTGTGCATTCATTTTCAAAATTTTACATGTTCCAAGTTTTTATCAGTACTTTGCATATCGTTATACTTCGGATGGCGTGCGTACTGACACTACAACTATATGCGTAATATGTGCCTTTAAAACTCAAAGCTTATAACTTATAATTACACCCTTTCAAAGCAGCGTCAGCTTCCTAACAATTACACATTGCGGAGGCATTTTGGAATTTCCAAGAAAATTTTACTGGAGCATCATCATCATTTTTGAAGATATAATAAAAATATGAAAACATGCCTCCATGATTTTTCGAATGTAAAAACTACCAAGAATATAAGCAATAGAAATGGTAAAATCCTATATACTTCAGCGCCTGTAATTATAGCCTGCATCCCTAAACGACTGTATTAATACTGCAAGAAAATTCAAAATTCAGATTTTAAATTTTAGAGGCGAAAATGCTTTTTTTTGAAAGAATTTACAAATACTCGCATAAAAATTCTACCCATTTCTAATGTTTGAATAAATATATGAATTTACAAAGAAAATAAAAAATAATGACTCTATCATACAAAATTTTGAAAATAAAAATTTTAGAATGATAATAGAACGATTAATTCGAGGCGCTGCATCTGCTGTACAAGGAATAAGGTCTGAGTTCCAAAAGCGTCATTTTAGCATTAATTATACATAGAAAAATGTCCATAGAAATATAGAGACATGACATCTTAATTGCAGGAGACTATACATATACAGGCCATATGTAGGTAAATTATTATAATTATGCAGAACTGTCAATGCTAATTACTTACAGGAGCGAGTGGCGAGTGCAAAGATCAGTAGCCTCTGCCATACTAAATTAAAATACGAGCAATTTAATGGTTTTAATTTTTTAAAACCGCAGCCTAAAATATTATAAAGCACGAGCAAAAGTACGTCAGTACGTCACATTCATATGTATCTATCTACGTACTATACGTTACGTACGTGTTTTACAATCCATTTAATTATTTGACTTTGGTGGGAAAAAATTGAAAAGTCAAGACAATATACGAGACAGCTCGGACAGCATCTCAATCTCAATGTGATTACGCGACTATACCACTATCAGCGAGCGAAAGCCATAATGCTATAATAATATGGAAATGATGATTTCATAGCTACATGTATTAGTATAGCAATACCTATAGCTACATGGATAGTAGACACAGTCATCAAATAATAAATGTATGACTCCTCGCAATTAGTAATAATTACAATTTACAACAAAACAAGGTAAAGTATATGTAAAGTGTCTTGTAAGTTCTTGACTCTTCTTTATGTACACTGTTGACTATGCGGGCCGGGGCACGACATGCAGACATGTAAAGTGCCTCACAGTAAAACAGCAAAGTAAAAGAATGAATGATGTATATTTTATGTTTGTTTTTTCTATTATTTTAAAGTTCATCAGTATTTAAAGTAAAGGTTAGACAAATGATGGTAGGTAGGAGTACAGATACATATGGGAATTTTTCACTCTTCACTTCCACTTCATGTACCACTTTGTATGGCCATGGCCAGCTCATCCGTCGACGTCGACGTCGACCTGTCTCCTCGTCCTCTCGGAATTCAAATCTCTGGATTTTCTAAAATACGAATAAAAAAGAATAATAGAATTCATAGCCTCAAGAGCATCAGCATCATCTCTCTCCAGTAATTGTTTTTATTTTTTAACGTGTGCTCGTGCTTTGTATGTGTAATAAAGCGCACGTTAAAGGTTTGCATATAATCTAGTACTGATATAAGTAGACAGTCTTTCATAATTATTTTAAAATACCTATATACCTAATATTACATCACATCTTTGACCAGGACAGGAAAAATATTATATAGTCTGTGAAGAACCAAAATGGCCCATATCCTCGTTTTAGCTAAAAACAATATCCACTATCTACAAAAACACTGAAATAGGTCTTGTAAGCACTTAAATAGAATATTATGCAATTTTCAAAACTATGTAAATCGAATATTTTACACTTTTCAAAAACATGTAAATAGAACATTTTACACTTTTCAAAAACATGTAAATGGAACATTCTACACTTTTCAAAAACATGGAATTAGAACATTTTGCACCTTTTCAAAAACATTTAAATGGAACATTTTACGCTTTTCAAAAACATTCAAACAGAACATCTTACACTTTTCAAAAACATGTAAATGGAACATTTTACACCTTTAAAAACATGTAAATAGGACATTTTACGCTTTTCAAAAACTCTAAATTAACATTTTACGCGTGTTTCTTATTTTGCTTTTATGGCATAGCTTATTTTGATTCTGGCTTAAATTGAATATGGGTCATTTTGGTTCTTCACAGACGATATATTTTAATACTGTCTAAATTTTTACCGAATTTCTTCTAATACCTTTTCGGATCTTTAATAAGTCCCGGGTCTCTCATAACTCCCGTGGTAATATCTGTCTCACTCTCATGATCAGTATTACTACTGTCTGCTGTATTTAAAGCTATTTAGTAAAAGCCAAAGCCATATTACGTATAAAGTGCATCTTCCTGCGCTGAATAAAAATGAGGAAGACAAAAACCATAAAAGATGGGAGCATCATAGCCATATCTACCTACTACATGTCAATGCAATAATGTAGAATGTAGAAAAGCCATTGGCTGTACAAAACAAATGTATATCACAAAACATGAGCATAATGATCAGACATCAGACAAAGTCTCTCAGAGGATAACTCAGATAAAACATAAAGAACAAGAAATGAAATCTAAAGCACTAAAGATAAAGAAGAGAGATGGTGGAAAACAAATGTATCTACAAAACTACAAGTTACAAGTCTCTTCTACCTTTATACATATATAATTAAATGATTTTAAGATTCTCCACCTCTTCCACATTCTTCTTGACTCGAATCTTTTTATTGTCTGTCTCCTCTCTCCTGTTTGCTCAGGTTAAATGGTGAATTGTAAATTGTAAATTGAAATAAAAAGATCATCAACGTCAAGTTAATTGCCAATTGAGACTCAAAAGTTCTCTCTCTCTCTCTCTCTGCAATAATTGTTAATGGTCGTCCGTCGTACTCGTAGTCGTACGTCGTACGGCGTAATGTTAAAAGTTTAATAATGCAATATAGAAAAGCTAAGGAAGGGTAAAAGGCTCATCGTTTTAATTCCATATATCTGTATCTGTAACACGTTCAAGAGAGATTCTTCACTTGAGATGAGATAGACACTAGACAGGGACAGGGACATCTTGGAGGAGCAGGAGCGATGGCGATGAGCATAATATTATTATCTTTGAATTTGTCTGTGTGTTCGTATAACACTTGAATGCCTCCTAATGAGCCCATTAAACGTCATCTGTATTCCTTCTGTCATCTCAATAATTCTTTACACTCTAGGCAAGTACTCATAATATGACTGACGACGACGACTGATATACTTTTAAAAAAATACAGCGATTGTTTTCCTTATATCCTCTGAATATTTTATTCCTTAATTTCCTTCTCCTTTATTATTCTGTATCATTTGTACAGTCTTCTTTTAATATTTAAATAATTACACACCTTTTACTTTTCCTCAAATTATCCGTTTGTCCGGCTTCGGCTCCGGCTCCGTATACATAGGCATATATTGTACATAGTAGTAAGTAGTAATCTTCACCTTGAGCGTGTAAGTAGACTTATCATTTGTAGTAATTGAAATGATGATATACTTAAAAGTTCTTTTAACAATTTCTTTAGCATTTTTTGATCGCTAACTATATAATCAGGATGTCATGTTTTTCAGGAGAAACACCGGCAGCCCAAATATTATGACAGAGAAGATGGAAAATTAACATACGTAATGAAGGAGTTCTTGAGACTTGAGAGACGTCGTCGTCGTCGTCGTCGTACCGTCGTACTCTTCCCAAAATCTGAATCACTGTCTGATGATGAGTCTTTCGCACTTATATGCTCTGCATGAGGTTGAGTCAGAATTCTGAATGCAATTACAATTATCTAATATACAGTCAACAGCCACCGCAGTAACAGTTTAGGAGATGAGATGCAGATGCAGTTGTAATATTATGCATTACATTGAAGGGAAGACACGGATTGAGCGAGAGGGCATGTGGGGCAACAATTAAAATGTAGATTTGAATATTTACTATAGGATTTAATTCATAATTCCATAATTATTGTAATAATAGAGCGTTCAGTCGTACTTGCTGTTCTATAAGCTTCTACTGTATCGTGTGAGTCACAATGGTAAAACAATGGAATTTGAATAGGTACCTAGGTAGGTACTTTCCCTTATAATCACTACTTAGCTTGGTTCTTTTTATTGTTTTATTTTTTCGCGGCTAAAATTTAAAATGTATAATTAGCCATGCTAATTATTACATAAATAATCATCTGTCTGTCTCAAGTTCAGTCCATCTGCTGCAGTGCGGTATACCAATGTTATGTAAGTCTACTGTGTATTTTATTATTATGTAGCTAATAGCGCATAGAATATCGTGGCGTTAAGATTCGAGACAAAGTTTGGAATTAATTTATGTCTTATATATGGCTCTGCTGGCTCTTGCTCTGACTCGCTGTCGTTCGTGAAGTTCGTGTTTCTGATATTATTATGCTGCTTTTATTTGTAATTTCCAAGAAAATTATAAAAAAACGAAAGAATTTTTTAAATGTAAAAATTATTCTAATTTCAAAATCCCAACTAACATAATAATTATGATGACATTGAGGCTTTGTCATTTCGGTCGGTTTCAGTTTGTTTCGACGGTCTTTGGTTTATTCTTGGAATTTGGATTCACTGACTGTTGTATAATTTAGAAATATTTTTCTATGTTGTGTTCTTACGACTGTGAGTCTCGGCAATTCCAAGAATTCTATATTGAAAAGAAAGATTCAAGAAATTAAATTAAATGCATCTCATGTTTTCATATAAAGGTACATCATCATGGTTCAGTCGAATTAGAGTTGGAATTAAACTTTTCAAATTAAATCTCATTCAGACCAGACATGTATTACATTGTATGCTGTTATGCGTTGTAAGAAATATATAACAATGATGATGCTGTAACGAAATGTGAAATTATTCTTAATAAAAAATTATGTAGAATATAGCAAGAAAAAAATGCTGCCCAGCTGACGTTGACATAGCACTATATAAAAATAGAATACAACAATCAAGCAATGTGTATTATAGTATGGCGGTGACTGGTGACATTGTGCGGCAGTGTGTTTTGTGCAACTGCAAGAAGCAATTGTTGCAAAAATAACAATGATGCGGGCCTATAGGTATATTTATATATTTCTTTTTTACATAATACATAAAATATTATTATGCTGCCCATATATATGCTTAGATAAAGAAAAGGTAAGTAATCCCAGCAATAGATCTGCGGATCTGCTCTAAATTTTACATTATCTATGTAATATAAACAATATCATGTAAGTACTATTCAGTTTTTCGAGTGGGACCTATAGTAGTACTTTAACATTGTACCTACCCAATGGTTAATATGCGTATGTAACATATTATTACGTGTGTAGGTGTGTGATTGTGATTTTGCGATTTTGTAAATGATGCAAAAAGATGCTGTGATGAATGGGTGGCGATGGTTAGACAATATTGCATAATAAATAAATGCAGTATGTGGGTCTTTAATATTAGTGTACACATATAGCCCATAAATATATGGGGCACGTAGCAGCTATATACATACATTAGACAGTGTGGCGCGAGTGTGCGTCTTATTATTTCTACTGAACCCCCCGTAAATAATTGTAATTACGCTAATTTGAAGTGACGTTGTTCCCAGTAGGATTTTTTAAATTCCAACTTGAAATTCGAATTCGACATATTATATTTCACATATTTATAGACAGCACAAAAATAGATGATACAGTCAAGTGGCTCTGGTTCTATTGATATTGTGAGTGAAGAATCAAAATGGGTCATATCCAATTTAAGCTGGAATTAAAATGATCTATGTGAAAGACAGCATTACATGGGATATAATAATATGCGTAAAACGTTAATTACGAGTTTTGAAAAATATCAAATACTCCATTTACATGTTTTTGAAAAGTTCAAAATATTCCTTTACTATGGTTTTGGAAAATGCAAAATATTCTATTTGCATGCTTTTGAAAAGTGCAAAATGTTCTATCTACATGTTTTTGGAACAGTGCAAAATGTTCCATTTACATGTTTTGGAACAGTGCAAAATGCTCTATTTACATGTTTTTGAAAACTGCTAAATGTTCTATTTAAATGGTTTTGAACACTGCAAAATGTTCTATTTACATCCTTTTCAGGATCTTGATATTTTAATTTTTTTGTAGATAATACATTTCGTTCTCAGCAAAAAATGAATATGGGTCATTTTGGTTCTTCACTCATACTATACTGTTAATATATAGGGAATACTTTTTACCTTTTACAATACATATATTATTATATTAAAGTTTTAGATACTATTCTAAAGCCTGGACCATTTATATAATTAGTGCTAGGTATGTGGTCACAGAAATGTAATTCAGATTTTGAGAACATCTCGCTCTCGTTCAAGATTGAAGATTGTTGTAAATGGCTGATTCATGGAGGTGTCAATTCGTTCTGGGAAATGGAATTCACTCCACATTTAACAGTAAGTGTCATCTTATGTCCGTTGTCCTCCTTTTTTCTCTATTTTTTTCTCAGAGTGTCTCCATGTGTGTTGTAAGTACAAACTTATTCTATGTGCAGAATATAACCCATAGTCATAGTCGGTATATGATGTGATGCGACGCGATGCGAACAAACTATCCGACCAAACTTGCAACATTTTTATGTAGAGTGAAATTCAGCAAAGCCATCTACAAGTATGTAGAGTATATGCAGCTACGAAATCTAAAATTAGAATAAAAATAGTTTGTACTTTTATTAAGAGGAAGCATAGATTAGATTCATATTTTTTTACCCACTTACTTGGACATCCCATAATCTGACTTGTGACGTTTTCAGGGGCACTATATGTATATACATAGGGGAAAAAATATATAAAAGAACCAGAAACATTCTTACAATTACAGAACACAAAAGTTGGCTTTCAAGATGAAAATTACTTCACATCAACATTTTAGAAAATTAAATCAGGATTTCAATTTTTTTAAACTAATCATATGAATGTGGTTTTAAAATTCTTCAAATTAAATAAAAGGAAGACTTTAAATTTTAGGGGATTTACATGGGCTTCAGAATGTTTTAAAATTGTATCATACAATTCTATATTATTCACAAGGTATACGAATTTTTCATTTCAGCATATTTCTACATAACAAAAACACTGAAAAACATATTCTTATTCTGATCTCCCAGTCTGACCCGTCTATTATTTCAGGCCCGAGTACTATTACAGACCCGTCTACTATTAGTATTATAGGCCCGTCAACTGCTGAAGGAAATATAATATAACTTAACATAATTTCAATAGAACTACGACAACCTTCAATGTCATACCGTCTTCAATCCTGAATAAGTTTCGTTAAAATGTAAATGAAAATAATTGTTTTTGAATTTCTTTTCTATACAAACGTATCCGTGGCCGTGTCCCTCGAAGGCAACGGATTGCTGCATGCCTAGTGTCTTTTGTACATACTACCGTTCTACTACAGTTTTCCAATTGTCAGTGCTTGAGCGTCATCAGCAGGGTTTCTTCATCATAGCCTTCAGCCTCAGCGCCTCATAACTTGAACCACCATTATTGCATTGAATTGAATTGATTTGACTTGAAGTCAATGTAAACGATGAAGACAGAAGAATCCAAGAAAAAAAAATGAAAACAACTAACTGTGGAAAATGCTAAAAAAGAATGAAGAATTTTTGTAAATTCAAAATTGTTGTGGCAATCAAAACTTACAAAAGCTTCTTATGAGAATCTTGAAGTCTTGGAAGAAGTCGAATGTCAATTGTGGTTAAGCTCGTTTGTGTTTGTCGTTCACTAAGAAACAGCAGCTAGAAAAGTACAAATAATAAAATAATATTACCTTCCGGTAATCAGTAAACGAACCGTGGAACCAAAGCCAAAGCCAACACGAAATACCTATGCCGACAAAATCTTTAGCACATAAGAAAACTACATACCTAGTACACATACACAATTATCCAAAATTATAAGATCACCTTGCGAAAATCATCATAATACTTTGTTAAAAAAAACCTTAGTGTAAATATGGTGAGTATTGTTGAACTAGAGGCAACTGTGTGGTACGTATTGTTATGGTATGGCAAGCCTATATAAGTTTTTATAGTTATAGATACCAATATATATATTTATGCGTATCGAAATCGAATTTGAAATTGGCATCAAAAAATTCCAAGATCATCGAAACGTTTCGATTCTTTTTAAGAGACAACCAACTAAACTATTTAGCAACATAACATCAACGTCCTATGCAAGGCACACTGAAGATCGCTTGGTGAGATGCTTTTGTATAATCTTTTCCGCGGTTTGAGTGATTCTATTCTATTGAATCCTTGTAGGTAGGTTGTACTTTGTTCTCTCGATCTGACTGCACTGACGATGAGTAGTTAAAGTGTAAACATTTGTTGGTATTTTGGCTGTTGAAAACAGCCTATCAACAAATCAACAACGTAAACTATTCACATATATTTATATACTCGTATTTTCGTGGCCTGTTCTTCAAAAATTCTTCTATCCCCAACAACCCCTATTTATCAAAAATGAAAGATGAACTACCTTGAGAAGTTACTGTGACTATATAGGTAAATGATGTCACAGAATTCCGGCAGCCAAAACTAAATAAACTAAAAACCGTGAACGATTAAGCTGTGTGCACATGTTATTAGCGATTGAAGGATCGTTGATTGCCGGAAATGTGGATACCCAACAACTATTATCTTGTGATATTGAATAAAAAGCAATATGATGTACAATAATTTACATATAGACCGGCCAATATAAAAGAATTCTGAATATGCAAAACTGTATAGGTACACCACAGGTATTAAAATACAGAACTAATCTCATCTATTGGAGAACCCTGATCCCTGTGCCTGTAATAAATTCCCTCGTCCTCGTTTTCGTTGAACCTGCCTGCATATAAATATTCATCATTCATGGAATAATAGACGGATACGTTTCAACAAGACTGAAATAGATGACTTTTAAAATGTCACAGAACACTTTTTGCCTTTTGTTTCTCACGGTTGATTCTGATTGCGGGAAAAAACTTTTTTCTTGCAAAGTTTTTTTTTATGGTCGTACAAAAGTCTGTTAGCAATTGCAATTAGATGTGATTTTATATTTTTATGCTTATTTTATATCTTTGAAGATGTGAAACATACGATGATACGATGTACGCACAGTTTCCATACATTACACTGATAAAATGTCTTCGTCGTTTGTTTGTCTCAAAGTCACAAAAACAATGTTATGTAGGTATAGCTTATACATTGTTGCATGCAACTTCATTGAAATGATGATACGATAAAAGATACATGCATAATTAAACTCTTGATACTATTTTATATAATGCTTCATGCGGGTTCTTATAAAGGTTTGATGTGCTGCGGAGTGGTGTTGTTGATATCTGGTGTCCCCACGATGCAGGCCACGGCTCGGTTGACACAAAAGTGGAATTGCCGCCTGGTCTGCTGACTGATGATGCTATGATGGCTTTGGGCTGGGGCTGGATGGTCCTCGGAGTTAGTAAAGCATGACAAATAGTCTGTATGGTAATTGTCAGTGCGTTGTTGCAGTATTCTTAAAGGTAGAGGTACCCATATCTACATACCTATATGTAAGCTCGAATCTCGATTTAAATCTCGAGTATGCAGTATATTACTTTTACATTTGACTCTGTCTCAGACGTTCCGAACCGTTTTTCTTTTTCGTTTACCTTTTTTTAGCTGAATTTGATAACGTGTATTCAGTTATTGAAGATAGTTCAGGTACCTACCTACCTAGGTTAGGTAGGCAGATTCTTAAGAAGTCAGTCACTCAGTCAATTAGACAATCAGCAAGTCAGTAAGTCAAACATCTGTAGCATGTTGCTTTTAACTGACATGGGTAGCTATTATTTAAATATGAGAATTCCCTATTGATCTGATACACTAAAATTGCCTTTCAAACTATCTCCGTCCTTGCTTTTCATACTATCCTTATGTATGGATTAAAGTTTCATGTTTATACTCAAAGAATAATTTGAACATTAACTTCAAAACTACTGTTAAAAGGTAGTATTCAAGAACTTCGAAATTGTTTGCTAGTAAAAGAAGTCCGTACAAAATTGCTATTAATGATTTTCCTAGTCAAGATGCTATAAACTCAACATATAACAAATTAAGAATTCCAACTACGTATAAAGCAAAGGATAACTTATAAATTCTAAATATTATTCGTCAAATTATTTGTGCAGTTACCTACCAATTTTAGTTTGTGTACTTTTTTTCATTCGATTTAGATGCCAATCTTGATGTCTATAAGTAAGTATCTCACGGAGTGATTTTGATTTTGCGTCATTGAAATTTTGTTATATATAATGGAAATCCAGAAGTAATACTAGAAGGTGAAACGGATCACTGAAAGTACATAGTTTTATATGTTTATATAACAATCACACACAAGAATTCTTCACAGAAATCATGACATGACTCGTGTGTGGTGGTTTTAGTCTGTCATTTTTTTTGCCATACACGGATTTGATTTTTGGAGTTGGATGTAAAATGTAAAAGTAACATACCAAATATCAACCTCCTTTTTTTCCTTTGTTTCTTCTTAGTATGTATTTCAAACTTCTCAACATCGAAATGGACGGTGTCTCTCTGTGTGCATTACATACACATGTCTTACGATTAGAATTTACGTTGCCTAGCTTAATAAAATGTAGGTAGATAGGTATGTATTCATGGTACACCGATAAAATCAGATTTATCTCGTATGGATTACGTTGTCATTGTTTTCTCACCGCCGCGCTACCACCACCACCTCAACATGATCATCGTCGTCATCGTCGTAGTTATAGAATGTATCAAATTTCATCAACAAATCAACATCAACACAACAACAACAACATTATTAGCATTAACATGATAACTCACCGACATCAATGAGATCGACACCGACGGTCGACAGTCTCTTATATTATATTGCGCACACAATATTATTACACATTATAAAACCATAAGGATGAAGACGGACTTACAACTATGGCTATATCACAATTCCCAATATTTACCGAACAGTGACGAATAGGCGCTAGCTGCCTTGCATTGTTCATTATTTTATCATTAGACTATGAATTTACCACCAAATAACCTGAGGAAAAAAAAGATTCAAGAATATGTTGCAATATAAATATAATATACGGTAACTGTGTGTATTTGTTGTAGCATTAACAATATAACATTGTCGTGATTTCATCAAAATTTTAAAAAAACGTGTGCAATAGTTACTTATAACTTATATATAGTTGTAAAAGTATCATTGTAGAAAAAAATGGAAAAAGTTATACCATAGTAGGCTGAGCGCATTTTCAATTTCAATTAGAATTGCATATGATATTACAATTACCAGTTCAGCAGGAGTGGAGCAGGTCTTATATCGTTAGCTCGTCGTTGTAATTATTCGCATATCTATTTAAATACATGAGAAGATCCTATATGATCCTATGCGTCAGGAATGGAATGGAATGGTGGTGTGCGTGGCATGGTAATTTGTAAAGAAAATTCAAATTATGTATAAGTACCTCCAGCTATAAAAATAAAAGTTAATTACCTTTTTGCCTTTAGATTTTAGATGGATGGGGATTTAAATTTAGTCGTGGACTATAATATATAGTTTGTGGATGTGGATTCTCATCGTTTTCGTTGTTGGTAGTAAATTATAAATTGATGAAAATTGCGGTCTTTTATTCTTTGTTGTCCGTTGTCGATGTCGTTCTCTCGTTTTCGTTGTCCCACGGACAGAATTTGAATTCGACTTGAAATTTTGCATTCATCCCGTTTTAACTACCATATCTAATTTAGTGTAACAAATAGTATTCACGTATCTTGTCAACACAGTCCACTCTGTTAAGATGTAGTTCCATTTACAGAATGACAAAAAAAAAAGTCCTCGTTCGATCAGAAAAAGAGCACAGCGCTTATTTTTTTTCCTAGAACTAATATCTGTAGTTTTCAACGTGCAGTATATAAAATTAGAATATACATAATATAGTATAGTACTGTGAGAAGTACATAGCAGTAATTTATTTTTATAAATTTAAATCCACCTGTAATGCATACATACATATTATAGTATATGCAAATTATTTAAAATTTACTTACCTATATGCCTAAACGATTAAATAAAAAAAACCTACGGCCAAGAAACAAGAACACGCCGCGTCGGCTCGGCAGTAGTCGGCGGTAGAGGCATTTAACCAAACCAAATCGCCTGGCTCAAATTCAAGATGACGACGAAGAACATTGCAGTTTGCTTCAAATCTTGTCACTATAATATAAAACGATACTGTTATTAATAGGGCAAAAAAAATCCCGTATCAAGTAGGTAATCATCAGTTTGAGCCCAAATTTAAATTTTAAAAATTTGTGTAACAGAATTTCAGAAAATTCGAATCCCCCTTGAAGATAAGATTCGATTAAGATTAAATTGATTACGGGCATGGACATGGTGGTTCATGATTGGAGTTGGAGTGGCATTACTTATTTATTATTACCACTGAATTTTACTTAAACTGAACCAAATCCTAACGACGTACAATACGACAACGACAAGTAAATGAAAATATTAAATTCCTGCGTGCAAGATCACTAGTATGCAAAACAATCTTCATAGATGGAAATCTTGAGGCTGTAACGGATGAACGTAAGTTGCAAGAAATATTCTAATTTCTAAATGGCAAAGGGTCCTGGCTCCTGGCCGTTTTCGCTGTTGTTGTCTTCAAGTTTCTTTTAGGAGCCTATAACTTCTTCATCTTCTCCTGACCGACTGCACTCATTCTGTACTCTTTTTACTTTCGCTTAACTCTACAGACTACAGATACACTCCTGTTTTAATAATCTTTTATTTATTATTATTTTCTCCGATCTATCTGTCTGCCTGTCCATTTCGCTGCCTTCGTTTAGCTAGGCTTGGCCATTCACTTGGCTCACTATGAATTATAATTTTCTTCGGACTCGCATCGTTCATCAAAATCAATATCAAACAGGACATAAGGGAGTTCAAATCAGTCACCATCAGAATCACCAGTCAATGCAGAAGCCTGTGCCAGTGCCAGTACCAGCAT
This sequence comes from Dicyrtomina minuta, assembly GCA_949802685.1. Taxonomy (NCBI): domain Eukaryota; kingdom Metazoa; phylum Arthropoda; class Collembola; order Symphypleona; family Dicyrtomidae; genus Dicyrtomina; species Dicyrtomina minuta. The sequence continues at coordinate 34,275,371 of OX461808.1, forward strand.
TTGCTAAAAAATTAACAGAGGGCAGATCGAAGGGCTCAAACTGTATCCCATCATAACCCTCACAATCACCATGTATAACCTTCACATTCAGTAGTTCATCATTGTAAATTAACATAAATTCAAATTTTATTTAAATTTCTGTATTTAACAGTCAAAGATCGTGGTAGCTATGTATACTGAGAAAATGCTCAATGAAGGAGCGCCTGGATTGGAATTGGACGTTCGGCGTAGCACGGACTTATTCTGAATTAATGAATGAATTAAAAATATGGAAATCGAAATTGGAATGCTCGTCAGTGATAGTGACTATATCAGTAGCTTACAGTATAAACCATTTTAGAAATTAGTTCAATAATTCACAAATTTATTTGGAATGCACTAGCGCCCTATACGCTGCTCAATTCAATTTTCAATGCAGTTACTTAAGTACATATCATGTGTGACGATCTACAATCTAAGAAATTGTAATCTTTTAAAAATCAATGATGCGTGATAAAGATTGAACGTCAATTAAAATAGCCACTTTTGGATATAAACATTGAGTTGCGACGTGAATAATTATGGTGATGTGATGTGATGTTGAGTTGATGTTCTTTCTGTCCAATCATCCAAAATGTTCAATGACTATCCAAATCTATATAATAAGTCACGGTAATGGAGCACACATCGAGGCGTAGCAGCCGAACCAATGGACGTAGAAAGGTGCAAGTGGTACCAAAAGACGCAGAATGACGCGAGGAACACAGACAAATGTAGACATTTGGAGATATGTGAAAGCCTAGCCCAGAAACGGAGACGGTAGAAATTGAAATTTGAGAAATACAAGGAAAAAGGGGGTTTGCGGAGGGCCCTTCTTCATTTGAACGGGTTAACGCAGGAAAGAGTGAGAGGTACTCAAAGATGCAGAATGAACCAGGGAGTTCATATAAGGCGAGAAATTTAAAAAAATGTTGCCCAAAGATCACCCCAGCGCAAAGCGCTTGAAAGATAAAATGCAAAAAAAGAAGGGAGAATGGCGGGGGCAAAAACACAGACTCGCGGGGTGACAACAGACAAACTGTAAGCGCCCTAAGATAGAGAAAACGATTACGCACATTTTGATACCTCACACGTCAATGTAGGACGTGTATGACAGATTTCCGTGGAGTATATATGAAACGTTAAACTTAAGAGAAAAAAACGCAACAAAATAAGAAAAAAAGGGGTCTTACCTTGGCCATACAACTTTTAAGCGTCGTAACGCACAAATTACCGTATTCCCTATATTGGACCACGGGCCTGTAATATTACACGGGCTTGTATTAGTACACGTGTTTTGGAGCTCAAAATTTGGGTAGTGTGCGGGTCTGTAATTGTACACGGGCCTTTAGGTATTCCTTTAAGTCATGTGCTATAACAACAATACTTAAAGATCCGTATTTAACTATATACCCGTGTAATATTCAGCCCCTCTGAGTGTTGCCAACCCCAGGTTTGGGCGCGACCCATCAAAGACCAGACTGTAAGAACTACGATAATGATACTGCCTGAAGACAACACCCTGATAGCAACTATTGTAGAGCCAGTTGCCAGTTGCATTTGACTGTGCAAAATGCAAAAACTGACTATGCTGCTCCAAGACTTAAGGTCGAAGTCCCTGTCTTTGCTTTTCAAAATTTGAAATAGTTTAAGGCGCGAAAAAAATTCACGTAATGAAAAAGCAGTATGACACGGCAAACTCTATGATGTTATAGTGCATCAAGTAAAATTTCAAGGATTCTATGAAGTCGAACTTGTTGGTGGTGCAGGAAGCTCATTGCGCATGTACAAAAAAGTCAATTCTATATGGGCAAACAATACATAGTGGAGTTGAAACCGTCTGGTTACAACAGCCAGGTAGCAACATTCTTAAAAGAACTGCCTGATAATAACTGCCTAGTGGCAAATGCCTTGCCGCAACTACCTGTTGGGAACTGCCTTACAGCAAAAAACTGAGAGCAAGTGTATTACGGCAACTGCCTTGTAATAACCCCTTAAAAGGAACTGCCTGAAAGCATCTTTTAGGTGGCTAATGTCTAATGTGCCCCCGCCAGATGACATGTGCTAGATAGCAACTTTCAGATGGCACCTTTGCCTGAGAGCAACGTCTGTGGTGCAACTGCTGCTTGGCAACTGATCCGCTACTACTGTCTTATGCAAGCTTTATGTCCACTAAAAATGGACACAAGGGAATGACCACAATCCGTGTTCTACAGTGTTGTTGCCACAAGGCAGTTGCGCAAATGCAGTTGCCCAAAACGCTATTACCATAACTCGTTTGCCTCTAGACAGTTCACACACGCCAGTTGCACCAGCCAACTGCTCGCGAGGTAGTTACGACAAGGAACATGCCACAGGCCTCTTGCCGCAAGACTGATGCAGCAAAGAGATTGCGGCGAGGAAGTTGCCAACACGCAGTTACCTCCAGAAAATTTACATATGGCAGTTGTTTCTTAACAAACCTGCACAACATCTCCTCCCCTGCGGTTCCTAGAATACGTCTAGAATAGGTCTTACTGGGCGATTGCTGCTAGGCCACAACCACAATATAATAGCCTTAAGGTCGTTGCCCCAAGACAATTGCCACAGAGGTTCCACGACGTAGTTGCCACTAGCCATCTGCCTCAAGGCAGTTGCCATAAAGCAGTTTCCAGAAGACAGTCACCGCAAAGCAGTTCAGCTTAGTGGGCTTAGTTGCTATAAAGCAGATTGCGCTGGAAAATTGCCTCAATCCAGTAGCAAAAATCAACTTTGGACTGTGATGTTGCGCCAAAATCCTTCGCCATAAGGCTGTTGCATATAATTCATTTGACAGATTGTGGACAGCTTGTGGACATTCAGAGTGTGTCACAAGCAGGTGCCACAATGCAATTCCATCAAAGCGATTCCAATAAGAAAATTACCACATGGCGATTGTCATTACATAAAGGCCGGCCACAAAGACGTTTTAGGTTGACAGATACTGCAAAATAGTTGGCTTTAGGACGTTGCTTCAACGTTGCAGTTCCCTGCAGACATTAAGTGCTACAAGAATGCTACAAGCCACATCTCCCAAAGCAGTTGCCTCGTGGCAAATTACACAAGCGTGTTGCCTTTAAGTGTCTTAAGGGCATTTTCCACAATAAAGTTGCCTGAAAGACAATTACTGCGAGCTGGTTGCTATCAGCCAGATGCTTGAGGTAGATGCTGCAAGGCAGTTGTAGCAGGTGCTCACAGAGTAGTTCTTACAAAGCAGTTGGAGGCCTAGAGCTAGGAAAGCGTTTAAACTGTCAGCAAGTATATTTTAAACAATGATATTTTGCAAAACGTAGAGAAGCCAAAACCTTAATCGCAAATTTGCTCGAAAATGTACGCTCTACAAGTCGTTCTAAATTTTCAGTTTTCAAATAAAATTCAATCCTATTTGAGTTAAATAAGTCAAGTGTAGTATTTCTTTTTTCCTCCTTGCGCTGAACATGCACAACTAACAAACCTTCAAGTAATACTACCACTACTAAGACGTTTGGTAATTTCGTAAAAAATCAAACTCCACTTCTTAAGTAGTGCACTATGAGATACATCGTTTACACTACACTATGGCCAGGAGCGATTTCGTTTCTCTTAAAGGCTGTTGCAGGTAGCCTATCAGTGTAATTGTACAAGAAAAAGCCATAGAGAGTGAATAAGCCGAGAGAAAACAAATTCTGACAATTATTATCAAAACCATGAACAAGAATCATATGGAAGCAGGAAGCGATACCAAAACAATTCAGAAGAAAATAATGTCATAAACAAACGGTCGAAGAGAAGACTGGCGCTCTCTATTTGAAAATTAAACAATTAAAATGGCAAAGGTGATATCAAATTTTTATGGAATTGTCAAATATCACAAACATAGATTTAGAATCGGACAAATCTCAGATATTAGTGTTTGGCGCAGAGCACAATGCGGTCCTTAAGCTACAGCAATTAAAGGTTTTGAGCATACGATGGAAATTAAGGACACGTAAATACTTTTAGATAAACAAAATAACGACCAAAGACAATACACTATCGCTTATCCTAATCCAACTTGCAAATAAATTCATAGCAGTTGACGCTACGATATAAAGCAAAAGACTGAACCGCTACAAGTGTCTTATGCAAGCTGTATGTCCACTAAACAGTTGACATAAGAGAATTACTGCAATCCAGTTACACAGGGTTGTTGTCACAAGACATTTCCAACGCGAACAATGTCTCAAACATTGTTACCATATCGCATTTAAATTTAGACAGTTTACACAATACAAGCGAACTGCCCGTAAGGTAGTTACCACAAGGCGGATGCAACGGGCCACTTGCCATAAGGCTGATGCCGCAAACAGATTGCGGCTAGCAATCTTTGCCAACGAGCTGTTACCTTTAGAGGGTTTAAATATGTCAGTTTTGTTTAAACACACCTGGACAACACCCCCTCTCCTTCCACCACTTCCCTAGAATTCGTCTAAGATGGTGCTAACTGGGCGATTGCCGCTTTATCGTTGCCCTAAAACAATTGCAAACATTTACACCGCACACGTTAATGTACGACATGTATTTCCGTCTTGCGAGGAAATCAAATCCTAAACCAAAGAGAAAAGAAGCAAAAATATAAGAAACAAGAGAGCTCGTTGTTGCTACCCTCAGGTTCAGAAACGAGCAACTTAAGGCCTGATTGTAGGAACAGCCCGATTGAAGATGTTTAGTGAAAATTGCCTGAGAGAAACTGCGTGGACGTTCGTGCCATGCAGAAGTTGCCTGGTCGCACTTGCCTGATAATCACTGCTTTGGGTAACTGCTTTAAGGTATTTAATTGGTTAAATGAGCCAGTTGGCATATGCAAGATGCCGCTAGCCACATGACAACTGTGTAGCCGCAACGGTCTTATGACAAACATGCTAATGATGGTAACTACATGGCAGCAACTGCCTAAAGATATATTATGCCTGTTCAAAACTCCCTCTAAGCCACAGCATAATGGCAACTACTGAATATGGTATTGCCAGTATTCGTCGGTTCGTATTTAGTAGGTTTTTTTTATTAGTGGCGGGTTTCGTAGTGTGGCCTTTTTTGCAGGCGACGGTTTTTGTAGATCTTGTGTCTGCCTTGCAGTAACTACTTGAAGGTAACTGCTAAATGCCAACCATCAACTAGCATGCGTTTGATGAATTTTGTCACATGACAGCTGCCATATAACTATTAACAGTTGGCACTTACTGATCGCAACTGTCTTGGTGCAAATAGCCGGGTGGTCACACTTGCAAGATGACATATTCAAGATGCAACTAGCCATATGGCAGTTGCCTGGTAGCAGCTGCGCTGCATGATGACATTCGTCTGGTAGCAACTGCCTGTAGCATCATTGACAAAGATGTTGCTACACTAGAGATTCCACACGAACTTTGGTTAAAGACTGTTGCCACTAGGCAAATGTGACCAAGCAGTTGACCCAGGGCAAGTTCGACAAGTTAGTTGCTACGAGAAAGCTGCTGCAACGCAGTCGCCCGAAATGCAATTCCTACGGGCTGGTTGCTACTGACCAGTTGCCGTAATGCAGTTTCCAGAAGGCAGTTACCGCAGTGTATTTGCTGCAAAAAAGTTGCCGCTAAGCAGTTGCCCACGCAGCAGTGATTACAATACTGTTTCCCCAAGGCACCTGACACAAGCCAGCTGCCTTTGTAGGCAGTCGGCACAATACAGTTTCCACTAAGCAGTTCCTACAAGGCAGTTGCCTCAAGGCAGTGGCCGTAGGCAGATGGCACGATGCAGGTGCCTAAAATCAGATGTTGAATTGCCGAATGATGTTTACAGAACAGTTTCCACAAGGAATTTTCCGCGGGATAGTTGTACATACGGCGGTTGCCACAACGCGGTTGCAACTAGACAGTTTACACAAAACCGTTGGCATAAGTTCGTTGCCCACGAGGCAGTTGAGGCAGGGCAGTTCTTTCTATGCCTCAAGCTATTTGCCCTAAGACCTTTGACGCACAGGCGACTATCACAAGGCAGTTCCCCACTGCAGTTACAACTAGACTGTTGCCAACAGCCTGTAGCTAATGAGCAGTGATGGCAACTGTGTCCTTCTCCTTCTCGCAGCCCCCGGTTCCGCGCTCCATCCGGTTTTAGTTCACACCCGTGTGGGTTGCACTAACTTACGCCTGCCAACTGCTCACATACTTGATTATTGCCAAATAATTATGTCTCCACTCATGCTTGGCATGTGCAATCGTGCTTTCTTCCACCCATCATTGTCTGCACCCCAACGTGACCCTTCCGTAGGCAGGGGGCCTAACTTCTAGTACATAATACGATAATGAGCCATGTACGTACTTATACATAATGATAGTTACCGATGCCGACAATGTTGGTGATGTTGATATTATTAATGCCAAAAAATTCTGGTGCTGATTACATATTATGCTCAAAACACTGTGACTGCTGATGCGATGCTCTTGTGGCTGGTTCTATACAGATAGTTATAGGTGCTGCTCTATATTTTTTTTTCTAATTTAGCGTTCCAATAATTGGGATTGGGATGGGAGTTGGAATGTATCTACACAACTTATATAGTGTATCGGAGTATATATATATCTACTATAGAATCTTGAAACTCTCATGTGTATGTTATTTATTAGCAATGTACATTTTTTGTTGTTGATGATTTTATTTCGCCTTGAAAGGTCCAACTCCTGTCCAAGTCCAACAATAAGTCAGTCAGTAGTGTTGGTGGTGGTGGTGGTGGTGGTGGTGGTGGTAATAATAAGTAAGTTAGTGAGTAACTCAGTTACTAAGTATATGGGTAGGTAGGTAGGTAGGCTGATTTTGGATTGGAGGTATCTCGAGCATCTCCGAAACACACTGTAAACACAATCTATCTGTCTGTCTGTACCGTCGTCCTTTTACAATCTTCAAAGATGCTCGTTCGTATATATAGTTGGTCGTTTCGTTCATGAAGCTCCTACGAGAGATGCGATGTGTGGAGAAGTGTCCTATAGTGAAAGAATAAAATACAAAAAAAAAATCAACTGCAAATATTGACCACACCCAAAACCTAGACCAAAGTACGCGTACCAAAGCATCAACTGTAACAGAATATAATGGAACAACATCCCCAATCCCTTGTAGCTGTCTTATTAAAAACTACATCGTATATAGTAGGTACATATGGAGAGCCATTGCCATTTGCTACACACACTATATGTAAAGGTATGTAGTATGTAAAAAGATGAAATAATTACAAATACCAACATCTCAAGAAGTCTCAAGAACGATCGTTGCTCGCAATTCTTGTTGTTACCTAGGTTAGTGCACTTCACTTTACACTTTACTACACAATGAATTTTAATTCTTCATACACATGATGTTATTATGTATGCCCAGTGCCCAGTGCCTCAAAAGATACGGTACAGACGTAGGCCCTCTGATATAGCCATTCCAAATGGCTATATGCTATGCTATATCTTGTACTTCTACAATAATATTACTCTGATTCTGATCGTATTTTTTTTACTTTTACCATTTGTAATTTTTACAGGTAGTGTGTGGATATAGTAGCTTCTTATAGTTCGTACGTCTCACGTCCGCGTATCTTGGGTCTTGGTCATAGTGGCGTCGACAGTCAACTGCAACCACGACCACGCTTGGTATATAATTTATACCTATACATAATATGTTTTTCGTATGTGTTCTAATAACGAAGTAATATTTTCCTCGGACATTTTTTTTTATATTTCATACAGTAAAGGTATGGTAACTTTAGCAAACAATGTAAAGGCTCACACTCAGTACGCAGATATAGTCAGTAGCAACAAAAATGAAGAGCTTGCTGAACTGCTATAATTTGATATTGATAAGGATACAGTTAAATTACCTATATCTTATATGACGTTAGTATGCATAAGCCATGTACAGATTTCTGTCTGTAGTGTTAGAATCAACATAATTAATCGCCATCTTCTCTTCCTCCCTGTCCACTCCGCACTAACTAACTAAAGTAAGCAAGTCCAAAGGAAAATGCAAATTGGGATATGTACTACTAAAATAAACAAAAATGAAAAGTGGTAACTACCCATAAAGTCACAAGAACTCAAGACCAAGATTACAAATACATAAAAGGAACTGTGAAATAGACGTCGGAGACTCATCTCTTTTACAAAAATAGACTTCTTTTCATATCGTCTGTGATGAACCAAAATTACCCATATCCATTTTTAGTTAAAAACAATATCAACTAGTTAGTCTATAAAAATATTCAAATATGTCTTGAGAGCATTTACAAAATTTTGCACTTTTCAAAAATATGGAATTAAAATATTTTGCACCTTTTCAAAAACATAGAATTAGAACATTTTGCACCTTTTCAAAAACATGTAAATAGGAAATTTTGCACCTTTTCAAAAACATGTAAATAGGACATTTTGCATTGGTGAAAAACATGAAAATAGAACATATTTTACGTTTGTCTAAATTTCCTAACTAAGAATTTACACATGTTTATCATTTTGTTTTTATGACATAGCTCATTTTGAATGAAGCTTAAATTGGATATGGGTCATTTTGGTTCTTCACAGACGATATTGTCCTTTGATCTTTATCACATCACCTGGGCAGTGTATATATATACTGATGGTGATAATTGAGCAGTTTTACATTATTGATTATTTTACTACAATTCTCTAAATTCTTTTTTCATGGATATATATACTGCAGTTTTTTTAATATTGCGATTAGCGATTACTATTTTATTTTTTAGATTTACAATTATTACAAGACTGGAAAAGGAAACTGCAAGTGGAATCCGATGTGGATATAACTGTGGCTTTTAGTAGCATGGGCAATTTTGCTGTCAGGAAATTTGTATGAACAAATATAATGTTACTATTACAGAATATAGAGATAATGCATTTTTGAATGGAATAGTTACTGTGTAGCAATAGCAATACATAGCAAAATACATAGCAAAAATCTGGTTTTTCTACAAAGAACATTTTTTTGTATCTTTCTCTTACTGAAACTGAAGAGCACTGAAGCAGAAGGAGATCCGAAGGAGCCCATAATATAATCTCATACAGTATAATAATAAGACGATGCGATAGAGAGATAGAGACTCTGACTAACTGTAATCTGTAATGTAGAGAGACGATGCGGACGAGACCACTGGGCTAATAATGGGTGGCTGTGCCGTGTCTGTGGCTGTCTGACTTGACTGCTGCGGTGTGGTTTTTGCGGTGAATAAATCAGAGCCATAGGCCAGGCAAAGAGGCCCAGAGAACCAGAACCAGAACCAGAACCAGCAACCAGCATATCCCATATGAAATCCCAAGAACTGACAATAAAGAAGGGAAAAAAACTCGTCGAAAAAAATATAAGCCATGACATGTAATAAAATATAAAATATCAAAATATGTGTAGCAACCCAGCCAACCGTGAAACCATCCAAAAACAAATCCAAAATTTGCACGGATTATAATTCATAATGTAACTATATACCACCGCATCATACCCTACCGTGCCCGTCTCCATTCACTATTACTAAGCAGTTTCTTTGGAGTTGGAGTTGGATGGAGGCATCTGTAGTCTGTAGCAATCTAATAATCGAAGATTTTTCATCTCATCCGCAGATGTATTGAAACGTTCAGACCAGGCCAGACAGCTGATATAGCTATCACTTTAATATATTGCTAAATTTTTTAATTGCATATGTTTTAATGGAACAGCTTATATATCTATACAATCATTTTATTTAGTAATATTGCTCCTCAATACTCATCCATAAGACTGCTCCCTACCCCCTTATTGTCTCCTGTTGATAATTTAATATTTTTTTTATTATAATCAATATTCCATTTCAATTTCGAAATATCAGTATTTCAAATACAAAAGAATACACAGTATATATGCATATTATTCTGAATTTTTATCACCGAAGGCTGATTGATATATTATTTTATATATTTATTTAATTTACATGATGAAGTGTAGCCAGAAGACTGTATGTCGTATGTACTATAGAAACTTTATTTTAGCCGTTGTTGTTGTTGTTGTTGTTATTGCTGTGCGCTTCAAATTTTAAATATGGCGATTTGAACAACATAACATGATACAGATAGAAATATATCCATATGGATATAATTAATTGTATAAACATTATAATTACATACATTGAGAATGGAAGATAAGCTTCCAATTCTTATGTATACTTGTATGGTTATTGGCATTGGTAATGGTATTTGTAATGTGATTTATAGAAGAAATTGGGCGTACATACTGATTGCCGATAGATATCGATCCCATCCACCGTCCATCATCACCAATGGGTTTTCTTTTTGGAATTTGAATGAGGTGTATAATGTAATGGAATGTACTTAATGTAATGTAAAACAAGAACAATAATGTGCGATCATGATCGTAGTGGATCGTCCTATACGCCATATAAACCGACACAAGTTTATTACTTATGCATAATAATAATATTAATAATAAATAAAGTTATTATTTATGTATGAATGGACACTTAATCAGAATATAACATATTATACACTACATAAATAACGTGTGGTTGTCAGGCTCCTAACTCGTCCCCAAGGATCACCTCTTCATAGTAATTTATTCAAAAATTCGAATCCCCTTTTTTTATGTATATGTAATAATTATACATTGCAAAGCTATTTACCATTATTGGGGATGAGATTCCTATATTGGAAGTCGGCCATTTCGAAGTTTCTATATGTCTATAATGTTAAATAAATGATGAACCTTATTTTTAGTTTCGGTTTTTTATTTAGGTACATCTGACTGATCTGATTTCTGACACTGATTTCATAAGACAGAACTGTATAGAATCTGTAGAAGTAGAAGCTGCTTTGTATCATATGTTAATCATGTTCTGAGAGTAACGTATAGATCTGCATCTGTTTGCAGTGGAAGCACACACAGATGCAGACGAACCTCATCTCCTTTATTCTGTTCCCATACGTATTATCACAGTACAGATTACAGGTAAAATAGAGATGAAGCACTCTTGTTTTCGCCCTCATTTATTTCTCACATATGATATACAGGTATTCTCGTCTAAATAAACTTGTATGATATGCTATGTACTAGCTGAAAGTAGGAATGTCTGAAGAAAATCAAAAGTGATATTGTTTGAATCATAGGAATTCTTGTTATTTTTGTGTTTTCTCCAATTTTCATCCAATTTTTAAACTTTAAATCTTTGAACTAATCTTATAATAATCAGGCTGATTGTTATACATTTTGGATTTTTCTCCCTAATTTTAAGATAATTTTTACTTCCCTTTAGTTGGATTTTTTGACTATTTAGTTGTGTATGAACCAAGTTACAGTTAAATCAAGACATTCTAAAACATAGCAATTTGATCTCATATCTAAAGGTTTGCAGCCCTTACAATTAGAACCCTGTACAATTTTAAGCAGACAGAGTCTCGTCGTCTCGTCCCGAGTAAGTGTGAGCCAGTGAGTGAGGTGAGATTGTTCCAATAAAATTTAAAGCCTTAGGTTTTGTCATGTTCCTGTTTTTGTTTTATTTCTTTAAAAATTCCCTAAAAGTTTTCGCTCACGTACACAAAAAGAACAAGTGAACAAGACAACACACGATTTTCATATTTTCTACGCTGCTTCTCTGTGACTATACTGTAACTCTACTACTCTACCATGATACTATATAGCTAGCCACGTTTTTCTTACTTCTGATTTTATAGAATATGGATAGTATGCGCATCCTGTATATAGGTTGATATACTTATAACATATACCATTACAAATGGTACTGCTCACATCTGTTAGAAATTAGAGGAGATGTACAATTAGATTTGATTAAAATACTGACGAGTATTTTTCTGAAGCTCAAACTTTAACTGAATTTTGGCTGAATAGTTATCTGAATAAGACGTTTTAAAGGAGGTATGACGGGAAAGCTGGGAGGCTATTGTAATATGAATGATACACACATTATAACGTATGTTTGTATTCACAGTTTACAGATTTGCAGTCAGTTGGAGGAGACGCGGATGGTCATGGAGATGGAGTTACACATTTTTTTGTGTACGAAGGCGAGGAACGTGCCTCATCAGTTGCTCTGTTTTTTTTCTCTCTCGTATTTTCGATCTCTCAGTTAGCACTCAAAAAAGTATAGTGAATTTTCCATTCTACACTGACTGTGCTTATATAGAGTAGATAGACATTCACCTACTGTTGATTGGTAGATTCTCGGTACGTGCTTATGCTTAAATTCCCTTTTCCTCAATTTTTTCATAAATGTTGAATTTACAATTTTTTGCAAACATTTTGGACTGGGCTCTGTTCAGTCTTCGTCTTCAGTATACCTACCTACCTACCTACTTCAGTTTTTTGGTTCAGCTCAGATTTCAGATATTCGTTTTTAAAATTAAGATTGATTGTTCCTGTGAGTATAAGAAATGGAGATATAAACAGTTGTTTTTAATTAGGCATTTCTTTTACTAATAGGTAATTCTGGTCGTAGTTATTGGGATATAAATTTGGATATATAAAATAGGTACATATTATGTTGATAATGTTCTAAAGCACAGCTAAAAGCATAAACTTTTGTGCTGGTTAATTGTAAATACCCCGTTTTGCACTTTAAATTTTGATATGTATTTGAATCTCGTTTTAAATGACTTGCAAAAAAATGTACAAAATTAAGGCACTTGAACAGGGGCGGATCTGGGAGTATACTCTGGGGTAGGAAATGCATGTGGTCAGTGAAGAATTAAAATGGCCTGTTTCCAAAAGTTAGAATTAAAATGAGTTATTTGGAACAAAACTACGTGAGATAGATAGGTAAAATGGTTATTTTTTAAGAGTGCAAAATGTTCTATTTACATGTTTTTGAAAAGTTCAAAACGTTCTATTCACAGGCTTTTCGAAAAGTGCAAAATGTTCAATTTACATGTTTTTGAAAAGTGCAAAATGCCCTTTTTCCATGTTTTTAAAAAGTGCAAAACGTTCTATTTACATGTTTTTAAAGAGTACAAAATATTCTATTTACATGTTTTCGAAAAGTTGAAAATATTCTTTTTACATGGAGTTAGAATCTTTAAACTTAAAATGTTTTGTAGACAGTGAATCTTATTTCTATCTAAAAATGGATATATGGATTATTTTGATACTTCACTCATGGTATAAGTGTGTCATCACGGTTTAAATGACCCTCTGTTAGCCTATTCATTATAGGGTGGGCAACTGCCCTGTTGCCCACCCCCTGGGCCCGCGCCTGTACTTGAACATATGGCTGGACTCCATAGTTTTCAGATAGGTTGGTCTGCATCTTGTTAATAAGTTAACAGATTAAGATGTTATGATTGCGTGCATTTGGATTTGAATGTTAGACTGTCAACTCTTCCGCTATTAATGATGCTATAATTCTGTACGCTAGAATTTCCGTTTTTTCGTGCATTGCTAATGACTTTGGATGATTTGGCACAGATGTCGAGTCGACTTGAATAGCAGCATACATATACATAGCATAGGAAGGACTAGGACCAGTACCAGGACCAGCAGACCAGGATGCAATAATTTTTTGTTTGCGCAGTCTGTTTTTATGTTTCTGTATTTAAGGTGGCATCTTAAATTGTTATTGTTAGCAAAGGGAAGGAATACGAAGCGTAGTACGTATGCATAGCTGCGAGTATATCCAAATATGCATAATATATAGGGCCTAATAGCCTAATAGTGGCATCCTGATTTATATGTGTAGGGAGAAAAAAGAATATTATGAGTATAGACAGATAAGACAGATAAAGGAAGAAAGTCCTGTCTACTGTCTGTCCGTCCGTCCGTCTGTATGTGTAGTCGTTGTTGTTGTTGCCGTTCTGTTGTGGGATGGTGCCAGCGTGAGACCTGAGCTGATTAATTCATCATTTTAATGATACGGATGACCACTGGGAATCTCTTCTCTATTTCTCATTCTGTTCGATGCTGGTTCTTCTCTCCGTCTCCTCACACACTACTGTGTACTATGTGTGTGGACTGGATGTGGAAGCTCCCTTTAAACGTTTTTACTACGTCTTCTATGTCTACGTGATGTCAAGCATACAAAAGGCACAATTATAATTAGGTACCTACATGTAAATGTATGCAGGGGACTGATACATTGGATTGGATAGGATAGAATTATAGAATAGAATACATATAGTGCTAAGTGCATGTAACTGCCTATCAGTATAATGTCTAGATGGTATAATAATAATATTTTTATTACCACTTTGATAGCGTTTACCTTTATAGCTTTACTTTTTTTCTATATTCACGTGTGTGTAAAATCTCTGTGTATCTGTACTTTCTATATGCGTCCACCCCTATTTAATCTGTATTCTGTCCAGTACATATTTATAATGTCCTTGAAGAAATAATACGAGCCAATAAGTCAATGAATATTTACAAAAAATTCAAAACATAAATAATATCTGCAAATCTGCCAATTTGTCCCGTGTTAAATAATAATGCCTTCTACAGTTTTCCTTAACCAGAAATATGTAGTTTATGCTATTATAGTTTTTTTTAAAACGTCAAAACCTTCAAAAATTCACGAAACTATACTGAAGTTAGGTGTGTTTGAAAACATGGTAATATGATTTTTATTTACACCTTTTGAAAAAGTGGAATCTACTTTATTACACGTTTTTGGAAAGTAAAAAATGGTCAAAATGCTCAATTACCTAACTCTGCAAACATTGTGCATCTCTTTTTGAAAAGTGTGTATTTAATACCAGCACCAGCACCAAACTCAAACTACGAATGGCAAGGACGAGCGAATTTACATATATCGAAAATGAAATCAAAGCCTAACGATAAGTATAGCCAAAATGATGAGTACAGATATAGACATTAGACCACTCCGGTTGTAGTATTTACTTCTCTACTTTACACACAGTAATATATGCCTATAGTTAAGTATGTAGGTAATATATATTTAAACATATTATAGCACAGGTATGTAGAATATATGTAGCCTATAGAGACTTAAGACTCAACCAGTAATAATTGTCTTTTGTGATCACATTTTTTCTCGTCTTCCCTTTCGTGTTCGCACGTACGTATAATCATCTCTGAATGTAAACTATATCAAACCACACCAGAGCCAGCCAAGAGTCGTCGACGTGGATAATAATGTGGACATAGAAATTTTCTTCAACGTTCGTTCAAGGCGAAATTTTAAATTCAAATTCACAGGCTGTCTCCATATGCTTATCCATTTCACTATGCACACTAAAATAATTATTGTTCATCATGATTAGCGATTATAGGATTAGAATGGAAGTATAACAGTAGGTACGTGCTTAATACATTTATGAGTGTACGAACCTTGTCCACAATAACACATTATGAATACCCCCTAGTCTAATTTGCCAGGAATATTTCATAGGCCTTGGATATTTTATATTAAAATTATTAAGCATACCAGCAGAACCAGAGAAACTAACAGAGTCGATCTCTACATATTATAAGAAGTGAAAAGAGAAAGAACTGACTAGTGAGGCTGAGGGGAACACGCAGCACGTATGTAGGCAGATACAAAATGTGTCAGCGTCCTGCGTTATCACATTGTGAAGATTGAAGATCTATCGGATGCTGTGCGCTGGGTGCTGTCGCTGGGATGATGGTAGTTAACGGTGAAGATGTGATGCACCGCAGGTCTCCTCTTCTGCTTCTTTCTGCCGCAGAGATGAGATTTCATATTGAACATTAAGCATCCAAGTTCCAAGTATGTAGCTTTCTGCACTGGTATTGCTCTGTGTGTTTGTGTGTGGCGTGGTGATGGTGAGTGAGGAAGATCAAAAGGAAAGGGAGAGAGAGAGAGAGAGAGAGAGACAGGTACGCAAAAACTTTAGACACGTAGATCACATAATAATAATCACATTCAGCCCAAACACAATTCAGCATTTCACATGATTGTCTCTCTCTCTTTTTCACGTTCACGCCCAAAACTGAATGAACCATCAGCTATCCGGATCCCTATCACACAACAAGTACATACATGTAGCAAGAATCAAGAGAGTGAGATTCAGTCACTAGTCCCATAGGAGATCCCTCCAAGCGCAGATCACACATCCAACATCTAAAAAGAACAAGAAAGAATCATCATCAGTCAGAAACATAGCACCCTTCTTCTTCTTCTTCTCACTTCTACTTCTCTACTCCTTTCTTTTATTTATTTGCTGTCCTAACTAGACAACTACAGATTACAGATGATGATACTTACCGGAATCAGAGTCAGAGAGCCAGCTGAGGAGAGAAGGTAAAAACAATACGGAATTACGGATACAATGAATCTGTACCTTTTGGATTATAACTATAACACAAGTACTTACATTGCGCATTGCTTGAAGTTAAATTCTTGATGTTTTCAAACGCCAAAGAGAGTCGATCCTCACATATTATGCCTTCATTTTTTATTTTATCAAGACCGGAGCCAGAACCAGACCAGCACGTCGACCGACGTGTGAAATGTTCTTTAAAGTCTTTTGGCGATTTTGAGATTTTTTTAGTTTTGGATTTGAATCTTGAGGGCTACATATATCTTATTTGATGGGCTGGAATTGAAACAATGGTTATGGTATAATTTAATGCAGAGTTGGTAAAGTAAAGATGTTTCCAAAAAATGACTTTTTTTAGCTTTAAGCTTGAATGTTATTACCTTTTATTGCATTAGATTTGAGATTCAGAATATTGTGCAGTGTGCCTCTGCTTAATTTAGAAATGGATGATTTGCATTATGAAATTTCGCCAATTTCCGATTCCTTTTTTTACGTTTACTGCTGCATCGGGCATTTAATACCAGCGTTCCTATTTGTACAACTTTAAATAGAATTTGTGTAAAGTAAGTACAAACAGATAGCACAATACTGAGTACAATACAAGACTACAAAAATATGATTAGCTAATAACAAACAAATAAAATGCCCATGAGATGTTAAGGCGGATATTGTTCTTTATATTGTCTATTTTTTTGTTCGTACCATTTCTTAATGTTTCCGCCTTATTGGCATTTAGACATTTTTGAACCGGTTGTAGATGTCATGTCTTTTCTTCCTTTTATTATAGTTTTTCTCTAATTATATGTATGTAATTTATTCAAATTCAGAATGTTATTTTCCCTCACATAGTCTGCAAATAATGTATAAAACAAACTACACGTGTATAGACCCAGCCAAAGCCGAAATTGACTGATATTGCGTTATTTGATGTACCTAAAGTAAGTACCTACCAGAATAAATATGTGGTCTCAAGAATACACTTTTAAAAATATATACTGTACATACGAAACGGCAAACTTTTCACAATTGCTTGTCACTGCGCCTGGCTTTGATGCGTGTCATTCATATCTCATCCCACAAGCACACGCAATCTCTAGTACATACTTACTTTTTGAAGCATTTAAACTGTCGAAAAAGAAAATAAAGAGAAAAGAAAAAGACAGAAAAATCTGACAGGTCTACTAACAAACAAAAGAATTTCACACTCACAAAAACACACAAAATACTCACTCTGATTATCTCTCTGCCATATAGCAAAATTACAATTACTTATAGGTTAGGAAGGTACATTCTATTTTTTTTTAATTTTAAATGAAAGAGACAGTAGAGGCAGAACTATATAGTCAATCATCACTACCAAAACTCAAAAATATTCATTATGTACTACGGCTACAACTACGGTCTGTAAGTACAATAAGCTACTTACTATTGTTTAAATGCTTTTAAAATATTACAGAAAATAATTGTTAAGGAGCCCACAAGCAAAAACCAGTAAACAATAAAGAAGACAAAACACATTGACCATACTGACTGTCAGTATAGGTATTTGATCTTCCATGGACATTTAATTTCTTTAAAAAAAAGTAATCATCCATAAATCTGCTGGTCTCGGGTACACACAAAGCTCAATTGTGTTACATTGTATTTCTACTATTTTTTAGAATACATCCAAATCAAAGCAAATTGAATTACTTGCTTACTGCTTACTTGCTTTAAATTCTGTATCGATTGTTTTTTTATTTCTTGGACAGGCTTTTTTATTTTGCTCTTATGTAATTTTAAGTTCAAAGTGTAACTAGGTACCTGCCTACATAAAATAAGAAAATCACTGGCTTTAGTATGTAGTAGGTTTCAAACTTTCTAAAATTTCAGCCTAAGTGAGATTTAGACTATTTAGAAAAGATTAAAATTATCACAAACTAAACTAGTCAAGAATATGCAACCAGTAATTCAGACGCAAACTATTTCAAAGGCGAAAATATAGACATTTCTACATTTTACATCTTTAGCGAAAAGAAACCATTTCATTAAACCGGTAACAGCAATCAGTATTTTAAAAAAATGCATTTTATCAATGAAAACTTGGAAAGAATAACAAGAACAAAAAACAAGTAACAAGAATCTATCAAAGAACCTTATCAATCTACGAAAGTAGTTGCAGTAGCATCAGCTCAGTTCAGTAGCATTATAATTATGTACACAGAGAGACAAGAGAAGACAGATCAAGTGAAGTGACATTCTCGCCTCGATTACCATCAAAAATGAAGATGCAGGATTTTCCACGGAAGGACAACAACGAAATGCCATTAGCGTCCCTTTCTCGAGAAAAGCTGCGATGGGAAAGGAAAAGACCTAATAGGAAGAAAACAAGAAAAAATCCAGTGAGAATCTCATCTTGACCAATTGTAAAATTCCAAATCCAAAAAATCTTGAACACACACACAAGAACCTGGAAGAGAAAAAAAAACAAGAACATTGAGATCAAAATCAAAATACGGAATATATCAGAGACAGATCACATCACAACTGACATCACACAACAACAATCCTCAATATCCAAACTAAAATCAATTTCAATATCAATTCACTCAATCGTTATCGTTAATCCAATATATTCTAAATCGTATCCTATAACCTAACGCCTGACTTACACTAACACCTTCTTGACTTTGATTTTAAACTTAAGGACTTGAACAGCAAACATGATATATAATAGGACTTAATAGGTAAGGTAACTACATATGCAACTATATAGAAGAAAGAGACATGCACAGCAGGCAAAAAATACTACACAGAATTTGGTGTAAGTTTGAATGAAAAAAGTCAGAGAATAAGTTGAAAAACCACTACAACATTTCTTACATTGAAGTTTCTGCTGAACATCTTTTTCTTTGACTTTGGCTTTGGTATAAGGTTTGCCGTTGCCGTTGTCTCGGCTTTGGGTTGGTCCTTTCTTCTGTCATTCAATTTTCAATTTTCATTTTTGAGAATGAAATCGTAGGAGTTGTAAAAGAAAAAGGCAGAGGAGAATGCTGAACTGAAGAAGATGCTCTATTATGCAGCTGCCGCTTCTCTACCTGGACAGGGATGAGATCGCATGGCCTGACAATCACAGGCCACAGGTAGGTGCATACAGGGCCGTATATGTACGTACTTCAAGTTATTAGTTGTACATCTCGTAACTTATTTAAAAGTCAAGTACCATCTTCTTGGAGCAGCACATCTTTTCAATGGTCTCTCTTCTGTATCTCTACAACTTGTTTCATCTTCTTTCTCTCTTCAACTTCAAGTGAAGTGCATGCTTTTTCAGTATTTCTCACCAGCGACCTGCACACTACATTAGTACCACCATATAATAACCATCAATACATATATTAATGTTCCCAAACAACAAATCTGCGTACACATCGCTAATCAGTTAATCAGTAATCACCAAGCAAGCTGGAATTTAAGCTACCTTAAACTTAATTGTTTCAAAATGCAAAACCTGCTATACATAATGTTACGCTATTTAAATATTTTGGAAAATGTAAACGGTTATAAATTATAATTACGCTTTTGACTTTGCAAAAAACCAATGGGATATTATAATAATCTTATTTAAAACATGAAATACGAAAGGTCATTTTGGTCATAAAATTTTTCAATCAACATAAGCAAACTGGCTGTTATACAATAGTTCTGATAGTGTTTCCATAAAAATGTATCGTATCATTTAATTTGTTGAAATTATTTGATAGCATATTTTGCACTTTTATAGCCGAGACCAGTAAGATGCTACTAACTAACGATAAGTATAACTATAAGCATAATAAAATGATATTATATATACTTTTCGGGTAAGCGAGGATCATCAGTACACTGTATTAGGGATGCACACGTTATCAAAATTTTTAATCATTTTTTTTGTTGCTTCTCAAATTCAAATCATTCTAATCTCATGATCATAATCATCTTTTGCTACACACAATGAAAACGACAAAAGATGTCCAATTAACAATCACGTAAAATACGCACTCCATAATTTTTATGGCTCATTTTTTAAATCAACATTCAACACGTTCTCATTAATCGGAGTCTATTAACTATTAAGTACATAATATAAAATAGTGTGATGATATATATGTATTTATATTCGCAGTTTTTGTGCTATATAGCACATAAGAGTATAATAAATACCCAAGTATGCACCTATATATTATTATACATATTTGATTTCCATAAAAGATACAAGATATCAGTAAAACAACAATGGAATACATTCGCATGGAAAACATAAACATAATCAAAATTACTACAACCACTGTATAGTGCTATTAACATTAAATTGACCACTACTACTGCACACTGCACATTAATTAGTTATTGACTGCTCACTCTTCTCCCCTCTTCAACTTTAAATTCAAAACCCATGGAGATGGAATTGAGAAAAGTGATCCAGTTACTTTACTTTATACTTTTGTGTCTTGATTTTTCTCACCTTTTCAATCATTGGCTGTCAGTTCTCTCAGCACTACCGCGACTACCCTACCTAGACCAGATGTCTTTCAAATAGTGGTATTTTGTTGGTCTGTAGCTTTTAACTGTATCATCTGTATGCTATTGTTATTAAATGTAAGTTGGTTGGAAGTTATTGCGGCTGCTGTTCCTGCATGGCTTGAAGTTAAAATTTGAAAATTGGGTGCAATTTTTGCAATTTGCAACATCAACAACAGACAAATAATGTAAATAATAACACTATTACATGGAACATCATTAAGTTCCCTGTCGTTATATTGCAATTATTATTGACTTCATTTTGACTCTTGAAACTTGATAGGTGTACACAAAATAGATGATAGATGTGTGTAAGTAATGTATAATTAAGTGGACTGCAGTCCATTGTCCGCATCGGCTTTATGAAGCAATTAAAGTCTAATATAAGTCAAGTGGTCAAGTCAGTCAGTATACAAGAGATCTATATAGGAGTCAAAGTAGTTATAAAGCAATTAATTTTGTGAGTGCGACGATGCTGCTATACCAAATGCCATGATGGCATGCCAGTCAAATGAAATTGAATCGAATTGGAATAAAATTCTCTCGAAGAATGAAATTATGCTATACAGGTTGTAATTTACAGAGAGTGTTGGAGTTGTGTGGATCGAGATCGAGACTCGGTCAGTCAGACTCAGGTTCGAATTTCATGTTATAGTTATAAAATAAATGGCCGCAGATTTTATAGATTAAACGAACATCAAACAAATAACTATGACTCTCTTCCACTTCTAAACTATAACAGAGAACTGTAATGAGACATTCGAAAATTGTGGATTGAGACGTACTATAGTAAATTATGGAATCGATCAACGACAACTACGAACGATGCGATGGATAGTGGATAATTACCATATTTACACATAGAGGAGAATTTACATGTATGTATACGACGATTAAAATGACAATGTTTACGATTATTTTCATAATCAATGAATGCATATAGTCATATCGTGGGTATCGATACTATATCGATTTTCATATATTCATAAGATCAATCAAGATGAACTATATAAAGGAAATTACACCTCACATTAATTATTGATTGTGTCCATGTTATATGTAGATGTTTTCATCAATTAGCTTCTCAACAGAACAATCAGTCATGGATCAGTCCTCCTCGTTTGTTTCTTTCTGTTTCTTGTCCTTCTCAGTCCTGTTGTCCTGAATCAACAATGTATTTCTATAGTCTATAGTAAATAGTAAAGAAAACACTTAAATTATGGTTTATTACCTTTTCAATTTAGTGAGTATGTACATTCAACGCTGTTCATGCCTACTTACAGGTAATAATAATATTATAACAAACTGCTGTGAAGATGAAGAGAAACAATATAATTCACATGCTAAATAGCTGGCTACTGAGATTGCTGATACTGAACGACGGTCACAGTGGATATTTACTACTCATTTGGTTATAATTGGCCATAGTTAATAGTTCATTTTTTGTGAAAAACCGTTTGACGTTTAATGAGGCATAAACACTTAAATTTGAATACTTTTCATTTATTAAAATATAGACGATATATATGTTACTACTGAACGTCCGTTCCTTTTTATCCTTTTATTTCTAATGTCTAAACAAACCAACGAGAATTTCGTAACTGCAAAAGCATAGTATAATTAGCACCTATTTGCAAGATCCAAACCCTTTGAGGGACATGTATACAGAAAATGAAGAAGCTTTGATCTTTTTTATTTTACTTGTACTAATGAAATCACTCGTTTTATTAATAGTTATTAAGCCAACGAATTAGTTAACAATAATGGCAATTTTCATACCCGTAATTGGCAAATGACACGCGTGCCCAAATAAATTAAATAACCCACGAAAACTGAAAATTGTGACTTTGGTTAGTATTTTGGTTAGTGAATTTTTCTTGACTGGCTCAACTGAAACTGACTGACACTGACTAGTAAGATTGGAGCTTTTATTATTTTTAAATTCACTGGCGCGTTATTAATGACCAGACGCCAGACGTTGCGGGTTCGGTTCGGTTGGCGGCACAGCTTTAATATGCACTAAAGTTACTACTACGACGACTAGGAACCGTTCATAAATGATGTAATGAAAAATGTCAGTGGGTTTAGTTAGGCATTGATGACGTGCCATGCCATGCTAAAGATATCAATGCCTTATGCAATGCTAAAGTGCTGAGATGATATGACGGTGAGTGGGTCCTAAAAGATTGACAATTTTGGTGACATCATTTGTGGACTTTCCCTACGACGTGTCAACTGGTAGTATTGGTACTGGTGACTGGTACACATTTTCAATTGTACGAACGTATTTAGACATTATTGTGATATGGATGGAATCAGAAATATTTTTAATTAGTAAGCTGAGGCGCGTAATTGTGGCAGGTCCTGTAATTTTATTGTGGTCATATCATTTATTATTAGAAAAGCATTAGCACAGCAGTAAAATAATTTCTTCCATCGAAGAATAATGTTTATTCCATGCAAGACGTAAGACGTCCATTATCAGTGCTGAAGTTTTCCTGTTGAAAACTGATGCGATTACAAGTCCGGCCACCATTACGATACTCTGCCCTAGTACATAATTAGTACATTGCACTGCTTAACTGGTTAAGTATGACAGTTATTTTTTAGCTACCAAAATTTCGATTCATCATATTCGCTATCAGTTATCACACAGTCGTCAGTCATCAGTGTTTGGCTGATTTGACTCAGATAAAAGGTAAGTTATCAAGTTATAAAAAAGCAGATTATGATGAAAAAAGAAATATTAATTTTTGCATGTATGTGATCTTGTTTTTTTATGTTTATAGTGGCTCATTTCTCAATTTTCAATTTCAATTTTCTATTTTTTGCATATTCATATTCAATAATCAAAATCAAACCATAATCATAGCCATGCAACAATAACGATTAACGATGCAACTTGACCGTACGATATCGATATCATATCCTTGGATTGCTAGTTAGTCACATATTCAATTTAAATATGTTGATAGTTGATCTTTATCGTGTTCAGTTTTTGATTGTTGATTGCGATTCCGATTATTAACGACTGAATTGCTATAGTTAAGTAGAAGTAGTTCCACAAGCTTGTATGATGCTATGCTATTAGATGTTGCTGATGGCCGAGCCGAGGGTTTGGGTTTTGAGAGATAGGAAATAAAAATTGTAACAAACGACAGTAAAAAGTGAACAAGGTGGAAGGGAAATTGAAGAGATCAAAAGTGCCTGCACACTTTTAATTTCGATTTTCGACATTCTGTAGATTACAACTTACAACACACACTATACCATGTTTGCAATTATTCAGAAAACCAATAACACTTAAAGTAGCTACATATATTTTGAGTAATTATAATTATATATTTACGTGATCTGATCTGAATATGTTTCTATGAGATCTACAATGCCATACAGTAACATAACAATATGCACTTATGTATACCTCTATAGAATCCACATATCCCCATCAAATTTGAAATTGAAAACGAATTGCCATGCAGCAGAATTCTGAATATAATTCACACAAATCAACCTGAAAGGAGACGACTCCATGTCTTGACATATGAAAAAAACGGTAAAGATGCTTGATGGACGTGGATGTATAATCGTCGAATGTGGATCAGAATACAGAATCAGAATATTGTGTTTTTTTGCATGTAATTGGAAGTATATGGGTAAGTATATATAATTTATAGCCATAACTTTAACAGTCAACAGTTACGAGTTATATCAATAACAATGTATATAACTATATTGCTATGTTAAAAAGAATGAGCATCTCACTAGTCAGCTATATGCTCTGCTCGATTGTTTGTGCTGCGTCTTCGTCTTCTTCAGCAATATAAAGCGGCATCGGTAGATTATGATTTGCTTCAATTCAGTCAGTGCAATTTATATATATGTTCTTGTTTTGTAGTAGTAGTTGTAGTTGTTGTTAGTTATTATAGTTATGGTTGTCAAAGATCAAAGATTTCTCATTTGCATTTAATAATTATTCTTCAGCGGATTTCAGGGCTATCTTCGATCTCTCACACACCAATGAAGCTCCATTTGTGTTTGCAAACACTAATCTATCTTATCTTCACTCTTTTAACTACCTATACCTATACATTTTTATATTAACTTTATACTTTGTACTACTGTTATTTGGTTGCAAGTTTATAATACTATATCATTTATGTATTATATTATTATATACCGATCTCCTGCTTAACATCACATCGCATCGCGGGACCCTGCATTATTATCGCGGCAATGGCGGCCTATGATGATGACTCTTCTGACTCTGGATCTCGATCTCACACAGCTTATAATTACACACTTGATCGAATTTGCATCAAAATGAGATCAACATATGTAAATCCTTTGACTATTCAAGTCTGAAACTGAAGGTGAGGCAACTTTTGTGCATACCAAGTCGGACACACCGCGATCGCGATGACGACGAGGTAGTAATAACATAATATAATATGTAAAAGATAAAAGAATATATTCCCAGTTTCGCACATCGTCATCATTATCATCCTACTATTTTTTTGCACAGGTTATAATATATTATTGTTGATGTTGTCTTCAAGTTTGCGTCCGTACTCATAAAGTATTCTTTATCATTTCTCGCCTTCTCATTGTTATATATTGAATCGTTATATTATAGATTGGTTTGGATTTGAATTTCTGCAACTTGTTCCATCTTCGATGGTCAATCTGGATTTTGATGTTCCTTCTCACCAGCTTCAATTTATTTAAGATCTCCACCCATTTATGTCGTCGTCTTCCGTGTCGCGTTCGTATCGTCTTTCGTTGTCCTTACAGATATTATGATTTAGATGTAGGTAGGTACGTATATTTTAATCATATCATCTTTCTACTTCTGACCAGAAAAAAAGAGACGCAGTGACCAGTCCCCTTTTTAATTCAAATATTGGATAATGGGAAGTATAGTGGTAGTAACAGTAAGTAGCGAAATAGAAACTGAATTCTATTATTCCAAGTCTAATATTGTAAGTCAAAAACAGGACGTGTTTACTTTTACCTCTGGTTTCACCGATGAGGCCCGATCAACTTATTGTTATCACTAGAGAAGAGAGCAATAACGCGTCACCTGATCGTCAGAATGAAGAGCACCCGTTCGTCCAGAAACAAAGTGCTTATCATTGATCGTCGACTGGTCGTCATCGTCCATTTTAATTTGATATAGTTTTCTCTTTTTTATATTAAAGTTTATTAAGATTACCTTTCAAGCAGATAAATTATAATTATACTACAGAGTATATAAGACATAAAGGTCTCGACTCGAGGTCTTTTTACACATGTATTACATGCATAGTATAGGAAACGATCTGCTATATATCATCTTCCCCATTAGATTGTTAGTTTTATGTAGCACGTACATATTTGTAGTTGAATGAGCTAATGTTGGTAACTGGTACTTAACAGAAAAAAGCATAGAAGCAGAAGCGGCTTAGCTGGTATTTGTTTTTATATTTTTGTGTTTCGTATATATGCGTAGAATTAAATTGCTTTTCCCAGGTGACCATGCCATCAATACGCTCCGCTGATATGTAAGTATATACATGTAGATTAAATTGTATTAATATTAGTCGTATTATGTGAATATAATATAAAAAGTATATAATAAGTATAATATAATAGTGAATTGAGCGCTTTTAAGTAGGTATCTTATACGCTGAATATATAGAGGCTGTACTTGGTTATTTTTTCGTGCCGATGATGTGGATTTAGATTGTGGCCGGTGATGGTGATGGTGTGTGGTTCTCGGCCTGTGTAATTTTGTATTAAGCATAATATTATTTATATTTTGTATTCTTTGATACAATTTCAGAATCTGAAGGTGGAATAACCAGATCAACTTTGAGGAGATATGAGACGCCGCGCAGGCAGTCCACATCTTTTACCATCCACGTCGAGACATCGCCTCCTACGGGCCCACAAATAAATAACAATAGCACAGAATGCAAAAATTAAAATATGGAAAAATATTATTTACGAGATTGTTAATACATACATGTGTCACTGTATAAATTATAAATTAAAATGCTCTACATTTCTTCTGTCGCACCTATATGTATGCAGACAGTTTGCTTCTTGGACTTGGACTTGGCGTTGGCTGTTAAATTAGTTGGCGTATGCTGAGGAGAAGTTGTACTTTTTCAAGGTAGGCAAGTGCTCCTCGTCAGTCAGTCAATCTCGATCATTTCCATTAATTTCCACTCAATGCAATCGCTATAATATGGCCGACGCCAAAAAATTTCAATTCAGTTTCAATGATGCGATGAGGACTTTTGGATACACAAATACATATTATCATGACTAACAATAAGCTACTTACACATTATGTATCTGCTTACATTTTGTGTGTTCTGTTTTGTTTTTATATATAGTCCTTTATCTTTTGCATTCTAATTCATTATGTATAGACAATGTAGCGACTTTCTGAGATATCAAGATGAAAGAAATGGAAATGAAATGAGAGCAAAAGTAGAGTAAATGAACTACTTAACTTTATAATGGTTTTTTTTAAATTATCCTTATTAAATAAAATTGATCTTTTAAATATTTCAAGTGAAGCTCACCGTTGACCGTATGGACTGGACGTAATATAGATGTGTTTACAAAATTATTTTCATAATTATACAGCCAACAGTCCAGCAGTGATGTGGTCAAGTAAAGTGTGGCTGTATATAACTAGGTACTATAGTTACTGCAGATGATATGGGAAGATTGAAGGGAAGAATAAACGACAAGAGGGACTCTTAAGACATGACATGACAAGGTAACCTCTTCCTTCGTGGATGTATGCAGTGTAATATAATAGTGATATAGTTAAATAGTCATCTTTTAACTTTGTTGTATGCTTTAGATGCTACACAATTTCTTACAATTTATAAAATTCAAATGTCCATTTTGATGAGTTGATCTGGTTTCTTATATTTTTTTTCCTATTCTTTTTATCTCTAAAGATTACCTCTTTTTTTTTCTTCTTTTGCCAATGTATGTGGTGAGCCCTATGCGCTGAGGCTCGAGAAGATGCTATGTGATATGTGATGCTGGAACCAGTTACACATTTCTTTTGTAGAGCTACAGTATTTCAATGTTAAATGGTTAAGCCATAAACATTAGCGTATATTATCTCTATTATCTGCATTATCATCTGTTTTATCCTTACTGGATAAAAGTCTTTTAGATTTTAGATTTAGGAGAACACACACACGCATTTAAGACGATTCACCACAGCCTCACAACAAAACTTATGCCCACCACCACACATAGAGAGCCAGGCGGCAGACGGTTTACATGGACCTAATAGATACTTACTATTCTTTTATTATTATTTTGTCATTTGAGTTTGCTCCAAAACTTGTATGCCTACCTATTTAATACACCTACCTTATGTCTAATTGTAAGTGTGCATGCAGTACTTATAGTTAATGTTACATTTTACATGGCATTTATCTCATGAAAATTTGCATATAATCTATTATATAAGCTATTATTATACCAATTTGTAGCAATGCCAAGGGATCTGGCGCCACAATATAATTCTAATTGTAGTAGTTATAGATGAAAGATAAGATAAAATTACACGAAGCATCCATTAATAGCCATTTTATGACGGAACTATAAGCATTAATTATTCACACAGCTTCTAGATCCAGACATCCCACTCAAAGATCATCGGAGGGAATCTAATTGACTCAATTGTATCAGTATAGTTGTATTTTTTTACGGGGTTTGAACACTTTAAAGCGTCAAAGTTCAAAGTCAGAGACAAACCATTATTGAGTGAAACGTGATTACGTGATGCATTAATTCAATTCATTTTCAAGTAAATTATTACTTTACAATATTTAAAGGTGTTTACCACGTAATTGTGACATGTAGCTTGAGCATGATCTTGATTTTGATTAATTTCTTTAGACACTTTAATGAACTTTAATGGGCTCAAATTTCAAAAGCAGATAGATCGGAATCACGGCCAGAAGTTGAACCAGGAAATTAAATCCTTCAACATTACATGCAACATACTGTCTTGGATAATTCTTAAAACGGAAAAAGGTACCATTTTTGTTACATATTTATTAAATAATCAAACACCTATTCTATTTGCCGAGGTTTATAAGCCTAAAAATTGGCTTAATGAATTAATTTTGAAAAAGGTAAATTAAGTGATACTATAATTTAATTAACTTGAAATATTTGCGCAGTTTAAAAGAGTGAAAAAAGTGGAAACTGCACCATTTACATATATATCTACTACACACCCCGTTGTTTAACCTTTTCAAGCTCGTAATTAAAAAACGTTTTAAATTTTTGATTTAAATAAAAATATGGTGAAAAGATTGGACATAGATCAATAAACAGAGCCTCGTTAACCGACTATATGTAGTAGGTACTTGTACCTACGTAAGTAGTTCCTGACAACGTCTATATTATTATTATTATGTGAATGTGAAAATACTGAAAGGAAAAAGCTTTTGGAGATGCATTATTAAAGGAAAGTCCACACACACACTAACCAAAACCACCAATTACACACAGCCTACACAGCACACAGATACAGAATACAGATGCTGTACTACTACTGTATAGCTGATGCACACACGCTACGAAGACGCTCTATGGATGATAATGATGAGATCTTCCTACTAATAATGCTTCCAAACCCACTATACTTTTCCTCCTGTCTACAAAAACTCTACTTTACTTACACACTCACTCACTCAGCTCTACAATTACAAGAAAATACCAGAGCAGCAGATACATCCTAAGACATTGTCTTCCACATTGTCAATTTTCGCTGTATATGTATTTATTGAGGATGATGGGCATCAACGGCATGATGCGTTGATAAAATCATCAGAGATTACAAGCAGGGGGAGGGAAAATGAGAGCTAAAAGGACGTTTAAAAAAAACGATTGATTCTACATTCTACATCCATATTATGCCCATCCTTGATATTATTATTATTATGTACCTTACCTATATAAAATAGCTCAATAGTTTCATCTCTTATTTTTTCCCACTTTTTTTTCATACCTATTGAGATTGCGAAGCAACTTTTACATTTGCATGCGGAAGCGGATTGATTTTTTTTTCAAGATTTGTAATTTCTTTCTTTCTTTCTTTCTTTTACAGAACTGACAATATACAAAAAAACGAACTGACATAGAAATTCAAGAAAATGGCCAAAGCTTCTCTCCCAGTAATAAAGTATGAGCACATACTTTTCATCTCTGCGATTCTGATTCCAATAATTGAAATATTCCAAATGGAATTATTAATTTGAAATGAACTTTTGAAAATATTCGAATATTTGAATTTGAAAATCGAAATCGAATTGGAAAGTATTTGCAATTTGTAATTTGTTTAATATGCATGTAAGTGTATAATACAATAATACTGTAAAATATATAAAAGTATATAGCTTCATATTTTATATATATGAACTGTTAAGTGTATACGTGAGTTAAATACGGGCGGTCAGTTCAGTTTTCAACAGTGGTTATATGGATGTAGTATGCAAGCGAGAGAAGATTGAGATTGACCAAAGCCAAAGCCAACCAAACCAAAGAAATAATGGATGGGTCGATAGGTAAATGGAAGAGACAGTTAGAAAAGAAACTTGCTTTGCTTTTGGCGCTTCATCGGAATCCCCTGACTTATAAAATTAAAATTACACAGTAGTGTTGACTTGGACTTGGATTTCTTGGACACGTCGTCTTTTTGTCTGAGCCGCTTCGTTTTCCTTTGTCCACAGTCGATGAGTGTCTCCTACATAGTTTTCATTGAAGAGGAAGCTTTTCAACGTTGGGTAATGACAGATGAGATGCCCTGTACACAGTGTAAAATAATATAAACGAAAGCAATCCATAGACAAGACTCCTGGCTTTGAATCTATACAGAATTGAGTGAGTGGACTGATGACGGGTTACTCCCAAATGACCAAATGAGTGGAATTGATTTAAAGGTTTGTTGTATCTATATGCATATGCATTCGTTTTCCTTGATATGAGGGGATAATAAAGTGATATCTACTCTTTTAAATCATGTAAATATAACTGTGACTAATAATTGTCAGTTTTTGAAAAGGGTAAAGTGCTCAAATTATATATGTGAGGTAAAACTTGTTGCTTGCTTGCTACTTGTTACAGATAAAACCGTTCTAAGTAACTAAATACGAAAATTCTAATTTTGAATATTTATATTCTACATTAAAAGTAAATGGGATTATTTTTACTTATATATTTACATTGTTATGATGAGTAAGCTATAATTATTTATTTCTATTCTTTTTTATAACAGTATCGAGTATCTTCAATTTTGTGTGGGAAATGTATCGACTCCAAAACTCGAAACCGACGCACAAATACAGTGGGAGCAAGTTCAAACAACTTCCTCCAACTTCCCAGCCAGATTCTCAACAAATAAACTGTCTATATAAATGTCCCGATATAATTAAACTATATTATAGCCGTCCATAATTTTCCAACCTCCAACTTTCAACAATTGACACTACCAATACCAAGCAGAACAATGTTTAATAAGTGCAGCTAGTATATACAGATTAGTCAGACGGCGGCAGTCCTCATCATAACTTTACATGGACAATTATTAATAAAGTAAAAATTTCCAATTCTAATAAATCGTAAAGGAGATTACAAAAAGGGAAGGATCGTGGAAGATGAGTGTGGGAACACAAATAAAGTGGGAAGTGGGAGCCAAAAATCAAAATTCAAGCCATGTAAACTCGAGAACCATCAACCATCCTCATCAAGGTATCAAAACAATCAGCACAGCCAGAAGACGATAATGACAACGAAAACGGCAACGACCACACTATGCACTATGTATACATACACACAATCAGAAATCAGAACAAAACAAGAGCAAGTAATAAGTAATTCAAGGAAAAGCTCAAAACAAACTTCAATGCAAAAGCTCAGTCACCCATGCCCCATGCCATGTCAATCAAGATCCACATAGTAGTCAACGCCAATACAGATACACCAAAACACACAAGCCAAGAAGCGCCAAAGCCACGATCTCTTGGAAGGTGACGTCATGCAAACTCAAGTCAATCAATCTTGTGCCAATTTGAATTTAAATTTTTTAAAAATAATACATACCCATATGTAATATATTATGTCCTCTATGCTTTGTTCGATGCAGGCAGACATTTCTATAGAGAGAGAGATACAATTTTTTAATTGTTAATCCTTCGCAACTCCTTGATAATGCAACGCAACACAGCGCTTCAACCAACTCAATCTGAATTTGTTGCTATAATTTCATCATGTCGTCCAATCTTTTTCTTGTCTTGGTAGTCCAGAAAAATAGGAAACACAAAACCAGATCAGCCCAGAGTCAAGTCGAGAAGACGCCAAATCCAAAAGGCAAGTCAAAAACCAGATTAGATCAACTTTTATTATATTAGGTATGTATGATTTTAATTTATGATTTTTTGCAAAACGTGTGTATAACAATATAGCGAGGCTGTGACTTCCAGAAACAGAAGACAGGAGGAGAGGATCTCAAGACTCAATAATAAGAAGAGTCGAAACGGAGGACAAGAATATTTTTCTCGTATTTAAAAAAAATGAAGCCCTACAACTGATTATTATACACACACACTGCACTTTTTAGCTCGTGAACTCTCACTCTCCTCTTTATTCATTTGCATTTTAACTTGAACTGAAGAGCGATGTAGTTTCCATTTTTATGATTTACAATTTATTTACGAGTTAGAAGACTAAACAAGAACGACGACCAAAAGTCATGTCATAATCATGTTGGTAGGTACCTATACTTACGAACGGCAATTCATTATTTTCCAGGTGTGTTTACTATCTTATATATATTATTATAATATGTATTTTTCATTAAATCTAAATCACTGAACTCTTCACCACACTGAACTTCACTTGATCATTTTTACAATGTTATTATTGTTATTATGTATATTGGTAAGTACAACTACAGTAATGTCTGACAATAGACCCACATATTTTCACAATATACATATATTTTATAACTACTTGAGTATTAAATTATTCGTAGTATGTACCTGGTCATATATACTTATGGTAGTTTAGAATGCATATAGTTATATTGCTTAAATTATATGCTTATGACATTATTATTACACAGAGTTTACCGAAGAAGCAAAGTGGTCAAAATTCAACGTTAGTAAACAGCAGATTGGCCATTTTACTTCTTTAGTAACGCAATTGCCTGTGTCTGTGTAGACGTATATATTTTTACAGTCGAATAATTTTCAATTGAAATTCAATCCCAATGGCATTGTACTATTATCAGTATCAGTGGTGTGCTTTAGTGCTTGAGTGTACATATATGTAGATAGGGTGTAATAATGTAAATTTCAATGACAATGTCATCCCTTTAAGACCATATTAAGGAATACTCAAGATTGAGAATTGTGATTACCTAGGTTGATTTGGATATTAATTATAGTACATACACTGGAAATGGTGTTACCCCGCAAGCGGATATCTTGCTTGAATATTCAATACCTTGTAGCACAAACCATCATACAGGATGGTTTTTGTGCTTTGTTTGTGATTTGTAATACCATATACTCGTGAAGGAGTAAAAAGTAACTAAATTTTGAAGCAGTTTCGATATGAGGTGCTACGTCGTAAATTTTAAGAATTTAACTATTGGAACATTTTGCAGTTTATCAAAAACCTGTAATTAAAACATGTTGGACTCTCCAGACACTTTTAATTGAAACATTTTGTAAGTTAAAAAGTGAACTTTCAAAAACATGTAATTGAATACATTTAATTTTATTTTGAAAATATGAAAACTACTTACTCGAAAGAGAAAAACGTAAAAATGGAGAATAACTCGACCAATTCTATATTGCAGATATTATTTGTTGCGTATTTTCTACTTTTGTACCTAACTACTATGTAGCCAAACGGAACTAGAAAATATCAAACATTCATCGAAAATCGATACTCGGATCTAATTGTAGGTAAGTATGTATATCTGTAATTCTACTTTTAGTATTATTAGTATTATAAAATATATATGTGTAAAAATTAACTCATTGTGCAAATTCATATGTGATTTAATTTTTTGTATTATAAAACTGATAACTTTGCCTTAGTTAGTGGCCTTTACTCTGCTTACTGCCTACTGTGAAGGCTTGGCCAGATTTGGTGTTAAATTACTTCATCCTTTGCATCTTTGCTATTGTAATTGATGTTGTATTTCTAATTCGTATCCTACAGAGTCTACTCCTAATACAGGCAATACAGCTCGAAATGAGAGAACCGGACCTGCATAATTATTCAAATCAACAAGTATTTTATTATCACACTTATACTGACTGTCCAGTTCCCGTATGACCAGTAGTACTGATGAACATAATATTTTACATACAGTTCACACTTTTCTATACTACAACATAGTAGTAGGTGCTTCCATTCTTGCATTTAGATCATTAAGTATGTACCTGGGTGCATACAATTCTCAGTACTGTGGACTTTATGATTGGCATTGTAAATTATAAGTGTGAAGGCGTCTGTACAGACTATTTTTCCTCTTGAATTAAATTATAAGTGACTGAATTAATAAATTACAATGGTGGGGATGCCCTCATTGACATTGTTTTCTTTGTTGAGATAAATTCATTCAACCAACCACTACTGATATATACTCACCTAGGATATAGGTAGGTACTCCTCATCTCATGTTACGATACGAGAAGATACACGAACTAATAAGGCTTTAATATTGACAATATCTTCCTCATACCCACCTACTTTTTACTATTAACGACATCGATAGCAACATTGATAAAACTTGAGTCCACTTCACACTCCACTACATATATTTTATGACTAAAGAAAGTTAAAGTATTATATTATTATTGGGATGAACTTTCATGTTCGTGTGGAGACAAAGTCATTATGTTAAAGGCACTGGTTATAAGGTAGGTATAGGCATTAAATACAGGGAATGTTACAAATAATTATTATGCACTTTTGTATATTAGTATTCCAACCTCTATACATACAAATTGGTAGTCTACTGGGCCTTGGTCACATGTGGAAGTTGACACTGTTGACAGTGGACATTGACTGTGGACTGTTTTGACAAGTTCAAGTGGACGTGGACAGTACAGATAGAATGAATGAATGGGGAAAAAATAAGTGTCGAATATCAATATAATATACATAATTATTTATTATTTGTCCATATAAAAAATATTATTGCGCATTAAAATATAATATATAGAGGCACTCACTTTTATTTGTATTATACAGCCTATATGTACAAATGACCAGCTTTATGTAAGGTATTTAAATTTTAAATGTACTATTTAACCTATAGTATAATTAAGCCTTATTAGATTGATTGTTTTCTTCAATCATTATGGCTGTTTCGTGACATGCCAACTGACAGTACTAATCAATGTCACTGGGGCTGGGGTGACATCTTCGCCTATCTATTGTCTCGCGAAAGTTAATAAATCATAACAATTGATCAATTGACCCTGCTTTAATACTTTGAATCTTTTTTATTCGTATTATTGCATTAGATTAGTTTCGTTTAAATAGGACGGAATATAGATGATCCGGTATTTAATTATTGCAAATACATCTTGCATTTTTATTGCATTTGAATTTTTTTTCGAATATCCATTTAATTATTATTTAAATGGGTAGTCGAAACTTACTTATTTAAAAATATTGGAAACGTTCAACACTTTTCCGCTGAAACAAGATGCAATTTAGAATTTTGTTAATACTAAATAAATACACCTATATAATAATATGTACATAGCGTGTAACCACATTGAAAATGAGCATTTTGTTTTAGAGCATTTTAGCTATAATTATTTTTGCATTATATTTTGTAAATAGGAATCGTAATATTAATAATTGTTTTTATAGACAAAATGTTTGTTTCTTTACATTTATGTAAATAACTAACTTCGTTTATGCTGTCGAAAAAATAAATGTGGTCAATATACAGATATATATAGACACATATTATTTGCTACTTTGATTTTTAACAGCTGTTCCTTTTCTATAATTTTAAGCACGCAGTGCTTAGCGGTAGCGCCCAGTGAGTTAGTTTTCGATAGTCTGTAATGCATGGAGTTGTTTGCATATTTTTGTACTATGCAGAGTTATGATACTTTTTTAAACACCTTTTTAGTATGCATGCGATTCCAAAACAACTCAGAAGTATAGCGATATCAGTAAAGGGCTAGTACTTATGTATAACCTTACGTATAATAACTTACAACTCATGAACTATCGAATTCTTAAACTTGTAATGTGACGACAGCAGTATACATACAGATAGACGCACGAAATCAATGTTATAAATATGAAATATTTACTATAGTAATGTGTATATCAAAATACATATTTAAACTATCTAACAGTATAGGAATAGATACGGCTACTTATAATATATTCTTTTGGCCAGGTAATTAGGGCTATATATAAATTGATCTGGGTGCATAGTGCATTGGGTTTGGGTTTGGGATTGGATGTGCAAAGTCAAAAGTGTACTCCATACTATAAGGAAAAGAATTGAATGAATGAAAGAGTTGTTAAATAGTGTTCAATCCTCAAATCATTTTGTCCGCCCATGGCAAGTTAATAATAAGCTAGTTAAAAAGTAAGGCGTTCATCGCCGTGATCTCGTTTACGCAAACAATGGAATGTAGAAAGACAGAACACGGAGAGTGCAATTGAAATGAAAGGAGCGAGAGAGAGAGAGAGACGAGATGCTGCGAGATCATGAGAGACATCACCAGCTTTTTCGTCATCGCATCTCAACAATCCATCCAACATGTAATAATGGAAAATGCAAGCTAAATAATGAAGCTATGAAGCTATAGGCAACATCCCTATAAATTCAGAATGCAGACAGGATATATAGTACTATATCTCAGGGGGTATGCAGAAATATGAATACTCATCGTCAGAGCCAGAGCCAGAGCGTACATTCGATTCACTCAAGAAACAGCAACCAGAAACAACACCAAACACCAGAACACACTACTACTATATATAGATGCATGCATTTAAATAGCTCTGTAACTCAATTTTTTTACCTTCAAACTCGATCTCCACGAATGAAAATTGTGACATATATTCTACTACATTGCAGTAGGAACTTTTAATATGCAGTTTCAGGAGCAGGATAATATTCAGTTTAAATTCCTGCATTTACTTGTATTAGTTACGCCTGTGATTAAATGCGTATCTGTATACGAACTATTTTAAGGTAAATATTTTCGAACAAATTAATTTTGAAAAAAATTAATTCAAACCAGAAGGACAACTTCAACATTTTGAAAGGTCTAAAGTCTAAAAATACAGTACATGCGTAGTATTTGTAAAAGGTAAGCTAAGGAAAAATTCATAAAAAAGGTGTTAATAATTTCCAAAATACGCTTTTGAACAGTTGAAATACAGGGATTTTAGATATTTTCAAAAACGCTTTAATTTTTCATGTGCTAATCTAATCCCCCGTCTTTTTAATCTATTTACATTTTTTGGAGAATGTTTAACAGCTTTCTTAAATGTACTGAAATAACTCCAGAGTACTTACAGAAGCCACCAAAAGTTAACAATTTTTGTTACATTTACTGCTTAAACATTATCCTACCTTTGTAATTACTATTTCCCGAATTTTAATTTTGCACGTTGCATGGCTATATAAAAGAACTGTGTGAGAATCTTTATATTTTCCAGACTCCAGACACATACTACCTTGAGCCTTAAAATGGAAAAGTCAGATCAGAAACCAGGATCAATTTCTGTTATGGTATTTTATAAGTATACATACAATACAGGCATAATCCCGTACAATGTTAACAAAAGAAGATAATAGTTCGCGTTCTTTTTTGCGTTCCTGTCGCTTATCGTTTTTTTCGGTCATAAATTGATGTGGTGGCCAGTGCAGTGTAGTAGTGACGATGAAACCTCTTCTAGTTCAAATGGAGTGGATTAATGGAAGCAAAAAAAAGAACATTGTAAAAATAAACTTGGTACGAATATAAACATCAACAACAACAACTACTACTACAGAAACAATACGCCTACAACTAAAACTGGAACTACAATAAAAATAAAATTGCAGACAATACCATTAAATACCATCACCGCCACCGTCACCATCACAATCACCAAACCCTATACTACACAGCTGCATAATAAACATAGTAGATTTAGGCTGAGCCACTCTCGATCTCGAATTATTCTTCTCTTGTTCATATTATGAAGGGTTGAAAAAAAATCTCGAACGTCTCGGAAGATAAATCTGATCTGACAAAGAGTAGTTAGAAACATGCATATAAAAAAATCGGGGCAAAAAGTAGTAAATGTTGTGAATGTAAATAAGTTATAAGCTTTGAGGCTTTATCCTTTTGAGCCTTTGAGTATGGGATGAGATGAGACGTCCAGATTATGGAATGAATCAAGAGAGTCAACCTCTCAACTTACATTTTATATCCTTATAGTGAGTCAAAAAATCAACATAAACAAAAACATCTCAACATTTAGGAGGGAATTCAACTGACGCACAATATATGTAAGGTACCTACTTATAATACAGTAGATATCTTTTTGTTTCCATGTAATTTAACTAAACTATTAGACCAGACCAAGACCATGCAATGCCATGGAAGCAGAGCCACAATGCCAACCAGGAAATAGAGACTGAAAAAGAAACAGGATGTCCTCGAGATGTTTCAATCATTGAAGATACAAACAAAAATTAACATTCCAGCAGCTCCACTCAACATTCAGTTTAGAACCAAAACCACCCATTGCATTGGAAATCAGGTGATCCATCCATTCAGTCACAGCATCCAGGAACTAATATCTTCCTGGTACCAGGACCGGCACCGGACAAAGTCAAGATTAGACACTATAGACAGTGATGGTCTCTCACAAAAAAAAGCAAGTACCATCACCATCATTATAAAAGACTGCCGTGTAATCTATAATCAGTACTCATATGATTAGCTCATTTACATAAAAAATTAGGAGGCAAATTGCTACACACTCACCCAGCTATGTACCTAAGTACATGACACCTATATTTGCCTGTCTAAATACACAAGATACAAAGCGTCCATTAAATGGAGTACAGCTAAAAGCTACTAACCACATAATTATATATTTAAAAAACACACGGCGCGGTTTATATTTTTATTTCGATATATTTTCTGTAAGTACACTCATCTCTTTCTAATATTCTGATTGCACATTTTATATTCTTTGCATTCCAATCTGGCTACTAATAGTGAGAATTGTTTGAGTAGTGAATTATAGTGCATGCATATAGTAAAACAATGAACACCTAGAACATTAAATATCTTAAAAACATCGTATGCAATTGAAAATGCAAATGCTTATAGAAAAAATGTAGATATTTACAATCACAATATTATTTTACAATTATACCTACTTATAATATATGAATTGGCAAGGTAGTTGGTATAGTATTGTCTCACTTTTCTACTTTTATGAAATCATAATTTTCCCTTTACCAACACTGCACTATAGACATACGCAGAACGTTGTGTTAACTGTAGAAACTATGTAATGTTAATTTTGAGTTAAATTTCAATTGCTATATCTATATACTATCAGTATATACAGGTACATCCGTATATCGATCCATACCTATTTTCCTTTTCTTGTCCTGTCTAGCACCACACATGCTATCTCCTATATAAATCACACAGTCCGTTACACAGATTTCTCCCTCGTTCCTGTTGAGCGTCGCTCATCCCAAATCACTGTGAGAATCTCACAGATTCCTCATCATCCCTGTATTTACACTCCCATGTTTGTCCAGTGTATGCAAATATTATCCTATTTGCATTCGCATTATTTGCACAATTATTTCTTATATAAATATTGCCTTTCCAGTTCCCGCTTCAGACTATAAACTTTTCCCGCATTAAGTCATTAAACCACTTTCTCCGTATGAGACCCATACACCTGTCCTTTCCCTTTTATGACAAATCTGGTTAACCATAGTTCTTATGGACAATATGTTAATCTATTATATTACATGTTTCGTCAGTCGGCGCACACGTCGCTCACGCTTTCTCACTCTTCATCCTCCTTTCTCCGAGTGCTATATAAACCTGCTTCCTCCTGCTGATTCTCCAGTGTATCCGAGACATTGGGTTGTATCACCACGTGTCACTATTCGGACTCCAGTCTGCCACTTAGGCCTAGACTCACCTCACCACCGTTACGTCTGTATTAACAGTTACACTCACCATTCGAACTTTCCACGTAATAAATCCAAAATTCTTAAAGTTATTTCTCGCTCAGGAAAACTAACGTTTTCCCTCGCTATTATTTCTGTACATCATTAGTAAAGCATAACGAGGCTACACCATTTATTCCTGGTGGGAGCTACACACTTATATAATACCGATACGATAGCGATAGTCATACCCTCCGGCACGACGCCACTTACATGGTGGAGGTGCTATTCGCTCCTCTGTTAAACAAAGTATCTCTCGCATTGCCCCGAGTTCTCAAAACTTATAAAAATCTTCAAGCTACATCACCCTTCCTGTAAAATAAAAGCCCGTTTTTTTTTCGAAATTACAAAAAATAACTCACGAAAAGTCACTTTTCATTGTTTACATTATACATACGTTTTCAAATTATGAAAACACTCACCATACACACAAATACATTTGTTACGTCGTATGCCTCCTAAAAAAGATTACGGCGAAGCCAGTCGTTCCAGTGCCCGCATCAAATCGCAACAATCAAAATCCGGATCTGACTCATCTGACACTGAATCCAAGAGTAAAAATAAGGCAGACCAACCCAGGCAACAGAAACAAGATTCCGCGCCATCTTTACAATCATCCTCATCTCAAAGTTCTCAACGAGGGACTATAATCAAGGTACAGACATTTAAAGTTCCTCTTGTTCCCGCAGACCCCAAATCCAAAACTGTAGAGTCTAACAAACCACAAATACCCGACACAACTGCACAGCCCAAAAAACCAAAAATATCCGAGACCGCTGAAATAACTCATAAATCTACCGACCCCGATTCTGAAACTCCCGGACCCTCCAACGTCGAAGAACCGGTCCTTTCAATATCAAGTAAACCAAACCCCGATTTGCCTGATCCTACGTTAGAATTTCAAGAAACTTTACTTTTGGACGAAGAATCCTCTGACGCTGATTCTTTAATTAATAAAAATTCCAAAAATACTGATACATCCAAAGATAAATTTGAGCCTGAACCTATTCAACCAGACCCTTCCTTACTTCAAGAAGTTTCCCCAACAGACGATTTTTTTAATTCATCACATGATTCTGACGTGTTTCACGACGTAAACAAAAACCACGACAACATTGAAGTCCCAACACCTCCTCCGCTACCGGATTTCTCTGAATTTTTTAAGAATCTTTAAACCCCTAAAGTAAAACTCAAAGTTAAAACTAAAATAACTATGACGCAAATACGCATCGACCCTACGCTTGTCTATAAAGCAGAACTTACAGACATTTCTCCAAATGAATACTGCACAGCATTTGATACATACGCTAAATTAAATAAATGGGAAGACAAAGAAACTAATAAGCGATTCTGGTTACATTTAGCTGGCAATTGCTTTTCTTGGAAAATTATAAATAAAGAAAGAATGTTAGACGAAACTAAAAAGGTAGCATGGAAAGACATTCAAAAAGATTTCACCGCTGCTATGGAACTACAACTTGGACATTCCAATAAACTAAGTGCTATCACTACACGACTACAAAGTCCAACTGAGACCCCACTCGAATTTTTTAACACCATGCGCAAACTTTTTCAAAATACAACACACACTCTCGAAGAAGACACTATTGTTGATATCATCATTTCCAACATGAACCCACAAACTAAAGGTCTTTTAAACGCTTTTAGTATTAAAACATACGATGATCTTTCTACAAGAATTTCCGAAGTCACATCATATTGGACTCAACCATCAACATGCACTTTTGTCAACCCGTTCCTTCCTAAAGTTGAAACCCCAGCTGACACTTCAACCCCAGTCATGATAAAACTTATGGATTCCATGAAAAAACTTAATAATAAAGTTGAAAATTTATCTCGGAAACCTAACTCTAACAACAACAATTCTAAGCAACCCCAACAACAACAAAACATCTGTTTTTACTGCAAGAAACCTGGACATGTCATACGACAATGTCGCGCTCGACTTCAAAACACCAAGAATGTTAACTGTTTTACATGTGGAATTCCTGGACACCATGCACGAAATTGCTTTCGACAACAGCGATCACAACAGCAACAACCATCATCCTCCCATCACAATGTTCGATTTTCCGACTCCCGCAGTAACTCAAATCCAAACCGACAACAATATTCCCAAAGCCAACAAACTACATGGTTCCCGCGTTCTCGATCTCCTTCCCCTCATCCTTTAAACCGTCAAGGCAGAGATTAGAGGCAATCTCAACGCCAATCAAAAAGAATACAAACTCTCATTCACGCATATTTTCACTTGGTGGACCTATATTTATAAAAGGCATAGTCAACAACACTGAATGTAATATAACAATTGAAACTGGTTCCGGTACTTCTATTATCCACCCAAAATTTGTAAACAATACTACTGTTATCCCAAATACTACATTATCTATTATAGGCATCACAGGTACTACCCTTCAAGATTCTGGTAAAGCCACTCTCCCAATTAAAATTGGAAACACTACATACGTACATGACTTTATCGTAATCCCTAAATCTCCATGTGATATTTTAATTGGAAACGAATTTTTAAGTAAATATAAAATGAAACTTGATTATTTCAATCATACGTTAACTTTCATTAATTCTGATGCAATTACATTCTACAAACAACCACCAACACCTGTCGCCTCCATTAGCGTGAATATGCCTCCCTCTACAGTTAAAACCACAACAGTCCAAGACGACCCCTCAGATAGTTGTACCGACTACGATGAAGATACCTACGAATACGACTCTGATTCAGATGATCCAATAGAAAATGTTGAAACGCTTTTCAATAATGAAGATACTAATACTATACCCACGGTTTATACCCAAAAAGAAGAAATTATTCCCCCACGCTCTAAAAACCTTTTCAAAGTTAGATTTTCTGAACCTGTTTCTGATGATTCACTACTTGAACCTACTACTTGCTTTTATGCTGAAACCGGTCTCCTGTTACCTAGAACACTTATAAGTTCAACAACAAAAACATTAACAGTAACCAACCCGACATCGCTACCCATTAAAATTAAAATAAATCAAAAGTTAGCTACAGCTCAATCTTGTTATGTACCACCTGAACCAATTCCATTATACTTCACTCAAACTACAGTGGAACCACCCACTGAAAAAACTGAACATAAATTCAACATTAACGATAAACTTCCAGTTAACCAACAGAAAGAACTGCAACAGTTACTTGAACGGTAATCTAATTGTTTTTCATGGTCACAATGGGACCTTGGAAAAACTGATCTTTGCCCACTTGAATTGAATGTTAATAATGCTAAACCAATTAAGCAACGACCTTATACTACAAGCCTCGCTGAACAGAAAATAATCCAAAATGAAGTTAAAAACTTACTTAAACATGATCTAATTGAAAAGTCCAACAGTAATTGGAGTTGCCCTGTACTTTTAGTACGCAAAAAAGATTCCTCATGGCAAATGTGCTGCGATTTTAGAAAAATTAACGAAGAAATTGAAGACGATTCTTACCCCTTACCATCAGTCGCAACAATTATAGCAAGTCTAGCAAACCACGAATTCTTTACTACCCTGGATTTAACCAATTCCTACTGGCAACAACAAATACATCCTAATTCCCGACATATAACAACCTTTGTTACTGCTGATTCTGGCACCTATAGCTGGAAAGTTGTTCCTTTTGGAGTTAAAGTAGCCCCTTTAGCCTTCCAACGCCTACTAGATACAATACTTGCTGAAGAAAAAATTGAAATGTGCTCCACCTATTTAGACGACATTGTTATTAAAGCTAAAACGTTTCTCCAACATCAACAACGTCTTGAACAAATTTTAAAGAAATTGCAACAGCATAACTTAAAACTCAAACCATCAAAATGCCACTTCGCACAATTCGAAATATTAATACTTGGATTTATCCTCAACCGAGAAGGAATCTCCCCAAACCCAGCAAAACTTGCAGCTATCACAGAAGTTAAAACTCCAAAAACTGTCAAAGATATCCGGTCTTTTCTTGGCATTTGTAATTTTTATAGACGCTGGATCCCATCATTTAGTACAATTGCCGCCCCACTTCATGAACTTTTAAAGAAAGAGTCAACTTTTAATTGGACACAAACACAAGAAGAAGCATTCAAAACATTAAAAACCAAACTTACGACAGCTCCATTGTTACGTCATTTTGATGAAGAACTTGATACTCAAGTTTACACAGACGCTTCATTACAAGGACTTGGTGCAATACTAAGTCAAACTCGAGATAAGCAACAATATGTCATTGCTTACGAAAGCAGAACTCTTCGCCCTTCCGAGAAATCATATACTATCTCTGAACTCGAATTTCTCGCAGTCTGTTTTGGTCTACACAAATTTAGATCATAATATGTATGGGGACGAAAAGTAACAGTTATTACAGATCATGTCAGTTTAACTTACATTAGAAATTTCAAAGAATCTCGAAACCAAAGACTCGTCCGCATGTCTTTAAAATTAAGTGAATATGACATAACAATTAAACATCGTAAAGGCTCTCAACATGCTAACGCTGATTACCTATCCAGAACTCCAGTAAAAGAAGCAACCTCATCTGACAATGATTGTTTAGAAGTACCTACATACTTAACTACAATCGGTTCAAATCAGCAAACAGATTAAAGTATTCAATCAATTATAGAAAAACTTAATTCAAATACGGCAAACGCACGACTTCGTGATCGATACAGATTGATTGACAACACTTTATATGTCAACAATAAATATAAAGGAAGACCCTTTTTACCATTTATTCCCAGAAGACTTCAACATGAAGCC
The DNA here is from genome assembly GCA_949802685.1 of Dicyrtomina minuta. Taxonomy (NCBI): domain Eukaryota; kingdom Metazoa; phylum Arthropoda; class Collembola; order Symphypleona; family Dicyrtomidae; genus Dicyrtomina; species Dicyrtomina minuta. The sequence goes on from OX461808.1 coordinate 34,320,305, forward strand.
TTGCACAACGTTCATTCCGGCCCTATAGGTGGTCATTTTAATGCCCACAAAAGCTATGAGTTAGCTCGTCAAAGATATTATTTTCCTAAAATGAAAACTAAAATTCGCAAATATGTGAACTCTTGTTTAATATGTCAAGCTATTAATATTCCCAGACAACTTAAAGCTGGAAAAATGATGCTAAATATCCCTCCTGATAAAATATTTCATCGAATATCTTGCGATTATCTTGGACCTTTTACCATGTCATCAAACAATAGCAGATACGTAATCGTTGGAGTATGTAACTTATCCAAGTAAGTTATACTCAGAGCAGTTCCAAAACAAGACGCTGTTACCACACTCAAATACTTGAAAGAAAATATTATTAGCCATTATGGATTAATACAAGAACTTCATTCAGATAATGGCACCCATTTTATTGCCTTCATCATCCAACAATTTCTGAAGAAACTTAACATCAAACAAATCTTAACAGCTGCTTACCACTCCCAATCTAACCCTGCTGAAAGAGTAAATCAAACCGTTACTACTGTTATTGCAAAGTACATAGATGAAAATCAACTTAATTGGTGTGATTTTATTCCTATGGTTCAACTCGCAATTAATGCATCTATCAACCAGACTACAAAAGAAGCTCCATGTTTTGTTGTACATGGAAGATTACCACGCTTACCTATTGAAGAGCTCACCGATGACAATACTTTGTCATTCGACTTGCATACTTCGATTGATCAAATGAACTCTCTACGTTCAATTGTACAGGAAAGAATAAAGCAACAGCAACTTATACAGAAGAAATACTACGATAGTAAAAGACGTCACGTAACATATGAAATAGGTGACAAAGTTTGGTTCAACAAAATTGTCAAAACCAAAGGACGCTCCCCAAAACTCCAAAATAAATTCATTGGTCCTTTTATAATCACTAATCAAGTAAATGACGTTACGTTTGAAATAACAAGGATTAACAGACAAAATAGACGCTTGAAAGAAAAACTTATTATTCATGTCGAGAAATTGAAGCCATATGTCCAAACCGAAGATAATTCTGATACCGATGAAGCTAAAGACAGCTCAGATGAAGACAACTTAAGTCTTGTGGAAATTACTCCAAAACAAAAAATGAAGTCCGTGAAGCTACACAGAGCTCCGATGAAGACGAACCAAGTCTAAAGAAACAAATTAAAAGAAAGTCAAATTTGAAGTCTCGAAGTAAGAAGAAGATACAATTCAAACAAATTGATGATCTTACTGAAACCACTCACACATTACAAAAGAAATCAATCCCGTGTCGTTCACCTCTCCCCTCATGCTTGGCCAAGCACAAACAAAAGCAAAATCAACAACAAATGCTAATCCCAAATAACGACACTAGTAACTTACAGCCCGAAGATAAAAATTGTTCTGATACCCGAGATAAAGAGAAACCAGAGACGATTTCCGAAATAGCTATTCCTGAAACTATACAGAAACGATACAATTTAAGACGTAATCCTGCTGCTACAGAATTTTACAAAGCGTAATTTTCTATTTTTTCTAGAAACATGGACTTCAAACTCACTCTGCTCCTGTCCGTCATCACAGTTATACACTGCGAAAAACCACTCGTACATGTTATTTCCGGCGCATTTACAACTCCGATAATTGACGTCATACCCTATGAAACTTCTGCCCCAATCGTATATACCTTGCCGAAACCCCCATTGAAAACATTACACTTCCCGAACGAAACCTGTTTCACTGATAAGATGACCTGTGAAATCCAAAAAGCATTTCAGGATCTCTTACTGAGTACGCAAGAAGAATTAGGTGTACTATCACGTACAACTGAAGAAGACAAAAATACACTTTTTCATCACGATACAAGACAAAAACGATCTATCGATTTTATTGGCGATTTATTTAGTATGTGCTGCGGCCTAGTAACTGAAAAACAATTTCAGTCAATGTACACTTCACAACGACAGATTAAAGTATTTCAAAATAATTTTCAAAAACTCCTTATAGCTGACCATGCCAACATCCTTAACGTTGAAAACAGGATCACTGATTACAACAAACACATTCACTCAGTCCTAGAAGATATAACTACACGATTCAACAACCAAACCGAACAATTTCGAAAATACTACGCAACTAAAAGCAATCATAATGAATACGCAATCTTGCATCTTATTATATTATTCCATGCCCGCTCCGACATTGAACGATGGAACTCTGCATTAGACGCATGCAGACAAAACATAGTTCCCCGTTCAGTCATCAAAAATTCGATTCTACTTCAAGATTTAATTAAACTTCAACAAGCCATTCAACCTTTTGATTATCAATTATCCCTACCACTTGAGCAACTGTCAACTTATTTGAAACTCCCGATTGCTGACTGTACATATACCGACTCTGATTTAATTATCAACCTTCGAATCCCACTCAAGCATGTCAACCACGACATTAAACTTTACGAAATAACAACAATCCCCTTTCAATGGAAACAACACGCCTGCCTCATCAGTAAAGAAACAACTACCGTTGCTGTTTACGGCAACAACACTATCCCAATTACTGGACGTTTATTAAAACATTGCAACACAAGAATCCACAACAACCTGTGTTACATTCCAAGAACACTCAATAGCCCAACATCCTATCCTAAATGTATGCAGACACTTCTAAATCCTGCTAGCGTTGAAACACTTAATCAAGCATGTCCATTCTCATGCTTTCCATCTAAAGAAGTTATAATATCACAAATTACTGCTGATACATTTGCTATTACTGGTAGAAAACTTATCCAACTCCTCTGCAAAAATAAAACAACTCAGTTACTGACTCCTGCTGAAACTGGATCATTACAAGTAACCCTCTCTTGCGATTGTTCTCTCAAAACTGATGATTACAACATTGACCCTCTTTTTCCATGCCTAGAAAGTTTAACTAAGACCCCAGTCATTGCTCACGTTATTCCATACGCCTAGACATCTCAAGATGATCTAATTATATCTAAAGACCCTCCCAAATTCACTTCACTTACTCAATGTTTAGATACTACCTGGGATAAAACTTATACTCACGAAAACTTAAGTTATTTTGATCCTGAAGTTTACTTTGACCGACATAACATTGATTCATACATACCAACCTTCAGCCAGACCTACCATTTTTCTCTGGCATTCTCACTCTGGAATACCTTCCTGACGATTGCTGCCATCTACATCATTTACAAACTAACTCGTGTACCGTTCCTGCCACCTGTTCCAGTCCTCGCATCTTCAACGGATATTGCCCACGTTATTCTGAATACCACTACATCCATCTTTCAATTGGCAATCCTGGTCATCATCCTTTACTTAATCTGGAAATACATCAACTCCCGCAACGCCCGCCCTCTACAAAATGAAACGTGTCGAATTATCCCTGCAACCGACGATACTGAAAATGATAAACTTGTCTTGACGCTGCACAGCCCTGGTGCAAAATTCGAATTAGTCACTCCTGAACGTGACAATACTTCTCAATATACAGTTTAGAAAAATATTGATGTTTATTGTAAAATAAGACCCACGTCTTATTAGCGCACTGAACTTACTAGATTATTGTCTGACACAAAAAATACAAAAATATTTAAAAAATGTGAAAATCCTAAAAATGAAAAATATGTCAAACAGATATTCCAAATATTACACTATTATACACATACACAATCTGCACGTATAACAAATGAGGACATTTGCTCTTGCGAAAGGGCATATCAGTATATACAGGTACATCCGTATATCGATCCATACCTATTTTCCTTTTCTTGTCCTGTCTAGCACCACACATGCTATCTCCTATATAAATCACACAGTCCGTTACACAGATTTCTCCCTCGTTCCTGTTGAGCGTCGCTCATCCCAAATCACTGTGAGAATCTCACAGATTCCTCATCATCCCTGTATTTACACTCCCATGTTTGTCCAGTGTATGCAAATATTATCCTATTTGCATTCGCATTATTTGCACAATTATTTCTTATATAAATATTGCCTTTCCAGTTCCCGCTTCAGACTATAAACTTTTCCCGCATTAAGTCATTAAACCACTTTCTCCGTATGAGACCCATACACCTGTCCTTTCCCTTTTATGACAAATCTGGTTAACCATAGTTCTTATGGACAATATGTTAATCTATTATATTACATGTTTCGTCAGTCGGCGCACACGTCGCTCACGCTTTCTCACTCTTCATCCTCCTTTCTCCGAGTGCTATATAAACCTGCTTCCTCCTGCTGATTCTCCAGTGTATCCGAGACATTGGGTTGTATCACCACGTGTCACTATTCGGACTCCAGTCTGCCACTTAGGCCTAGACTCACCTCACCACCGTTACGTCTGTATTAACAGTTACACTCACCATTCGAACTTTCCACGTAATAAATCCAAAATTCTTAAAGTTATTTCTCGCTATTATTTCTGTACATCATTAGTAAAGCATAACGAGGCTACACCATTTATTCCTGGTGGGAGCTACACACTTATATAATACCGATACGATAGCGATAGTCATACCCTCCGGCACGACGCCACTTACAATACGCACTTAGGTACACGCAATTATATCATCATGTGCAATGCACATTACATTTCTATCAAGCTTCAATTTTGAATAAAATAAGTTCGAATTCCAATACTTAATCATAACAAAGAATAATCTACGGATGGGATGGTAACACGTAGGTACTTGCGCTCTGAAATGCACATTCGACATTCACCAGTTCTTCACGGAATCGTCAACTCGTATTTTAGCAATATTTGAGGATATATAATCGTAATACTTGCTCAAGCACGCACAAAATTAGTCCCACCACCACCACCACCACCGACGGCACCCATGGCAGATAAAGTAAAAGCACATAATATTTGATATGTGATTCCATAAATTGAAATATGAGGATCTGGTGATGACAATCAGAATCATAGTAGAATAAAAGAAAGCTTTATATTTTTTACAATGTTTTTTTCTGGCATTTTCGATTTTCTGCAATAATTCTTCTCCTGGTTCTGGTTTCTGAGTGGTTTGGTCTTTTTAGTGCTTACTTAGCTGAGTTCTTTAAAGACTTCGAATGTTGAATTGAATGTTCTCTCTAAAGGAAAAAATTATAATTGAAAAAAAAATTATTAAAACCAAGCATTATATATGTATGAGCCAACATTGTGTAATGAGCAATCCTTATTATTTTTTTACGAATACATTTTGAGGAATATTGAGAAATAATAGGTTAGTATAGGGGGATTGCCGATTACAGTTAATCATTATGTCAGAGGCCTTCTAATTGAGACATCCAAATACCAAATACCATTGTATTTTCTTTTGCTATAGTTTCGTGTATAATTTTATGCATGACATAATATATAATATAGTAGATGCCTCAATCAACGGGAAATATTCGTCAACTAATATATATAGTAGACGTATAACGTCTATATTGTGGCATTTGTGGCTAAAATAAAGTTTTCTTGATTTTTTAATTCTTATTTACTTATAGCCAAGTTATTAAATTTTACCTTCAAATTTTTATATAATTTTAAATGTATTTAACTCTGTTCAACTTATCAATCTAAAAGTCCACACTGGGTACAATTTTGTAAGTTTTTATACCCTTTAATTTTAATAATTTGAGAATTTAACTAAAAATAATAGTGTAACGTTTACTTTAATCTCAATCAGTGGTCTAGAAAATTGACGTTTTACTTTGCACAGTCCACTTCATTAATTCATGGACAAGGATAAATGGATTATTGCATACTGCAATATTGCGACATGGTTAAGCATATTGATATGGTTTACTTTTCTGATCGTTATAAGTACCTAGATTTAAAATATTGATTTTTTGGTATTGATATTTTATGAGACTTTAACCCACATATTGCAAGAGCAAAAAAATATATAAACTACAAACAGCTAAATGCGAGAAGGAATTTTAAGTCTTAAAGGTTAAAGTTAATAGCAATATAATCAATAATATGCATGTAGCAAACGACAAATGGACACATAAACTTGATGCTGATTGATGCTTGAGGATATACAAACAAATATATATCTAATAGAAAGAAATGATAATATATAGGAAGATAAAAAAACACTATTAATTATATACATTACGTTTTTATAGTTTTTGCAACAATAGAAGTTCCTTACATACTTAGTACTTCAAAACTGCAGATTAATTCATCAAAATCCAAACAGGTAGGTAAAATGTAAAAGAATTAATAATAAATTTAATGGCATACATCTATAGGCATAATATGATTGATTCCGGTAGTATGTTCCTACCTGCTTACTAATGAGCCAGTGCAATAAAAAAACCTAAACAAAGTCCGAATGAAAAATAGAGATAGCAAAGTAAAATCAAATACAGAATATAAATAGAATATAATAATCGTAATAAAATAATATCGTCTGTGAAGAACCAAAATGACCCATATCCAATTTAAGCTAGAATCAAAATGAGCTATGTCATAAAAACAAAATGAGAAACATGCGTAAAATGTTAATTGAGAGTTTCTGAAAAGCGTCAAATGTTCTATTTACATAGTTTTAACAATTGTAAAATTTTCTATTTACATTTTTTTTTAAAAGCGTAAAATTTTGTATTTAAATGTTTTTGAAAAGCGTAAAATGTTCTATTTACATATTTTTGAAAAGTGCAAAATATTCTATTTAAATGCTTCCAAGACATGTTTCAATATTTTTGTAGATAGTGGATATTGTTTTTAGCTAAAAATGGATATGGGCCATTTTGGTTCTTCACAGACGATATATCATTAGTTGATATTAGTTAAGTTTGAGTTATTAGCCACTACTGGTCGATAGTACTTACTGCCTGAAAGTAAGTTGGTATGTATTTGAGTACTCACCAGCAGCAGTCATTTTTGCCGCAGCCCACAAGGTTATATTGTTTTAGTGTTTTAGTCAGTCAAGCCTATGAAATCACAAATCAAAATACACCTCCTTAATGATTCCCACAGTCACTATATAATATTCAATTCAACTAGACTCAAGTACTTAAGGTAGAGGTAGGTACGTACTTTAAAGTTTTAAGATTAGTTAGTAAGTAGTATATGTGCGTGCTGCACGTCAATTTAAAATCAAATCAAATTCAAAGAATACGAGTAAGCATAGGCAGTCAGTCATAGTCAGAATCAAAATTATTCCTATTATACGTACTACAGCTACAACTACTACTACTACATGCTATTAAATGATAGAATGGCATCGAATCACTATGTGAATGGGAAAAAAAGGCCATGAGACTTGGTCATTGAAAGAATGTGATTGTATTGTAATATTACTGTGATTGCGAAAGGAAGATGAATTGACGTGTGAGTGCAAGAGAGCAGAGGAGATAATCAATACCAACGAACTATACAGAGACAGAGACCAGCAGCTGCTTCGTTCAAGAAGTATAGAATTTTTATAATTTAAATTTAGTTAGTACTAACGCAAGCTATAGAATAGGAAAATTATCAGTAGTATAGATGTCCTGTCTACTGATACTGATAGTATAGAGAAAGGTTTTATAATTATAATTACCAAATCGTCTGCCTAGTAAGTAGTAGTAGTAGTAGGCACAATTCCCATCTTGTCTATTATACTGTCCTTCTTTTACCTCTTCTGTTGAACCAAATGAGATGATGTCTGTCGGTCGGATGTTCATCATAAGGAAAGTTTTGTTTTTGGTTTGCAAATTGTGAATGGACTCATCGCTAGTCGCTATAATATGTACATCTTAACTTTCAATCTTTCAAACTCCGCCTGATTTCATGTCTATATTTTTGTCTTGAACTTTATTAGTCGATAGTTGGGCGAATGGAGCATCTTCTTTTTTTTCTTGTGTCTACAATGTGCTATATGGCAATGCAATCACGTCACATCGCAGTTTTCCAATCCCAATGTTGGAATCTTCGCAATGTTGAATGTGGTACTTTGCTCGATCTCGATGCAATCTTCGCTATATACCATAGCGCTCCTCGCATCCTCGTTCGTTCGTTCGTTTTCATTTTCGCTTTCGTTAAGAGATGCTTCGTATGATGAGGATGAGGATGATGATAATGATGATGATGGGCAGAGATGGGCCCGCATCCTTTTCTTTATTCTTTTTCCTTGGATGAGCCCTTTCTAATTTTCATCAGTGATAGTGACTATAAATACGGCTGACCACTAAAAATGCTTGGAGCATACCAAAGCTCATCATCGCTCATCGTCGTATGCAACTTACTTACTATAGTTTTTAGCCCATGTTACTTTGCATAGCAAAGAGATCACCATCGCCAAATCACTATATCCTTTATCATTATCACCAATGCAGATGCAGCAAGCAGCTCTCTGTTTCTGTTCCCTGTTGTTCTTCTTATTATCCTTCTTCTCAAACTGCACACATCTACATAGACAAGAGACGAATTTATTATAGAAAGTTTATCCCATTTATTAGTAGTCTCAACTTTCGACCGACCAACATACGGTTTAAAACGAAAACAAAATTGGAGGAACGTTTATTACATATTATTACCTACACTTACTTTGTACTTGGGTCTTCGATGCTAAAATTTAAAACCAAGGCGAACCTTCTTGAGACTGCGACTCGATTACTCGATCTGTTGTAGATGGTGTAGATAGTTGGTTAGCAAGCAGGTACGGAAAGGCATTTGTCCAACCATACCAAATCACACAACAGTTTAATAAAAATAAGAATAAGAGCGTTTTTGATCATGTTGTAGCTTGATACCGATGTAGCACATAGTTTTCAGTGACGCTGGTAAAAAAATGGTATAATTTTGTAGCACAATTAATATTTATTATTCTGTTTTTTGTTTTCAAGGATGGCTAATTGCAAGCAATTCGCAAAACTAAAACTCTTAAATTCTAATAGATCTTATACCATTTAATTTGTTGCTATTGTTTACGCAGCGTTTGTTTTTAAAATCCATCTCAGCATTGCTGCTACGGATCATACATTTAATACTATGTATTATTATTTCATATTTTGCAACTTGTGTATTGAATGTAACTTCCTATGAATTATGAATTAAATCATGCATATCATATGGATTAAATGAAACCACGATTATTATATTATTATTACGTCTGTCTGGTATCCCATTTTATTTCCACTCCACTGATTATACGCTTACGATACGATTACTAGTGATAAAAAAACGAAGAACGACAACAAACTTAATGCAATTCTCTTGCAACTCTAATACGTATGCAACATAGTTGATAGTTAGTTGTTAAAGGTTTTAAAATAAATTAAAGGGATACGTGACTACAAAAACTACTCAAGATTTTCGAAATATGCACTGAATTTGAATTTACTGTAAATTGTAATAATTATCATTGTCATTATAATTGTATGCAGCACATCTATATCTATACTATACATTACCTTTCAAGTGCAATAATAATAATTTTTTTAGTAGTAGTCACAATAACAATGGAAGCGAGTATATATGCGGCCTTCACTATTGATTTTAGCCATCCCATTTTCTCTCGATCGCACGTCCCATTAAGTAGGTTCCATATTGGATTGTAACATTCAGGATAATCGCAGTCGTGATTTTCGTGAATGTTCCCCATACTTATTTAAGTAACCACGATTCAACTGTAAAGTTAAAGCTATACATTTAGTTTTACGGTATTAGGCCCTCTGTCCTGTTGTATAAGGTAGCGTGTATTGTATGTTTATCACTCTTATGTAACATGCTATTATTAATTCTAAAGTTTTAAAGTACGCTTTTGATTTTGACTTTTACTTACACTTCAAAAATCCAAAACCAACGCCATGGTATTGTTCTACCTAGGCCCTAGAAACATGAAATATGACACATTAAAAGAGCATTTGTTAAAAATGTCGACGTCGAATTCCCATTAAACTTGGTATTCGCGCCTTTTCAGCAGTCCTTCATACATGAGAATAATGGGAGTTACGGTTAAATACGATGCGACTTTTGCTACGAAATCACCCTCAAAACGTGCATAAACTCGGTGGTACAAAAACTGAGAATTTTATTGGGAACCATTACCCGCCTTTTTGGTATGTACGTCCATATAAAAGGACAGGCAGCTTGAATCCGTACCCCCCAAACGTATTGCGTCATTTATGCACGCTTTCCGATGCCATTGAAAAGTAGGTACTGAAAAAAACAGCAGATTAGAAGGCAAGGGACAAGCTACTACTAGGTAAGGAGCATTCAGAATTCATTGAATACTGAAAAATCTTTTGTTATGCTCGAATTCTGTTGTTGTCTGTGTTCGTCTGTAAGAAAATCAAAACCTATTACCGATAAATTAGTTAAAGTAAATAAAAAATATTGGGACTTACCAAATTACCAACTGCCAACTGCTGCACAATACAGAATATCGTATACGGCATACGGCCCCAGCCCCCAAATATGTAATAACTGTATACAGTTACGGCATTCGGAATTTTCATTTTGAATTAATTGCTCAGGTGTATATATTTTAGCCTTTAAAACTTGTGTCATTGAACAGAGTACTGTATTTTGTGTGTTATTATTATAACTGCTCAAACAGCAGATCTTCTGCAGATTTTAGAGTCAGAGTCAGACATAGCAGAATACATAATAAGAGATAGGAAGAGGTCGACGATGTATGTAAGCGAAAATGAAAAGGGAAATGTTGGTTGTGAAGAAACGGAAAACAAAACGATCGTAAGTTGTAGTTGTAAGTAGCTAAGGTGGAAGCTGAGGAACTTTTGACTATAAACTATTAAGGTAATCAGTAGTAATCCAGTGTAGTTTTATATCGTATCAGTAGTTGTGGCTTTATATAATATGTACCTTACCTACATTTGTACAATATACATTTTGTAAGTTGTAACACAGATAATATAATTCAATGATGATCGATGTAAACCAATAATAATTGGATCAATTCATATTTCATCCATTCATTCATCGCGTAGGATCGTCGATCCGCATATCCGGTCCATCATCATCATTCAGCAGTCCAAAAAGACAACCAACATAACCAACTCAAAGATCAGCAGAGGAGCAGTAACGCAGAGCAGCATCCCTGCCCCGTCCGGCCAAATAATAATATATACAAAAAGAATTATACTACAGATAGAAACCCACTGACACTGACTGAGTCACAGAACAGCGCGCAGTAATTTATATAATTTTATTACAATATCAATCCTTTATTATCCTATGTATGATTTTTGTTCATGTACGTTTTTCTGTATATAAGGCATAAGGTATATCCGTCCCGCTGCTGCTATATATGATTTCAATTGTGTATCTATATTATTATTGCTATAATGCGAGAATTATTAGGCGTTTTCCTACTCTCATCAGAGGACAGAGGAGCAGCAGCATCGGATCCTGTCATTCATCATTCATCAAGCAAACCAGATCAACTCACAACTCCAAAGTGAACCCCAAGAAGTTTTAAGAAGCCATGCCAAGAAACATGTAGATTTAGGAATTGGGACATGAATTCATATTCCAATTGTATAGGAGGCAATCAATAATGTGGGTAATGCTATGCAATGGAGGCTCAAGGCAAATCAGTATCAGTAGTTTTGATCAAACAATAACTTTGTACATTATTTGTACAAAAGTATAGCTACAGTCTGGGTCTGGTCAGGGAGCAAAGTATGATATCTCCATTTATTTCTAATTTAAAAACTACTATCTCCATCTCCACGACTTGAATCCATAGAGTGTATAAAATGTCTTTTTTATGAACATCTTTAATTTTTTGTACTTACTTTGTAAAAAATGTTGTTTTTTAAAAATATTTGGGGTTTAGATTTTAAACGAAAAAGGGAAATATATTAGCGCTTTTCCAAAACTTCTTGCGACCATTTCATTGTAAATTTTTCAAATGATTTTTTATGAGTTGGCGTTTTGTAAAATTATATCTTCATACATTTCTATTGGATGACACCGAGATGCTCGATTTCGATTTCGATTTTTGTCTTAAAGCAAAAGCTTCTGCACTCAAGAGTAATTGCTATTGTGATTACCTCATGGATGCTTGAAATTATACTTAGTGTAATACATCCCTAAATATTTTCATTATTGTACACAACGTAGTGTGTGTATGCCTATACTACGTATTTGTTATAGTATTTATCTCCCACATACACGAGTATATCAGTTTCGAAACAACTGACATCGTTTTTTTACCTTCGTTAAAAGCACTTCAAATCCAGTCCAAAACTAAATTCAATGCCCATGTCCTCTAGCCTCTCAGCTCTACTATATAATTTTGATGGAAAATTAAATACAAAATCAAAAATCAACCAAAAGAGCCATGAGCCATGATGATGATATATAACATGGACACAGAAAAAATTCTACACATAATAATCTCCGCGTATCTCGTCCAATCTCCAAATCAAAATCTCGACAACAACGTATATAACAAAAACAACTAGAAAACTACCAGGGGATCATGAAGGATGAAGAACAACAAATTCACATAATAATAATAATACCGAAACAAGTACGTAATCAAAGTCATAATCGTAATATATGTATATAAGTAACTTACAACTACATCATGCCTACGTTTTTGTGGAGAGAACATGTGGAAATGAGGAGTACATTAGACCAGGCTACTCAGAGTAAATCGGATTAGGAAATACATGTGTACATTATACTCAACTAATTATGATTCAGGATCAGACAGACAGACTACTTCAGACGTAGTAGACAGGAGACCCGCGGACTCAGACCACGTAAGAAAAGAGGAAGTGTATCATTTTTTTGGTAACGTATATCGCAGATAGTATATACATTTAATCCATGGGCGGATCTGGAAATATTTTCCAGAGTGGGCAATACATAATATTGTGAGTGAAGAATCAAAATCAAAATGGACCATTTCCATTTTCCAAAAGCTAGAATTAAAATAAGCTATGTCAAAAAAACTACATGAGATACATATTGTCTGGAGACAAAGTCGAGATAGTGGGAAAGGTGGTCCTTACCATTGGTGGGCGGAGTCTACCAAGTACAATTTGGATGCGATGGGTGGGAACTAATTATAAACGGGAAAACCTTCTCCACTATCTCGACTTTGTATCCCGACAATAGATGCATAGAAGTGCTAATTATGGTACGATCTAAGTTAAAAAATTCACTAAATAAGTCACGATGTGACGCATAAAATGTTAATTAAGAGCTTTTTAGAAGTACAAATTGCAGCATTTGCATGTTTTTAAAAATTGAAAAATGTTTTATTTACATATTTTTTTTAAAACGAGCAAAATGTTCTATTTACATGTTTTTGAAAAGAGCTAAATTATCTATTTACATGTTTTTGAAACGAGCAAAATGTTGTTTTTACGTGTTTTTGAAAAGTGTTAATAAATGAATTATTTACATGTTTTTGAAACGAGCAAAACGTTCTATTTATGATTTTAGGGTCGTGATATTTTGATTTTATTTTGTAGACATTGAAGATGTTTCCATTCCAGCTAAAAAATGGATATGTGCCATTTTGATTGATAATATGAGTTTGGCATCTTGGTTTAAATGCCCCTATGTCAACATATGTCAGAAATTTCATTTTGGGGTGGGCAACTGTCCTGTTTGTTGCCCACCCCTGGGTCTGCGCCTGGTAGATTTGTATTGTTGTTGTGGTAGTAAAAGGGATATAGAATATTCAGTAGGCATTAGTAATAAAGAAGTATTAGTTAGTGGTAGTAGTTGTTTTTGTATGTTGTATCTTCTATAAAATTGGTTGTTGGTTGTATAGTCTCATCGTCTCTCGTCGTAAATAATTGTGAGATAAGAGAGAGAGAGAGAGAGAGAGAGAGAGAACATTATTGTAGGTAATCATGCAAGGAGAAGTAGTAGCAGAAGCTAAAGGAGATGAGGAGATACATTGAGACAAACGACAAGACAGTCGGCAGCAGTCGTCAGAGTCGTCATCGTTCGTCGGCATCGCGGTAAAATCTTCAATCATCAATCGGTGATTGGAATATTGGATTTCCTTGGGATGTTCCTCTCTGACTTTTCTTATCGAATCAATTCAACAAGGTAAAAAAAATAATTTAAATATTCCACTTCAAATTCAAAGCTACATTAATATGTGCTAGTACACAGTACACACGACTAACTACTTAGTTACTACTACTACTACTACTCCTATTTTTTTTATAGTAGACCTCTGATATTACTACATAATATAACTAATATAGGTTAACAAATCAGTATTATTGTCTGTCTACATCGTCTCGTCCTCTCGTCAATACTCTATACAGTCATACTTAAAAAGTGATGAGAGCGTCATTGAGAATTGAGATTTGACTCTTGAATTTGCGTGAATGTTTGAGAATGAGGCTGGAATGGATGGATCACAGTCTTATTCAATCATCCATGCATCACTGCCCATCCTTTATATGTATATGTATTATGTTTTCATTATGCGGATGGATCACAGACGATTGTCTTCAAAAGAAAAAAAAGGATGTGTACACGATACAATGTGGGATTTTTACAAAATTACCAAAATGCTTTCGCTTTGATTTTATAATGTTACGTAATATGAAATTATTTTCGTTGGTGAAGATGCAATTCCAACTATAGGACCTTTTCCTTTTTTGAAATATACATAGAACGATTTACAAATTTTAAAAACTTGTGTTTAGACCAGTTTGCCATTCTAACAATTACGCATTATTAGAACGTTAAGGAACATTTTTAAATAACCTTCAAATGTTCTGACTACAGTACTTAAATAATATATCTGATAAAGTCAAAACGCGTAAAATTTCCCTCATTACAAGGTTCAAAATAGGAAAAGAGATATTAACTTTTGCATTGCTTCCAATTTCCAATGGCTGGTATTGAAGATATTGCCTAAGTACATTTTAACTTAACCAAGGAAAACGATGCGATCGATGGCTAAATGGCTAAAAAGAAAAGTCCAAGTTATATTATTGAATAAAAATAATTCAATAAATAATGGGCTTGAATAAATTCGCTTGTTTTCAAGTACTTTTTTCTCAGTCTTTTCTGTTGACGTTATACAATCACCAAATTACATAGTTGTGCGCATCTCATGGTCAACTAATGTAACTTGTTAAGTAGTTTATTTTTCTATTCAAAATATCTGTAAGATTAGCAATAATTGATGGACTGGTCTGCATAATATAGTCTAGCCTATATACTGTCTGTCTGTATAGTATTCTAAGGACTTCTAAGTGACTCTTGACGGGGACCAGATTTTATTACCTATATATCCATACTACAATTAAAATGCAAAATAGTTCCAGTTTTCAGAGTTCTTCGCTACGATTAATTTTATCCCGAAAAACCTTGACGAATACGAATTCGAAAAACTATAACGAATCAAATAGGAGGGAGCAAAGCTGATTAAAAAATGAACAAAGTTTCTGAATAATTTTTATCTTATAATTCGATGGATCGTAATTGTAATTCTTGCTGTAGTCTAGAGATGAATGAAAATATGTAATGAATTACAGAAGATGGACGCACAGAGCATGAATATCAATGGCGCATTTAGTAGATTAGTGACTCAAAGACGTGTAAGCATACGTAATTAATATTATGTAGTAGATATGTATTAAATTATTTGGGTTTTTGTAGGCTATAAAAACGATGAGATGCTCAACCAAATCAAATTGGAAATGTCCATAGAAGGTGTTCTCTTTCTATATATTCTACGCTGATATTCTACAGATATGTAAGTACATATTTACAATTTATTGTTATGTATACACCGAAACCAAAGAATATAACAGCAACCAACAGCAGCCTTGCTATTCTTTACTTTATTTTTTTATTATTATACTTTTCCTTGTGTTTGTCTGCAGCAGTCTATTGTTGTTCTACTGTACCCTGTAGACTGTTACTGTTACTGTTGTTATAGTGTACCTGTATTACGCAATGAAATTGAAACGAAAACGACAGCGAGAACGATATAACGAAATGAAGAACACCTTTTTCAGTGCTACTTCAACTACTTCTCCACGACACCACTAAAATAGGTAGCCATGCTCTACCGCCCTGTTCAGGTGTGTTAATCATCAATCTGTGTTCAAACTATACCACGACGATGACTACCAAAAGCTGTTTGTTTCACGCTGATCTCACAGTTTAGTCCACATCCATAAATATAATTGCAATTTTTTTATATGCTATCCAATAGTGTAAATGTACCTATCAGTATGCGTATACTATGTCAAAGATGTATGAGCGTCTTTTGGATTATGTATTACAAGTTCGATTGTCCTTGAGGGTGCAAAATAATCTATCTAATTTTTCGTTATACAACGTTCGTTCGTTGAAATCTTAAACTTATTGTGTAAAGACATAGGGCCGGATAATGCGGACAGCGCAGGCAGCCCCGCTGCTTGAATTTTCAAAAAACGTGTAAATGGAACATTTGGCAGTTTTCAATAATATGTAAACAGAATATTTTGGCTTTTCAAAAACATGCAAATAAAACATTTTTCACTTTTCTCAAAACATGTAAAGGAACATTTTGGACTTTTATGAATCAAGTAAAAAGAACATTTTGCACTTTTCTAAAAACATGTAAATACAACATTTTGCTTTACCAAAAAAAAACATCAATAAAATCAAAATGGTGGTTTTTGTATGGAAACACATTGCTGCCTAAAAGTAATTCCTTCGTCCGGCCCTGTGTAAAGAAGTACTTAAGTTACTTCCCCTATTGATTACATTAATAACGAGTTTATATACGAAGGAGCAAAACTTTCTTCTTCTAACACCTTTTTAAAAATATATATATTAATTAGTATAGTAAAATTCAAATTTTGAAAAAACTAGGGTCTCACAAGAAACCTTTTTAGTATGATACAATAGGATTCATAAACAGCTATCTGCAATCGTGGCATGGTACCTATATAACTAAAATTACATTGTGAATACTTTGCAAGAATAATAATTCCCAATCCCAATATATATCAAAAACATCGACTATTAAGGAGCATTTTATATAATGTAGGTCTTTAGTGCAATCTGGCTGTAATTCTGTAATATGCCATTGAATACATGACATGAATGTGAAGCAGCATTCTATAGCAGCAGACTCGGGAAAGATGATGAAAATGAATTAGCAGTGTGTCTACTGCTGCTGCATATACTTGGTTCGAGACGGAGAGATAATTATAAGGGTAATAATAACAACACATCAAGAACAGGAGCAACATACCTAATACCTACCCAGTTTAAAACTAGAATCAGAACCAGAACCAGTACCAGCTACCTTTACCTATTGCTAATAACTATCATGCATGATTACGATTATGATTACTCCGTGTATGTACCTACTAGGCACTATTATACTACCAAAACAAAAACAACCAGAATAAAAATTTAAAACCAGGAGAGCCAAGAGCGAGCCGAGCGTCATCAGCGCACTAGTACGTCTTTCTTCGAGATTCAAACAATCACAAAACAAAAGAAAAAAAAACTAAAGGGGGTTAAACGTGCCTTAGTATGTACGTAGTATGGCGTAGACCCTGTGCTACAGGGTAAGTGAGGAAAGCTCCATGCAGACACTACATTATTATTATTGCATAACAAAATATCATTAAAAATTAAACGTGCTTCGTGTTACGTACGCATCTAATTTGAAGAACGTCGCCGTTGTTGTTCCCATACCATGCCATACAAATATCGACTGCTAACTATAAGACGTTCAGGTTAAATGGGACTTCGACTCATGCCTATATCCTTAAGCCTTATAATCTGTTACTATATCGCATGTACATATATTTAATTCGTAATTTTAATAATAAGTGAGAAAGGAATCGAGATCACAACACATCCTCCCACAGATTCTCCTAAAATTCTCCAGACAGCATCGGCCATCTGACAGAGAGTGAGGAAGATCCATGGAAGGAGATAAATAAAAGAAAATACAACTCGCAGCCCTTCACCACACAGCGTCTATGAGCCACAAAAGGAATTAAATGATGCTTCCCGAGGTGACAGGAGACGAAGCGAGGAAGGAGCAGAGGCGAGCTAGCCAAGGCAGAAACAATCACGCCTCGAAGAAGAGAGGGTCTCCGTCATCAACTCTTCCAAAATCCTTCAGAATCTTTAATTTCTTTTTCCATTTTCCCTTCTGGAAAATCGGTAGAAAAATGACTAGAAAGGAATCGAAGAACATGGAGACTCCGACAGAAATAAGAGCAATACGAGGGGATTGTCCCCATGGTTCCTTTTGGTGCCATCAAAAAGAATCTAAAATCAAGAAACAGAAAATCTGATAACTTTTACATATTCTTATTCTTATTCATGGTGTTCACTGTGTTCGCGATTCCTCTCTACGAATTCTTCCTAAGTTTATTGTAACTAAATTATTGAGGTCAATTGGACCAAATTAAATAAGTTATAAAGTATCAAATTATATATTGTGAATTACCTGTAATCAACCTGGACCTGGAATTGGAAATCTCAGATGTCACACCCGTGGCATCCGTAAGCGTATCAGTTATAGAATCATTATTTTGTAAAATTCATTATATTGTAAGTTGTTGGACGAAATCTGAAAAACAAAACAAAAACATGAATTAATAATTATCATTCAGTTGTGGCCCTCGACCTTATGTCGGTTGGGAAATATTCCAGTTAATTCGAACTTATCTTTTCCTTTTTGATTTGAACAATTAATATAAATATTTAACTTTAAACTTACCTTCTCATCTTCGTTCGTTGAGTGCTCTCATTTATATTGGCAAACCTTCTATTGATTCTCATATCGTTCATCATCGAATCTAGAAATAAGAAACGTAAAATTAAGTTAACATGATTTGCATCATAAATAATTGGCTCATCAACTTAGTCGTCAGCAGTGGTTATCTGAACCCGCTTGACGTAATTTAGGGACTTCGGTTCATACAACAAAATAGGCAAAAAGCAATAAAAATGAAACCAAAATTGAGGGGAGATAGGTAGAGGCGAACCCGCAGCACAGGCTGTATTTTGCGGGTTTGTCCTCCAAGTTGGAATGGTCGGTGGAGCGGGGACGCTATTCGCGTTTCCCTGCAACACGACTTTGCCATCGTCTATCCAACCTCCCCGACTAACCTAATTGGAAAAATTAACTAAACTAAAATGAAAACTAAATCTAATTAAAATAAAATGTAAAATAAATATATTTACCTGATTGGCATCCAAAATTCAGGGTCGTTGGTCGGCCTGGACTGGTGGTAATGGTGTGGGGTGTGTCCGTAGCATACCGTCCTCTGTAGCCCGGACACTCTCCACCGCACCTCTCCGTCCTTTCTGGGCTGGATGTGGTTGCTGGGCACGGAACCAGCACCACTTCCCCAACGACCCTCCTGTAAAATAAACAAAATAAAATTAACCTAAATAAAAATAAAAACTTACCTTCATTGGCAAAATTCAGGACAAGTCGTTGCTGCTGAACTGGAGTGACGGGGACGGTGGACGTTTGTCAATTGGAACGCTCAGCTATGCAAACGTCCTTCTCCGTCCCTTGTCCGTCCCGTCCAGTGGCGTTGGAGCTGAGGGCCATGGGAGGATGTCAAGCGTCCTCCAGGCCTCCGACCTTCACGCCGGCTTGTCCTCCTGCAATTAGGAGCAAAATAAATAAGTCTTCTACCTCCGCTTCCCATATCATTGGCAACAAACAAAATAAATTCGGCAAAATTTCCCGAGCAGACCGAATTTCCTCGGTGGGACCTGGAACCATTCGACCGTGAACTTACTCCGTTTGCCGTCAACGGTCGATGTGGTTCCGTAATCCCTCAGGAAGTCGGGAGCTCGTGGTGGCGAAGCCAGGGAAATGGAAGATTCCCATTAAGCCTTGGCCTCAGCCACCGAGCTACATTGCTCTTGGAATTCTTAAGCATAAAAATAAAGCATAAATCCTAGCTAAAATAAATTATGCATTTAAAATTAAAATAAATAAAATTAGCATTCTTACCATCTGTAGCTATGCTGGAGAGCCTAGGCTGGAGTTTCAGTTGAGCCTCCCTCCCCCTCCTTCATAGGTCTCCGGCCTCCTCCGGAGTGGTGGAACACCCCCGTAATTAATTTAAATACTACCATCTGACACCTACCATCCTTTACACCCTCATATTCCATATTTATCATTTATTAAATTATAAAAATTAAAATAATTCCACATTTTTCGGTGAGTTTCATAGATGCATATAGGTGAAGGGATGTGGTAAACTCAGGTATGGCCTCCCACCCTCACTAATATATGGGGAGGAGAATACCATACTCGTTTTATAAGTATATAGCAAGACCATATTGCTGTACGAAAGAAGCAAAATTGGCTTTCTCCCATTCTCACTAAAAAAAGCAAAATTGTCAATCTCCAGTTCACACTACAAATAGAATTGCCCATCTCGAATTTTTGACTTAAATAGTAGTGTTTAATTTGACTTTTCAGTAGAAGAAGCAATAATAAAACCTACTTGCTTATTTTTCCGAGAAACTTGTATACAATTAAATGCATTAAAAAATTGCGATCGGCAGGAGATGTGCAATTTTTTGCTTCTTCAGTAGTGACATAATAAAAAACAATATCAAGCCAAAACCAGTGCAGTGTTAGTCCATCGGTATTAAATTAATAATTAATATCGTAGAGGTAGGTACCTTTAGGTAGGTCCTTGTTTAATGTTTGGGCTTTCCACCGTCACCGGCACCGGCTTTGTCTTGCTTTGCTTTCCCATTCATCACTTCAGTATGACTCTGACTTAACTAATGGATCAATTGTATGGATTATGGATGATATTGAGGAAGACTGACAGACTGGCACTGTTTCTGTTTGTGATCACTCATTATTTATTAATTACTTAAGCAAAAGTACCTATGTACCCTTTAAGAACGATTTAAAAGCTATAATTATATCGGTCATCGGTTTCGGTATGGTATCAGTATGTTTTTTTCTTCTTCTTTTGACAAGATCACATAGTACATATACGTATTGTCAATTACCACACACACAAAAGAATTTTAGAATGGATGCCTTCTACATAGCATAGCATAGCATGGCATAGCACACATATTAGTAATTAGCTCCGCAAATACCTTCTTTGACTTTAACACACACTGCCCTATTATAAATAGCTGCAGTGATCGAACAAAACAAATATGTTGAAAAACGCTTGGTACTACGTACCTATAGTATGTGCATATTATAGAATATATGTAATTATTAGAATCACAGGAGAAGTGGCGAGGACGCTTCGGCATCAGCTTTTTCCACGCTAATAATGGCATTAATGGCTTTTGCTTTTACCTTTATGAAGGATCCTTCTTTGTTTTTCTTACATAATCGTGTGCTGCGTACTTTTGTGTAGTGCAATGTAGATACATGTATTTTGCTCTAGGCTTTTTCAAAATGTACTTTTCTATTGGGCTGAACATTGCAGAGCTCGTGGAACGTTCACGACTCCATGTCGATCTCCATTTCTTTCTCGCTATGTAACGTCTCGCAGTTTTAGCGTCTCTTTCCTTTACATTTTTTAACATCTATCTGTAGCAGGCTTGAAGTAGTTAAAGTTACATCTAAAGCGGTACATTATAACATTATATTATGTATAGTATAAATGTAACCTACTAGTACTAGTACCTACCCATATATACCTATATAGCTAGAGATATAGAGCATTCTTTTTTTTTATTTTGGTTTTAAGCTTGGGATTTGGTTTTTATACTGTATAATATACGAAAGTGATTGTGATATAATACAGAGCAGAGTCGTGAGTGAATTTTTGAGGTTCTTGCTGTTAAGTGTTAATGTGACTCCTTTCTGTCTCCGTATATCTTTCTGTCTGTTTGCAGGGAGTGAGATTGGAGACTTGAGATACTTGAGAAGTGGAGACCAAAAATCCAAACCGCACACAGGACCAAACATATGGGATGACGAAGACGATGACGATGACGAAGGGCTCTGTCTGTGCTCACGTGAGACGTAACACGGAGACAGCTTGGAAGCTCCACGGACTACGGTTACGGCTACAGCTACAGCTACGGCCACGGATTGGGGAGTGTGTAGCTAACTGTAGTAAGTTCTATCTATCATAGTATGATATATAACTGTATCACTTTTATCCTTTGATAAAATTTTGCATGTAGCCGTAGCGTCATAGCGTCATTCTAAAAAAAAGCGAATGGATGAAATGGAATGACGCGATGTGAGATGGCAAATGGATCCTACAGATATGTAGGTAGACTCTGTTCACAATGTTGTTGACTGTGGGTATTGTATTTTTGTAATTGTATTCTATTGTATTTAGAGACTTTGGAAGGGAAGAAGGGGGAGAAAAGATTAAAAAAAAAGATCAGATCAAAAACCAACCAAACCAAGAACATGGCAGAAGGCATTTTAAGAAAGAGACCAACTGATTCTGATGGGATGTGATGGAAATACGCAATACTACCACGTCCAAGTTGATGTCGATGTCGATGTCGACGTCGACATCAACATCGCATCGACATCGCAACCAGAGCCAGTGAAAAAGTAAAGAACACGCACTCATTCATCCGTAGCGGTGTGACACTCTGTCACGTATTTAACCTAATTTTTTTAAGACAACGAAAGAAAACGACAGGGACGACGACGTCGACGAGAGCAAGCAGACGAGATGAAAAACGGAGCTAATATCAACTACATGGAGAGGTATAATAATAGAATTTAATATAGAATCTGCTATACATACATACTGAACCTAGGTAATATCTGTGCGTATATGTAATTACCCATATTATAGTTAAGGTAGGTAGCTATATAGGCCTTCTTTTTCCTTAAGGACGACTCAATGGTGGTTGTTTTTGTCTTTTTGTAGTTGATAGTTGGAGTAGACTCCAAGTCGACGGGACGTTGCGTTGAGACGTTGAGATTGACGGATGTTTGTTGTTAAAGCATTATAGAATTCTACAGTGTTCCCTTATATTAATGTACTTTGACTTAACATATTTATATATTCGTAGCTCGTAGTTCTGTACCACATGATTTGTATATATTAGCAGGCATATATACCTGTAATTTTGTGTAGTTTTATTTTCTATAAAGAATCAAAGATGTTAAAGATGTAAAGTATTCAGGAATATAAAACCACAGGAGCACAGACAACCACGTATGTAGAAGAAGGACATCATGCAACAGGTAGCCTGTGTCGAGAGTGCCAAATGTCAAGACGCTTGCCATCCATCCATCCAGACTTATAAATGGACATGATAGTGGGGACGGAGACAGTGGACATATTATTATTATTATATAGCATCCATTCAATGCAAAGCAGCTACACAAACTACAACTACTACTATTAAATGCTACTAATGGGCTACTGTGCATTGTGCCCTGTCATGTGTCGTCCATTATATTCAAAGTATATTTTTATTTTTGTTGTCATTTAATCACAAGCTGTCAGTCCTCGTTCAAGGTGCTCCTCTGTCGCTCGCCCCTGTCAACATCAATCTTGTAACATTTTTCAAAAATGTCCTCTCATTCAAAAATGTCACACGTCACATACTTTTTAAGCGCCACTACCTATTTTCAAAATATGTAGTATCCTTTTTTAAATATTAGAAATATCACAAAATACTTTACTACAGAAGAAAAAGAAAATTTCTTTAGTTTATAAATTTGAGTAAGATAATACCTTTCTCCATTGTGCTCTTTACTCAGACGAAAAAAATTTCTTTTTTTACATTCTAAATTTTGAATTGATAATTTTTATGAAATGTATTTTCGTTTGAATTTCTGATAAATTACAGTAAATTATTCAACTATTTTGCTTAAATAGCTTTCTTTCAATGGGCACACCAATACCAATACCAATGCTCATTGATTTTTGATTTTGATTTTGTGATTGTTTTCTAACTCCATGTATACTTTCACACTTATTTGAAAATGTTAAAGAGCTCCTTAAATTTTAAATTGGTAAAATACTAAATAAAAGCCCCGTCAATTCCAAATTCCATTCCATCCCATGCTCCCAATGCTAAATACTATAAAGTCACTCAACAAAATGTTTTTGCATTGATTGTATATTCTGATTATCTATATGTACTATAACTGTGTAGAACTTCCAAAAAATCGATTGGAATTGGACGAGGAAACTAGCCAACGCCATGCCAAGCTATTATAGGCATAATATATATAGCATATATAGCCACAACAGTATTATAAGGATATATATATATATATATATAGTGTAATCAAAATAAAATGGCTAAACCGTGGCCATGCAACTGTATCATCTGTATAGTGTAATGCTGCTGCTGTATGCATTCTTTTAGAAAAGTGATAGAATTTTTAACCATAAGACCGACCAACTACCAGCACCAGTGAGACCAAATTCTACCACCACCACCACCACCACCACCACCACCACCATACCATAACACCAAGGAAAGGAAGCTAAGTAGATAATAATATAGATAAAATGTATTAAGATGAAAATGAAAACGAAGCACATGTCTTCATTATACATATATATAGTGCGCACAAAAAAACACAAACCTACCATCTCCATCTTAGACACCGCGTAGACTTTTATCATTAGACATAGAGCGTAATGTAGATTGATACAATTTACACTTTTTGTTTTTTTGTGTGTTGTTCTTGTTGTCTTCGTTTTATTCTTCCGTAGAAAGTTTGCGCGTTTGCATCATTTTAGTTTTAGATTAAAAAAGTGAAAATTGTAACATTCCATTTTTTTATACCTTGATGAGGATTTATGACACACGATTCTGACACTACTGTGGCAGAGGCAGAAGTGATGGGGATGTGGTATAAAAATGTGGAAGGTATAGACACACACGAAAAAGAGGAAAATTTATAATATTATATAGAGCTATGTGGATAAATTAAATATGTACACTGTTTTAAAGACTACACCGCACCGATTGGGCATAGGATTATGAGTGGAGTGGTGTGATAGTGATAATATCTCTCTGTCTCCATACTGTAATAATGTGTAAAGGATGAATACAAAATCCAAATCAAAAAAACAAGAAGGAATCAAAGGGAAAAGAATAGCTTAATTAAAGAGAATAAATATTTAAAGATTGGTTTCTAGATCAGAAATCTGATGGACTGCCAGGGACGCTGTCTAATTCTGATTCTGAAATTCTGACCGACCGAAACTATTTTCCCTTCCGTTCTATGCTCTTATTTTTATTCGCTCTGGTTTAATTGGTAATTTTGGAGGAGCTGTTATACTTGTACTGTGTATTGTTTACAATGATTTAAGAGTATAAGACTATAGGACTGTAGGAGATTGCAATATGCATTTAGAGGCGGCTATCCATCGAGCTCATTGCTGTTGTAGTATATGATACTAACAATTCACGACTTGAGATTTCACTGTCTGTAATCTGTAATATCGACACACGTAACTCACACATCGCATCGGAATTGGTGTAAATTATTAAATGGGCTAACTTTTAGTTTGCTACTTAGTTAGTATAATAATGTAGGTACCTATTTTATAGTCAGCTTATTGGTGTTTTAATATTTTCAAAAAATAAAAATATTGGGCAATATAAATATCATAATGTTAATATTTAAAATTAAAGTGTTCACAGGTTTGATCGCGAATCATCTAGTAATTCATACGTACTACAATAAATAAAGCATACAACTAAACTGACATATTTATTTTCTCTTAAACTTTTTATTTTTTTTCCTTGAATTGCAATATACATATGGTGTTGAAGTTAGGTAGGAAATACTGACAGTAATTGCCCAATATAGGTGCTGTAATTATTGCAGAAGAAAATATCAATGTCTAAATTAGAATGAGAATTTGAGATAATTACAGCTTTGAATTTTGCATTTTTTTAAATGGAATTATGCTTATATATATGTCATATGTCATATATAGATACATATGCCTGTAGTATTTGGATTTTTGTTTATTTATACTAACCATGTAATAACAGTACTAGTTGCAAATGTAAATAAGATGAGATTTCATCGTATTTGTATTTTGCATGAATTTAATTTGCATAGTAATAAATAGTGATGCAAAAACCTACCCAAATATGTACCTACCTGTGAATCTATGCAAACTATATAACTGGCTAAAAATGGCCCTGAAACAAAATTAGAAATTCTACAAACTTTTATAATTAAGTTCTCCTATCCTTTATTTTTTAATTGGAAGATTTAATCATTAATCAAAATTTTTAATTCAAGTCAAAATATAGCGTATAGATTCCATAAATATATCGAACATTTGTCTATATCGGACTTTTTTTAGCTGTCCGCTTGCCATATAATTGACGCTCTATATAACGGCCTTTCCATATTTCGTACTTTTTTCATCTTTGCCGTGAATTACTCTAAACGACGATTCCACTGTATTTTGCATTGTTTTTCAGTATTTTCTTGCTACCTACATATATATTATTATGGCATTCATAAAATCAAAGTCTGGTCCCAAATTACATAAAATGCTTTTTCTTTTTGATATCATCTAATATAATAAATGATTGCGTCCTCATCTTTGCCTTTTCCTTTTGTCCTTATAAGTGGATAGTAGATATGTATTTTTGCGGCTACTGCATGCGACTACAAAATATCATTTCAATTCAAAACTATTCGATTCAATTTTCCCCATCCAATCAAATCTTTCGTAAGCGTAACAAGAGACAAGAACACTATTAACCGAATGGAATGTCTATGTACAAAAGTACAAAATTCTAGGAAAATCTCAATTTAAAAAAAACTGCTGCATTTTGCATTAACTGCATACATATTATGTACAATAACAGAAAAGAGCTTTTCCGCCAAAATTTCAAAATTAACACAATAGGTATAGGTAAAAACGTTTACAAAATTTCGTAGGTGGCAATTTTAAAAACTGTATTACTCATAGTATTTTTTAATCTTGAAAAACAAACAAGGCATCTGCTTAAGCAAATATAATATCAGTATGTACAATGTATAGACTGTTTACTGTTTCAGTTGTTAATAATAACACAAGGGTATTATTTTGCACAGCAAAAATCACCTTCAAATTCGAGCGCGGTACGGAAAGAAAGAAGAAAAGGAAAGGAGAAGAGCGTTTTTGGCATAGCTTCTTGCTTCATTTATAATAATTATGTAGAGAGAGAAATATGTATCCTCATGGAAGATCAAAACTACTCAAGACTTCAAGACTCTCAAAAGAATGATACACACAGTAAAGATGAAGGCTGAAAAAAATGACAACAATAATATAAAAGCACATGTTCGTTCAGTCAGCAGCATTAAGCAGCAGTCAAACCCTCTATACTGACACTGAATATAGATAGTGAGACAGATATACGAATAACTGACAGATATAGGTATGTCTACCTGGGCAATTTACAACTCATATGCATATGGTAGGGTTTGATCGTTTATAATGCACAATCACAATGGTCAATGGAGCACCCTACCTTAAGTTTTCTCGTATAAACTCCCTATATAATTATACCCATAGATATGTAGATATTCCTATAATAAATCCAAAGCCAAAATCCAAATTTGCATTATAGTTTAGACATTACTACCATTACAGTATACATGTGCCATATTATGTACGTGGCAGACAGCAGTAGAAGCCGAAGCCGAAGAAGTGCTTCTCCATCTTTTCTCGTCTACCGTTAGCAGACATATGAGATATAGGTACCTATATTAAATGCACATATTACCTTTTGATTTTGGAATGAAGGGCGTGTGCTCTGATTTTCAATTGAGGCTCTCAAATTCATCTCTTACTACTTACTACTCTTGTTCTTGTAATGTGTTGTAATGTGGTGTGGATTGTAGTGGAGGTAAAAGCATTTTTGCCCGATCCCGATCGTGAGTACTGTGAGTAGGGCTCTGGGTCTTTTATAAGCGGCTATAGAGTAAATCCTGTGGCTATAGTTCATATAGCCAGATCCAATATATAGTAGAGAATTTTAAAAATATCAGCTTGTATCCACGTCCACTTAATTTTATATGTACATACATACCTACGTAAATGCTTCTATGCGTCTAAATTATTAATAATTGTTAAGTGCATTTAATTCCTCACTGCCGTCTCCGTCCTATCCTATATGCAGCTATAATATGCTTTTACAAAGGCGATGGCAAAAAGTTACGCAATCACAAAACAACCCCGAGACGAGAGAGGATATATCTATGCAAACCCTTGGCTTTGGCTTTATATAACTTACCGCATATTATACTGTATCTATATAGCGAGAAAGAATGCCTTGAATTTAAATTGTAAAATAGCTATTACCTATCTGCCGATCAGAATCAGAATCAATAGAGCGTACGATGGTACGATGATGATGACGACGAGCATTTAGATTTCAGAATATAGTAGTAGTGATGGTTGTGAGGCATTTTCGAGGGGATGACGCTGACTATATAACTATAGGCAATGTAGAATCGTATATATATCTGTAATTTCTCAAGTTTTATGAGCTCAAGTGTGTGTATTCAGATTTGGATGTATCGATTTGAGATGGGGGAGACAAAGATAGCGAGAACGAGAACGATTAGAAGACAAAAGTGGACAGGCAGATTAGTAGTAGAACATGGACTTAGGCGACAGTTGTTTGAAGTTTATTATTTTTATTACGAATTATAGCCGTCATTTAACAAGAACAATAGTTAGATGGGAGCCTACCTTAATATGTTGCTTTACTCAAGATACTAGATGTACTAATATGTATAATTATTAGTAGGTACGCACTGATACCGATAACAAAAAAAGCAACGTAATCGCGTTAGCATAACTCTCATAATTGATATGTATTCTGACAATGAGATATCATCAATATGGACTAACATTGAATTATGACGATTGTATAAAATGATGCCACGAGCCAATATATCGTAACATACTGTGATGGTGGGGCATTTGGCATTTTTATCTATATGACTGCGAGGGAAGATCTCTTATTTTCCATTTTTTTTTCAAGTTTTTTTGACATGCAAAAATACGATGAATTAGAAATGCAATCGGGCTGAATTGGGGCCGTTTCATAGCATTGCTCCCTTAAAATTAAAATCTAATTTTCACCTAAAACTTGAAAGTTTCGTTCTATAAGGGGTTGTCCGTAAATGATGTCATCGAAATAGCCCAATTTCTAGGAGGAATCTATGACCCCCCCCCATCCTATCATCAGCTTAAACATTGCGTGATTAGCTATCTTTAACATGGGATGTCACTAATATCCAAGTAGACCCATCGGCCGTACCCGCGAGGTCATTTACGCACAACTCCTAAAAAATCATAAACGGACATCTGATTCCCGATTCCCGACCGATACGAAATTTTGAACTGATTGGCTTTAGAACTTAGCACAGTCGGTTTTGGCATGCGCGCGAATTCTGACTTTCAAATGTCACAGTTTTCCAGTTTCCAGTGTTTAGAAAGTTTTTATATGTTACGATAGATGTTTTAGATTATTCGGCAAAAGTGTGAATTAATTATGAGTTCCGAATTCTAACCTAGTAATTAAATTGTGACGTAGAAGGGCAAATTATTTTCGAAAGTGGGTGCCAGTATTTTGGTCTAGTAACAAAATTCAAATGCCATTCATAGTGGTCAATTTTGTGCTTCACTGGTGAGTTGAGCAAACTCTGTCAATTCTGTTTTTGGGTGATCAGCCCATTCTAATATTCTAATATTCGAATTCGAATTCCATGGAATTTAAAAATTGGAATGCAATTTTTATTCTAACTATGACTAACGTGCTCATGCAATTACTTTACCTATAATAATTTATTTTGTTGGAATGTTTTCATTTTCATTGAAATGAATTTCGTACCAAGTACGAAAGTACGAACCACATCCAACTGATATCCAACATCCACTTCGACATGCCACGAGCTTCATAATTTTAACCGCAAGATTTCCCACTCTCACATATTGACATTAACTGTTGTACTGTCCTGACATTATTATCATCTGTGCTCTATACTATAATGCAAGAGCCCACTTAAACTTAAGCAAACACAAAAGAAAGAAAGGTATGTACCTATACATATGTAGGCTGAGTGAGCAATATGAAAAAATACAGGTAAAATAATATACAGATATTACTATATACCAACTAACGTTTTTATTTTATTAGGTTTTTCACAGTATTCTTGGCAACTGGAATGGTAGGAGTCTACCTTTGTAGGTGTATAGGTAACTGCCATTTGGATTTGGGCTCTTGGTTTTCTTCACACCGCACCGTTGCTGTCTTTTGCAGTATTTTTGCAGTGATGTGATTGTATTATATTATATGGGAATGATGATGGTGATGATGATATCATTTCCCCTTCTTTCCCAGAAGCGTATCAGCAGATCACTACAACTACAATACAGCTACATTCATAGCAGTAAGACAAAAGTACAAAAGACAACATATATATCATCGTCCATTTATTTTTATTTCATATTTTATATTTGAGACGTGTCGTTCCCGTTCTCGTTTATTCTTTACGATTTCATTCTAAACTAATGTCAGTCTCTGGTCTGGTCTGTTAGTATTAAGAAGACTCTGAGTGCTGAAGAACATAGCTGAACAGTATTAAGGCAGGGTAAGGCGGTCTCTGTATGTAATTGTAATAGAATTAGAAACAGAAGAGGTTAGTAATATTATTATTATTATTATTATTATTATGGTTATGGTATATGGTATGGCTGTGGGTAGGGCAAAGTGAAATTCAGATTTCATAAAATGTAGCCTCCAACCAATACATCATATCACATCCCATCGTTTGCTCGTAGTCGTAGTCGTAGTCGTCGTAGTTTGTCTAGGTGTATTATTGTAGAATTTCCAAAACGAAAACTAAAAGCTCCAAACTCTTTTGAGTCTTTTGAAATTTGTTTTGTAAGTTGTTTGCTCTGTTTTCGTGAAGTTGTTGTAGGGAGGTACATATTTGTTTCTCTATTATTATAATTACTATTATATTCTTACTTAATTTGAAAATTCCAAAAAAACCAAAAGTCAAGAGACGTCAAAAAGCTCGGAGCAAGTGGCTGAAAGCTCCAATAAGTGAAGGCATAGGCAGGCAGTGAAGAGGGATATAGAGGACATTACTATTAAGTGTATATACAGGAACAGCAGCAGCAGTAAGAAAATTGTTATGGATTTATTTGTTTAATTTTCTTTTTCTTGATATCTTATGGTATTTTCTTCGTTTTCGTCAGTTTTGTATATATTTGTATTTGTCTACTGTAGTTTAAAAAGTTTTATTCTGTTTCTGTTTTTCTCTTTCTGACTGAATATATGGTTAGGTTAGGTTACTGGGACTGGGACTGGTGACTGGTGAGACGTTTAAAGTGCTTTGCTTTGTTTTGTTCTCCTCTCTGGGTTACACCTACCCCTTGAGGGTGAAGTGTATATTATATTGTATCTATGTACCTAATTTATGTGTAGGGATGAAAAAATTGAAAAGGATGGTGTCAATATAGGTATATAGGTAAAGGTATGTGCGTCATATATATTTGTATATTCACAAGTTATTTACATGGAGACTTTGGTCTTTGGATTTGAATTAAAAAAGTCCTCCTGCCAAGATCTAAATTATCTGTATCTCTGTAGTCTTTTCATTATGTACTTTATGTAGGTAGAGATGCTGTTTGAAGATTCAGTTTCAGTACTGCTCTGCTTTCACTCATCCCACAAGTACAAGTACAAGTTACACTTAAATTACTCGTATGATCAAGTCTTGTAAGAACGTGGGGCCTCATCCCATCGGCCCATCATAGCATCGGCTTGATTCTGTTTCTATATGTGTATCTGTAGTATGCTCCCTGCCTTCCATTTCCCTATATACGCATACTATATGATGATGATGATGATTATTTCATGATTTCAAAACAAAAAATTTAGGTTCCAAACAAATCCTGAACAACCCAATGCGTGCATTATTAACTTGTTATGTTGTGTCTTTGATGTTCTCATTTCTTTCAAATTGTCAAATTAACAATTTTAAACTATGCTTGCCACTGCCAACTACCGTGCCGCCGCAATATATATGCTACCACACTCGCTCGATCCCCTCGTTCCCATCTCATCATCTCGCGTCTGAATTTCAGAATCAGAATTATTTCGCCTAGGGTTCCATGATAATCCAATTTGAAATCCAATTCCAATTCCCAACAGCTTATAACAGTTAGACTTCGTATAGAGTCGAAATCGAAATTGACTTGGGACAGTTTCTAGTTCTGTTGTTGTTGCCAATTGCAACAAAAACATTTCGATTTCCTTGAGCTTTTTGATTATTCATTTTGTATTTTGCATATATGTATTGCACATTTACTAATACTTTATTTCATTTCTTTTGTTCAGCTACATATAGGTATGTGAGATTGAAATTAAAATTGAAATTGAAGAATTCGGCATGCTTCTTGCCTTTAGAACTTTGCCTTATTTGTTATAGTATCATTTGTAATGAAGTTGATGACAGAATTAAACAGAAATAGATTTCCAAACCAGCATACATTAAAAATGTAGGATAGTTTGCAAACGGCATTTCAAAAATAGTATTATGGAAAACGAAATCGAATTATTAATTAAATATATGAATTTTTTAAATATTTGTATGACTGACGACAACAAGCTCTGCTAATAAATACTGCAACAAAGAAGACACTGTGGCGCACGTCTTTTAGCTCTAAATATGAAGCAAAAACGAAAACAACTGAAAATAATACTAATAGTTACTGAAATACTAATAAAATGAAACAGAATACACTTATGGGCTTATACGCAGAGCCGGACGAAGGAATTGATTTTAGGCAGCAATTTGTTTCCATACAAAAATGTTTTTCTTTGTTATAAAGCAAAATGTTGTACGTTTTAGGAAAGTTTAAAATGTTCTATTTACATGTTTTGAGAAAGGTGTTAAATGTATTATTTATGTGTCTTTGAAAATTGTTAAATGTTTTATTTCCAGGTTTGTGAAATGTACAAAAAACTTTATTTTGCATGTTTTTGAAAAGTCAAATCATTCTTCTCACATATTTTTGAAAACTGCAAAATGTTCCATTTACATGTTTTTTGAAAATTCAAGCAGCGGGGGCTGCCTGTGCTGGCCACATTATCCGACCCTGGGCTTACGTTTAATTCAACAAAATTTTGATTCCCAGAAAAAAAGTAGAAATTATTGCAGCATCAGGTAACACAATTCTTAATAAACTTGAGTTCAGTACAATCAATTCAGTAACAACTCTTAACAACCATTTTTTCACCCCATTCAACACTTTGATTTTGGATTTAAAGGTGTGATATCTTAATTAATTTAAGTGATATGTCTTCAATCAAAAAATGAAAGAAATCAAAGTCAACTGCCAACTGCTTTCAACATTATAAGGCAGTTATCATTAGTGAGTGAATTACCTTTTAAATTTTTAGGAAAGGAACCTAATTTATAATTGTGATGAAATAAATTCATCAGTCAGTCAAGTGTGCTATGGCTATAGCAACTAGTCACTAGTGAGTTGACAGTTGGGTTCAAAGAAGTTATAGATGATCGGAAATCACATGTAATGTGAAGTCTTCATATTATATACAACTAAAATTTCACGAAGAAATCCGAACCAAGATCAACACGTGACCAGCAGGACGCATAGGACTGATTACAGTCTAGAACCTAGGACTAGAACAGGAAATTATGGAAATCCAAACGTTGAATTAAAGCTAACAGGTATAAAAGCTATAACAACTAATAATGTTTTAATGTTTTAAAGAACAAGAACAATACTGCAAAACTTTAGACTACTGACTATGTAGACAATACAATACGCTCTGATTGATATTACATTGGAATCGGCTTGGAAAATGGCAAATTGGATCCACGACGAGGGACGACCGACGACCGACGGAACTACCGACAAAGTTGATGGTGGATGTGGATCTGTGACGTCGAAGAAGCTTACTCTATCATCAGTTCCCCTCAGTGTTTATGGCACTACACTGCGAGCTTATAGTTAAGTGTCCTGCGGTCGGATAATTAACTTCAACTGTCAGCCTATCCCAATTTTTTCATCTTACCACCAGAACCATAGCATAGAGGAATAAAAAGACGAGTTTTTAATAAGTCAGTAATTACTGTGTGTCGTCGTTTACACTTTAACTGCACCTACTACACAGCAAATCTATAAGCATTATGCACGCTTAATAGTTTTCATTGGCTTGAGCTTTGGGTTTGACTTATTACTTATTATCTTTTTTTTTCTTTCATAGATTAAATTGTAACAACTTTGTTTGTAATAATGTGTTACAATTCCAAGTCCAACTCCAAAACTCCAACACCGACACATACAGGATAATATAGAAAACTGAAGGGTGCATTACACCTTAGCCTGATCAGAGCTTTAGCATTGTGTACATATGAAGAGTTGTTTGGCAAAACGGGTTAAGTCCATCAAAGCAAATACAGAAAAAATGAATAAAACGTTACAGGATTCAATTTTTTTCTACAGGTACTGTAACTGACGAAGCGCTATTACAAGTAGTTTCATAAATCTAGACTGATTCTGACGTTTTTTAGTCATTTTTTAAATATTTTAAGCTGTGGACTTATCACCTTTGGCCATAAAGTCAATAACTTAACATGGAGTAAAAAGTCTGTGGGATGAAATTTTAATCGTAAGGAGTGAAACCAAACTTTTTAAATTTTAAACTTTGTCGAATAGAATTTCCCTACTTCTCCCTTTTCCCCGCGGATAAGCAGTAGTTCTGGTGGATGGAACAGCGGACCGGCGGTCTCGGAGTCTGAACTGACTGATCCTCTACCTCTACCTCGGATGCCCCGGCCGGCGCCACTGGCCCTCTTGCGAGTTGTTCGTCCTCGTCCGGCTTGGGCCCGAGACTTCGCCCCCTGCTCCAAATCCGCTCTGCTATATCTCTTTAGCAACTCTGCTCCTCTCAATCGAGCAACCCCGGTCTGGCTACGTAGCAACCGGCGGTTGGGTTCTGGCTCCGTGATGAATGGATGGGATGCACTAGCAGTATGTCCGGTGTGCTGGTGCCGGTATTATGCTTCGCCACTAACACCCAAAACCAACTAATGACCGTTAAGGTTTTGGTTCCCGTGATGATCTCAACACACTACTATTATGCCGGCTTCTATCACGCCTCAATGTCCACGAAATCAAAGTCACTGTTCTTATTAATTTGAGGGATAATAAACTGATCTCCGAGTCTTTAATTCACACAAATTGTCAACCTCAATAAAGTACAATACAGCACAGGTTTCCGGTCTATTAATTGACCACAATTATTCACAAATCTTAACCTTAATAAATAGGAAATAGAAATAAATATAATTGGAGAAAATCTCCGTATAAGTTAACACACAAAAGTATGGCGGCAGGACTTCACTCAACTCTAGTTCTTACGACAAGTACCACCTTGTTAAACGGAGCAGCTCTAGAATGGAAGTGGTGTGCTGAGCCCTTCTCTTCCTCCGCTCAGCCTGCTCTCATGCGACGGCCAACCGTCGTCCTACTTCTGCTATACCCCCTAGCCCGCTCCTCCGCCTATACCTACATCCTTCTCCCTACTATAGGCTGCGGAAAGTTTCCAACTCAACCGACGCTGTCGTCCGGTTGTCGTTCTCCACTCCTTTATCCTTTTTCCCTCCACTGCTATTCATAGATGGCCTAAATACATAAAAGTCCCGATTCCACTTCACACTATCCCCCCACACCCGCTTCGACTAGGTAGTACTCCTCTAGCATCGAAGCATGCTCCTGGTGTGCGTTACCGTTGAAGCGGAGTGTAAATACAAAAAAGGAACCCTGGCCTGCAGTAGACTACCGCCGCCTCTATGCTCATTCTACTTCACACTGGACCTGACTCGCCCAAGCCCTCATTACCGCCGGTACCACATTCTCGGTATCCCGGCCCCAACACCTATGCACAGCCCGACCGCCGTTACCTCGTCAATTCATATACACATACTTGTCATGATCCATAATAACATCAAATTCGTAACATAAAATCTCTACACCGCCGGACCGCACTTCATCATATACACAACCATTTTCACAATGCCATAATACCGCCGATACACCTCGGCCCTCATATCCTATACACTTATACATTATTACCTCACATCATAATACCGCCGAACCGCAGCTCAGCATTACACATAAAATAATTCCAAAGTCAAAACATAAAAAATTAAAACTACCATAACTTCCTCAACACCGCCGAACCGCAGCTCGACCCTTTAAAATAGATACAAAAAAAAAACTCTTTTATCGTCAAGAGAAAAAATTCATAACCGCCGCTAAGCGTTAAAATAACAAAAATTGCACAAAGTGCTAAAACTTAACCTAAAGTATAAAAAATAGTACAAAAATATACACTCTTTGGTCCTTACACGAACCCCTTCTTCCTCAGATCCTTCTAATCCCGCGGTGGCGTTGAACCGTCATCTTCGGTCACGACGACTTCCTCTGTCTCCGAAATCACTAGGTCCTGATCATCCCGACTTGCGCTTTCATCCGCGGTCCCTTCATCCTCCGTACCAAACAAATTCGGCCCTCGGAACCGGTCCAAATTGTACAGCTGTGTCCCCGGTACCCCTAATACGCCAGCCTCAAACGAATCGCCGGCCGGGACTCCATTCTCTCCTTGCTGTACCCCCGTCGCTTGGCTCACCGCCGGTGTCTCTATCAGCGATCTCTCTACCGAAGTAAACGACGAGCCCATCCCCTGCATCATGCTTGATCCCGGATCCCCCGATCTCGCAGCCCGTGCTTCCTGCTCAACACGCACTTGAGCCGCCACCGCTTCTACAAAACTATTCCGGTCCTCCACTGACCACGCTTCCTGATTTAAGTTCTGCACCCTCAAATCCCCGACTGCCCGCACACTCTCCATTAACTGTACTTGTAAAGCCTTTAACCCCCGCTCTACCTCAGAATTCCGGAACACTGGCTCATTGGGCACTCTCACTATCATCCATGGTCTAGACGCTAGCATATTCTCCGCCGCTCTCATGATGTCGTACGAACTTACAGACGCGGGTCCACGAACCAACCCTATCAGCTGCGTCAATAACAACTGCCGATCTTCATCCGAAGCGCCGGCCTCGTATGCTCGTATTTCCACTTTGTGAAAAGCCTCCTGGATGATATCCATTCGAAACATCACATCATCCTCCCCCGGCTTAACCAACTTCATATGCTCAACGTCCACCCACTCGTCGCCTATCCGCGGTTGTACCAGATTCTTCGACATACATGTACTTGGTATATGTCCAACCGCCCGACAGTCCCGGCATATCGTCCAGATCTTATAGATCCCTGGTTGCGTTGGCGCGTACACCGGTCCCTTGGTTGTCATCACCAGCAACCTCCTCTGCATAGGAATATGATTTTCCGGGAACAAGAGCCAACCGCAAGCAAAGTTAAAGACATATACCCTTCCTAATAGCGGATGCTTACTATTCGCTACCCGGGTGTCTGTCTCCTTCAACATTTGCATTACTTGAGCTCCTGCCTCCCGAATCGCCTTTGCCTTCGCCTCTGTTCGGCCCATAAACTGAGATTCTATGAGCTTCTCGTACCCCGTTGTCGTCCAGAGGCGGTCTTCTCCCTCTTCATCCGAGCAACCCAATTCCACCGCCGAACTCGCAGTAACATCATCGAGTCTCGTCTTCTTCGCCGGCGTCTCTCCCGTAGTCTTCCTTTTACGCTTCGGCCCCTTCTCCTGAGCCTCGACATTCTCGTCAGGCACCGGCGCTTCCTGACTTTGTTCGAGTTCACTACGGCTGCGACTCCGAGTCCTAACCGGCGTATCGCTCTTCTTCCCCGGAGCTGTTATGGACTTAGCCCCCTTTGAACTCGACGCCTTACTTGCAGCCTTCACGCGTGCATCTTCTCTCCTCTGGGCAGCCAACTTTTCCTTCTTTTCCTTTTCTTCCAACTCTTTCTTTCGGCGCTTCTCGGCCTCTGCTAACTCCTTCTCTGCTGCCAAGCGCCGGGTCTCCGCTCGCAGCACACTCCTCGCCGGGTCCCAATCACTAATCATCACCTTGCCCGACTCATCCTCATCTTGCCACGCCGAATGCGACGACTCACACCCGTCTTGATCATATAACTGAACCTCAACGTCCAGTTCATCCAAAAAGTTCAAATCCGAAGCCAACTTTATCGCCGGTTTCAGGGCATCCACATCAACCCATCGTTCTAAAACCTTCTTCCCCTGCATCATACGCTCCGGCGCCTTCTTTGCGTCTCCGGATTGCGTCGTCACGCACCACTTATCGACGAATTCTCCGAATTTAACATGGGCTTCTTTGAAATACTCCCATACCTCGTTCAACTGACCGCACCTGGCCTTGCCTGCCCACTTTGATGGTGTGTCCGTTGCCTTGACCACCGCCGTCCGAGCTTGTTTCACATAAAACGGTACCGGCTATCGTTCTAAAAGATAGCCACTCGCCGGGTTGTAGATCTAAACTATAAGCCATTTCTCGGCGCAACACTAATAATATGGGTAGCAACCCCCGCTGATCAATGTCCAGGTCCGTATCAAACTTTTCGTCCTTTATGAGCAGCAGGATCTCCCTTAACACCATCCGCATGTCTTGCCGAAACAGTGGTGTTGTAAATTGCGGCTTGATCACCGGCATCCTGGCACTCATAATGTCTTTCCGGACGTCCGTCGCTCGCAGCCACCGATCGTAACCCATCGAAACTGACGCAAACGACTCTGCGTACAAACGACCGAGGTTTAACACCCCTAACGTTACCGTCGTCATATACTGCACTTGCGTCTTTCTCAACACAATTCTGTCCTTCTTATTTTTAGGCGGTCTGTTGTCTTCCGCCGTATCGACGATAGATAACACTATATCCGGAAAAATCGTACATACAGCTTCCTCTACTCGACGGGGCACCGCACTCTCATACATTGTCCTCCAAAACTGCTGCCACAAATGCTTGACATCAACTGTATGGCGCGGCCGAATGTCCGCAAAGTTCCGAAGCAACTCAAATTGCGGCCCCAGATCATAAAACCATTTCGTGGCCAAGTTCTCCTCTAACCACTTTAACACATACACTCGAGCCGTATGAGGGAGGGCCGCGAACCCCAACAACAACACTGTATTACCGTCCGTAATACCTATCACTGATATATAACCCCTCTTCGTTGTCTGCCGGTTCGCCCTCCAAACTTTCACTCCCAAATGCCACATTTTGTCCAAACGGCTTAGCGCCGCTATCACCTCCTCTTCCGTGCTGGCATCTGCACACACCGACAGCTTCACCGTTGGGGTCGGTCTGGTGGCTGTCGCCTTCGGTTCCCAGAACCCATCGCGGTCCAAGAACGTCTTGATGTTCCTGGCTGGCAGATCTTCCTCCGCCTCTTCTTCATCTTCATCGTCTTCTTCCTTAAGACGATATCTGTCCACCATTAGAAACAGAGACTCATCATCTTGTGGTCTCTTGTGGACCGGCACTATTCCCCGGCTCCGAGCAAGATGTCTCTTTCGCCTCGAGAGCCATCCAAATTGAACGGGTTCTGCCCGTATCTCCGGCTTGAACACTCGGCTGTTCAAACCCTCGCTGCACGAGAAAGCGCTCCACGACACCTCCTTGAAGGCATTCGCCATGTCGACCTCCCATTGCGGTGGGGCGGTCATGCTAAAAAAAATTTTAAAACCACAGATTAGACATTGTCTAAGTGAGATTCCCCTCACTCCCGTCTCGCTGTGTTTCCCACACATGTCATGCATACATTAAAGTAAAGTCGTGAAAAATATCAATACCGGCGCCGGCCAACCCGGCGCCATAACCTTAACCAAACAACCCCGGCGCCGGCCGACCCGGCGCCTCAAACTTAACTACTTGCGGTAACAGCTCCGGTTTCCCGGCCCCATTACCTAATATCCCCGCAACGTTCCATCAGGAATCTCCTGATTCCCTTCCTGTCTCTCATGGCCTTCTGCCAACTCACGTTCTACCCGGTGCCTACTAAGATGCCTTCTGCAAATACTTAACGTTTAAGTGCGTTCCCTTTTTCGTTTACCCACAGAAGCTTTTAAACTGTGACCAGACAACCGCACCACTGGCCGCTGGTATGGTTACGGACACTGAGTTGCTCCCTTGTCGAGGTCTTGGCTCCGCAACGCCTCACTCCGAGCGGCCGCAACTCAGGCTGAGTTTTTGTGTTTATACACGCGGGACTCTACCGGTGTTCTAACTTGGTGTAAATACTACTGTCTACGGGGCTTTCCTCAATATCTGTGGATCTGGGATTGGCGTTTTGAGCCCAAAACTGGCTAATAGATATGCGGCTACGTACCTCATCTTGTTGATCAGACTAGAATTCTACCATCACCATCCCCCCGTAGCACTTCCGGTGATCTATTCTAGCTATACGCGCCTACCTCTCGCTATCCAATTCGCTTTTCGTTCCTTTACCCGGCGGTCCGCCGCCCTCAGAATCGTGACATTCTTCAGCTCAACATGCCTTTACTTAACTTATATGAAAAACATCACAAGAAAAGTGAAGTTCTCGGCGGCTGTTTCTTTGAAATCCGATGCCGGCCAACTGTCTCATGGAAGTTTGTGGCCACATCACCCGCGATCAGTACAACCGCGTTTTCATCCCCCCTACTTTTTACGTCCAACCCTTACTCTAGCAAATTACAATGTCCTCCAGACCGAAGTCTGGGTTAAGCTTGTTTACACTCCCACAGCTCTGAGTCTCCGCTACGCCGCTAAACTTCCCTTACTCTAACTTAAAGCTCTACCCTAGACTAGCACTTCTACGTGGTCTCCGGGTCTCTGTCTCCGCTTTGGCTTGCGCCTTCTACCCTAGACTAGCACTTCTACGTGGTCTCCGGGTCTCTGTCTCCGCTTTGGCTTGCGCCTTCTACCCTAGACTAGCACTTCTACGTGGTCTCCGGGTCCCTGTCTCCACTTCGGCTTGCGCCTCCTGCCCTAGACTAGCACTCACTGTGGTCTCCGGGTCTACTACGCTTGGCTTGCGCTCCACGTCTACAGGATAGTCAGTACCTAAACTTACATAGATTTTACGGTCCTACGGTGGCTGCTTCCTGGGAAAAATTTGATAGTCCACGCTTCTGCTTGCGCTCCACGTCTACACGATGGCCTACACCTAAACTAACGTAGATTTTACGGTTTTCCGGTGCCTGCCTCATGGGAAATTGAATTTGTCCTGAGCTTGCGCTCCCTCATAACATCCTTATCCCTAACCTGGCGTAGATTTTACGGGTCTCCGGGTCCAGATGCCTGGTATACTGGTGTGTCCCTAAACTACCTGCGGTCTCCGGGAACTGGTTTTTGCTGATCTTTACATCGCTCACAGCTTCGAGCTAGCCCGATTGGATCGGTATCCCCTAAACTGGCATCGCAATGATGGTCTTCCGGGGTGTGGAGTTTAACTCCTGCTGGTTTATGCGCTCCCACAGCTTTGAGCCCGACTTCCACTACCGTGAAGGTTCGAGACCTTCACCCAAAGGCTTAGATCCTACCTTCTATGCTTGTCCCTACGGTGGTGATCGGGACAAGCGTGCGGTGCAGTTTAACGTCATACGCGCCATCGGACGTGAGGAAGGATCAGGTATGTGCCTGCCAAGACAACCTATCCTTCCCACCTAACCTAAACACACTTTTTTTTTTGATTTTATAAAACTTTTATACTGATTTTTCATGCTGCTTTATGTTTTTATATAGATTACACACCATGCACTTCAAGAATTAGAAGATTGAAGAAAAAATAAAATATAAAGAAAATTGTGAATTGTGATCATTAGTCGCCGCCTCCCATGTCTTCTTCGGACATGGCGTAGTTAACTCCC
Source organism: Dicyrtomina minuta (assembly GCA_949802685.1). Taxonomy (NCBI): domain Eukaryota; kingdom Metazoa; phylum Arthropoda; class Collembola; order Symphypleona; family Dicyrtomidae; genus Dicyrtomina; species Dicyrtomina minuta. Next base: position 34,362,120 of record OX461808.1, read on the forward strand.
AACCAATCCGGTTGTTTATGGTCTCTGGTTGGATATCGCCTCGGTGGTGGTGGGTCGTCGATATCCACTTCGTACTCATCAGACAGATCTAAAGGACCCATGCCTCCTGACCAACCTGTGTTCCGGTCAGTTGCGTCTGTCGTGGATGTTTGTCTTCCCTGATTTACATCAGAGACTGGTACGTACTCGGTATCTGCTACTTGTGGTGTTGTAGCATTGGGTACTGCCGAGTCTGTCTCTTGTTCGGTATCCGGTACCGCCGCCTCCGCGCTTACCGGATCTCTGTCGTCGCTTGGATCCCGCTCCACATTCTCTTGTGTGTGAGAAGGTAACATTAGAGAAGTATGGAACCGGGATGGGACACTATTCGGTTTGTCTGGGTCCTGTATACTATATGACCAGTCCGAATGGACTTCAACTATTTTCCATGGCCCTGTATACCGCGGACCCAGTGACTTCGCGTACTTTTCCTCCTTCGAGGACAATTTCTTATTCCTAATCTTAACCAAGTCCCCGACTTCGTACACGACGTCCCTTTTGTTTCGATCAAAGTATTTCTTCTGTTGGATCTGCGCTTCCTTCAAATTGTACCGAGCCTGATCCCTAATAAATGTTACCTCTTTTATGAGCCTCTGACCGAATTCTTCCTCTGAGATACCCAACGTTTCTACTAACTGCATTTTGCGGTCTACGGGTAGCAAAATCTCTCTCCCTAGGTTCAGCTGACAAGGCGAATATCTGGAGGACTTTGACTTAGAGGTATTTAATGCCACCATATAGTCGCCGAGTTGCTTTGCCCATTTAGTCTGTGTCTCTAAACAAAAAGCCCTTAAAATACTCTTGATGTCCCGATTGGCTCTCTCCGACTGGTTTGGATTTGGGTGATACGGCGCTACATGGACGCACGTTGCTCCCCATTGCCGCAGCTGATCGTTCCACACATCGCCCGAAAAGTATGAAGCGTTGTCCGATACGATCCGCTTCGGTGTCCCAAAAGTATTAAACACCTTATTCAGAAACCGAAGAACTTTTACCGACGATACTGATGTCAGCGGTTCCATGCTCACCCACTTCGAGAATTCATCCACACATACTACTATGAACTTAAACCCGGCGCTTGCAGTTAACTCGCCTACGATATCCACATGAACACACTCGAAGACATTATTGCGGTATGAGTGTATCCCCATTTTACCCGGTTGCGCCTGGTTCGAAGCCTTTACTAACTGACATACCTCACATGTTTTCACGTATGCCTCTACTGTTTTGAGCATGTTGTAAAACCAAAACCTTTTGCGGATCCTGTCATATGTGCGCTCTACCCCCTGATGACCTGCCATGGTATGATCGTGGAAATGTGATATGACATCTCGCTCTATGGACTGCGGTATGACTGGCACTATGCGCTTTCTGGTTAAAACTGAATCCGGATCTAAAAAGTTCGACTGAATTAGAGGGTGCGCCCATTTAATGTGTTTGCCTTTTTTCATGAGCATTGATGGTGACACCCTTACCGTATCGACCGAACCGCCGGTTCTCTCTTCCTCCTCCAGCCTTTGCTCCCAGAGTTTATCCACCTGATTACTATAGAATCCGCCTTCCGGTGTACCAACCTTCAGGATCGATCTGACCGCCGCCGGTTCCTTACATGGAACATACCTGCACAACACTCCGTCTACTACCACGTAGTCATAGCGGTACCGAGATCGATCCCCGACTCTGCTGAGGCTCTTTGTAATGGTGGATAGTGCCTCGCACTCTCTCTGCAAACCTCGAAGCATGTCCTTGTCCAGCGAGTCCATGTCGACCTCCACGTCGGACCTAGGGTTCGTAATCGTGGCAAAGCACATGTCGAGTTGGTTTGGGTCGTCGTCATACTTGGGATCTGGTAGTGCGCCTCGCGAGAATAAATCTGCGAGCTTATTATCTCCGCCACTCACGTATTCAACATCATTCACGATGTCCCCCAGCTCGATTGCCCATCGGACAATGTGCCTGTTGTACAAGTGGTCATTCATCGCCGCATGCTTTAAATGTGTCAACGCTTGGTTGTCACATCTAAAAATGACGTTTTTCTGGTACCGCGTGAAAGGGTCAAATACGCGATTTGCAAACCTGATTGCCAAGCACTCTTTCTCTCGCGCATCGTATTTGCGTTCGGCCGCATTCAGCAACTTGCTTCGACATTCGATGACTCGGAAACGGGATCTCCCCAAGATTTCACAATAATAATCCTGCGCTAAAATCGCTCCCAACCCCACGTCACTTGCGTCGGTATATACATATAAAGGATGATCGTAATTAATAGTATTGAGAGTGATTTCCTTCGCTATTTCCTCTTTAATCGCATCGAATGCCGACTGCTGTTTTCTACCCCAACTAAATGGTAAATTCGGATCTGCCTCCGCTTTTAATTTAAGAAAAATTGGTTCCAACCGGGTGGCATAGTGCGGTATAAAGCGCATATACCAACCGATTGCCCCCAAGAACCGTTGAACATCTTTCTTTGTTTTCGGTGTTGGAAAGTGTCGGATTGCTTCGACTTTCTTTGGGCATTTCTTAATACCGAACCGGGTAACAATATGGCCTAAAAACTCAACCTCCGGTAAATCAAATTCACACTTTGCCCAATTCACCGTTAAGTTAAAATTGTGCAAAGTCTTGAACACATATTCCAAATGATCCTTGTGCAACTGTTCAGTTTCGCTAAAAATAAAAATATCATCCAAATAAACATGCAGAAATTCCCCCACAAATTTACCAAATAGCGTATTCATAAGCTCTTGAAAGATCATCGGGGCGTTCTTCAACCCCATCGGCATTACGCACCACTCATACGATGCGTTCTGAGTTTTGAACGCGGTATACTTCCTTGAACTTTCGGTAATTGGTATCTGCCAGAATCCTGATTTCAAGTCAATCTTAGACATGTATCGGTTCGGTGGAAGATGCTCCAGGATTTGGTGAATTATAGGCATTGGGTTTTGAATTTTAGGTGTATGGCTGTTCAACTCCTTATAGTTCACTACCAGGCGTTTGTCACCGTTCGGTTTCGGAACTATGAGGAGTGGAGACGAATACGGTGATGTTGACCGCCGTATCTTACCCTGCTCTACCAGATCCTGTAAAGTCTCGTCCACCCACTTCGATACCGCCGGTGGCCGGCGTGGCGGTTTGCATTGTATAATCGGGCAATCCGCCGGTATGCCCAGATCGTGTATCACCGCATTAGTAATGCCTGACGTACCGTCGCTTCGTACGACTCGATCATACTTTTCAACCAAAGTTTCAACGAACGCCTGAATTGGTGTTAACTTCTCCCATACCCGGTCATACCTGTCTGGGGTTGATGCTAATGACAAGTCGCAAACGTCCTTTGCGGTCTTAATCGACATACACCGGACAAAATACCCCTGTTTGCGCTTTTTCTCTTCCTCTGTGGGATCCTCCCACCGCATCTCACCCTCGACGTCGTTGAAACTTAGGCCAACTTTCCACCGGAACTTATTCCCGATGAAAATGGGACACATTAACCCTTCTTGTACTAGGAAATCCTCTCGGAACCATCGCCCTGCAATCTTAAAATCCAATGTCACGACGCCGCCGGCTGTGACTACCGTACCATCAAAACCTGACATCTGCACCGTCGACTCTCTGATGGTCAGACCTAGCCTGACACATTCTTTTTTTGAGATGGCGAGAGCCGTGCATCCTGAATCTATTAAAGCGAAATACGGAAATAACTTTTGCTTATGCTTAACATTAACTAGGGCATAAGGGGCTTTGTTTAACAAATGTAATCGACACGGGTCCCCTTGGCTGTCCGTGTCTGTACCCAGTTTAAAGAGGCAGGTGTGTCTTTTGGTAACACTGATGGGATGAACTTCGCCTCCAGGCCACTAACAATCTGCTGAATTTCATCCTCTTCCGAGTTTTGTTGTGGCTCTTGCTGCTCAGTCCGCTTCGAGCTTCCCTCCTCTCTATTTTTCGCTATCCGCATCATGTTGAATAGTTGCCTTTCATCCGGCTCTTCACGCTGCATCGGTGCATCCAACAGTCCTTGCATGTTTTCTGGTTCTCTTGCACCCGGCGGGTCCTCGCCTTCGTCTTCCGCTGGTTTCTCTGCACACACATTCGCTAATATGCGCATTGCCATGATTCTTGCTTTCTGCGATCGACAGTCCTCGGTATTGTGCGTTGCCTTACTGCATAGCTGACACCATTTTCCAGTCTTGCGGTCTCCTTGCCTTTCCTTCGGTTGAGTGTCGGAGCCTCTTCGTGGACTGTTCGATCTGCTTCCCCGAGGTTCTTCTCTTCTAGGTGAAGTTGATCGACGCTGTTGATCCCGATTTCCGCTTCCACTGCGGTCTCTGGTGTTCGCTTCTCGACCGGCGCTTCCACTCTGCCGTCGGTCTCTCGATCCCCACTGAGATCGGTTTCCGCCTCGTGCTGGATATCTATCGCGGTTTCTGCCTCGGTCATTCTGTCCCCAGGATCGGTGCCGATCTTTCTCTCGTTCCACCTCCGCTTGACCCCTGTGAAACTCTTCAACTTGTTAATTGAAATCGTTGAGTTTCAACGGTACCTTAGTTCCGGGTGGGAATGCGCCGTACAGCGAGCAATGCATATTCTTCCTGAGCCGATTCATTATCTCTGTCTGCGCCCACGGCTGCGGTTCCCTAATACTCTTGATAAGCGTATAAAATTCCGAAGCCCACTGCCGTATCGGTTCGTCTGCTTGTTGCTTCCAATTCACGATTCTGTTTAACAATGCCTGTGCACTTGATCTTTCATATGCGTGTAAGAACTCCGTTTTCACGGCGTCCCAAGTGTGTGCCACGTCTAACAGCGTTGCTTTCAGCCACGCCGCCTCCGCTGGTGTGGTAAGACATTGCTGGAAAATCTGAATGTAGGCTCGACGTTGTGTACCTCGGATCTCCAAATGCGACTCAAAGGCTTCGATGTATGTTGTGGCTATGTCTGACTTCGGGTTAAACTTTGGTGGTATGATGTCCAACCCGGTTGGCGCCATCATACCCGCTATGATCTGATTGTTCGCCCTCTGTAACTCCTGAGCCTCTGCGGTGTTTTGCGTCTGTTGATCGAGCAGATCCAACAACTGGTTTGCCAAATCTGCTGAGGTAGGCGCCGGTCCAGCGCTTGTCGATGTGTTTCCGCCTCCAAATTGTAAATGCGGACCCGGTGTTTGAGTTACCGGTGCTGTCTTCTGTCCGAATCGCAGCTGTCCTCCACCGCCGCCTGTAACCATCTGTAGCTAATTTCCTTGCGGTAGTGGTGGTTGTATCGCCGATCCACTCTGTCCTGCAAGCGCCGCTAACTGCTTTGAGATAGCAGAGTAGCTGTTTTGGACCGTCTGCACTTGCAACTGCATCGCCTGCATGTCTCTTGACATCTGCATCACGTAGTCATGTGTTGACTTCTGCTTTTGCCCAGTGGGCTCAGGCTTTGCTGCTCCTATCATTTTATTTGCCTCCTGCAATTTTCTGCTTTCTCCGTCGCATAGGTCTAACATACCGAAGAAAGCTACCAACCCGTCCTTTTCCGCTTGCAACATCAGTTCATGAGCCGCAGCGAATCTTCCTGCTACCTCGCTTGGTGTCATCGGCTCCGGTGTTTCTTTCTTGTATACCTGCCACTGATATATGAACCACCGCTTCTGAACTGTCAACAAGTCATATCCTTCTGGCATCGACGCCTCAGTGCGCAGCAAATCCTTAGATAGGAGTTCCACTTCTCTTCCAGCCCATGTAGTGCCCTCAGCGTCCGCTTTCAATATTGGCTTCATCTTATTCATCTCCGGTCTTCTTCCTTCGCCTTGGTCGTCTGTGGTACCTCAACCTCTTTAATCCGGAACAGACCGATACGGATCTTTTTTTTTTTTTTTTTTTTTTTTTTTTTATTAGCCTTAACACTACAACCTACTTAGTCTACCCGGCGGTATTGAAGGCTTACGACTCACTCCTCGACAGGTGCTCTACCGCCGCCTGTGGACCAACTGGACCGTCCAGCCGCGAAGCTCCGGTGTGCTTATCCACCACCACAAGGTTGATGCGTACACCGTATGCGGATGCTGTATTATGAAAACGCGTATGAAACCTAACTTCGTATGTACCTGCTCGCGCTTACCGCCGCCTCCCAGAAGAATTACTCTGATCAAAACTTTCCCACAAATAGCTCCTGTCCGTACTCTACCTTCTAGCCTAAATGCGCTACAACTAAGAAGCGTAAGAACAACAGCGAATAGGAACTGGTGGTTCTCACCTGATTTCGATGTTTTCGGTTCTTGTACCAGACGAATGTTTGGTGTCCGGCACGGTCGCCAGTGTCGAATAGAATTTCCCTACTTCTCCCTTTTCCCCGCGGATAAGCAGTAGTTCTGGTGGATGGAACAGCGGACCGGCGGTCTCGGAGTCTGAACTGACTGATCCTCTACCTCTACCTCGGATGCCCCGGCCGGCGCCACTGGCCCTCTTGCGAGTTGTTCGTCCTCGTCCGGCTTGGGCCCGAGACTTCGCCCCCTGCTCCAAATCCGCTCTGCTATATCTCTTTAGCAACTCTGCTCCTCTCAATCGAGCAACCCCGGTCTGGCTACGTAGCAACCGGCGGTTGGGTTCTGGCTCCGTGATGAATGGATGGGATGCACTAGCAGTATGTCCGGTGTGCTGGTGCCGGTATTATGCTTCGCCACTAACACCCAAAACCAACTAATGACCGTTAAGGTTTTGGTTCCCGTGATGATCTCAACACACTACTATTATGCCGGCTTCTATCACGCCTCAATGTCCACGAAATCAAAGTCACTGTTCTTATTAATTTGAGGGATAATAAACTGATCTCCGAGTCTTTAATTCACACAAATTGTCAACCTCAATAAAGTACAATACAGCACAGGTTTCCGGTCTATTAATTGACCACAATTATTCACAAATCTTAACCTTAATAAATAGGAAATAGAAATAAATATAATTGGAGAAAATCTCCGTATAAGTTAACACACAAAAGTATGGCGGCAGGACTTCACTCAACTCTAGTTCTTACGACAAGTACCACCTTGTTAAACGGAGCAGCTCTAGAATGGAAGTGGTGTGCTGAGCCCTTCTCTTCCTCCGCTCAGCCTGCTCTCATGCGACGGCCAACCGTCGTCCTACTTCTGCTATACCCCCTAGCCCGCTCCTCCGCCTATACCTACATCCTTCTCCCTACTATAGGCTGCGGAAAGTTTCCAACTCAACCGACGCTGTCGTCCGGTTGTCGTTCTCCACTCCTTTATCCTTTTTCCCTCCACTGCTATTCATAGATGGCCTAAATACATAAAAGTCCCGATTCCACTTCACAACTTTTTCTTGCGTAAAATAACTTTTGCACGTGAATTTTCATCTACAAACTACGAAAACACAAAAACAAAATGTAAACCAGAAATTCGTGTTTTAGGCGGGCTTGACCCATTTTGCCAAAAATCATTTAATGGACTGGATCCGTTTTGTCAAAAAACTAAATTTTAAATTTTAAAAATTGTTTTGGCCGAACTGCGACCTTTACCATTCAACACAACGTATCTAGTTAAATAGTATCCGTAACGCAAATAATCTCATCTGTGAAAAAACTAGACTTATCCCGTTTTATCAAACAACTCTTCATATATATTCCTTGTTTCTGCAGACAGAATATGCACACGGTACGGACGGCGTACGGAGAGATAGTATAGTAACCTAGTAAGCCCTAAATAGTAAATAGTAAGATCAAAAGGCTGTCAAGCATGAGTTAAAAAGTACACACATAAAAGATCCTTCTTGACGATTGACGACTTTATACACATTACTCTTCCCCACTGACACTGAACACACTGTATATAAGCTCTGAATCTCTATATGAACTAAACACTATAAACATTAATGACTTCGACTTCACCTAAATGAATTTTTCTCTCACTCAACTTTTTCATTCATTTTTTCCCCTTTCTTTCATCCTCCACAAGATCTTCCTTAATGTCTCTCTATTAATCTATTGGGACCTTTTTCATTTCTCATTTTCATTACACACGCTGGGCCATCAGCCGAGCCATACAATCGTCAGCATCAGCGAGTGACGACCATCATTATTAAAGAACGAACAGGAAGGAGAAAAGTCATCGCGTCGCCTGTGTCCACATTAATTCAGTGTACCCACTACCTTCTCTCTGGCCTCTGGTATATCGCTATATCCAATAACCTGAGTGCAAGGAGCAAGACTTTACTTATGTTATTAGAGAGGCTTCAAATCTGTAGATGTATTAAATGTTCCATTTACTATGTACGCCTGAAAAAGAACTAAAAGTTGTCATTGCTCTGCTAATTATCTGACAGAGACGTAAAGAAAACTTCTGCAATAATGAGGAATTTCGAGAACTGATGAGGTATATTTTTTAGTCGAATATTGCTCAATAAACTTACATCACCAATTTTGTAAAAACTTTGATATTTTCTTCTCCGAGATCTTATTTGCTTCTTACGATTAGTTTGTCTATTTTCTAATTTTGGAAATCCATCACTTTTCTGGGATTTCAGGATTTTTAGACTCATATGGGTATAATTAATTCAGGTACAAATTCCATTGGAGGTGTGATTTTATTTATTGTCTTCTCATAGTGTGTGTGAATTTTTATTAGAATCGGCGTTGTTCGTTTTTTGAGTAATTTATTCCAATGCCAGTGCAATGTCTGAAAAGTGAAAGTTTTGCAAACTGAACAGCGTTAAAATACTTTGATTTCTTGAAGATGCTCCCATGATACGATTTTAATCATTTTTGAAGGCTGTAAAAGCAGTAAGATGCTTGTAGTTGGTTTTTGCATGCAAATATAATTTGTTGCATCCACCCCTTTGTTAAACCTTAGAATTCTTTTATAAAACTGGACGTTTTGCAGAAGAAAAAATGGCCCTAGATGTGCATCATATGAGTAGACTTCGTCTTGGATTTTAAAAATAATGAGTAATGCTGTAATTTAATCGTTTAATGGAGCAAGTTGTAAAATGAGAGATGTAGCAACTTGAATTTTCAGTTTACATTTTACATTCCTGCATGGGTACGTAGTTTAATACAGCAATAATTATTATTACAACATTCCGAAGGTATTAGGTGCTTGGCTATAGGTGTGTGTAGGCAAAAGTGGTCACTAATTTGTACGTTATAATGTTTAAATGCTTTAAACTCATCCGGAAAAAAATAAATGGCTTCTACAATAATCGTCTACCCCTTTTTTTAGTCTTTAGCACTCTCTTACTCTCTTCTGCGTCCAATTCAACTTTGTTACAATTATCCTCAGTTCTCCTCATCACAGTATAATTTAAAGGTATAGCTATATAGTCAATACAATAAGTGCGTACACGCACTGAGCACGCATCATATCATACAAAACTTTGAAACGTCTTCCACGCACCACACCACATCCTTAATCACAATTTCATTTTTTCAGTTTTTATAGCAGAGGGACATTTACTTATTATGCTCCAGCTTTTGTGGCTACTTTGTATTTAAACTTTTAATATATCTGTATTAGATAGAATTGGACAGGAGTGGCAGTTTTCGCTTTTGTTCTTGAGCGGTTTGACAAGGACAAAAAATAAATGAAGCATCGTTCACTAGGTAGGTTTTTTTTGTACTTCAATCTTCTTCAGAATTTAAGAGGACTTACTTTTCCACTTTTCTTTCAGAGGGTAACTTTTCACTTTTCATTTCCATCCATCCATCCCAATCCCGCCCATAGGACGCACTGTATAATGTTTGTGGTTGAAATTTCGTTTAGCCCTCTTTCTTATATAGGGTATTAAAAATGATTTCGATTAATAGTTTTTTTTCTAAACTGTTCTGCAGTAGTTGCCTTCGAACTTCGAGTTAATTCAGATTAGTTTGTTGATCGCAAAACGTTGACGTAGGAGCTATTTTAATGTGTTAAAGATTGCTTATTTGTTACCTTGACTAATGTCTAGCGCCTGATCTTCGCTATTGAGATTGAGACGACTGACAAAACATTTTACATACTTATATTGTATGCAAGTGTGTTTAGTTAATATCTTGAAAAATATAACCACGACCGCTACCGATGCTATGTGCAATGGGAACAGCATCAAATTTAAGGTGTATCAGTAGAGGAAAGCAAAGAAATCGAACTCGAAATACGAAATGGGCAGTGGGATATTCTGATAGCCCTACGCGTTTATGACATATTATGATGAATAAATTGAAATACGTAATAAATTACTTCAGGTGTGACACGTACTTACTATCTGTATCAACAAGATTCAATAGCCTATCCATACACAAGAAAGACATCTAGGTCCAATTTGCACTTATAGTCAGGCTCGTATAGTTTCTGTCGTGATATTACTATTGTTATTCAAATATCCGTAAAATACAAAATACATTACAAAATAAAAGAGTTACCGTCCCCACCGTCACCAATACACCGGCCGTCTATAGCCTCTTGCATTACCTTGGTTTTGGCTGTCTTTAATTTAGTTTGTTAGGTATATGTCTCCAAACGAATGTAATGTTGATTGTTGATACATATTTTGTTATTGTGCTAATAAACGTTTAATTTGTTTTATGTTGTTCTTGTTAGTTATAGATCTTGATGAGGACGATGACGATGACGATATGCCGCATACGGTTCAATTGATTTACGACACTTCAAATTAAATTAAAAAAAACAACACATCTAAAGAAAATATAGCAGTAGTGTGCAGTGCAGTGTCATGCCAGCCAGTCTCTCAGCTCAGACTCCTATGTCGTATGACACTGAATTCAATTTGTTTTCCACACCGTAAAAATCAATAAATAAATCACCCAGACCAGACTTGTACGAACGTATGTACGTATAAAAATGTAACTATATTTTAGTTTATATATTTAAGATATAAGATGTGAATTTGAATGTGCTTTGTATGGGCTAGCTGTAATTAATTTTACGTACCGACCTACCTACGTCATATACGTGGTCCTACAGACAGGACCTAATTTCGTGCTCGTTTTTTGGGTTTGTATTCAAAAGTATATCAGTATTCATTCGCTCGTATCGTATCGTAATCGTATAATAATATAATGTAAACTTGAACAAAAATTAAACCGAAGCAATTTCCAAAGCTCCCATTGTCCCATTTCCCATTCATTATCACTGTACATTCTGTCTACACAAATTAATGATCTTTCATTATACTACTGACTGATCCCAAGAACCAGTACCTAGCCCAGTACCGCAGTACCAGTACCAGTTGACTGTCTATCTATGCAAGGCTTTAAGGCTTTGAAATATTAAAATGTACTAAATTTTTAGACGGTCACTTTTGTTTTCAAAAGACACAGAGTTGTGATTTCAATTATAAATTATGTAGCGATGCAACCGAAGAGCCATATAGTAAAAAATAGTAAAAGTATAATAGGCAAAGTAAATAAATGAGGATAAAATATGGAGCAGCTAACCGTACACTGTAAGTAAGTAATTTTAATTCGACATGTCAATGACATTTACAGTAGAGCGAGCGATACTATACTACACGTCTACACTCTACAGTCATAATTATATCATAAAGTAAATATTGCACGTATATAAATGTATAGCTATAGGGATATATAACCTTATAATTATAAATATCTCTGTAATTATTTTATTTTAAACATTAAAAGTAAAAGTGGTTTCACATTTTGCACCTCAAAGCACACACCTTTTCACTTTTCAAATCTAGACCCATCTGTGTGTGCCTACATGCCATGATATGATATGATGGCAGTGGTATATGTAGGGATAGCTATATACTGGTCGGCGTTCTGCTGCCTGCTGCCTCTGCTCTGTTATTAACCCTCATCATCTGCGTCTACCCCAACAGTAACACTCATATCATAGTCATAATGTAACGGATTGATAGAACAAGAGCAAAGATCAGTAATCGTATCGTTATCGTAATGAGTGAAGACTCCAAATCCAAAGTACTTTACCTCCCTATACTTATACTGTACTGCTATACTGTCCCTATAGTCGCTACGAATCCCACAGTGCTCAAATAATGCTGATTGACTGGGACTGCGGCCAGCATAAAACAAATGTGGAAAAATAAAGATATCATTCCCTATCAAGCAATCAAACCATGTCTAATCCTTTGTAATAATTACACATCTTGTTGTTCTTTATTTGAAAACCGTATCAAACTTATAGGTAGGAGGTGTACATATAAGTATATGGCCAGGATTCCCTCCCCCCCCCCCTCATTTTTCTCTCTCTAAACGTCAAAGTCAAACTTTGAAAATTCAGTCATTAAAAAATACATATTACTATTACATAGTTATATTATGCCTTCCTTGTTTTCGATTTTCGATCTCGTTGAAGCTGTAGCATAGTAATACAGTGATACCGTAACCTTAATAAGCCATGTTATGTTTCTTAATAAGAATTGTGCACTGACTGTCATGTGAGTGAAACTATATAGAAGTTAATTGTAATAGTATACTCGTGTCTTCCTGTTATCTAAAAATCTTAAGAATAACTAAAAAGGCTTTTAACTTGTCAATTATTAATACTTCATAGCTCCACGCTATATTCATTCTGCTAGACTGCTAAAGGGAGATTAAATGCAATAACTGCAGTAAAGTCCGAGTCACACGTTACAAGTCAAAGTTCCATTTTCAATATCAATACAGTTTTTTTCAAGTATTAAAAATACTTACTAGTTAGGTAGGTATATGTACTCATCTGCACTGCTGCGTTCATCCGTTGAATTTTTGTACAGTTTACAGATACTCCTGCATCTTACAATATTTTGCCTTTTTTGTTACTTTTTCAACCATGATCATCTAAGAAATCCAACTAAATCCAAGATTGCTTTTAATGTTGCTTCGCAAAACCTATAATAACACGTCATGTCAAGTCAAGTCAATCGGTTGGGAGAGCTCGGCTAGTCTCACTAACGTAAGTCAGTCAGCTTCCACATCTTGGTCTTGGTCTGGGAGATGGTTTCTTTTTGTACAGAAACAGAAGAGAGAGACGGGAAGGTTGCGTGACTTGGATGTTTTGTATTGTTTTTGTTTTGAATAAAAACCGACCAAGAAACAGGACGAGGGAAGTACGACCGACCCACCACCGCACCGGCTGAAGAACAAGAACTGGCAGACAACCTAAAGAACAAGTCTCTCTGTGATAAAAATCAGTATCCGACAAAACCATTACCATTATCATTTGAAAGCGAACCCACACAGTACCATCATGCAAGTACAAAATATAAAACGAACGATCCAAACAGCCGTAAGTAATAATGCATAATATAGCTAGGTACAGCGTAATATCGTAATCATAATGGTGGACGGTCGACTTCTAAGTATGTATACAAACTAATGCTATAAAGTGTAAAAAAAAATATTCAGAGTGTATACTGAATAGAGATGGAATTTCAAATTGAAAGCAGAGACATGCCAATACCATACCATACCATACCATTACAAAGAACATTATCTGTAACTACGTATGCCCATGTGGCACCTCATGGATTTGGATCTGAATTCCAGATTTTAAATACACAATAAACTAAAAGACAAACCTTGATTCGCCTAGGTAAGCAGTGTATGTACGTCAATGTACATAATGTACTGTGGGGTAAGCATGTAAACTATAGAAAATGAATTTATGATGCCTATTAGGGATGCACACACCTCATCATCATTCATTCCAACACATTAAAAAACTATTATAATAATTGTAAATCAGAATGGAATCAGCTTCAGTCAAAGGCGGATCCAAGGGGGGGGGGGGCTATGGTGCTTTAGCCCCCTCTATGAGGAGATTTTTTAACATGGTGGAGATAGGAGCGGTCATTTTCCAAGATGGCCGCTTAACAATTTTAAAATTGTCAGCCCCCCCCATGACCCAATCCTGGATCCGCCCCTGGCTTCAGTCAGATCACATGTACCTTACCTATACTTAATTGCAATATATGACATATAGATTAGTACAGATATGCTTTTAGCTTGCCTTATAGATTTTATTTTTGAGATACTCTTGCATACTCGACGTGTTATTCCAGACCAGCCTCCTCCTTATGGCTTTGGCTGGTTCTGGTTCTGGGTGGGCTCTATATTGTATAAGAAATTTCTTCGGCTTCGGCTCGACGCTCGACATTCACTCAAAAAACAAATGACAATAACCTATAATTAGCAATGCTCATTTGAATTAGATAGTAATCTCTACAAGCGATTTGACTTGACGATATGATTATGAATTACGATTAGGATTACGAGAGTACTTTGAGATTTGGATTTCATTTACAATTTTCAATTCAAATTCAAAAATGTATACCTCCATGTAATTAACATACATAATATATATATTTGGATATATAGGCAAGTAAGTACGCTACATTAATACATACTAATATACGATCCACGCTGTACGTACGCTCTACTGACTGTTCTGCCTGCTTTCTGCTACACGCATAAACGGTGCTGTAACTGCCAATTATAAATATGTAAAATTATAAACAGTACTTGTTGTAACATCAGAAGAAATCCAAATCGATCAATTGGCGGCATCGGCATCGACATCGGCATCGACATCATACCATTTGGGCTGGATTCATCTTGGAATAAATTAGAGCAACACATTTTATTTCGATTTCAATTGATTTCTTAACCCATCTTAATGCATATAGAGATTTTCAGGCATAATGCCATTGCGTTTCTTTCTTTCATGCCTCAACTACATATACCTCAAGAAGGTAAGTTCTCAATTCGTCAACTCAGCAACAATAATTATTACAATGTTGTTGATTTGAAAGCATAATTATTAATCACACTTTTGATTTTTTATATTTTTTTTGTTCTACATTTACTACACATTATACCCTTATCACGTAATATAAATGTACTGCAGTAGTGTGATCACCTCCGCTTCTCTCAACAATCAAGGTAATTAAAGTACATACGAAACCGGGACGGACATCAGCAGCACGATATTTGTACAGCAATTAACATTGTACACAGGCATGTTTTAGCCTCTATACTATCGCATCAGTCAGTCCCATCTTCAGTTTGACTTTGTGGCTAGCGTTCTCACCGCATTAATAAAAAGGCAATTGCTTAATTAGAACCTAACTTATGGTAATTATTAATTATTAAAAAAATAATATGCTTATTTTGTAAATGCACGCAAACCTATATGCTCACAACATATTATATGGTATATCATCCCTCTAACTAAACTCTAAATTCCAAAGTGAAATCCCATCATAATATATTTTACCTTTTTTAAACAAAAAATATATCAGTAGAACAAAATGCAGTTTATATTGCATAATATATAGGAGGTACTTATGCCCGATTGATGTTAACGCTCGTCTCAATAAATAAAGACTAAAAGGGATAGTGTAATGAAGTGCATTTATTTATCGTTTTGGTTGTTGTTGCTATCCATTAGAAAGAATGCCGTTCCTGTTCTTCTGTCTGTTCTAACTGCTGTTGCTGTTATCGCATCTGTCTGTGTGAAGTAAAAGGCTCGTTCTATAGAGATATGTAGGTAGGTACTTACAATCCGATACTTAGATGTTTTCTGTCGTTCTCTGTCTTTAATGGGCATTTCAATTTCAAACGAAAATCGTGAGGCTCCGCAGACACTTGGTAACTGCCCACCTTGTAAATTCCGTATGTATGTAGTGAGCACACTTGAGAATTCTAAATCAAAATCCGGATAACTATAAACATTACAAGTTAAACCCAACCGAACCTTACGTACCTGTAGATAGTAAGTCTTTTCGTTCAAAATGTGAGTAGTAATAAAATGTAATGCCTCCAAACTCCAAACAAAACCGTACTACATGGCACAAATCACTAGCAGATACAAAGAGTACACCTTCAATAGGTTTTTGAAGTGTAATAAGTTAAACACCCTATTTGCATGTAGAAAATGTAGATACAGTAAATTGCAGTACAAGCAAGCTAAGTACATGTTACTATACTATATAGCAGAACTACTGATATATTTATCGTCTATCTTTTTGTATATGGCATCTATATTTTAAAGAAAGGTAAGGCACGGCCTACCTACCTACAACAACTACGAAACGAAAGATGAAAGAGGAAAAAAAGGCGATGACGATAAGTGATGTGATCCGAGAGGGAGTCCTGTACAGGATAAGGAGTTGTATAATAATGTGGGTAATTGTGAGAGGACGCGTGCCGTAAGTCCGTAAGTAAGTACGCTCCTAAACTGTAATAAATAATAACAATGGAGAATCCAGTAATTCCTTTGCTATTCATTTCTTAAAGAACCACACAACAACAACAACAGAGCAGACAGAAATGCAGTCTCACAATCAGATTCATAGATCTCTTCCCAATTTCCAATACATATAGATGGTGGATTTTTATAAAGAAATCCTTTGCCTTATTATTATTGCATTTTCTATTGTTAGTGGCCATAATAGTGGTTGTTGGAGTTGGAAGCTTGGAGCTATATATTAATATGTTAAAGTTACGGAACAGTTATATACTCAAAGATAAAGACATGAATTAATTCTAATTCATGATTTTGATTTTTTTTAAAGCATGAATAGCCTAAGTATACACTGCAATATTTATATAACTATAGCGTGTAGCATATTTTGTTTTAATGTAGATACGCACTGCGATGTACATAAACCAGGGGAATAATTTACTTATTTTGTAGTGGTAATATCTTACAAGTAAAACATTCTATCTCCTACTACTGTGCTACCTCCTAAAGTCGAAAATGTTTTAATAAAGTATAAATAACACGTGGCGCTAACGATAAGTTTACTACGACAAAAATTCAGAACTGCAAACAGAACTAATAAGGCTTAGCATGCTAAAGTCATTGCTGATAACAAGTCTTGCATCTTTTGCATACACAAAAAACATTTACAACTTTTTGCAAGTAATGAAAATATTTTTTCATTCAGGGCTTTTTTTACTTAAAAAAAAATAGATTTATTGAGCCTTTAATAAAAATGCAGTCAGAATCCGAAAATTTTTCTGGCCAATTAAAGTAGAACATTTTGCACTGTACAATAAATAAGCATGTTCGTTTTGGGGAAAAAAGAAAAGTAAATGACATTTTAATTAAAATAATGATTTGCACTTTTTGATTTGACAACGAGGAAGAAAAAAAAGTAAAGGACGCTTTAAATTTGTCTTAAAATGAAAATACCACCGTTTGCACTTTAACCTTCAAAAGAACGGCAAGAACAAGAGCGACAATGCCCATATATATCTGTATATTAGTGTATAAAAGCAAAACCACAGTTTTTACATGCATAGTTATATATATACAAAAAATATACCTATACATCCAATATACTTCCTACTATAATTAAGCTGTATTCTTTTTCTTACGTAAGAAAATTGGCTTTGGTTGCTTGTGAAAGACTAAATAAATACATGTAAAGATCTTTCCATGTACTGTAGACGCGAGCGAGGGCAGGGTGGAGACTCTCTGGAGATATTAAGGATAACTAACTCAGGACACTCAAAGAGACATATGATTATGTGCTCAAGATCCACGCTTTTACATTCCTTTATATGGGCAATATGCAACTACAACTTCTTTTACTACGTCCATATCCCTCGTCCGTCGTCCCCCATCACATAACCATATTAATAATAGTAGTAATACTACTACAGATAATAGTGTACGTAATTGTAATATTGTAATACAATCTTTAAAAAAATCTGAATTACATTTCTGACTCGGATTCTAATGCCTTGTAATAAAATCAAAATCAAAGCCAAAGCCAAAGACAACTCAGAATTGGATCACATCACATCACATCTCATCCCATACCCATTTCTGTACGTAGATGTACCTACTTCTCAATTCGACACTTCATTTCATGTCTATATCAAAATCGACATTCGGAAATTTAAACAGTTGGAACTGTATATAGTATGTATCACTGGAAGCAAAAAAGGATATTTCTTTACACATAAAGATAGTGATAAGTTCAGCCCCAACGTCAAGACGTGACGGCTACTACGACTTCCTTCCCTCCTTATAGGTAATTTCTCTATATCTATAGTTCTATACGATACACTATTCGTTCTCGTTCACATTAATTTTGTTTTACATTTATACGTTGACTTTATGACTTCGGAGTCGGTATGGCCACAGGCTTGGGGCTTGGACTACACATGACGACGACAACGACGACATCGAGAATTTCAGTTTCGTATTTCAAATTTGTAATCGCATTCCTAATCACAATCACACTCTCAATTGACCAGAGTTAAACCTTAGATATGGGGTAGGACGCTCTTGATTTCTTTCCGCATGTCACATGATGATGACACGTTCCAACTTCCAACGGTCTTGACTCCTTGACACTTTTGTAATTATAGCACTAGGACACAAAGACACCAATTTACCTACGGCACTTCATACAAATTGTGTAAATGTATCAGTTCGAAAATCAATCCAAGTCCTAAAACATAAAGGAATGTTAAAAATATATTTAATATTTTGAATTTTATTAGATAACAATATACCTAATTACTAATTACATATTTAGCAATTACAGACGATGTTTCCCTTTGAGGGACACAGCCTTCAGTGACATCAGTTTCTTAATTTTTAGATTGGCTATCTAACAATGTAATAATTATTGTCAATCTCTCCTCAGCCCAAACAACATGGCAAAGTTATTTGCAGAATTTGGTTTTTTTAAATTTGCGATTTAATAGCCATTAGAATTTAAAAAATGAAAAAAAAACGAAAGCATTTTTCCAAAATTTTTTGAAATATTTTTGCCTGCTTTAAAATGTACATTTTTATGTACAAGTAAATTTTTGAATTTTTAAGATGTCCCATATTTCCCTACTTATACCTAGAACCACAACCCATGTATGGATTTGATACACTTCGTTTAGTACGTTTTAAATATGACGGATACATACTTTAGGATTTTGTTAATTTGTCCCCATCATTCAAGCTTGAAGGATGCGATGAGGAATACAAATATGTACATAATTGGAAGCAGCAAAGCATGGACGCGTGGTGGAAGCATCTAAAAACGCAGAAATAAGGAGGAGGAACCGAGCAATCTTTTACATTCTGTTGTAGTATATCCTTCCTGCATAGGTAAATCACAATCAAAAATTATTCTTTTATCCTATTTTTCTATTATAACATCGTAAGGAACTGAACTCATTATAGTCATTACCTGTGCAGTGCATAATTATTACAATTATTACAGCGAACGCTATATAGCGCTATAACGTTGTAAATATAAATATGTGTGTGTAGCTGTTGAGATGATAGTTGATGTCAAAGGACACACGTCACACACAATTCAAAATTCAAATCCAAGAATTCAGTCGTAATCGTATAGTCGTATCGTGGTGGCTTCAAGAGTCAACGTCAGGAGACAACATCAAATTCATGCTTCATACTTCATACCACCAAAGGACTAAAGTCAATCCAAATCCAAATCCAAGACCATACTTCATATTTCACGACAATAAACAACTAAGGTAGGCATATGGGATGGTTGATGATAAGGCACGGCCTGGTCTGGTCTGGCCTGGCATGCCAGTGGCAGTCTTGACAGTTTTATAGTTAGTTTTCCATCTCAAATCTCAAGATCATTAAACTACTTCTCTCTCCCCCCTGTAATATACAGACACATTTTCACGTTTAATATTGTATGTATACTTATTCGAAAAATCTTACTCCTTTTATATACTTATACTATACTATGTTCCAATAGTATTACAAATTTAAATTCGAAACCAAATATCCAAATCCAAAGGGTAATGCGATGTTCGCTCAAATCTTCAATTTTGAATTATACACACCGACACCGTATCTGTACATTGTACTTCACATTCGACATCGACATTGCCAAGCCACTGGAGCCCAATATCACAACAATTACGAAGACAGTATAATATGCAATCATATACTACAGTACAGATACCTATTCAACTCCATGTATAACAACAACAACAAAAAAGAAGGCACATCCATGATCCATACTTCCACATTATCCCATAATTATAATCCATATCCATAATAATAATAATATAATATTCATGCGTTTTTTTTTCAAGTATGAGAGCCAACGTAAAAACCTATACACAGATCATGTTGCGATGATAAATGTTATTGATAAACAAGCTCTGAATAAGAAGATATGATATGATTAAGGTACCCAAATCTAGAATTGTCTCGATCTCGATTGGAGGTATATACCTATATCTATATTAGCTCACCAATGACCAAATACATCTATATATATATGGTTATTATTATTAATTACACTACATATATTTTCCCCCTGTCTATTTCTATTTCATCTTTTTATCTATCTATATAGAAGATATATGAGTGAGTGAGTGAGTGTGGAGGAATGACGACGACAAAGAAAACGAAATGAACGAGAAAGATAAGGTTGATTTTGATTTTGAATTTGATCGAGTCCTGCCGTGCTTCTTATATGATACAGATTGTGAAGTTGTTGGAGTTGGAGAAGCCAAGTGACCACACCCTTTGCAGATTCACTCCACATCTCACAGTCACAGCCTCACAGCTTCTCTCATCACAAACACAGACAGGCACACACAGGCCATATCTTTATGTAGGTATACATATAATGGAATGGGATGGTGATGGATAGTGCTACTCCACTGATAAAGTTTAAAATTTCGCCACAAGTATATATGTCTCTAAGAGTATAACAGTATATAAATATCCAAATTAAATATAGCCGATATATAATATATTCTATGTACACAGCTCCAGATATCTAAATATCCAAACAACAATAGGAATAACAATATGGGATATAAGATGTGCGTACATGTAGGAATTTCTTCTTGAAGACTGAAGGCACGATATAGATACGATACGATTAACTGTAGCAAACAATGAAAATCAAGGAGACACTTAGACGGAGATGGAGATACAGTTTGAATTTTGAAAGAACAAGAAGCCATGTGCTACAGCATCTCTCAGTAATTCAGAGACTCCATGCATCCCCCCATCTCTTCTGTGTAATCATCTACTAAACGATCCTTTAACGTTTCATTTCATTTCCTTTCATTTCACTCCATTGGAAAAGGCTGAAGGTAATAAGAGCAACCAGTGATACGGAATTATGTACACATAGGTAGGTAGGTACCTTAGGTAATAATAGTCCTCGGATCTTCTGTCCCTCCTTATTGCGTATAGCTAAATCTAAAAAAAATCACAAACGAGAAACGATCTAAAGTTAAATGGCATTGGAAAAGTGGTTCAAAAATTCAAATGTATCATAATCATAATGCAATGTACTCGCGTATTATTTATCCTTGTTCAAGAGGTTATATTATATCAGTCATTAATTCACACTAATTAATTTGTAAAAATTCTGAAATATTAATTATGATCATACCTGCGTTAACATCTAATTGTTTAAAAAGTTTTTAAAATTTTCGAATTAGTCTATTAAAAGAAATTTAATAGTGCATATAGGCATGGTCCATAAATTTAATGATATCACCCACTAGGTGGGTGGGTCCTAAAAACCTCTCCATTTAAGCCCATGTTAAAAAAGTTGTCATTCTATTGTTAGGGTGGGTGGGTCTATCAGAAAAAGGCATGTCATCGATGACATCATTTATGGACCATGCCTAAGGTTTTAAATACATTTTTTGCTTGAAAAAATTCAAAATGTTGTAAATCCGCGCTTTTGAAAAGTACAAAAACATTTTGACTTAAATTTTCTTATAAAATTGCGCATGTTACAGTTATAGAGATTTTAAGCATGCACAATACTCCAAATAGATTTTCTTGAAAATGCAAAAACATTCTAGTGATTTTTTAATTCATCTAAAGATAATATAGTTTTGCAAGGAATGTAACGCAAGGAAATACTTAACTATAGGTCCGTTTTCTGCTTACAAACTGTACTAATATTTCAAATTCCGAGTATTGTCTTTTAGCCACGATTTTGCAGTTAAAATTTTAAAGCTATTACTAGTTACTATGTAGTATACTTGCCAAATGAACTATTATACCTACTAATGCTATTACACAGGCAGGGCAGATCAAGACAGACAACAATACATGACAGTTTCGAGTTGGAGTTGACTTGGAAATCCAGTGCAAATATGTACAACCAGGCCTAACTCAGTTTCATCATTACATTATATTTTATTACAATCCATTAGGAGCGTCGTCAGCGTCAGACAGGAGATAGAAACAGCTGCACAGTAGTTGTAAGTAATCTTGTAATATGGAAGCAGTGTTGTGTTGGTAGTCTTGATGGTTTGGTACTTGATGGTTTTGGTAGTAGTAGTAGCAGCCAGTCAGTCCACCACACTCAACTTCCAACTCCAACTGTATCATTATCATTATGACTACTTTGTATTCCGAATCAATGCTGTATCATATATAACGTGTAGGATCCCGATCACCTTTATTGTTGTAAACCAAAGCCAGAGTTATTTAGTGGTAGTGTTGGTGTTGGTAATAAGATTTGATGAATGTCAATGATACGCTCACAAGATTCACTTTTATTCCATTCAGATCTTCTCAACGGGGACTACATATATACACAAACTACAACCATCAGCCTCTTGCGATATACCAGTATCAGTACCAGTGTAATAATGGCCTGTAGTGTAATGTATCGTTTCTCATATACACGTATTCCATTCCTTTTTTTACTTGAGTTTTGAGATTTATATGTATCTGTATGATGTAGGCAAGTAGGTATATGGGCTCAGAGAAGACGGTGTGGTGCAGGCAGTGAGCGACGGAATAATATGGATGGTAATTCCATTGGATTTTGATTTCGATCTCGATGTCTTGAAGCCTCCAAAGTCTCGACGTCGATTGTGGGTTGTAAACTGAAACCAAAGCAAACCAAAAACCAAAGAAAATCAAATCAAAACCACTTACTATATAGACATAGGCTGTACAATGTACAAAAACACGGACAACGGAAAATAATAATGTTCTTCTCATCGTCAGCTTCCAATACGAATATCTAACCTCTGCGAGCAAAAACGAACTTCCCATGTCTCATCACACAACTAATTACACCGAATCTATTCAATTTTACAAAACAAAATAACCACAGCTGTTCTCCAGATCCAATATCTTAGCCCAAGTAATAATTGGTTATATTGCCATTTATAAAAAATTCTACGCATATATCGCCACATTTTTTGGCAAAAACTCAGTTTTTAAAATTAGTTTAAGGCAAGACTAATTTTGAAACCTTTTTGAACAGCATAATGAGCAGAGTTCAAGAATTTAAAAAAATAAAACAAAAATTATTGAGTGCTAATCTTAAACTTTTTTTGCAAAAACACATGTAGCAGAATTTACATTAAACAAAATAAAAAATGATGTGTTAATACACTATAATATACTATAGAATATCTAAAGCTCTGTACGTATAGTACGTAGAACCTTGTACCTTCAACAACAACATTGTATTTTCATATATGTGTTAAAAAGGATAAGTAAAACATGAGGACATCATACGGACATTGGAATTTGCCGTATTTTATGATTTATACCGCATTAAAGACCAAAACTAAAATCAAAGGCTGTCGCTATATGTGCTAAGTAATGTTGCTGAGTTTTGGTTCAGTAGTAGTACTATACGAGTTACGAATATAATATAATAAGTCGTTCCTTCGCCTTGCCTTGCCTGTAGCCGCATACATTTTTTTTCCATGGCTTAATTACATGGGAAGATCGCGAGCTAATGGTTAATGTCTAGCTCCCATATCATAATCATGGTATAATCACGGCTATGGTTATGGTTATGAAGAACCTTAAAGAAGGTAAATGAGTTCGTTTTGGTTTTGGATTTTCTGCAAGTACCTACCTACTACCTACCTGTATATCCTCTACTAATCCCCATGCCCACATTCATTACCCATCCATCGTATGGAAAATATTGGGATTTTCGATTTAATTTCCATGTGTCTTTCATTTCCAATTTCCATATTCTCTGCCATAGGATATGCGTGTAGGTATTAAGAGACCAGACAGGGAGCGAGCGAACATCAAACATTGCCTATGCAATTCAAACTATGATTAAATATAAGTATATACATTCCTACTAAGGTACATAGACAAGGTAGCACAATAATGTGTGCTTTTAAAGGGAACAATCAAAATATCAAAATCATGTATATACTTTTTGGTAGGTGTCTCAAATCCAAATCCAAAGTGTATTACTACTCTACGACTAAACATTAAACATCACTATAGGTAAGTATAGTTAAGGTGCTTCATACATTTAGAATATGAAACTATGAGCGAAGAGCGCAAAAAATAGTGTGTGTGGGTAACGGGACGTTGAATTTTATATTTTGCGTTTGAGAATAAGAAAGAAAGAAAGATACCTACTGATTTGGATTTTTGGATTTGGTTGTTGCGCCCCAGTCTCGACTCTCTTGCGTCTTGACTTCAGCAGCAAGAGCAAAGATGCGGAAAGCGCTTTGTTGTGTACCAAACTTTAACGTAAGGTAATTATATCTGTATCAAAACCAAAACGCAGAGTCAGAGCAGAGTCAGAAGCTATGATACGGGATATGACTATATAAGTGCGATAACAAAGCGAGCATGTCTTTATACGGCAGTATTATTATCTCCTTCTATGCGTCCTCCTGTTCGAATTCAAATTCGAATAATGCTCTCTCGATAAAGATAAAACTGCGATCTGAGATACTGAAACTGAAACTATGAGGGCTTCTCTTCCCATTTTTTTCTTTATATCTATATCTACATAAGAAAGTTAGTAAGTCAAAATTCAAAATACGACATGGGAGCATAATATTAAAGTGGGCTATCTCATTTATCGCTCTCCTAGCTCTAAAAACTCTATAGAGATAAGATGGCATATAGTGTAAGAAAATGATGATAAAGTGCATAAGCGTGGACCACGGTGGAGGTGGGCCTGCTTCTTGACTCTTAATCTTGAGCAGGGTGAATGTGAATACATAATAGGGAAGATCATTTTTAAATCTCTTTAGTTAGTTTTATACAGATTTCATCCTGGACGGACGCAGATATGATTATACATACATGTAGTATAGGCATGTTGGACAAATCAAAATAATGGAATAACTATTTCTATCCATTCTACACACACAAAATAATTGGCGTGCATACTATATTGCATTGTTGTGTTGTCCAAATATTCGTATTTCATTTCGTATCGTACCCATAAATTAATACAAAAAAATTCAAAAAATACTTGTAGAGATATATATATACTTGTGTTCTGAATCTTGTATTTTCATTTCGTTTTCATTTTGGATTCGATCTTTTCCATGATTACGATTGCAATGGAGATGTTATATTTTATATAGAAGCCCGCTGTATTCTTAATGTAGGATGTGTAAAGTTATCCACCAGTCATCAACAATCAACTTTTATGGCGAAGGAAAACGAATAAATAAAACACCTTTGAATCTACTGTGTACATATTATGCCTATGCCTACCTAAGTAGGTACCTACCTACAACCTTCGTACAATTTAAATGTCTGTGTCTGTACAGTTAGCACACACAGGTAGTAGTTACTGTACTAACTCTGCTGGTCGGTCAGTAAAAAAAACGGTGGTTGAAATGAAATTGGAATCCTGAATGATCCTGAGTCTGAGAGTGTGAGTTGTATCTGTAAAGGGGGAAAAAAGTTGTACTCGGTACTCGGGGCTTGTAATTGTACTCTGTTTTATATGTTTACAAGAACATGGACATTACAATGTCGAATTCAAATTCGAACGCCCGAACGCCGATATGATATTATGATATTGAGTCGACGTACAAAAAAGGAGAAGAAGGAGAAGCTCATAGGATGTAATTATTATATCGGTCTCGGTCGGTATATATCTACATATCGATGGGTAAAAGTGATCTTAACATGTACCATATTAGAGGTAGGCTACGTGTGCAGTTGCAAGTTTTTAGGTTTATCCTACAGTCTACATATTGTTGTAGGTAATAGTAATAATAAACGAGGATATGCATCGCCTCTATGCACCATTTACACTTTATAGATACATTTGGTATTAATATTCGTTAAGGAAGGGGTGAGTCAGTCAGTCTCACTCAGTTTTTCCCTAACTTACGATTACGATTAGATGAGCCAGAATTTACAGCCTTTACTACATATTTGCATATGTGTCCAGCTATAGTGACTACCTACCTTGATTTGATTTAGTTTAGTCTGGTTTTAATTTTTGTTTTGATGATACATATTATTACGAGGTATCTCTACTGCTGGTGCTGGTAAAGAGATACTTTTGTTGTTGTTTGTTAGTCTAACGATGAGGATTAAATACAATGGATGTAATGGGTAGTGGTAGTGGTAGTGAATAGTGGATAAGAGAGCGATAAAGCTACACAGCTAAAACTAGTGCTAACAACATTGGAAAGAAAAATGTTGGGCCTGAACAAAAACGTTAAAACAGTAAAACAGAAACGGCCCCACATACATCCTCTTCAATACAGCTCTCCTGTTCTACAAAACATCCTACCCTCCTTCAATATGTTACTTGATCTGCGTCGGCAGTACGAGTTGCAGTTTCAATCTTTGAATCGTTTTTCATTCCTTTGCTCTGCTTTATGCTGTCTCCTCCACAATCCACAAAGATAGTGCTGAAGAACTGTGTGGAGATAACTATTCTTATGTTCCTTCTTTCATATATAGTAAAGTAGCCTTCAATTTTTCTTTCTTCTATCTTCTTTTCACTCGAATTACGCTAAGTCGTAACAATATCTGTAGTATAACCTACTACACTTCTCCTCTGCTCCTTCTTGTAACTTTTGCTTTTCTGATTCTGATACACTGAAGACTCTCTGATTCTGATTCTGATGCTGAAACTGATCTCATATTATACAGTGTAACTTTAAGAAGACATAACACTCACTCTCATCAGACGGACGATAAAAGACCTCCTTCCCAATTTCTATCCTTTTTCCATTGATACCTTCTTTTACCTGCATATATTTAAAATATAAAAGGATTAGAGGCAGAAACTTAGTCAACCTGTAGTATAGTAGTAGTAGTCAGTCATCATAGTAATATAGTAATAATAATATAATCTCTATATAAAATATATCGGTAATGTAAAATCCGTATAGATATATAGGTATGTAAGGTACTTTTACTAGTTAGACATATTATATTAATATTGTGATATCATCGTATATATGATATCGCTACCCTTTTCTTTATCGTTATCATATAATAGTATATTAACTTACTCTTGTTCTCTTTTCATTTCATCCTTCGTGATTACGAGTACTACTACTACGAACGAACGAAGACTACGAAACGAATCGAAAGGAAAACTTCGACTAGGACTAGTGCAGTCAGTAGTGTGTATTCCGTCTGTCTGTATTCTGTATCGTTGATAGTGTCTCTAGACGAATGGAGGAGCACCTACCCCCTTCTTGTTCACACACGTAGTCACTCATTTTTCATTTTCATTCTCCTTTTCTGACTCATTTTCATTTCATCTCATCTCATTTGCAGAGCAGAATCTCCCTGTCAGTTCTTATAGTAAGTTTAGTTCCTCTCTCTCTCTCTCTCTCTCACTTTTCTGTCTGTCTATGTTGTCACCGACCGACCGACCGACAAGTTCATCCCCGTCTTGTCTTAGATTGTTACTTGTCTGTCTTGAGTCTCGTCACTCGTGGTCGTCGTCGTCTTAGTTAGTTGTCTTAGTCTTATAATACTGTCTTCGCCTGTCGGTCTTGTCCCTTAACAACTTGTGGACGACTTCTTGTTGTTTAATTCTTCATATGTACCTTTTACTTCAGATTTTGGAAGTAGGTACTATAGTCTTCTGAGCATTATTATGCAGTCTTCAGTGTAAGTCTATTCGTCTTCCTTCAAGTACATTTATTTTTGTACACACACAATCTACAAAACAAAATACAATTCTTCAATATCACTTTCATTCATTACTTCAAACACTGTTCCGAGTTACACAACTACTCCAACAACTCGCGAGAGTCAACAGAATACACACCAAAAATAACGAAAGCTGCGAATAACATAAGAACCAACAAAAGTTATACACAACCAAATATAACAAAGAATAAACCAAAATAACCAAAACTAAATAAAAGCCACAATAGCTTCATCAATAATAAACTTCTTTTTTTTTATAAAATCAAGTTTAAACCTGAGTTCCATAATCAGTTTTTGAACAATTAAGTTCAACCCAAGCCATCCCACTTTGAGAGTTTACTGTTTTATTCAATATTTAACTTGATTTGCCCAGAAACACGAAAAATTAAAATCAAGCAACTAGTTTCCATATACTACACAACGAATTACAAAGATCAGTCAAAACGGAAACAAACTCAAGAAAAGCTGGGAAAGCGAAAAACGCAACAACTGGCAAAGTTCAGGAAAATGATAAAGTCCAAAAAGTCAACAAAAAAAACAAACTAGAGTTCACTGTGTCTTCAGATTACTATAATTTTCACACGTTTTTGTGAAAAAGAAAAGCAAATATAAAATCATATTTAAGCCAAATTCAAAACTAGTTGCTAGTGAAAGACAATGGTTGTTGAAAATATTAAAGCAAATTATCACCTCTAAAAAAGAAAAACTGGAAAATCACTTTCAAAAACGAGAAGAAAACGATTTTCTGCTGGATATTATTGTTTTCCACGCAACGGAAAATATAAGAGTCAATGAGTTTTAAAACGGGACTGTGCGTAAAACTGTTAAACACGTGGGGTTGTTGAAACAAAGGATGAAAATACTTTCCCGGGCAAATGAAAATCACCCAGTGCTTCTCTGATTTTCTGATTTTATAGCCACGTTTGACAGTCTACACTCTACACACAATCACTGCCTTCACAACTTGACTTAATTACTATCTTCGAGTTTCTTGCTAAACTTTAATTGTAATAATATACATATTTCATCGAATTAAACTTTCCAAGTATAAAACTCACTACTTTTACCATTTAATTTCCATTGTGCTTGGTAGACAAAAGTGAAAATCAAATTCAAAGTTCTAATTTTGGGCAACTCAAGACTATTTTAATTAATTACTACTTACCATTCACGGATTATAGACTTATGTTTTGGAAACGGTCCACTATAAAGGTGCTGGAAATCAAAGTCGAAAAAAAATGAAAGTTATCAATAACTATTGCACATAAACACTTGTACATAAAATATGAAACTATAAAAAACAAAAACCATCGTAGTCAACATAAATAAAGCGAGTCAACATTCAAACCAATACTACAAAGTGAAAATCGATTGAAACTTTTTGAAGATACGATTTCAAAGAATTCAAACGGAAACGGAACCCTTTGCAATTAAAGTAACTATACCTGTGATTTACACTTACTTACTAGTTATAGTAAAATCGCGATAAAGTCTTCATACTTTCTGGATCTATGTCGGTGTCTTAAAGATCAAACTACATTCCAAAATACATTCAAATATACACACGGAAAAGCGGACTTTCCATTGAGAAAATCATATAATATTTTTTCTCGCTGTATTTTGTGTTGTAATTATTATTACATTCATAATTACTTTTTTATTTAAGAGTTTGAAATAACTTACATATGTGATAAACTAAACTACCATATATAAACGACTTCAACTTTAACTATCTGCAATCTAAATTAATATATACTTTTTAATAACTTGAAGTCAAACCAGAGTGCCGTATACGAGGCTTTGAATTGAAGTGTCTTTTTTTATGTGTTCACTCAACGAAAAAAGAACGTTCTTAATAACGTTGTATTATTGACCCAGTGAATTTTCTCCACGCGCGTTTACAAATACAAATAAAAAAATAAAAGTACCTTATATATTATATTTACCGAAAATACTTTCCTTCTTTTAAACTTGGTCTTTTACAAAGGTAATCAAAGTTTTTTTTAAAACTCTCTTTCTTAGAATAGTATATAGCAACTAAGTACTAAATTTAATTATTCATAACATAATATGCTACTACACTCAACCGTAAAATAATCCCAGTCCCATTCCATCTTTTAAATTATTATGACGGATTTAAACTGCATATGTTTTACTACACGAAGATAAAAACTTTGCAATATCATACAGTGTCTTTCATCTTTATAAATTAATATAACTATAACTTTATGACGGCGTAACTTATTCAAACCAAACCACTCATAGGTTGTCAGTATTATTAGGTAGTAAAATAGAAACATGAATTTATCAATATATTTCTTCAACAATAATTTTATAATTTTAATGGGACACAGTACCATAAGACATATCACGTACCTATACAGTTATCCCCATGTCATGCTTTATACACTTTTAATCATGTGATCAACATAATAATTTACAATTATTGAGCCTTTTAAACCTTTAAGTATAGGCAATAACAGCTCAACGTGAAACAAAAAGCAAAAAGTATAAAACTACATGTTACATTAGAAATTAGGAAAGGAAAAAAAAGAGCATCTCATCTCGACGACTGCAAACGGGTGGTGGTAGACAGGTAGAGACTATTTATGATTCCAAGAAGCACTCTCTTCATGAGCAGCTCATCTTCCTCTTGCAGAATATTAATAAAGTTTGAGATTAGATATTTTTTTTATTAAAAACAAATCAGACAGAATCAGTTCAGTCCTCACACTGTCCGTCCTTCGTCCGTCATACATATGAGTACGCGAGTTGTTGTAAAACCTGATACATAGGAGAAGAATCTGGAATTAAAGAAAAAATTATTGTATCGGCCAAAAGCTACAACCTTAACACAGTCAGTTACATTTTTAATTGAATGGGGTGACGGGAGACAAGTTTTCCGCCTCCAATGCACGATTCTGGAATAAATTCCAAGGGATTTTAATTACTAAATCATGATTGTTTGCGGTGGTTCAAACTGGTGTAGTAGAGTGTGTGCATCTAGTAGTAAGATGTGGCATGTGGTAGCAGTTTTATAGTATAGGTATATATATTGGATATAAACAACACACAATCATTTCACTCTCATGTCGAAGTCGAAGTCGAATATCAGTAGGCAGTACTGTCAGCAATCCCATGTGGCAGTGGCAGTGTGCTCTTCTTCTATATGTTTTAAAGATACTTTACTTATTATGACTGGTTTAATATACATACAATTACCACAGTAATACTTATCATTAAAGCTCACAATCAAAAATCAACGAGCGGACGACGGACGCAATCATCTTCACCTCACCGTAAAGATTAAAAAAATTGAATTTCCCTTATAGAATTTAGAAGAATTGCTCTCGCGCATGGACATGGGCAGTATGCCATATGGCTTTTGCTGTTGATTTAGTTATAGTTGATGATAAGCCGCGTACTATACAGCATTATTTGTGCACATACAAAGTCAAAGTACAAATGATTTTACAAGTTCATTAGAGCATTAATGAAGTTCTTTAAGACTTAAAGTTTCAATGTTTGATGAGATGAGATTTCCTAACTCATCTTCCTATATAGGTAGGTGTGATACCTATATGAACTGTATTATATAGACTATCACTAACCTAACCCTACTGTCTTCTGCCTAATGTGTTTCTTATATTATTCTTATTATACATTAGCACTATGATATTCCTGTGCCTATATGGTTCTGGAAAAGTAGAGAGAAGAGATCATCATTTATTATCGTACTCAGAGACCATCAAATATGTGTGGATAGTGTGGCCTCTTGTTGATAGTACACAGTCCACAGTTCCACACCATCCATAGCTTTCTTTTGCGTGTTTCTGTACTGAATTGCGTGTGGGAGGGCAGTTAAGAAGATGACTCGTCTAGGTCTCCGTATGTCCGTATACATACACACACAAAAAATACATAATATACACAGGAGGATGCACATAGAAATCTACATGCCACATGGACATGGAATTTACCAAACCAATAACCAAAAAAACTAAATGCAAAATTAAGCGACATAAACATCATAATGTATGGAGTATATGTACCTATGTGCATACTTACGTGTATAGTCGTTGAATTATTGTAGAATGAAATTATAATATGAGGAGGCTCATCAGGAGCAGAGGCAGCAGCAGCAGCAACAAACAAGAGAATCTTTATCAAGAAATTCGAATAAATTCAAAAGATAACAGCTGGTAACGTGAGAAAATTAGGGTGAAGATGATACATGACCATTTGACCGTCTTTAGACGTGTTATATTGTTATTGCCTTCCCATCAGACTCCTCATGATGATGATCACAGTAATAATATGATCCTATGATTTCTAATAGTGATCTAAAAAAGTCATAAAAACCAGATTAAAACAGTTGGGGGAATGATTTCGTATAGCTATAGACTCTACATATACCTATACCCAAAATCATTCTTTAAGTTTCAAAATGTGCTATCTACTATGGATATTTCCAATTTCAAAAATGTTCAACTTGGTTCAATTTCAAGGTGCTTGCTAAAAATTTTCGAAATATTACGGTTTCTATCCTCATAAATGAAGAACTTATTATTTATGAAAGAATCCTTTATCAAACTTGGAATATTTCAAAGACAATGTTTTGACCATAAATGTGCCTTTAAAAAAACTCAATTTATACAATTTTTCATCGCACTATTTCATAAAACTGAAATTACGGTATTTTGTTTTTTGTATTTTCCTTTCTTGTAACTTTATTGCACTTTATTGTAGGTAGCTTGTTTTGCACTTCAAAACTCGAGCTTCAATAACATAAGGGTATGTCGGGCTAAATGGTAATTACCTCCATATTATATCTATACCATACACCTAATAACTTACGCATCACAAGTCGTAAGTCATAAGAACCTACCACTACCACCAATTTAATGACGGCGACCAGACGACATGCATTTATTATCCTAGTCATTTGTACTATGGGGAATGTTGAGATGGTTATTGATGGTGATGTGATTGTGATGCTGTTGGTCAAAGCCCTAATCTAAATTATTTGTAGTAGTAGAGCAACAAAAACTGTGTTAAAGAGTCTCTCTATATATTCTAATGTCATACATAAAATATAATAAAAATCCCAAGTACGTTCAGATTGTGAACATGTATCTACCTTCCTACATAAAATACTGTCTCCTCGCCATACATATTGTAGGAGAAGAATATGAATATGAATAATAAATAATGTCCAAAACAATTTATATAAAATCTCTAATATGAATACGGAGGAGTATGTATCTACCTAGTTTAATCGAGATCGAGTCCACACACACACACACACACTTTTACTACAGTACTACAGTCCCATAGCCCAAGTCTTTATGTAGGTACATACGGAGCCCACAATAAATGGTTATGGTTTAATGGAAACTCTATTATAGTGGTGTAGTAGTGCAGTCGGAGCCGGAGTCGCAGTGTGGTTTGGATGACTGTCTCTATGTCTCTGCCTATCCATCTATCTATCTGCAGGGATGATGATGATGATGCGATGATACAAAAGGAAAAATGAGCGAAAAAAAAAAGCAGAGATTATCCTTCTACACTGTCTGGTTTATGATAATTATGTTGGTAATAATAATGACTGATGATAAGCAGAGTGATCTAGTCAGTCTGTGCAGGGGTAGTGAGTTAGTGAGTCGGTCAATCTAACTAAAAAAATAGCTCAAAAGCAAAAATGCAACCAAAGGGAAGAAAACCAAGAGGCACCACTATAAGGCAATCTCAAAAACTCACCGAGCCATTTCTTGTTGGTTAAATACATAAAAAAAAGTGAATTTGAGAGAGAAAGTGACGGCCGGACATTGAGAATTGAGATTGAACAAGGGATGGACGATACGATGGGATGGGATGGGATGGACAGTCAGACAGAGACCGCAAAGGAATATTATAAGAAAAATAGCAGTAGTGTTGGTAGTGTGGAAAAAATTGAATCAGTGGTTGCGGCTTCGGCTTCGCCTCTCTGCTGACTTACTGCCTCCGAGCTCACAACTCGTATACAACCATGGATAATATATTGTACAGAGCATCTTTTAACAAAGTCAACTTAAACTTAAGGATAATCATATCATGTATTGATGATAATATTTATTTGATATACCAGTATATAGATATATACTCTATATGTCCGCTTGTAGATGCATCTTATGGTTGTATAGTTCATCCATATACTGTAACAATAACCACCACCACCATACTCTGTTCAATTTACAGTTGACTTTGATTACAGACAGTTCAGATGTTCAGAAAAAGGATGCAAAACTGGTGTAAGTTTCCTATAGGCATATTATATATCTGACTAGTGAGAGCGGACACAAAGCTCCTATATGCTCCTACTCCTGACGACGACGTCCAACAACTGCAAAGATGATATTAGGGAGGATGATATTATGATTATGACTACACGGACAGACGGACGCAGAGACTTCCACTGCTGCTTAATGCCTCTCACTGCGCAAAGTAAATCAGAGTAAAAATGATGAGATGAGGGTAAGGTATAAGGCAAGGCATTACTGGTACAAGGTAACCACCGCCAGCATTAAGAATCTCCTAAAAGAAGATCAAATATACAGGTAATGTAAAGCGGAGGTAGAGAAGAGGGCTGCTGGTTCTGATGCGATTCTCTCTCTCTCTCTCTCTGATTGAAGTTTCTGCTTCTCTTGCCTTAGAAAGAGAGATGATTATAGAGAAAAAATGAGAGTGAAGTGGTCTTTTTAGGAGTCAGTGAACAAGTTACAGAGTTTGCTTTTATATTCTCTGCTCCTCATTCTGAACTGAACTGAAATTTGACTTGGACGATACTACGAAAGAATAGGATGGGATGGGGATGGGATACGATGATGATGTTTTACTTACCTAGGTAAGTATAGAAGTCATCGCATCGTACTTTAGTTGTTGTGGTAGTAGTGTAGTAGGTTGGTTTTTCTCTCATATTTTTCCTCGTAGGCACCGACCGAAGTCGAACCAAGTCAAAGTGATGTACGACCATCAAAAAGAAAACCATGAGAGAGAGAGAGAGAATCCAAATGTAAACTAATGCCAAAAAGCTATCAGTATATAGTAGTATAGCCAAAAAATTCCAAGAATGAAATTCTAACTTGATAGCCCATAGCATATACATATATAGGAAGATCAAGATGGCTAGATAATATATTTTTGTAATAAGTTTGTTATTAGTCAGCCAGGGCTGTGCTATGTGATGTGAAGTGCTGTGTGGTAGTAAGTTGGAGTTGGAAGTTAGATGTTGTTAGTTGAAGTGGAAGAGGTCCAAGTAGATAGAAGAAATAAGAAGTGAGTTAAAGGAGCAGAGAGATGAGTGTGGGACACACCCCTAACTGCAACCCTTCTGATCTAGTTTCTCCTAAAACCACCACACCCTTCACATATAATTATCTTACATTATTCTTATTATTACCTTTAAACTTTACAATACTTTGTTTACTGACGATATTTATTTTCTATCCAGTCTCATAACTAATAACCATCATCATCAACATCATATAGCTTCAACAGCAGCAGTCGCATAGCAGTCAATCCGATGAAAATGAACGTAAAAGGCCATTCCCAATGCTTTACTTACCTTGGCGTTGGTATAGGTATTTGCACTTTCTTGCATGTACGGTGGCATCTGTATCACTGTTCTGATGGTAGGTATATATTTATCTTATTTCCGTCTCCCGTCACTAATGTGAGTGCTAGGTCTTGGACGACAATGACGATGACGATACGACAGGGTTAGGATGTGACGAAGACGATTGACGACTCTCGATGTCATTATTGAGCTTTTTATCATCTCTACTCCTCTACTGATATGTAACCAGAAAAGCAGCAACCATCAGTAGCTCAGCGACTGATTAACGTTTGTACAGTAGAATTTCCCTATTCTGTTTTTAGAGCTTCAGATTGTTGGACAATCCTCTTTTACATTAGGCTACTTTTCTTATCTGTATCCATTACTTTAAAACTGTACTTTAGTAAAACTTTAGATACAACATTAGCTTCGCAAATTTCTGCTAAGGATCATTCGATTCCTTCAAATTCTTTCAAGTATCTTTGTATTTTATATTTTCCTCCCTCAAGGATATTTTTGGTCAACAAGTATCGAAAATTTCAATAGATGCTCAGTAATTCAATGTCAGATTTGTGTAATTTACAATTTTAAAGTCTCACACCTGTCGATTACAATTAGGACACGGTGGTTTGCTGGTTTCTTGCCAATTTGTTGGTGAGGTTGGTTTTGGGATAAGCTGAATAGTTTCCTACATATCTTTAACATAAAATGCATAGTTAATGGTTACACGATAATTTTCTAGACGAAAATCGGAAGTTTACCTCGATTTAGTTTAATTTTAATTGGAAGATTACTACTATACGGACTACAAAAATTTTAGCCAAAGTACATGAAGAAAGAATCAAGGAAATTATTCTAAATTTATAAGTTATTGCGTTTCCCGCTTTTCCTTGTTTTACAATCGCACGGTGGTCATTCGATAATTCACATGGTCTTGCCACTGACAGTAATGACTAATCTATGGTTAATTCCTATACTTATAATGCTGTATGTATTGAATTTCAATTTTGATTGACACCTATATTACTAATGTCACTACTACTGCTGATTCTTATATTAAGCATTTTGATATGGACTGGATAAATATCGTTCGTGACGCCGCTATGAAATTGAAGTTTTCATGGGGAAAAAATGAACGACACGATTTCTTTCTACACTCCATTGCCATTGTAATTTACTCTGATATTAAAAAATAACCATTCTGTTACATATACATAGCTGAATAAGTAAATCATAGCGAAGAAACTAGAGTAGTTCAAAAATTATTATCTAGATAATTACCTTGAAAATGACTATAAATATTCATAAATTATATCAGTAGCGCTTTTGTTAAGTAGTGCAACTTTTCTTATGCTTGGACCCTTTGGATTGGACGGGGTTGTCGAGGATGGATAAAGATGCACATTATAATTATGAGCTCCAGCTAATAACTATTTATACCGATAATTTGCTACCGTAATTTTAATATTATTACTATCATTATTGTAACGTTTCAAATAAACTTGTTTCATTATTAATAGTGCAGCAGAGCGGCAGTTACTTACAGGTTATAGTAATATGGGAAGCTGTGTATAGTAATTTTTGTAATGTCTTTTAAAGCCCATTGCGTATCTAGATGCAAATTTTTTTGCAAGTATAAATTAAGGGAAATACTCACACATACAAATTTATCTCTGATTCGTGTGATGTAAAAAAAACTAAATACACACAGTCGACGAATACTGTAATAACAGATCACGTCTTTCCATATTGAAAGGTGGAAAAGAGAATTTTTATAGAATTAGAAAAATTACAAAATTAGGAATAATAAGGAATTAGGGAAATGATGGGACGATACGATAAGGATAATATACCATTACCATTGTTGTCTACTCACGGTGTACGGTGTACGGTCGTCGTCATAGTCATAGTCATCGGTACGGTGTGTACTGCGTACTCCTTTCCATGTCCATGTCATTTTCATTCCCTCCCTAAATCTGTAGCATTACCAGAGCCAGACTGTCAGACCAGCACCAGTACCAGGCCAGACATACCTTGTACTCCCATATATATAATCACACTCACAAATCACAATGAGATGTATTTATGTAAGTTGGCAATGCAGTGTATGCTTGTGGCTCTATAAAAAAACTTACATTTCATCAATTCATTTTTTTTCTCGTATACTTAAAGAAAACTTCACAATTTGTCAAGTTTGCACGTCAATTCTTTTTTCTTTTGGGAAATGGAATTGGGAGTGAATTAAAGACTTTGAATTAAAAAAAAGAGAGAAAAAAAAATACAACAACAAGGGAAGGAATGAGTGTTTGTACTACAATAATAATAATTATTGTGATGTAAGAAAATTTGTATATACTGACGACTGACGATGAGAGATGTGTGTATAATGTGTTATCCTTTTTCCTTTTTCCCTTTTATTTTTTTTCTCTTCTTCTATTCTATTTGGACTACACGTCTCTCTCTCTCTCTCTCTCTGCCTTCATCTGCTCCGTTTTTGCAATTCAAATTTTCAATTTGCATTCAGTATTGTTGCTCACAATTAGTTCATGTGTTGATGTGTTGTGTTCTGTGGTGTTGTAGTCGAGTTTGGGCAGGGTGCTGTTTCTGTATTATTGTACACAGATTATTATTATTGTGTATTTACATAGAAGCAGGTTTGCCTTTTGTATACATACGTACTGGATATAGATACAATTCGTATCTATATAGTCCTATATATCCATTGCTCTGGCTCTGATCCTCCTTAAATACTATATACTCTTTCATTATTTTTATTATTCAGGATCCCTTGATTCTTGATTGTGACTTCTTTTTCGACGACTCCTCCCGTTTGTCTACCAACTTTCTGTTGTTCTTCATCTCTCTGTCCATTATATTCTGGCATCCTATATTTTTTTTTTATATATTTTACTATTTCAAAGAAATGTAGATCAAACATGAAATTTTTGTACAGAGAATGATATGTGTGAGGATCTAAATCTTATACTAAATTAAAATAGGTTGCGATGTTCCAATTGAGGCAGAGGGAAGTTAAGAATAGATTGCGAAATACATACATAATATTACGTGGTCTTTATACTAGAGGACATTTCAATTTTTTCAATTTTCCTCGGTACGGTAATTTTTTTCAATGTTTTTTATACTATATTGTAATCCTAGTCGTTCAGCTTAAGTTAATAATAGACAGCAGATTTAAATGCTGTGTAATTTAATATTTATTTTAGAATTTTTATTGTCACTTCTTTAAAAATCATGCATACGCACAATATGGACTTTTGAAAATATCTGTAAAATTGGAACTTTTTTTAGTATTGCGTAAAGCTTATAAGCTTTATTAAGTCAATTAAGTTTATTACACAACAATTAGTATCAGTCAAATCTCAAATATTTCAAATTACACACTTTTTTATTTTGTACCCCTTTTATGCTTACGTTTAAATCTAACGGTGAAAGCAAAGCAGTAACTAAGTATTATAATATTCCCTTTGAAATCAGTTGAAATTTAAATACTAAAAACTTGCCTTATTTTATGGTATAGTAACTCTGGCCTGTACAATTTAAGTCGCTTACATTAATTCTAAATCAATTTTGATAGGAAATGTAATTCAAATTGATTTTTTTTAAAAAAGCTTAAAAGCCTTCATAGTTTCACACGCATATTCCCTCATTTATAGCATAGAGATGAGATGAGATGAGAATCATCTATTTTCTTCACAGAAATTCTTTGGAATTTCATCATTCTACATCGTTTGTCTTATGCCTATATGTCTTGTCTCATGAGAAAATGTGAAGTAAAATTGTAGAAGGAACCGTAACGAAACTATATTGTATATTTTATATGAACCATACTATAGGGAAAAAATCATATAGTGATCGAGAGATCGAGACCGAGACGTATATTATTGGTATATACTTGGTATATAGCGTAGGAAATTTCTTGTGCGATCCATACCATCACGGTATACATACTAATGTAATAATTTATAATTTCCTATAAAAATTGGAAATTGGTTTGATAGAGTGGTAGTCGTCGTACGTGTGCATCTTTAATCGTCAAACAAGATTGGAGGGTGTGGTAGGTATTTTGACGACGACATGCAATTGCTCTACTTTTTAAAAATTCTCATGCACTTAAATTTTATAAAATATATATATATTATTATGAGGCTGTCACTTTTACTTGGGATTCCAATTCGAATTATTTCTTTTCGCTCTGTACACAAGATTTTAAATATTTGTATTCGTGTATATAAGTTTGTACTCCTACCAAATCCTATAATATCAGTACTCGTCGTTCAGTGCATTTTGCATTGAAACTAAAAAGCAGTAGGAAGGTAACTTGTAATTTATTATTGATAATTCAGTCAGATTCATTGATTTAGATTCAGAATTGGTGAATTGGTCGTTCATCATATATTTATCAAAATCCAAGCAGCCTTTCCATTGCATTGCTTGGCCTGTATACCTTTCCCCATTGACACATAGAATCTAAAGTTTTCTAAAAAGGTTTGTTGGAGATACAATAAATCATTTTCATGTGTGTGGAGAAACGACTGGCAAATATTGTGTACGTAAGAATTTACAGTTAAAGTGTAGGTAGTAGACCTAAATGGTGCTGAGTGCAGAGCATAATATAGTATTCCCATTCAATTTCGGACCGAACATTGGATCATTTACACATATTTTAAAAGAGCAAAAAGAGGTTTTTTGAACAGATACAAAAAGTCCTATTTACATGATTTTAAAAGTTCAAAACATTTCAACTCTTTAAAAATTTGCAAACTTTGATAGTGGCGCCTATTTGAAATGGTGCAAAATATTTTAATTATGTCTTTTTGAAATTATGCAAAATATTGTATTTACGAATTTTTGAAACGGTGGAAAATATTGTAATTATGACTTTTTGAAATTATGCAAAATATTGTAATTACAATTCTTTGAAATGGTGCAAAATATTGTAATTATGACTTTTTGAAATTATGCAAAATAGTGTATTTACGATGTTTTTGAAATAATCCAAAACATCGTAACTACGACTGCTTGAAACAATGCAAAATATCGTAATTACATCTGCTTGAATTGATGCAAAATGTCGTAATTACACTTGCTTGAAGCAATGCAAAATTTTCTAATTCATATTCCTTTTCTAGGCGTAAAACACAAAGCGCTAAACTTAGATGCTTTTAAAAAATTGAAAAATAAGGCAACGTTCAGCAAAGTTGTTTGAAAGAGTATTAAATTTGAATTTATGACTCCTAATGTGGACACAATAAACCTCGTTCGAAAATCAGTTCAATCCCTAAATAATGTAAGCCTACTCAGACAAACAGATCTAAT
The DNA here is from genome assembly GCA_949802685.1 of Dicyrtomina minuta. Classification (NCBI taxonomy): domain Eukaryota; kingdom Metazoa; phylum Arthropoda; class Collembola; order Symphypleona; family Dicyrtomidae; genus Dicyrtomina; species Dicyrtomina minuta. The sequence goes on from OX461808.1 coordinate 34,402,961, forward strand.
TCATAATTGTAGTAGTAGATATTCCCATTGAAAAATCCTAAAATAAATTCGTTAATTATAAAGTAATTAAATCGAAATCCACATCCAACGATCCAACCTCATAACGCTTCATCTCCATTACGCTCATCAAAGATCAATTTTAGACCGTCAACAGTGGACCGTTGTCAATTCAGCGCAGTAATAGTCACTATAGTCAGTTACAATTTTGGAATTTTCTCATTAATTCCTCAATTAAAGTATTAAATTGAATTTAAAGCCAGCGTTAGACAGGGCAGCCTGAAGGCTTTCAAGTGTTTTAAACTCATTGACTGGGTGTAAACATAAACAATGAAATCCGCGCCTTAATTAAATTCTTTATTTTTTTTGCTGTAACATCTATATGGAGTGTAACTACACAAATTATGTCGTGTATCACTATTCCTTCTAAGGCAATGACAATTGATGGATCTTCAAAGGAAAGGAAAAGGATGAATGAGTGTACTTATTCGAATCAATGAAAGAAAAGGACGACGACGAGAACACGAAGGAAAATGCTGTTCGGTCCGGCTCTTACTCTTGTTAGGTACTTTCGTCCTCATCTCTCATCGTCATCGTCAGAGACGCACTTATCTGATACACTAAAAGGTTGATAAGTGTAAGAAGGAATCAGTCCTTTTAAGTACAGCGATGATTTAATTGAGAAAAAAATAAATTGTGTGCTGCTGATGATGATTCCAATTCGTATCTAACCCTATAATAGTTTCCAACATTATTTTAGACAATATATAGTCTGTGAAGAACCAAAATGACCCATATCCATTTGTAGACAAAAACAATATCAATTATCTACAAAAATATTGAAATGTCTTGAGTTGAAAGCATTTAAATAGCATTTTTTTGGTTTTTAAAAAATCTGTAAATAGAAAATTTAACGCTTTTCAAAAACAAGTATGTAGAACATTTTACAAATTTCAAAAACATGTAAATAGAACATTTTACACTTTTTAAGAACATGTAAATAGAACATTTTACACTTTTTAAAAACATGTAAATAGAAAATTTTGCACTTTTTAAAAACATGTAAATAGAACATTTTACACTTTTCAAAAACATGTAAATAGAACGTTTTACACTTTTCAAAAACATGTAAACAGAACATTTTACACTTTTCAAAAACTCTGAATTAACATTATACGCATGTTTCTCATTTTTTTTGATGACATAGCTCATTTTGATTCTAGCTTAAATTAGTGTTTGGGTAATTTTGACTCTTCACAGACGATATAGTCTTTTCTCACTGGAAATATTGAACGATAGCGACGCATATAAAATACAGTAGGTATTACTAAATTTTTGCCAAAAATAGTTCAATAACATGTATAAATATGTAAAATTCAATGTAAAAGTACATCCCTAGCGCTTTATTTTGACGCAGTATACAATCTTTACCAGTACGGTCAGCTTTCACTACTGTTATAAAGTAATATATAGGAACTACGCCTTTTTAGTTTTTAGTAAAGTGTGCGGATGCGTATAGAATGTAGAATTCAATCCAATCGCATCACGTCGCATCGATACTTTAAAAAGTTTTTTTGATCTTCTTTTTATTTTACCGTCACCCAGCCTCTGTACTCTACGTGTTGTACAGTAAAACAAAATAGGCTTTTAAAATTTGAAATTTCAATTTCAAAACTTTTGGCGAAACCACCGCATATGAGACCATCAGACCAGACCACCACGCAGTATTATCTCAACATTTTTTAACAAGGTAGTAGTATAGTAGTCTCACCAAGACAAGACCCACAATAAGCACAGACGTACATTCTTATACGTTTGGCTACGTGTGCTTTCTCACAATGTTATTATGTTGAACTACTTTGAGGCTTTTGACTGATGACTGACTCAAGAAAATACTGATGATATGACTCTCTATATAATATTATGCTGACTGTAAGTGAAGTTTTAAGTGACTAGTGAGTGAGTCGTATTTAACCTAGCATGACCATAATTATTACCTAAAAAATGTACCTACCTTTTGCTTGTGTGTGTGTGTGTGTGTACCTTACAACTTATAACTTATATGCCTTAAACCAACTCTTCACTCAAGTCATAAATGTGAAAATGTAGATTATCTGTATAGTATATTCACATTTTGGTTGGATTGTGGATTGTTGATGTGGATTAAAACTTTTGAGCAGAGGTACTCAAGTCCACCGACGACGACGACGACCGAGACCGACGAGTTGCGTGTCCTAGAGCGTATCACCAAAAAATGCTTCGTGAAGAAAACGAGGCTTGTAATATATATCCGTCTGTCTGACTGCCTGTGTGTGTGATATGTGTGTGGTTTACAGTTTAGGTTGATCTTTGCCAGCGATTAAAACTCTCGCTTTTAATTTTTGTGAAATGTATAGAATCTCTCCATGAGTTAAAGCAGACGGAGAGCGGAGAGAGGGAGATGACGATAACTATAAAATTACTACAATATAATGATAATGATAATAATAAAGTATAATTATAACTGAGTAAGATTATCTTGTCTAGGTATCTGTAACAGTGCGGTGCAGTGCAGTGTGTAGGGCTACATTATAATTAAATTATCTTTAACTTTTACTGTGTATATTTTCATCGTTGACTTTTTGATTGTAGAAACTATATACTGTGTAGAAAATACATTTTAGTCTGCATGACAATTTTTTCTTCAATGTAAAAACAAAACTTGTTAATGGTATTTTTACACGCACATTTGTAGTAATTTTTGAAAAAATGTCTAAAATCTATTTATGGGGAAATCGCTGAGTTTAAGATATATCCTTCAAAAGGCTGCTTGCAAAGCCAAGATTTCCCATAAAATTATTGCCTCCAGCGCTATTTTCTATTTCTATCCTCTGTTTACAAAATTATCCCACAATCTTACTAAGTTTACATTTTTAAGCTGCATTAACTAGACGATGAAATGTTTTGAATAATTTCCAAACTTTAAACGCTCAACAAAAATTCAAAATCAGTGAAATTATGAAGCCCTAAAAGTAATAAGCCAGGCAGATACTGGTCAGATTATCAGAATGATAAAGGTATCTCCATCAAAATGTAACTGCATTACATATAGGCAACATATCATCTGTGAAGAACCAAAATGACCCATATTCAATTTAAGCTACAATCAAATTGAGCTATGTCATAAAAACAAAATGAGAAACATGCGTAAAAATGTTAATTAGGAGTTTTTGAAAAACGTAAAATGTTCTATTTTTAATGTTTTTCAACAATGTAAAATGTTCTATTTTTAATGTTTTTCAACAATGTAAAATGTCCTATTTACATGTTTTTGAAAAGGTGCAAAATTGTTTAATTCCATGTGTTTGAAAAGTCCAAAATGTTCTATTTAAATGCTCTCAAGACATATTTGAATATTTTTGTAGATAGTTGATATTGTTTTTAGCTAAAACTGGATATGGGTCATTTTGGTTCTTCAGAGACGATAATATTGTATCATCGTCCCTCCCATCGTAAAACACAAGAAAATAGTGGCTGACTCACTGACTGACTGACCATTGCATTGAATGAATGAAGAGTTCAAGAGATTCAAAAAGACAGTTTCAATTTCAGCATTTTTGCATCTCCTCTTGTATTTTCACTTTTCACTCGCACTCCCAAAAAAGCGTAAAACTTTAACTTCCCAAACAAAAGAAAACAATGAAAAAAAAATTGGTGTAAGGTAATCTAAATGATACACTTGAGACGCTCACGTTCCTGACGCTTGGCATGCATGCGTTTGTAAATCGTATTATACGGTGAGCAGTAAACAGTGGTGTGTATTCCCATTCGTTACATCTGTATGTAATGGTATAGTGCATTGTAGTAGTACAACAGACATACTCGAGACTATAAGGCGTCTGTACCTATGCAGCTACATGTGTATCATATAGGTAAATTACAGGAGTAATTAAGAATGAAAATGAGATTGAGAATGAGAATGAGAGTTTTGGTTTTGGATTTTTGAGCTGTTGATGTTGTTCGTCGCTCCATGAATTTTATGATTACGAGTAACGATGTATACGATTACGATTAAAATTAAGATTACGATATGATACGATGTACGATAGGAGAAGCCTGTATGTACCTGTAGACATGCATCCATAATATGTGATCTGTGTTTCCAGTGCTGCGCTAACTATTTAAAAATGTAAAATTTATCCTTATAGATATAATTACCTAGATATAGAATATAGATTAGAGAGAGAGAAATAAGTAAGTAAGGGTCGGCGGTCGGTAGTGACCAGAGCAGTCGGCATCGGCATCAACAGTCGACGGACGGACTTCTAAAAAGATTAGAGATTAATGCTCAAAATATTGATCTTACACTTTGTACAGTTTCTTTTTAATTTTACACTGCCATTACCACACATTACCTTCGTCGTACTTGAGCTGTAACTGTAATTACAACTCTATTCTATATTTTATTTCTCTCACAATTTATGTACAATACAAATTAGTATTTATGTGTCTCCACTAGTTACATGGTACTTTATGCATGCACAACAAAACACAGACAGACAGAATGTCAGTACATAGACGCCTTTTTGAATTTTACAAAAATACAAAAATAAATCAAATGCTTGTTTTCTTGCAAATCAAAATACCGCTACTGCATATTGTTACAGAATGCTGCTATCTACTAAAGATGACTAGTATCATTACATATGGCTACTGAAGAAGCAAAATTGCCGTTTTCCATTTCTCACTCACAATCAGTATCAGTATGTCATAGCCATAGCTTATGAATTTCATCAGGCTCAATTTGCGCCTTCTTGTTTTCCTTCTTGTGAAAAGTGAAAACTGTCAATGTTTACTCTGTTACAGCTTGTCTTCTTTGTCCACTCAAAAATTAATGCTGCTAAAAATCAGCATCTCTTACATATTCTTATTTAGGTTAAGGCTGTGAGCTACTCTAATGAATGACATATGTAATGGTATATTATGTCTTGTGTGCATAGGATAGGATCGCATCCTTTTTTCTGTCAATCCTCTCAGACCTCCTCATGTCCTCATGCTATAAATTAAATTGGAATTTGATTAAATCTATATAAGAATTTTGAATTACAAATTACTGACTAAATCACACACACCGTACACACGTGTGACTGTGACTGTGACTATGTCAGCATTTGTAACGGTAACGGTGACGGTGACGGTAAAATTCCTGGAATAGACAAATATATTATACTTAACAATAACGGCAAAGGCGTCTGTCTCGTCCTATATCAGTAGTTCAAATATTAAATTAAATTTTTCAAAATACTGATATTTGAAGGAACAATGAACAAGAGGCAAAGGCTTTCATAGTAGACTACAAAAAATTGAAGAAAATAACAGAAAGAAAGAATGATAGTTTATATTGCGATGGCATCATCATCCATCGTTTCGATGATGATGATGATGATAATATTATGTAATACTAAGAGTTTTGTGAGTGAATGTTAAGAATGTGGCAGTAATAGCTTAATACAAATGTAAGGGATAACATCTTTTTAATCCTCAAAAGAGCCGTTTACGCTCTGTTTCCTAATCAAACAAAATCAAAAGTGAGTGTCAGGACAGGAGATTGAGCTTAATCGAGCCTCTGTAAGTACTTAGGTAAATATAGGTAAAGAAATTCCAATTCGAGTTCGAGTCTACAGCCTCAAGTCTGCAGTCTGCAGATGGTCTAATACTCTATATATAATAATAGCTACCGATATAAGTAGTATGTATATAGGCTACACAGTCTGCTCTGTTTTTAGTCCTGAGTCAAGTTGCTGTGTATTTATAATATAAGAAAATTGGAATTTTTGTCCTGATTCAAGAGTCTGCCTGCGCTAATAACAGAACAGATACAGGTACATAGACAAAAATGTTGCTTCTACAGATATATCTAAACATAAAAGAATTCCCTCTCGTCATTCCTCGCTTGGATAAACTAAACACTTGGATCACACTTGGACTCAATTCCACAAAAGACAAATCTCATATCATTCACTACGGCTATGTCTTAAGTCTCACACATTATTCTATACCTACTCTATACCATTATTAGGAAGTATACCTATTATGCTTACTTATGACGTATACATTGTTACGCGGGGCAGTGGTATAATGTCGGTAGTAGTCGGTCGATTATACATTAAATTGGTCCAAAAATGTTTCTATACCAATAGAATATTCGAAAACCGAAGCAGATTTATTATCTCATCTGCATAATATAATGTTCCCGATGTTAAGCACTTCATCACTGCGTATTATGAATGCTAATTTATGCTATATGAAGTACGTTACATGAACGACAATGAATGACAATAACATTTTCTATAGTCTATTTTAAATTCTTGGAATTCATGGATTATGTAAAACGAAAAGGATTTTGAACTGCGGTCGTACTATGGTTATGGCGCTGGGGCTGTGTTGAAGTTGGGAACAATTAACAACATAAACCGTTCATTTTAATTTTCAATTTAGACTTTTCGCATTATTCGTATACACCTTTTCGTGTAATTGGTTTTTACCTTCTATTTTTTAATTGAAGAATAACATAACGTATTTACGTACAAGATTTACTGTTGCTTAAAAAGCAAAATTGCTAACAGCTGTTCAATTTCCTATACAACCAGTTCGAAAATAAACAACAACGATCAAACCAATAAAAAAGGGACCACGAAACTTCTCAAAATTGCTTTAAAAAAATAAAATAATGAAATCAAATTTTCTCTTTCTCCGCATCTGTAATACAGCGTCGATAGTTAAGGCTGTAAAATAGACGGAGGTAAATTGATATGGATTTAAAACAAGATCAGATTAGATCAAGTTATTGACAATTTATGGAGAGCAGAAACTACATTGCCTGAGCCTTATCATTATTAAAGTTATAAAGTGGAGATTCACGAAAATGAAAACGTAAACGCGGCGACGAGGACGACGTCCACGCGCGCTCTTTTCTTGGGACTTGGGAGGCAGTGTGCCTTTTATTGTAGACGAAAAAAATGTCTGCTGGCACTCCGGTATTACTGGCAATATATTACTGTACAATAATAATGTATAAATATGCCCCAAGTATATTCTGTATGCCTACGATATATTCCAATAACGCGATATTTTAAATCAGTATATTCTATGTTTTTTTTCTTATATGCTTGATTTGATTCTATTCTCCATATATGAGTATTGGCTTGAATACACGAGTTTATACATATGGCTGGTACTGGTACTGGTACTGATAACTGGTGAAAGAAAAAAAATGAATTATATTAAGTTGGTTGGTAGGCATATGGAAAAAGTTGAGTCACGATCTCGGCACGCAGGACACAAAAATAACAACAGGAGAGACCAGTGTTGTAGACTTGTAGAGCAGACGAAACCAAAACCAAAACCAAAGCAACAACAATATTTAGTCACTCTGATTTTCTCATCTACTACTGCGATCACCAGCACCATCCAATGTGATACTATAACAGGATTATTATAATAGGAAATTCATTTTTCACATTTTTCCCCCCTAGTCTTTTAATAGCATACATTTTAGTATATGGGTATAGGTATAGGTCCCTGCATAAGTACTGCATTATTTATTAGCCTTTGGCATTTAATGTACAGTCCGGATCACCATCATCATAATCACCACATCACCCAGTTTATATTCATCCCATCCCTGTATCTTGAGCCTTTTATCCATCTTCTTAAACAATAAAGGAGCTATACAGCAATCTAAAAGTATTTGATATCTACCTGCAAATAACTACTCCTCACTTTTCTATACCTAATATCGTGATTGAAGAATCAAAATTGCCGATATCTAATTTAAGCTAAAATTAAAATAAGCTATGTCAAATAAACTACATGAGATACATGCCTACTAAAATGCTAGTTACAGGTTTAAAAAGTGCAAAATGTTCTATTTGCATGTTTATGATAAGTGCTGTATATTCTACTTACATTTTTTTGAAAAGTGCAAAACATTCTATTTACATGTTTTTTAAAGTGCAAAACATTCTATTTACATGTTTTTGAAAAGTGCAAAACATTCTATTTACATGTTTTTAAAAATTGCAAAATATTCTATTTACATGTTTTTACAAAGTACGAAATATTCTATTTGTAATTTTTTGAAAAGTGCGAAATACTGTATTTACATGCTTTCAGGATCATTGTATTATTTACAACTTTAGCAGATAGTGCGTTTTATTTTTAGATAAAAATGGATATGGATTATTTTGATTCTTTACTCACAATACACCACCACCATTCTGATACGATTACACCAAACTGATACCATTAACTATATGCACATCTATGCTATGTATTTGGAAATTTTTACACATGTAAAAGGTTCAACTTACGTTTAAAAGTAAATCTTTCATGGTTTAAAGTTGGTATTTAAACGGAGATGCGATGAGATGTATTCCGTTGTTTCGTTTCTTTGTTTCTGCTATAACATACGGATATTATGACAAGGGAAATTCGAACGGCGAAAGACGTAAGGCGATCGACAAGAAGGAGAGCGAAAACTAAAACGACGCTTAATTTAATCTCAAATCTTTTGTTTTGTTTTCTGATTAAAAAAATATGTACGACGCATACAATGTCATGTCAAGAATACATCGGGCAAAAAAACGTAACATTTACGATTACGATAACGATAACCATACAGACTATCAACAGTATCAAAACATACCTAATACGCCTATACCGCGTATCGCTTGCTACCAACATTAGATTTTTAATATGCTTCCATTTAGCAAGGAAAACAAAATTGAAAACTATTGAAAAAAAAAAGTGAAAATTGAAGCGAGCGGCTATTGAATTTTAAATTATAATTATTCTTCAAAAAAAAATAAGGAACACACAAAAATAGCTGCGAGACTTTTTTAAATTCTATCCGTATCCGTCCGTATATTAATGAATTTAATGAGGTGCTACAGATATATAAGTGATCAACATCAAAGTGTAAATAAAATAATCTATGCACAGTGCCTATATAATAATAATGGAAGCAATCTAAAATTGTAATGGTAAACATATTACAGTAGTCACAGTGAAAGTATGTGACCCAAGGATTCCCCTCGATACGCCTTGATGACAGCTCAATGAGTAACGTGTACCGCACATAATAATACAGAATATAGGTAGGTACCTACCTACTTATGTATGAAGGAAATTTTGTGGACAAAAGGCACGCCAATTATTCTCTTACTTTTAGAGTTTTTCTCAGACTCACAACAGTGTCTGCCTACTGTCTACTGTCTACAGAATTTAATATTAAAGCAAGGTTCTAACTTCGAGCTTAAAAAGTTAGTTAAATTATACTGTGGATTTTCATATTTGTATTTTTTTTATATAGCTATATATGGATGGATACAGTAATTCCTATAAAAGGTAGTTAGCTCTTTTTTTTATTCTAAAATTGAAATTGAACCTCATGGCTGTGTAACAACTATAGCCGACTATAGAGCGTTACTGGTAGTTATACTTTTATACTTTGTGTCTATATAGTTTCTCTATATAGTTTAATAGGCTTCAGATAATGCAATAAGATCAACTCCTTTTCTTTATTCCCTGTGACTTTTGACTTTCATTGGCTTCTGATGCTTATGAATGGGGAAAAAAATTGTTGAGCACGCATGCAGTGAGTGAGGGATATGTGAATGGAAACACGATTAAGTTTTTACGGATTTAATTTCTGAAACTGTAGACTTATTATACTGTATAGCTCGTCCTCTAAAATTGTCATCTTTAGTCGTTCGTCTACATACCTACTTAAGTATAGGCACCTCCCTGTATGCAAAACTTTACATGCCGATTTGTCAGTAGGTTATTTCCATAAATGAATTATCTATAGCGTCCACAATAAAGTATCTAAATCTTGACAATGAAAACAAAAGTTGAAGTGTTTTGTACTAAAAGCATTTTGCAAAAGTATGAAGTAATAATATCGTAATAATAATTGTTTTTGAAAAAGACGAAAAGTTCAAACTGCAATTTTTTAAAGTGAAGAAGATGTAGGTAGCTCATTAATTTTACGATTTTAAAAAGTCAAAAAAAGGCGCAAATTGTGCAACATTTCGTAAAAGTAAAAACTATTTTATAATTTTTAAAAAAATTTTCAAAACAAAACACACTTTTTACATATGGTCGTCTAGAATTTTGAAAAATATGACAAGAAAATATGAAAGACGTTTTTAAAACACTGCAAAATGTTTCAAAATTGCGTGTTTCTAGAAAGTACAAAACAAATTTTAGATCATATTTTTAAAGCTATAAAATGTTCTAATTGCTTGTTTTTGAAAAATGTAAAATATTAATATAAGACGTTTTTAAAACTGCAAAATGTATCAATTGCATGTTTCTAAAAAGTACCAAAAAAATGTAACACTATGTTTTTAAAACTACAAAATGTTCAAATTGCCTGTTTTTAAAAAGTGTAAAATATTGTATGACGACGTTTTTTAAAGCTGCAAAATTTTTCAATTGCATATTTCTAAATAGTGACAAATATTGAAATTATCTGTTTTTAGAACCTTTCAATTTGATTCAAGTCAAGATTTTCTGATTTTAAATGTGTTTGTTTTAAAATACTATACGAAATATTTTTACCTCTGAAAATTAATATTTTACACATTTTCAAAATATTTATCGATTAAAATTCAACTAACCACATTTATTTAGATAGCACAATTTGTTTGATTACGCTGTTTATATTTAATAATTTAGACAGACTATATTTATACATGTGTAGGTACATCTATATAGATCTGTGCTCAACCACCAGTATATAGATGCATAAGTAGGTGCATTGAAAATATAAACTTGCAACTCTAGTTGATCGAATTAACCTGATTTTATTGAGTGCTCCAAGCCCTGCTTGCTATACCTCCTCTTGTAGTATTTCAATTCTTTCAATTTTTAGTTTTGCAATTTACAATTTGCATTTTCATGTTACAGATACGCTTGGCAATTATTTTGAGATTGCGTTTGTGTAGTATAAAGGACGCGGACGGTCACATAGAGACATAAAAACTTCTATAGCGATGCAAGATAAATGGCTTAAATTATCAATTTAAACGTATTGGTTAAAGCCATATCTATATCTATATAGCTATAGGTAATAAAGGTTTCTTTGAGAATCCTTAATGCTTGCGCGTACAACATAGCACAGTATAACCCATAGCCTCATCCTATATATTATAATTGCTTCCCGAATTGCGTAGGGAATTTTGAAGTGGCTGAGTAAACTGGGAAATGACGCGTGAAGTATTCAGACACGAATCTTTAATAATAGAAAAAGACTTTTAAGAAGAAAAAAAAGTCTACGCTCTGCACTGCACTGGTCTGACTCTGATATCTGATCTGATGAGAGGACGACGCGACAGGACCACGAGGACGCGACCATTGTAATTTCAAATAGAACTCACGTTGCCATTAAAAACGTTCCCAGTCTCCATTACAATATTTTCGACTTTTCCACCATGTGTACCCACGTATTATAGATACTTACAAAGCTTCTTCATTTTCCAAGGATGATTAAAGCATGGCGCATGTCGTATTTGATTACAAGGTGTTGAATCCATAATATATACCTATACCAAGATAAACTAAATAAATTACGATTACTTTTACGAGCTGGTATTAATATACATTATTATAGTAAAGTAAAGCAATCTTAATAAGACAGAATGGATATAGCGTCGCCGTGAAGACTCAAAATGAGCCTTTTCCATTTTTACATAAAAACAAAATGCATTGTCTACAAAAAATTCAAATGTTATGACCATCTAGAACATTTTGTACTTTTCAAAAAACATACAAATGGAATATTTCGCCATTTTCAAAAACATGTAAATGGAATATTTTGCACTCTTAAAAAACATGTAAATAAAACATTTTGCACTTTTCAAAAAACATGTAAACAAAACATTTACACTCTCAAAAAAATTCATAAAATTAATATAAAAATTAGTTTAAAGTTAGTTTACATTTTTTTAAAGCATATAGCTCATTTTAGTTCTCAGCTTGAATTGCATATATAGGTCATTTGGATTCTTCACTAACAATAGAAACATAATAATCTACCTTCATAATCCACCTGCTATTCTTAGAAATAAACTTAGCACCTTATTCACAAGTTCATTATTTATAAAAATAAATAAAAAGTAAATCTGCACACAGAGTGTATGTATAATAAGTATAGATATAAAGTTGAATTAATAGAACACATACAGTACAGAAACAGTAATCTAAATATTTGATTTGATTTTTATTTACAGGATGCAACAATGAATGCACTGGAGTGGCTTCCACTTGTCTACCCACCAGGGTTATTCGACATGCGTGAGAAGGATGGAACCCCTCGTCGTCTCACCACCGCAAATTCCACCACCTGTCCAACCACAACATGAACAGTGGTAGCAATAGCATCAGTATCAATAGTCACAGTGGAAATCTCCTCATCCCACAACCCCCCTCCTCCAAACTTGCTCCAAATAGTCTCTACTCGGCGGGTCTCTTCCGTCACATGTCCATGGCCATGGCGGCTGACCAAGCTGCTGCTCAGGCTCAACAATCCCCATTCTCACCAAATATCTTCATGGCTTGTCATGCGCCGCGGCGGCGGCAGCCGCCGCTGACATGGCCCAACATAGCAGCAGTAATAATACCAATAACAACAACTCCAATAATAGTGGCGGGAGCAATCACCATAATAATTCTAATGGCTACAACCACAGCAGCCA